>CM057349.1:494656317-495290317 GCA_030015575.1 Agapanthus africanus
TTAACACTAATTTGAGAGTTTTATTTCTAGTGTTTAACACTATTTTTAGCCAAATTGGCTAATTTTCCAGAGGCAAAAGCCTCCCCTTCAACTGAATCTCAAAATTGAGTAAAATTCATAGTTATAATGTTTAATGCTCAGTCAAAGATAAAAATATTACCAAAGCCCTCAGACTTTTGTTTAAGCATTGCTAAATGATGAGGGGCTGAACCCAGACAAATGTCTAATAGTCCAATAAAAGGCCAATACTTCAAATTTAATTGGACTTAATCCAAGTTGGTCATAAGTCCTCAATTCAGACTTAACTGAGCCAATGTGCTCATAACATAATTAATTGATCTTAGCTCCAAATTGGACTACAGATCACTTAATCCACTTTGGTTCGAGGGTGCATCTCTTCACTCCTCTGATATTTATCGTTGTAATCCTTCAACGTCTTCAGAGTGGTGACGGGTCCCGACAACCATACATTTCATGGACTATGATGTCCTTAACCTTGACTGTGAGGTCTTTAAACTCATGGACTATGATGTCCTTAACCTGGACTGTGGGGTCCTTAAACTCATAGACTATGATGTCCTTAACCTCGACCGTGATGTCTTTAAACTAACATTGGACTGTGGGGTCCTTAAACTCATGGACTATGATGTCCTTAACCTCGACCGTGATGTCTTTAAACTAACATTGGACCGTGGGGTCCTTAAACTCATAGACTATGATGTCCTTAACCTTGACCGTGATGTCTTTAAACTAACATTGGACCGTAATGTTCTTAAACTAACATTGAACCGAAATGTCCTTAAACTAACATTGGACCGCAATGTCCTTAAACTAACGGACCGCAATATCCCCAAACTAAACAATAGAGTCCAAATGCTCTCTTGTTGGATCTAAACGATCCCGTTAAGTTGATCTTAGTCTAAAATTAGACTAACGTATCCTTAACAAACGTTTAAGTTGATCTTAGTCTCTAATGAGACTAACATATCCTTAATCCCAACCCCCAAAACCCAAATCTAAGAAAATACGGATTTGGACTAATCCACGTCCTATGGGCGACAACATAAATTAGTCTCCGTATACAATCCACGGGCAACCAAAAACAAAACAAACACACACGACACGAAGTGACCATCTGGAGAAGGAGAAAGTGGTTACCGCAATGCAGTAGCGTAATTAACTGCAGGGATTTGCGCCTGCAGGGATTTGCGCCTGCAGGGAAGAGCGTCCCCACAATCAAAAACCCCTCAAATGAGGGGGAATCTGACGAAGTCTGCTACATCGGCTGCATCCGTTTAAACCTTCGATACTTGGTGCCATAAATCAACTTGGCATCTTCTGAGAGGTGGACGGATAGCACCAATTAGCATCTGCCCCCGGAATTCAGGCCCGGACGTCCCAACGTCCCGGTCGCGTCTTTCTGGTATGGAACAGATTCCGGCACGCCCGGTGGGACTTTTTCCTCTTTCCACTCCACACTTCGTGTGTCGTGTTCGCGAACGAATCGCGGTTTGATATGGTTGCTCTTGGATTCGAGGTACTAAGATTTGGTGTCTTGCTTGGTGCAGAAAACGAAAGATCAATGGCGTCTACTTGCACGAAGTGTTCCAACTACAACTGCAACCCATGTTCCGCCTCATCTGGAGGCATAGCTTACGGGCCCCAAGCGGCCTCCCTGTTCACGATGCTGGTAGAACAGGTCACTCAGGCCACCACTGGACTGTTTTTCGGGACCATGCTCCCACCTACAAGCTTCAGCGCTCCTATACCAACACAGGAAACTCCTAAAAAGTCGGTCTTTGATCGGCTTGCAACTACTGCGGCCCCTCTCAACGGGTCGTCCAACTCCAGCACCTCGGTCTTCGCCAGATTGGGCCAAAGTTCCTGTAGGCCAATGGCGAAGCCTGCAATTCAAGAAAAGGTTGTTCCAAAGAGAGTAACCATCCATGCTTCCGAAGTCGTCAAGGCGGCTTCTCCTGCCAAAGGGTCGGTCTTTACAAGACCGACTGTCCCGGCTCCCACTTTGGCTCCCGTTCGCGCTCCAAAGTTTGTCTTTGACAGATTAAATACTGCTACTCAACGGACATCAGTCTTCAAGAGGCTGACGCCAGCAACAGCCCTTCTCCAAAACAGGGGGCATAACGAAATCGCCCCTAAAGCTGAAACAATCCTAACGGCTTGACACGCTCGACGTCGCCACTGGCGCCGAGTAAGGAAGGCTGGAGGCAACTCTCTCTCTGGGCTAGCTCCACTAGCCCCAACCGTGGAAGTTAATGCTGCTGTTCCAACTGGAAACAGTTTTGAATTGCTGAACAAGGTACGCAGGAACTCTCCTACCGCCGTACTGAAAAGATCTCCTCCATCAGTGGAAAATGTTGCGGAAGCAAAGCAGGAACAGTCCCCTCAGCGGCTGTCCTCCAAAATTTACAAAGTCTGGCGACAGGTTTAGGACTCAGTAATTGATCAAGATTACTCTCGCTGACAGAAAAAGGCGAAGGTTCAGCAGGAAGAGAACCGTCCTGTCAAGCCACGAAAGACTATAGCTATTTGGGTGCCTGCTGCAACGGCCCCCTCGACTTCAACTGCTCAAAAGAGAAGGAGGCCAGAGAAAGCCCCTGTGAACGTGGCAAACCGTAAAAGCGCTGAATCTAAATGCCTCAAGTCTGGGGGTATGATAGTGCATACTGTTTATATGGCTTCCAGAAAAGAGGAAAGCCGTGCTTCCATAGGACATCGACCGCTTACCCGATCGATAACGAAAGCTCAGGAACAACAGCCGCAAAAACTTCAGGAGATGCTGACTATAATGGCCGCACTCACTGGGTCAAAAGAAAATCCAGAGACCTCGGAGCAGCGTCGGGAACAAGAAACCGATACCGAGTTCTTCCGAAGAATGCTCGAGAGGAAAGAAAAAGAGGCTGCGGAACAGGCGGCCAACATCAAACGAATGGCTCTCTTGTTCCAAGACATGGCTGGCATGATGTTACAGCCGGAACCTCCAGTTGAAGACCCCCCCAATCATTGTTGAAGACGACGGAGGGGAGACATCAAACCCTCCTCCGGCTCTTTCAGCAGCCAAGGAGGAGTCCATTTCTAAGGCCGTTCTGGATGACTACATTGCTCAGCAAATACGAGCTCACCAGGCGAATGAAGCGTCCGGCCAAGTCGTTAAAACTGGACGACCATATCCAGGCTGGTATGACCAGATAAAGTACCCGTCGGGATATACCATCCCTAAGTTTCATGTATATAAAGGGATGGGAAATCCGCACCAGCATGTCGCCCAGTTCAGGGCTCTATGTGGTAATACCGGAGGTGATGATAAACTGCTCCTTCATCAGTTCGTCGGCAGCTTGTCAGAGACAGCATTCGAATGGTATTCTGAACTTCCAAACGACTCTGTCAAGACATTTGCAGAAATGGAGTTGCTGTTTACGCAAAGATTCGCGAGCGCAAGCGAGCGTACCCCAATTACCACATTAATTAACGCCAAAGTAAAGCCAGGCAAAACTTGGGTACAACATGCAATACGGTGGCGAAATTTATGGTCGAAATGTGAGCAGCGCATCGAGAAGGCGTCCGCGGTAGGCATGTTCGTGGGCACCCTAGACCCTCATGCAACTATTTCACAATTCATGATGTTCTTCAAACCGACCACATTCCAAGCCTTGATCGACAAGCTGGCCTAGATGGACCAGATGGGTCATAAACCGTCTACTCCGAAGCCGGAACCGCGGAACGAAAAGGGTAAAGGGAAGGCGACCTTCATTGCGAATACTCAACAACAGCCCAGTGCCCCAAAACTAACAGATCAACTGGAAGAGAGACGACGCTATTATAATAAGAAAATGAAGCGTCCTTATTCGTTCCCTCGAGACAAAACGAAGAGACTGTTCGAACTGGCGATGCGCAACAGGCTCATCAATCTGCCAAATCCTAAGCGACCACTGCAACCCGGTGAGGCTAATAGTCCCAATTATTGCCTTTACCACCAAACGGTAAGCCATCCAATTGAAGATTGCTTCGTCTTTAAGGGATGGATTGAGGACCAATACCAACAAGGCAAATTTGCGCTGTCTGAGAAGTGGAAAGTAAGCCCACCATAACCTCACACTCCCAAGAAGACAAACACACCGGGGGTATCGTGCTCTTTTGTTGAAGAAGCCCCATGGGAGATCGCTCTTTCAGCCAAGACTAAAAGAATGTTGAAGGAGCTCCAAACATGTCCGACGATTAAGTGGAAGAATCCGCTGGAATCTAAGATTATCAAGGGAATGCTGAAACCGCGCCCGACTCCAAAAATTGGTGGCGATGGTCAAAGTGCTCACACCCTTCCGTCAAAATCTTCAAAGAAGAAGAAGAAATCCAACAAGCCCGTGAAGCCTGGTGACAAGCGCACGGACCTGCAAAAGCAGATTGATGGGCTGGAAGAGTATAACCAGAAGGCGCGGACTCCAATCACACTCCAAGAATTTCTCAGCCACGTCCTTGACGACGAAGGCGATGACAATGGAGAAGACTCATCAGATGAGTCTGAAGATTATGTGGCAAGCTGCCATGTGATCTCTCACTCGTTAATAAATGATGAAAAATCTCCTTGCATACAGAAACTGGGGGTAGATCCTGAGCCTGAACTTCTGGGACCATCGGACAAAGCAATTGATGCATTCTTAAATGAAGCTCTTTTGAAAAGCAAAGCTGATCGAGAGCGGAAGATAGCCATATTTGAAAAAGCCAAGCACCAGCGACTGGACGAAAGGGTTGCAACGCTCCTGCCAAATCAAAGCACATCCGCCGCGAATAAAAGCAGGTTCAAGACAAGGAAGAGCTTCGCTAAAGCCATATCAATGGGGCTGAAGTTGCCACCCTCCGAAGGAAATATTCTTGGTGAAGCAGAAATGAATCCTAGCTACTGCTTATATCATCAAAAGATTGCGCACCCTACTGAAGAGTGCAACGCTTTTAAAAGATGGTGGCAGGTTAAGCGGATGAAATGCAAAACTCGTCGGGAGCGAAGAAGTACGACCGGGGAGCTTAGAAGAACCACCGGCAACTGTCACATGGTCGACGTTGGGGAATCGCAAGTTCTCACCTTCGGGAGCGACTATGACGAAGAAATGGCTCTTGGCCCTTTCTTCGAAGAATCCACCTCGGGAAAAGAGGAAGAACCGAAGACCTGTGAAAATATTCAGCTGTGCAATCGTACGCTGCCCGAAAAGAATCTTGGGCCCTCGAACAGTGGGTCAAATAGAAAAGATAAGGGAAAAGAAAAAGTCTCTGAGGATATCGCCCTAGATGACCAAGTCATCAAAGAGCTGACCGCCAAGGACCCGCCAAAGAAAAACAAGGTGGACTACAACATTCTGGCACACTTGAGGAAGCTACCCTCACAACTTAGCATTCTCGACGCCCTTCTGCTATCCAAAGAGGCGAGTGATTCATTGATCAAGGCGCTACAAGAGCCAAAGCAATTCCAAGCTTTCCTCACCGAAGAAAAAATGAAGGACGAGCTGGAAGAAGTGTACACAGCCGATATCATCTTCGGCGATGAAGATCTCCTCCTCGGGACGTGCGAGCACGACCGTCTCCTTTATGTCTCTGGATACTGTCACGATATCAAGATAGGCAAAATCCTGGTTGACAATGGGTCTTCCATCAATCTCCTCAACATGTGAGTATTGAAGGAAATCTGCATGAGCGTTCAGCACCTCGCTCGTGATAAAATCACCATCTCCGGTTTCGATTCCCAGTCATCACGGACTCTCGGGTCTGTGATACTGATGCTGCGCTTTGGGCTACTTGTCACGGATATTAAATTTCACGTCATTGACGCTAAGACTTGCTATAATGCTTTGCTCGGCGGGCCTTGGTTACACGAGTACAACATCATCCCTTCTACATAACACCAGTGTATGAAGTATTTCAAAGATGGTCTCGAGTACACTGTGACGGAGGAGTTGAACCCATTCTCCGTGAACAAAGTCCGGAAATACGAAGATGCAAAATACTTCTTACCAGATTTTGAGGACACGGAAAGATGTCACAAACCGAAGAACAAAGCTATCACCACTATTCCGGTCTTCGGGAGTGATACCGAGGAGGAAGAAGAGATAGTTTATTCAGGGCCGCCTCAACGCAACAACCCGGGACCATCCGCCCTAATGTTGATCTTCGGCAGTGACTCGGAAGATGAAGTTAACGCTATATTTTCCGCTCGACCGTCAATACAAGCCTTCGCTGACGATAATCAGAGTTTGCAAATTACCATGGTTCCGCGGGAGCACTACAAAGAGCTCGATGCACTTGAACCTTATAGCGTGCAAGAACTCCAGACATTTTACGTCCCTCAAGCAAAAAGGTGAAAAGGCGATCCTATTCTACCAATCCGGGGAAACCAAAATGGAAAAAGAAATTTGGCATGGTGCGAATTCTACACTTGACAAGCTCCAGCCCATTCGTCTGCCTAGATATTACACGGAAGGTTTGAAAAGGCTATTAAAGCGCCAAGGGTACCCTTCAGACAGACTACTCGACAAGCTCGGTTCTACAACAGGATTTGGGATATCCCCGGAACTCAGCGAAAGTTGCCCAATGGGAGAATGGAAACGGTCGGGCTCGGATACATCCAATCCAAGAAAAGGGAACAGGTCCATAATAGCTACGTCATATATGACTTCGATGAAGAAGGGGACACCCTGTTAGAAAACGCTGACCCTGAACCAAAACAAGATCCTACCATCAAAATGCCGAGTCCGTCGTTCGAAGAACGAATGGACAAGCTTATCAGCGAAGCGGGTCAAAAGATCCGGGATGACCATAACCGTGAAATGGCCATTTACGAGAAAGCCAGGACGCAGCGTCTCCTTCGACAGGCCGCAGAGAATGACAATGCTCCTCATCCCCAGACCCAGCGCAGAGGCAAAAATAAACCAAAGAACGGAAAAAACGTTCGACAGTAGCCAAGCAGGTTTAAAAAGCCACGCGAACAAGGGTCGAGCAGCCGGGATCCGTCCCTTATAAAGAAGATGGGCCGAGAATATTCTTTTCCCTAGGACAAAACGAGGAAGATATTCGATCTTGTCGTAAAGCATCAGATGATGACACTTCCGGAGTCCAAGCACCCCGAGCAAGCAAACGAGATCTCCCACCCAGACTACTGCTCTTACCACCGAGCGGTAGGACATCCTCTCGAAGACTGCTTCACCTTCAAGAACTGGATCGAAGACCAATATCAGCTTGGCAAATTCGCTCTATCCAGCAGTTGGAGGATAACTCCGCCGCAGAAGCACGAACCAAAAGCTGCGCATACAGCGAGAGTAGAACCAGATCAACATCGATCTTGGAAACGAGCTCATACTTGTCATATGATAACGCTATCATAAGCAGAGACCGAGAATATAGATGACCTCCCCTGGTGCCTCGAAAATGATGATGATGAGGTGATCTCAGAGTTTCCACCGGCGTCGAAAGAGCTGGAAGATGGAATACACACTACTGCAGATAACCTCAAGAAAATTGATTTGGGGACAGCAAATGACCCGCGTCTGACATTCGTCAGTGAGCTGTTGTCCGAAGAAAGGGTGGCTACGTTAAAGAACGTGCTCATACAGCATAAAGATTGCTTCGCATGGAACTATTCCGAAATGCCAGGATTAGATCCAGAGATTGCTGTGCACAAATTGGCGATATCCCCAGACGTCAAGCCAATCAAGCAAGCACTGAGGAGAATGCTGCTCGAGCTTGAGATGGGCATTAACACCGAGGTCAAGAAGCTAATCGACTCCGGCTTCATCCAGGAGGTTCAATATCCTGACCGGATCGCTAACATTGTCCCAGTGATGAAGAAAAATAGGACGGTGCGCATATGTATGGACTTCGGGATCTTAATAAAGCCTGCCCGAAAGACGACTTCCCGGTACCGGTCACCGAGCTGATGATAGATAACACGTCCACTCACGAAGTCTTCTCCTTCATGGACGGATCATCAGGATACAATCAGATAAAGATGCATCCAGAAGACCAGAAGCACACCGCTTTTCGGACCCCTCTGGGTATATTCTGCTACAAGGTGATGCCTTTCGATCTAAAGAATGCTGGTGCCACCTATCAGAAGGCCATGACAAAGATTTTCGACGACCTCATACATGAAATCGTCGAATGCTATATCGACGATCTCGTAGTTAAAAGCAAATCATACGAAGAACATTTAGAGCATCTGAAGATCGTATTTCAACGCCTTCGGCAATATAATTTGAAGATGAACCCTCTCAAATGCGCGTTTGGAGTTTCCTCAAGCAAATTCCTAGGATTCATTGTCCGGCACAGAGGCATCAAGATAGATCCATCAAAGGTCAAGGCGATTATGGAAATGCCTCCGCCAAGGACTCTCAAGCAATTGCGGTCTCTCCAAGGAAAGCTAGCGTACATCCGGCGATTTATAGCCAATCTCTCAGGCAAGTGCCGTCCTTACAGTCACCTGATGAAGAAGGGAACCCCGTTCATCTGGGATCATAAATGCCAAGGTGCACTGGACGAAATCAAGTAGTATTTGCAGAATCCGCCAGTGCTGGCTGCTCCGGTCAAAGGAAAGCCTCTCGTCCTATATACGACAACCCTCGAAGGTTCTTTAGGCGCGCTGTGGGCACAAGAGAACGACCAAGGGAAAGAAAGAGCTCTCTACTACTTGAGTCGAGTTCTACTGGGGGCAGAAAGCAATTATTCTCCCATCGAAAAGCACTGCCTGGCATTGATCTTCGCGATAACGAAGCTCAGACACTATGCGTTGGCACATGAGGTCCATCTCATATCGAAGGTGGATCCTCTCAAATATTTGATGTCGAAGGCCATATTAACAGGACGGCTCGCTAAATGGGCCTTGCTATTGATGAAGTTCTCGATAACTTATCGTCCCTTCAAAGCAGTGAAAGGTCAGGCCATTGCCAACTTCCTCGCTGAGCATCCGATATCTGCTGATTCTCCTTTGAATTGCGAACTGCCAGACGAACATGCGTTTGACACGATTGATGGGGAAAGAGGGGAGAATGATACCCGATGGGAACTTTATTTTGATGGGGCATCTTCCATGAAGAAGCGTAAACAAAGCACCCCTATAATTAAATCGGGGGTAGGTCTCATCTTCGTAACTCCACAAGGAGGGATAATGCGCTTTGCCTTCTCCTTGACAGAGCCGAGGACGAACAATGAAGCCGAGTATGAAGCTTTGATAGCAGGTCTCGAGATCGCCATCGACATGGGAATTGAAAACCTGCTCATATACGGAGACTCTCAGCTGGTCGTTAATCAAATAAACGGCGACTATCAAACGTGCAAGCCAGAGTTGGTGAAGTACGGTAAGAGAGTACAGCAACTACTGACTCAAATTCCTTCCTACACCTTGGAAAGCATACCGCGTGCGGAAAATAGCAAGGCGGATGCATTAGCCGAGCTAGCTAAAGAACTGGCTGACGAGAACCTCGATGATGTAAGAATTGTGGTACAAAACCATCGGGTTCTTGCACCGGCAGAGATATCTCCGGAGTCGTCCGAGGAAAAGGAAGCGACCGAACAAATGGCTCTACAAGTAAAAGACCAAGAAAAGGTTAAGGATTGGAGGGAGGTCTTTATAGATTACTTCAAATCTCGTCGAACACCTGGAGATGCATCCTCAAAACATCAGCTCTTGAAGCGAGCCCTATCTTTTGCCTTCGTCAATGATACTCTGTACAAGAGGTCATTTGATTCTCTGTGGTTAAGATGCCTGGGACTAGACGAAGCAAAGAGAGTCATCCAGGAAACTCACGATGGACTCTGCGGTTCTCACCAAGCCGGGCCGAAGATGAAGCTGAAGATCAAACGGATGGGTTATTATTGGCCCACGATGATCCAGGACTGCCTCGAATATGCGAAGCAGTGTCACTCGTGCCAGATTCACGGGGACTTTATCCATCAGCATCCAAATCCACTACATCCAACAGTGACTAGCTGGCCGTTCGAAATGTGGGGAACCGACATAATCGGGCCCATTAAACCAGCATCGTCCAGAGGACATCGATTCATTTTGGCGACAACCGATTACTTCTCCAAATGGGCAGAAGCAGTACCACCGAGAGAAGTGAAAATGGAGAATATCCTCTATTTCTTCAAGACGCACGTCATTTACCGGTTTGGAACTCCACGACGGATTATCTCCGATAACGGGCCAGCCTATAGAAGCCACAAGATCAGCCGCTTCGCACAACAGCATAACATAGACTGGAGATACTCTTCGGTCTATAATCCCTGAGCTAATGGTCTAGCTGAGGCTTTCAACAAGACATTGACGAAGATCGTGAAAAAGATGGTGTCTCGAAATAAGAAGGACTGGCATGAGAGACTGCATGAAGCTCTCTGGGCGTATCGAACTACGTTCAAAACGACCACGAACACAACGCCGTACGCATTGGTATTCGGTACAGAGGCGGTGCTCCCCCTCGAGATAGAGCTACCTATTTCCCCCAATAAGAGCAAAGCTCTGTTTGAATTTCAAAAATTCAAAAATTGAAGCAACGTTTCAAATTACTTACGCTGCGCGCCACGTGTCAAAAACTGATACATCAGCGCAGCGCCCAAGGCAGCGCACCCAATCAGAGCAAGGCTCTATTTTAAAACAAAATTAAAAGAAGTAACGCTTCAGATGCGCTGCGCTCTGCGCTGCGCGACACGTATCAGCGCAGTTGCGCTGCGTTCTGCGCTGCGCAACACGTGTCAAGCGCAGGCGCGTTTGCGCCAAACAGAATTAAAAATTCCAGTAAGATCTTTCTGTTCTTGTTAAAACAAGAAGATTGTTTTTTGTAAAACAGAAGCTCTTGGATCAAAGATCCAACGGTGGGGAAAATTCCCCAAATCACTCAGAGAATGATCTATTTAACAAATTTAACAAATTAATGGGCACTATATAAAGGCCCCTAGACCCCAATTCCAAAACACAACACAGAGAGACAGAAAAACACAGAAAAAAGAGAGAACTCCTCTAAAGAACTTTGAAAAGAATTCAGAAAGAAAAAATAAGGTAAAATCTTTATAAAAAGAAGAATTTCTTCTGAAAAGATCATTGATCTAAGAACAAGATCAAGGATCTTCAATAAAAAATATAATAAATAACAAAGGCATTGTCTTTTTTATGAACAATTGGTTCTGGAATCTTAAAGATTCTTTTCTTGAATCCAAAATTGGATCAAGATATTAAAACAGTGCCCTGCACTTGTAAATCTGCACTGTTGCGCTCCTGGGTTGGCGCAAGCCACCAGAGAGCGCCATGTGTCAGCACCAGAATGACTTGCGCTATGCGCTTTTAAAATAGAGCATTGCTCTCTGAAATTGGCGCAACTCACCAGAGCGCGCCACGTGTCAGCAGCGCAACAGCGCAGCGCACTGCGCTTGCGCTCACCAGAGCGTGACACGTGTCACCTCCACATGCGCTTGCGCTCAATAATTGGCGCAAAGCGCCTGACAGGCCACATGACCACTGTCAGTTTGATTAATGCACTGCATTATTTACAGAAGGGCCAAGCCCAATTAAAAAAGGTCTAACAGGCCAAATAAAATGCAATGCATTACTTTAAGAAGGGTAGAGCCCAAACAAAAACAGATGCTGCGCATCATTTAAAAGGGACAGAACCCAAATAAAAAAGGCCTAGCAGGCCAAAAGAAAATGCAGTGCATTATTAAACAGGGGCAAAGCCCTAGCACAGGCCTAATAGGCCAAAGATAAAAACGTTGAATATTCTCAACTGGACTTAGCCCAATCATGGCCGTAAGTTCTCAAATTAAATTGACTGAGCAAGACTGCTCTCTTAAATCAATTTACATCCGGTTCAAGGGTACAAATTCCTCTGACACCTATCGTTGTAATCCTTCAACGACGTCAGAGAGGTGACGGGTCCCGACAACCACACATTAATACGGACTGTGGGGTCCTTAAACCCATGGACTTATGCGTCCTTAAACTAATGGACTAATGCGTCCTTAAACACACCCATACGGACTGTGGGGTCCTTAAACCCATGGACTTATGCGTCCTTAACCTAATGGACTAATGCGTCCTTAAACACATCTATATGGACTATGGGGTCCTTAAACCCATGGACTAATGCGTCCTTAAACTAATATCCGTCCCTAACACGGGAACGATGGACCCCTATGTCCCTAAACTGGAAATGGACCCCTATGTCCCTAAACTGGCGATGGACCACCATGTCCCTAAACTGGCAATGGACCGCAATGTCCTTAAACTACCTATGGACCACTACGTCCCTAAACTGGAACAACAGAGCCCCCAAATGCTCTGTTGTCGGATCTAAACGATCCCGTTTAAGTTGATCTTAGCCTCAAACATGGCTAATATATTCTTAAACATTCAAACAAACTTTAGTCCCAAATTGGACTACATATTCCCCAATCAACTTTGGTTCAAGGGTATATCACCGAACTCCTCTGACATCTGTCGTTGTAATCCTTCAACGTCGTCAGAGAGGTGACGGGTCCCGACGGCTATATATTATTAAATGGACCACTACGTCTCTAAACTGGAACAATAAGGCCTCTAAATGCTCTTTCCGTTAAGTTGATCTTAGTCTCAAATTAGACTAACATATCCTTAACGAACGTTTAAGTTGATCTTAGCCTCAATATGGCTAACGTATCCTTAAACTAAAACACCAAGCCCAAATCTAAGTAAATACGGATTTGGACTAATCCATGTCCTACGGGCGACGGCACCATTTAGTCTCTGTATACAATCCACGGGCAACCACAAACAAAACAAACACCCACGACACGAAGTGAAATTCTGGAGAAGGAGAAAGTGGTTACCGCGATGCGGTAGCATAATTAACTGCAGGGGCTTACGCCTGCAGGGAAGAGCGTCCCCACAATCAAAAACCCCTCAAGCGAGGGGGAATCTGATGAAGTCTGCTACATCGGTCGCATCCGTCTAAACCTCCGATACACGGTGCCATAAATCAACTTGGCATATTCGGAGAGGTAGACGAATAAAACCAAATAGCATCTGCCCCGAATCTCAGGCAAGACGTCTTCACGTCGTCGCCGTCTTTCGGAGGGGAACAGATTCTGGCACGCCCGGTGGGACCTTTTCCTCTTTCCACTCCACACTTCGTGTGTCGTCTTCGCGAACGAATCGCGGTTTGTTAATGGTTGCCTTTGGGTTTCAAGTTACTAAGATTTGGTCTTTTGCCTGGCGCAGAAATCAAGCATCAATGGCCTCCAACTGCTCGAGCTGCTCCAAATGCCAATGCAACCAACGCTCCGCCTCACCTGCAGGTGTAGCCTATGGGTCTCAAGCGGCCTCCATCCTTGCCATGCCGGTGGAACAAGTAACTCAGGCCACCACCGGTCTGTTTTTCGGGACCATGCTCCCGCCATCAAACTTCACTATTCCAGTGCCCGCACCGGAAGCGCACAAGAAGTCGGTCTTCGATCGGCTCACTGCTACAACGGCCCCTTTCAACGGGTCGTCCAATATCAAGCCGGCAGCCTCTGTCTTTGCCAGGCTGAACCAGAACCCTGATGGGCCCGCCAAGAAGCCCATGAACCCTGAAGTGGTCATCCCGAGGAAGATAGCCACCTCTGCTCCTGAAGTCGTCAAGGCGGCTTCTCCTGTTAAAGAGTCGGTCTTTTCAAGGCTGACTATTCTGGCTCCTGCTCCTACTCGAGGGTCTGTCTTTGACAGACTGAACATCGCCACTCAAAAGACAACATCGGTCTTTAAGAGGCTGGCACCAGCGGCGCCTCATCTGGACAGGGGACAAGACGAAACTATCCCTATCGCCGAGCCAGTCCCAACAGCTCGACATGCTCGACGTCGCCACTGGCGCTGAGTAAGGAAGGCCGGGGGCAACTCCCCCTCAGGGCTAACTCCACTTGCTCCAATGGTGGAAGTTAATGCTGCTGTTCCAACTGGGAACAGCTTTGAACCGCTAAGGAGGGTACGCAAGAACTCTCCGACTGCCACACTGAAAAGATCTCCTCCACCTGCGGAGAGAGTTATATAAACTAAGCTGGAACAGCCCCCTCAACGGCTGTCCTCCAAAATTTACAAGGTCTGGCGGAGGGTTCAAGATTCCGTAATCGACCAAGATCACTCTCGCCGGCAGAAAAGGGCGAAAGTGCAGGAAGAAAAGAACCGTCCTGACAAACAGCAAAGGACGACAACCGCCAGGGTGCCCGCTGCAACGGCCCCTTCAACTTCAACGGCCCACAAGAGAAGAAGGTCGGAGAAGGTCCCTACGCCTGCGGCAAATGCCAAAGGCGGCGAGCCCAAACACCCTAAGTCCGGGGGCATTGTAGTCCATACCGTCTACATGGCGTCTGGTAAAGAGGACAGCCGTACATCTACAGGTCATAGACCGCTTACACGGTCAGTGACCAAAGCTCAGGAGCAACAGCAGAAGCTCCAAGAAATGATGAACGCGATGTCCGCACTCACTGGGCCAAAAGAAAGCCCCGAAGCGTCCTCTGATCAACGCCAGGAGCAAGAAACTGACGCTGAATTCCTTCGCAGGATACTGGAAAAGAAGGATAAAGAGGCTGGGAACAAGCAGCCAATATAAAGCGAATGGCCCTCCTGTTCCAGGACATGGTGGGAATGATGATCCAACAAGATCGTCCTGCTGAAGATCCTCCGATCGTCCTTGAAGACGACAGGGGAGAAACGTCAAATCATCCACCGGCTCTGTCAACAGCCAAGGAGGAGACAATCTCCAAAGCCGACTTGGACGAATATATAGCTCAGCAGATACGGGTTCATCAGGTGACTGAGGCAGCCGATCAGGTCGTAAAAACGGGGCGACCATATCCGAGCTGGTATGATCAGATCAAGTACCCGCCGGGCTATACAATACCGAAATTCCATATGTATAAGGGGACTGACAATCCCCATCAACATGTTGCCCAGTTCAGGGCTTTTTGCGGAAACACTGGCGGTGATGATAAATTGTTGCTTCGCCAGTTCGTCGGTAGCTTATCGGATACAGCATTCGAGTGGTACTCCGAGCTCCCAAACGACTCTATCAAGACATTTGCAGAGATGGAGCTGCTGTTTACCCAGCGATTCGCAAGCGCCAGCGAACGCACCCCGATAACGGCATTGATTAACGCCAGGGTGAAGCCGGACGAAACGTGGGTTCAATATGTGATACGGTGGAGGAACCTATGGTCAAAATGCGAACAACGCATAGAAGAGGCTCCTGCAGTAGGGATGCTTGTCTCGATCCGCAGGCAACCATATCCCAATTCATGATGTTCTTCAAGCCGACTACCTTCCAGGCCCTGATCGACAAGCTAGCCCAAATGGACCAGATGGGCCATAGACCGCCCCCTCCAAAGCCGGACTCTCGAAATGAGAAGGGGAAGGGAAAAGCGATCGTTGTCGCCAATGCTCAACAACAACCAAGCAACTTGAAACCGGCTGTCCATCAAAATAATATGCGTCCGCATGTGCCCCTTGAGGAGAGGCTAGGACGTCCTTACTCGTTTCCCCGAGATAAAACGAGAAGACTGTTTGAGCTAGTATTGCGCAACCGACTCATAAATCTGCCGGATCCAAGACGTCCGTCGTAGCCAAACGACGTCAATGATCCCAATTACTGTCCTTATCACCGAGTACTGGGTCATCCGATCGAGGATTGCTACGTCTTCAAAAATTGGATTGAGGACCAGTACCAATAGGGCAAGTTTGCGTTGTCCGACAGATGGAAGGTGAATCCGCCGCAGCCTCACACCCCTAAAAGGGGGCAACGTGCTCCCTCGTTGAAGAAGCTCCATGGGAGGTTGTGCTATCAGCCAAAACAAAGAGGATGCTGAATGATCTTCAAACATGTCCGGCGATCAGGTGGAAGAACCCGTTGGAACCTCAGATCATTGAAGGGATGTTGAAGCCGCGTCCAATTCCAAAGATCGATGGTGGTGTCCCAAGCACTCACAACCAGCCGTCAAAATCTTCAAAGAAGAAGAAGAAGAAATCCAAGAAGCCCGTGAAGCCTGGCGACAAGCGCACGGACTTACAAAAGCAGATTGGCGCACTGGAAGAGTACAACCAGAAAGCACGAACTCCCATCACACTCCAAGAGTTCCTCAACCACGTCTTTCAAGAAGAAGATGAGGGGGAGAGCTCATTGGATGAATCCGAGGAATACGTGGCGAGTTGTCATATGATTTCCCATTCGTTTACAAACGATGAGGAAACCCCTTGCACTGAAAAGCTGGGGGCAGATCCTAAACCGGAAATTCTGGGGCCATCGGATGAAACAATTGACGCGTTCCTCAACGAAGCTCTGTTGAAAAGTAAAGCTGATCGGGAACGCGAGGCGGTCATATTTGAAAGGGCCAAGCGCCAGCGACTTAACAAAAGAGTTGAGACACTCCCGCTGGAGCAAAATACATCCACCGCAGATAAAAGCAAATTCAAGACGAGGAAAAGGTTTGCTAAAGCCATATCAATTGGTATGAAGCTACCACCCTCTGAAGGAAATGTTGCTGGTGAAGCAGAAATGCACCCTTCCTACTGCTTGTATCATCGGAAGATTTCGCACCCCACCAAAGAGTGCAAAGCTTTCAATAGATGGTGGCAGGGATATGTTGCTCACCGACAACATTTTAAGCGGGAGAAGCGCAAAACTCGTCGGGAGCGGAAAAATACGACCGAGGGGCTTAACAGAACTACCGGCGGTTGTCGCATGGTTAACACCGGGGGATTGCAAGTTCTCACGTTCGGGAGCGACTCTGACGAGGAAATGGCTCTTAACCCCCTCTTTAAAGAATCCACCTCGGGAAAAGAAGAAGAGCCGAAGGTCTGCGAAAATATCCGGCTGTGTAATCGGACGCTACCCGAAAAGAATCTCGGACCCTCAAACAAGAAAGATAAAAGGAAAGAGAAGGTCTCTGAGGATATTGCCCTAAATGACCAAGTCATGGAAGAGCTAACTGCCAAGGATCCGCCGAAGAAAAATAAGGTGGATTACAACGTTCTAGCGCATCTGAGGAAGCTACCTTCGCAGCTCAGCATTCTTGACGCTCTTTTACTATCAAAAGAGGTAAGGGATTCATTAATCAAGGCACTACAGGACCCCGAACAATTCCAAGCTTTCCTTACCGAAGAAAAGATGAAGGATGAGTTGGAAGAAGTGCACACGGCCGATGTCATTTTTGGTGACGAGGACCTTCTCCTTGGGACGTGCGAACACAATCGCCCCCTCTATGTCTCAGGGTATTGCCATGATATAAAGATAGGAAAAATCCTGGTCGACAATGGATCTTCCGTTAATCTCCTTAACGTGCGGGTGTTAAAGGAAATCTGCATGAGCATCCAGCACCTTGCTCGGGATAAGATCACCATCTCCGGGTTCGATTCTCAATCATCACGAACTCTTGGATCTGTGATACTGACGCTACGCTTTGGGCTACTCTTCACGGACATTAAATTCCACGTCATAGATGCCAAGACATGCTACAATGCTCTGCTCGGCCGACCATGGTTACACGAGTACAACATCATCCTTTCTACACAGCATCAGTGTATGAAATATTTTAAGGATGGTCTCGAGTATACCGTGACTGGGGAATTGAACCCGTTCTCCGTGAACGAAGTCCGCAAATATGAAGATGCCAAATACTTCTTACCAGATTTCGAAGACACGGAGAGGTGTCACAAGCCGGAGAACAAAGCTAACGCCACCATCCCTGTCTTCGGCAGTGATACCGAGGAGGAAGAGGAGATAGTTTATTCGGGTCGGCCCCAATACAACAAGCCGGGACCATCTGCTCTTACGTTGATCTTTGGTAGTGACTCGGAAGATGAGGTCCATGCTGTATTCTCTGCTCGGCCTTCAATACAAACGTCCGCTGACGAAGAGCAAAGTCTACAAGTCGCCATGGTTCCACTTAAACATCATAAAGAACTGGATGCGCTCGATACCTACAGTGTAGAGGAGCTGCGGACGTTCTATGTCCCTCCTAGGCGAGAAGGTGAAAAGGCAATTCTATTCTACCGCTCTGAAGAAACCAAAGTGGAGAAAGAAATCTGGCACGGTGCGGATCTTACGCTTGACAGGCTTCAGCCCATCCGTCTGCCCAGATATTATACAGAAGGCTTGAAGAGGCTGCTGAAGCACCAGGGGATACCCTTTAAACAGACCGCTCGAAAAGCCAAGTTCTATGATAGGGTCTGGAATGTTCCTGGGACTCAGCACAAGTTGCCTAATGGAAGAATGGAAACAATCGGGCTTGGTTACATTCGGTCCAAGAAACGAGAGCTACTCCGTGATTGTTACGTCGTGCATGACTTCAATGAAGAAGCGGATGCTCAATGGGAGGACTCTAATCTTGAACCAGTAAAAGTTCCTGATGCAAAAGTGCCCAGTCCGTCGTTCGAAGAACAAATGAACATGCTTATAAGGGAAGCCGGTCAGAAAGTCCGAGACGACCACAACCGTGAAATAACCATCTACGAGAAAGCCAAAGCGCAACGCCTCCTACAACAGGCCGCGAAAGATGAAAGTGCCGCTCCCTGTCAACCTGTGGTAAAAAAGGCTTGACGCAGAGGCAGAAACAAGTCGAAAAACAAAAAAGGCGCTCGACAGCAACAAAGCGGAACTAAGAAGCCACGCAAGCGGGAATCGAGCGGTCCATATTTGTCCCTTGTAAAGAAGATGAGTCGAGCATACTCTTTTCCTCGGGACAAGACGAAGAAGATACATGACCGAGCTATAAAATACTAGATGCTTACACTGCCGGAGTCCAAGCACCTCGAACAGGCAGGGGAAATCTCACACCCGAACTATTGCTCTTATCACCGAGTAATAGGGCATCCTCTCGAAGACTGCTTCACCTTCAAGAACTGGGTTGAAGATCAGTATCAGCTCGGCAAGTTCGCTCTATCTGACAGTTGGAGGGTAACGCCGTCACAGAAGCACGAACCCAAAGCCATGAAAGCAGAGCCATACCCACATCGGTCTTCAAAGCGAGCTCGTACTTGTCATATGATAACAATATCAAAAGAAGAGCCCGATAATATGAATAACCTTCCCTGGTGCTTCAAAAATAGCAACGACGAGGTGACCTCAGAATTTCCACCAGCACCGAAAGAGCTGGAGGATGGAATACATACTACTGCAGATAAGCTCAAGAAAATTGAGTTGGGGATGGCGAATGACCCGCGACCGACATTCGTCAGCGAGCTGCTATCTGAAGAAAGGGTGGATGCGTTAAAAGACGTGCTTGTACAACATAGAGATTGCTTCGCATGGAACTATTCCGAAATGCCGGGACTAGATCCAGAAATTGCTGTGCACAGATTGGCGATATCTCCGGACGTCAAGCCGGTCAAACAAGCGCCAAGAAGAATGCGGCTCGAGCTTGAGATGAGTATCAATGCCGAGGTCAAAAAGCTAATCGACTCTGGCTTTATCCAGGAGGTTCAATATCCTGAATGGATCGCCAACATCGTCCCGGTGATGAAGAAAAATGGGACAGTGCGCATATGCGTGGACTTCCGGGATCTCAATAAAGCCTGCCTGAAGGACGATTTCCCAGTGCTAGTCACCGAGCTGATGATAGACAATACGTCCACTCATGAGGTTTTCTCCTTCATGGACGGCTCATCAGGGTATAATCAGATAAAGATGCATCCCGAAGACCAGAAGCACACCGCTTTCCGGACTCCTTTGGCTATATTCTGCTATAAGGTGATGCCCTTCGGTCTAAAGAACGCCGGTGCCACCTATCAGAGGGCCATGACGAAGATCTTCGATGACCTTATACATGAAATCGTCGAATGTTATATCGACGATCTCGTGGTTAAAAGCAAATCATACGAGGAACATTTTGAGCATCTGAAGACCGTATTTCAATGCCTTCGACAATACAACTTGAAGATGAACCCTCTCAAGTGTGCATTCAGAGTTTTCTCGGGCAAATTCTTGGGATTCATCGTCCGACACCGAGGTATTGAGATAGATCCGTCAAAGATTAAGGCGATCATGGAAATGCCCCCGCCAAGAACTCTCAAACAGCTGCGGTCTCTCCAAGGGAAGCTCGCGTACATACGGCGATTTATAGCCAACCTTTTAGGCAAGTGTCGTCCTTACAACCACCTGATGAAGAAGGGAACTCCGTTCGTCTGGGATCATAAATCCCAAGAAGCGCTGGATGAAATCAAGAAGTACCTCCAGAATCCGCCAGTGTTAGCTGCTCCGGATAAGGGAAAACCCCTTATTCTTTATACAACCGCCCTTGAAGGTTCTTTAGGCGCATTATGGGCGCAAGAGAATGACCAAGGGAAAGAAAGAGCACTCTACTATTTGAGTCGGGTTCTACTGGGGGCAGAAAGCAACTATTCCCCCATTGAAAAACATTGCCTGGCGTTGATCTTTGCGATAACAAAGCTCAGGCACTATGCGTTGGCGCATGAAGTCCGTCTCATTTCGAAGGTGGACCCCCTTAAGTATTTGATGTCAAAGGCCATATTGACGGGACGACTCGCTAAATGGGCCCTACTCTTGATGGAGTTCTCGATAACTTATCAATCTCTCAAGGCAGTAAAAGGCCAGGCCATCTCTGACTTCCTTGCTGAGCATCCGATACTTGCCGATTCCCCTCTGAATTGCGAACTGCCAGACGAACATGCGTTTGACGCGATCGATGGGAGCGATACCCGATGGGAGCTTTATTTCAATGGAGCATCTTCCATGAAGAAGCGCAAACAAAGTACCCCTATAATCAAATCGGAGGTAGGCCTTATCTTCGTGACTCCACAAGGAGGGATAATGCGCTTTGCTTTCTCCTTAACAGAATCGAGGACGAACAATGAAGCCGAATACGAAGCTTTGATAGCAGGCCTCGAGATCGCCATCGACATGGGAATTGAAAACCTCCTCATATGTGGAGACTCCCAACTGGTCGTTAGTCAAGTAAATGGCGACTACCAAACGTGCAAACCAGAGCTGGTAAAGTACGGCGAAAAGGTGCAACAACTGTTAATCCAAATTCCTTCCTACACTTTGGAAAACATACCGCGTGCGGAAAACAGCAAAGCGGACGCATTAGCCAAGCTCGCTAAGGAACTGGCTGACGAGAACCTCGATGACGTCAGAATTGTGGTACAAAGCCGTCGGGTGCTTTCCCCAGCAGAAATATCTCCGGAATCATCCGAAGAAAACGGAGCGATTGAGCAGACGACCCTGCAAATAAAAGACCGGGAAAAGGTCGAGGATTGGAGAGAAGTCTTTATAGACTACTTCAAATACCGTCGAACGCCCGAAGATGCATCCTCAAGACATCAGCTTATGAAACGAGCTCTGTCTTTCGCCTTCGTCAATGATACTCTGTACAAGAGGTCATTTGATTCTCTGTGGTTGAGATGCCTAGGACCTGACGAAGCGAAAAGAGTCGTTCAGGAAGTTCATGACGGACTCTGTGGTTCTCACCAAGCAGGCCTAAAGATGAAGTTGAAGATTAAACGGATGGGTTACTACTGGCCCACGATGATTCAGGACTGCCTCGAATATGCGAAGCGATGCCACTCATGCCAAATCCATGGGGACTTCATCCACCAGCATCCAAATCCACTACATCCAACGGTGGTTAGCTGGCCGTTCGAAATGTGGGGAACTGACATAGTCGGCCCTATCGAACCAGCATCGTCCAGGGGACATCATTTCATCCTGGCGATGACTGATTACTTCTCCAAATGGGCAGAAGCGGTACCGCTGAGGGAAGTGAAGACGGAGAATATCCTCCATTTCTTCAAGACGCACGTCATATATCGATTTGGAACTCCGCGACGGATCATCTCCGATAACGGGCCAGCCTACAGGAGCCACAAGATCAGCCGCTTTGCGCAACAGCATAACATAGACTGGAGATATTCCTCAGTTTATAATCCGCGAGCTAACGGTCTAGCTGAGGCTTTCAACAAGACCTTGATAAAGATCATGAAGAAGATGGTGTCCCGAAATAAGAAGGACTGGCATGAAAGACTGCAAGAAGCTCTCTGGGCGTATCGAACTATGTTCAAAACGGCCACGAACACAACGCCGTACGCGTTGGTATTCGGTACAGAAACAGTACTCCCCCTAGAGATAGAGTTACCCTCTCTATGAGTGGCAGTCCACTATGAGCTGATTGGCGAAGAAAATGCTCACCTTCGGCTTGAGGAGCTTGATGCCCTTGATGAAACCCGGCTCATAGCGCAACAAAATCTAGAAGCTTATAAAGCAAAGATGACGCGCTCATATGAAAGATTGACCCGGCCGAGGGCATTCCGCCAAGGCGAACTCGTGCTAGTGGTCAAAAGGCCTATGATCCCCAATCGCGCCAAGCGGGGAAAATTCGAGCCGAACTATGAAGGCCCGTACATAATAGACAAGGTCTACCAGGGTGGAGCCTATCTACTCATGGATATGCACGGTGAAAGGCCTTTCAGGCCAATAAACGGTCGCTTCCTGAAGAAATACTACGCTTAATGAGCCACAACCTAGGTCAATGATAGATGACGACGACTATGTCCGCTCGCTGTCTTCTTAAGCTCAAACTCTATAAGCAGTAGCCGGCCTTCTCCTGACCGGACCGAAACGTCTTTAAACTAATGAAGGACCGAAACGTCTTTAAACTAATGAAGAACCGAAACGTCTTTAAACTGATGACGGACCGAAACGTCCTTAAACTAATGACGGACCACTACGTCCTAAAACTAGCTGTTGACCGAGATGTCGATAAACTATGGTGGATTGAAACATCACAAAGCCGATATAAAAAAAATATAAGAAAAAATAAACGGTATGTCCATAAGCAAAATGGGCACGGATGAAAACCCGAAAGGGCTCCGTGAGTAAAAACAGCAGGGCTACCGGTGAGTGTTCGTGAAAACCCGAAAGGGCGCGACCTCGTAAAAAAAAAAGAATAAAAAGAATAAAAAAATAAACGGTATGTCCATAAGCAAAATGGGCACGGATGAAAACCCGAAAGGGCTCCGTGAGTAAAAACAGCAAGACTACCGACGAGTGTTTGTGAAATCCCGAAAGGGCGCAACCTCGTTAAAGGACACTTACAGGGTCCTCTCGACCTTGTAAGGAGAAATCACCCGCGTGAGATCCTTACGACTCACAAGGGAGCAACACACTTAGGGATCCTCACGATTCCTAAGGAGAAAATACACTTGCGAGATCCTCACGACTCGTAAGGAGAACTCTATTATGGGACCCTCACGGCTCATAAGATTTGAAAGTCTTAAGTTACAGAGACCTAAACCTGTGCTTAAGCAACCCCCACAACCTTCGATATTGCCCTACAAGTGGCCCAGCACTGACCCTTGTATACAATCCATGGGCGCGAATAAACATTTCCCTAACAAAGTCCCACCTGTGACTAGGGATATGTCCATATGATGAACAACCCTTGTAGGTCCTCTCGATTTACAAGGAGAAAACCCTCTTGTAGGATCCTTACGACTTACAGAGGAACATACACTTAGGAATCCTCACGATTCCTAAGGAGAAAATACACCTACAAGATCCTCACGACTTGTAGGGAGAAATACCTTTGTGAGACCCTTATAGCTCATGAAGTTAAAAGCCTTAGTCGGCAGGACCTTAACCCTGTTCGCTAATCCACCTTTGTTCGACATCGACAGAGGCAAATGATGATTCGCTCCTGGCAATATCCCAGTTGTAGCGGTGCTGATGCCGAAATCGGTGTCTAATTTCAGGTTTACGGCGAAAAGCCAGTAGGCCGCACATGCATACGAAATAGCCGAAATGATGGGGCAACTTGCAATAAAAAGTAGCAAGTAAAAACGTATGGACACAAAATAGCCGGAATGATTGGACAACTCGCAATAAAAAGCAGCGAGTAAAAATAAAATAAACAGCCGAAATGATTGGGCACCGCGAAAAATAGCCAAAATGATTGGGTAATCGCGACCTTCGCGATATAAAAGCTGAAATGATAGAACATCGCGGAAATAAAACAATAATAAAAAAAATATATGATGAAACTTTTGCCCTACAGGTGAGATCACGTCGATCCCTGTATACAATCCAAGGGCACAAACAAAGAGGGCACCATACCTTCCCAACAGGCTCCGCTAGAAAGCGAAGCCAAATCTCGACGGTTCACCAACAACCTAGAGACAACCGTGACATTCGTCTCGATACAGCAGACGCAGTGCCAGCAAACGAAGCGAAGATCAAATTCCTAACTTCACGGTTTTGACGGTAACTTATATAAAACCTGAAAGACCACCACAGATCAGTTCAACTTCCAGGGAAATCAGTGTCCTTGGCAAATACCTCAATTCAGGGAAACTAGCGTCCTTGATGAGAGCCTCCTGATTCGCGTCGGCCCGTAGAGAAACCAGTGTCTTTGCAGGAATACTCCGATTCGTTTCAACCCCGAGGAAACCAGTGTCCTCGGCAAAATACTTCGACTCAGGAAAACCAGTGTCTTTGACGAGAACATCTTGATTCGCGTCGACCCGCAGAAAAACTAGCGTCTTTGCAGGAACACCTCGACTCGTTTCAACCCCAGGGAAATCAGTGTCCTTGGCAAATACCTCAATTCAGGGAAACTAGGGTCCTTGATGAGAGCTTCCTGATCCGCGTCGGCCCGCAGAGAAACTAGCGTCTTTGCAGGAATACCCCGATTCGTTTCAACCCTGAGGAAACCAGCGTCCTCAGCAAAATACTTCGACTCAGGGAAACCAGTGTCCTTGACGAGAACATCTTGATTCGCGTCGACCCGCAGAGAAACTAGCATCTTTGCAGGAACACCTCGACTCGTTTCAACCCCTGGGAAATCAGTGTCCTTGGCAAATACCTCAATTCAGGGAAACTAGCGTCCTTGATGAGAGAGCTTCTTGATTCGCGTCGGCCCGCAGAGAAACCAGTGTCTCCGCAGGAATACCCCGATTCGTTTCAACCTCGAGGAAACCAGTATCCTCGGCAAAATACTTCGACTCAGGGAAACCAGTGTCCTTGACGAGAACATCTTGATTCACGTCGACCCGCAGAGAAACTAGCGTCTTTGCAGGAACACCTCGACTCGTTTCAACTCCAGGGAAATCAGTGTCCTTGGCAAATACCTTAATTCAGGGAAACTAGCATCCTTGATGAGATCTTCTTGATTCGCGTCGGCCCGCAGAGAAACCAGTGTCTTCGCAGGAATACCCCGATTCATTTCAACCTCGAGGAAACCAGTGTCCTCGGCAAAATACTTCGACTCAGGGAAACCAGTGTCCTTGACGAGAACATCTTGATTCGCGTCGACCCGCAGAGAAACTAGCGTCTTTGCAGGAATACATCGATTCGTTTCAACCCTAGGAAAATCAGTGTCCTTGGCAACCTCCTCAACTCAGGGAAACTAGCGTCCTTGATGAGAGCTTCCTGATCCGTGTCGACCCGCAGAGAAACCAGTGTCTTTGCGGGAATACTTCGATTCGTTTCGACCTCGAGGAAACCAGCGTCCTTGGCAAAATACTTCAACTCAGGGAAATCAGTGTCCTTGACGAGAGCTGCTCGATTCGTCTCGACTCGTGAGGAAATTAGTGTCTTCGCGAGGACTTCCCGATTCGTCTCAACTTGCAAGATAAATCCTTAGGCAGCAGGGATTAAAAATCTTGTTTCCTAAGCACTGGGACCCTGCAAGTCGGTCTAAAATGGTCTCTTGCATACTATTCACGGGTCTCACTCTCCAAAGTCGAATTTCGACAAAGAGGGAAACAACCACTTTAGGGTTCTCTCAACTCGTAAGAGGGAAAATTCTCTTATAAGATCCTTACGACTTATAAGAGAAAACGTACTTAGGAATCCTCACGATTCCTAAGGAGAAAATCCACCTACGAGATCCTCTCGATCCGTAGGGAGAAAAGTCTCTATGAGACCCTCACGGCTCATAGAGTTGAAAAGTCTTGGGCAGCAGATCTGAACCTACGGCCTAAGCCATCGCTATCTCTTGAAGAAACCAAGATGCTTACTCTATTATCTGTCAACCATGTTTATCAAGACAGCATGCTGATAATAAGAGAAGGGAGAAAGCAAAGAAATGATACAAGACATTGCAAAGAAAAAATGTGTATCTTTATTTATTAATTCAATCAAGTACAAGGTGAATCGTACAAAAGAATAAAGAATGGATACATCTTATTCGAAAAAGAAAATTTTTACAAGTATATCAATACAAGGGCAGCTACTGGGAAGGAAGTGTCTTAAATAGCCCTATCGGTTGTTTGCGCACTTCCTTCCATGCCTTCTCCCGATCGGCCACCACCGCCAGTTCCGCTTCCACTTGAGCCCGCTGCTGCAAGAAGGATGCAAGCTGCTCCCCAACGGCCTGCTGAGCTGCTTCGCGACCTTGGGCATCACGCTCGGCGGCATCGAGCTTCTGCTTCAGATTTTGCCCATTTAAGATACGTTCTAGAAGGCCCTCGAAGATAGCCTTCACCTGGGCAGCGTTCATCTCAACCTTAGCACGCAGACGAGCCGTCTCGCTTGAGGTCTCTTGGCATTCCCTCAGCCTTAAAGCCGCTTCTTGTTCCAGGTGATGGAAGTAAGAAGCGCTTTGCTCGATCCATGCTGCTCTTTGATTGCTTGCGGCTAAGGTCTCGGGAGCAGGGCGCATAAACTCCGATTGGTGCAGGCGGACCTCGATTTCCCTGCAGTGATTAATCCAAAGCTCGACGACGCCTCCATCATGAAAATTCACAAGCGCCGCCAACATCAGGTTAACCTCCGCAGTGAAATCCGCAGCAAATGGGGGAGCGTCTGCGTCAAGCTCTTCGACGTATCCGCTCAGCATGCCCAAGCTCATTACAGCACCCTTTGAAGACGGACGTCTCAGGAAGGGGCCTGCCGGCATTATAACGCGAGACTCAAAGGGCGCCGGAATCGGAACGACAGCTAAAAAAAAATACGATTAGATGACGGTTTAAGAAATATGAAAAAGTCATCGATGGGATAGTTTATTATACCAGCTGCAGCAGGCGGCAAGGCCGGGAGGGTCGGTGGCGCAACCGATCTTTCATCTCCTCCTTCGATTTGTAGCACTGCAATCAGGATAAGGAAGAGTCAGAAATAATTCCATTACTGAAAAAAGAAAGACATCAATTGGAAACTATACTCACCAGCGCCACTGGAGGAAGAAGCGAGTTCAGATGGGAAGGAGAAGTGCGGGTGCAACACCTGGTAGAGGTGATCAAAAAGCGCTCCTGCAAAGACGCAATAGTACGACATTAGTATATAGATCATGCGGCTGAAAGATAAAACTAATGGGTTGCAAATCCATACCTTCCAGCATCTGCGATGGTACAAGGGAAGGCTGAGAGGTGGCCACCGCCAAAGCAGTAGCTGACGACGCTCCCTCGAGCAATGGAGCATCGGCACTGGCCGCACCTGCGTTAAAAACAAAGATAAACTTGTCAGAAAGGATTTCAAGATAAAAAAGGGGGGACGGTAACCCGAAATTTACCTGATGAGCCGCCAGCCGAAACGGAGGCGTCTCCCTCCTCCATCGATACGAGTCCACTTCCCATGGCCTCATCACCGGACTCGACAGGGGCTGTCGTCGTGCTCGCATGACCGGGAGACGGCGGAGGACCGTAGACGGGGAGAGCAATGATTGGAGCATTGCCAGACTCTTGAGAAAGAGCGGCTGGCTTGTCCCCGGGAGTCGTGCTCGTCTCACCCGCTACTCCCTTGGGCTCGGCAGTCGCTGCTGTCTTGTCCGCCGTCGCCATGGGGTGGGTCGCCGGTCTCAAGCGCTCCGCCCGCTACTGCCCCAGGCTCAGTTATAGTAGTCGTCTCATTTGCCGCTACCTCGGGCTCGGCATCAACGACCTTCTCTGGTGCAGCTCCCTCAGCCCCCGGCTCAGGTCCAGCAACCCCGGCGACGTCGCCTACCGTCGGCTCGGGTTCAGCCGGTGCCTCTTCCTCTGTCCCCTTAGGTTCGACGGTTTCCGCCTCCCCTTCGGTTGGACTTGGCCCTGCAGGACAAGATATATAAGAACCGACAGGTTCACAATTCTTACATCAAAATCTTGAAAGACACGTTACCTGAGGTGGACTGATCATTAGCCTCACGAGCTGCACGCACCGCCCGTCTGTAAGTGGTAGACAAAGCGACCGGGGGCTCTTCCGAGGGAGTATCAGCACGAGGGACGGTGCTTGGGCCCGCTCCCAACGCCAAAGCAGCCCTGCGTGCCTTCGCCTCACGCCTCAACCGCTTTCTCTCCTCCCGAGTTGTCAAGACGGAGCTCTTCAAAGCTTCCTTCATTGAGGCGTCATCGTCCGTGAACAGAGATGCCTCCAAATTCTTCAAGGCATCCCTCACCGACTTTTCGAGTCGAGGCTCTCGCGGCAGCCCCAAAGAGACCGGGACTTCAGTAGCTGGCCCGGGGAGAGTCCCCGCATCAGCTGGCGCAGCCCCTGCAAAGAGACAAAGGAAGAAGGTTAGGTTGGCCATCAGAAAAGAGGATAAAAAAACCTAATGAGGCGAGACGTACCAACGCCCAATAAAGCGCGTTTCTTTTCCTCCTCCTGGAAGGTTTGTCGAGAGGCAGCGATGGCTTCTTCAGTAGTGACACCTGTTTAAAAAAAAGGGGGGGAAGCATTAGTCGAAGATAATGATAAAAATGCGATAAAATGATGAAGAATGCAGCTAATGATTACCTGCTTGAGCGAGTTTATCCAACCACGCTTCGAGTCTGGCTGATCGCTCGGAAGCCGCAATAGCGGCCGCCAGATCGGTGTCTGCTGGATCTACCGAGAAGCCCTTATTGCTGCCATATTCGCTTATACCTTCGGTAAGAGGGGCCTGAGGCTCTAAATCGAGGATAGCATCGAAAGAGAGGAGCGACTTCTTCTTCCTCTTCTGCCCGCCAGCCCTGGGTGCACCCGAGATCGACTTGCGCTTTGCAGGCACCTTAGGGCGGCGGGGCCCGATATCCGCGCACACGCCGGACTCCGGTGATACCATATTGACCGTCTCCACTGGAGCACGGGGAGCTGGTGGCGCATCCACCGTATCAGGAAGCGACAATCCGCGCGGGGGGCTCAGCATGCGTGGTGGCCCAACTCCGGCGTCTTGCAGCGGAGGAATGACCGGGGTCCTTGGCTTCAAGGGAGCCTTGCGATCGCCGCCGGGAGGCGCACCCTTGCGGTCACCAGCATGCGCTTCTCCATATGGATAACTGGACCCATTGCATGCGCGTACCAAGCCACGTACGCGTTGAGGACCTTGGGAACGCAGCTCGGCTTGCTGATGAAGAAATAGGAGCCCGTGTTAAGCCGCATGAAATGGTGCATCGCATTCCTTATCCCCTCCCGGCTGGCCGCGGGCTCTTCCAAAAACGCCTCCAGCGGGATCCCATGGTGATAGTTGGATTGTTGGGCGAACCGGTGGGGGTTATACCTCATGAAAAGTGTCGTCTCGTTCTGCCTGAACACCAGGTAGCCCGGCCGAATGGAGTAGAGGTGAAGAATCTCCCGGGCTTTAAGTACGGAGGCCCCGTCCTTGAAGTCGTCGCGCAGCGCCACCACCGACTTGGAGGTCTCTGAGCCTATGGTTATGACTTTATTCAAAAAATAAACCTTCGCTCCGACCAGGTGTGGACGAAGGAGCAACCCCCTAGCCTCCCGCAGAGGCGCAACCATGATCGAGGCGCCGACCAGCCGCAGACGCATGACTCTTGGGAGTCTGCACTTCTAAAAAAACGGAGGGATCTTATGGACGCCGAACACCCCATGCACATGCATTTCCATCCACGAGGTGAAGTAGTGCATCGGGAAATTAGCAGGCTGCACCCCAGGTTCATTAGCGTCCGCTGCTACGCTAAGTCCATTATATAGGTGAGCCAACTCGGCGATTCCTATTGTCAACTGCAGGCCAGCCACCATTCGATGCGCTGGGTAGAAAACGGACGGCCGCATGTGGCGCGGGTGCATGGGGAGCGCGAAGCTGCACAGCCACAATCCCAGGAATCCTACAAAAAAGGTCTCCTCATCCATGCCCAGGACGGCGATTTCTGACAAGGGCATGACGGCGGCGTCGGGGAGATAAAAGTCCTTTTGATCGTCCTCCGATGTTGGTCGGCGGTCCAAGCCGAAGCCAAAAGGGTCATCAAACTTGGGGAACTTCTCGCTCCGCTCCGATAGAAACTCCGGTCGAATGAAGCGGGCGATAAAATCTGCGAAACTGAATCCCCGGACGCCTGATTCCAGATAGAGCCCTTCATATATGTTCAGCACCTTCACCAAGCTCGGAAACTGGTGCTGAATAGCATTCTCCGGCGTCAGATCAAACACCAGTGGCTTGGTGGCAAAGACGTATTCGTCAGGAGGAAGCAGCTCCTCGTAATGCTCCCCCCTCATCGGCAGACCCGAGATTTCAGCAAACTCTTCTAAGGAGATAGAGACTTCCCTGTCCGTCATAAGGAAGGTGTGGGTGGGGATATTCCATTGTTCGATAAAAGCCTTAATCCACCACGTTGGAGGAGAGGGGTACTCAAAAAGCGAGACGTAGATTGCCGAATATAAGTCAATCTTCATCAGATGAGTCCTCTTCACCGATAAGATGTACCGGGCCCACTGCAAATATCCGGCGGGTGGTCGCGGGGTCAATCCAATGTTATAAGCCTGTCCCCAAGGGCGTGCTTCACCCTGACAGATTCGCCTCCCCAAAATGTCTATTGCCGGCGGCGGCTGCACAGGAATAGCCCCAATTGCAGGCTGGAGGAGATCATCCGAATTCCAATCCTTGACCTCCATGGCATACTTTACCGGGGGTTCATCCGCATAGGGGATCGAAAATATGGGCTCAGACGGCATAGCAGAACCGAAGTTTCGGCGACCCTTGATAATGTCGATATACCACCTACTCCACAAGTGAAGGATTTTGTGCTCGGGGTCATGGTCCTTGATGAGAGCGAGCACCTCTCGGTCTACTGGTGTCTGGGGAAATCCTCCCTCCGATCGAATGTAACATTTCGAAATAATAAAAATATTATTTTTGGAAATTTTTATAATTTAATATTATTTTATAGGATATTTTAATATTTTGGTATTATTAAATACAAATAAATGGGAAAAAATTTAGAAAAAAATTATGGAAAACTCTAAAATAGGGTAAATTAGAGAATTATGACGTTTCTAAGTTTAATTGATTAGTTATATGCTAAATTAGTGTTAATCGCGATTAAAAATCGCTAATCGGTTTTTAGCTTTTTTGTGCAAAACATGCACATACCACTTTTTCACACTTGTGCATTTTCTTGCCATGGTTTCTCATTTGGGTTTACTATTTGAGTGAGAAGGAATTTAGAGAAAAGAAAAGAAATGGAAAAATGGTTTATATTAAAGAATTTAGTAGTTGGTGAGAGAGAGAGAGAGGTATGGGCTTCCTTGACCAAGACTTAGCCATCTCCTTTATTCCCTTCACTCATTTCTCTCCCTCTCCTTCAAGTTGCTGCTGCTGCTCCTGCTCCTCACCCCACCTCCCCTCTTCAAGCCTCAAATCACCTCTAAAACAACTCCAAAACCCCACTCTCATTTCATTAAAAGTGTGCACAAGCTCAAGATCTACACATTGGACTAAAGAAGCAAGGATTTTGGCCACTAGGGGCAACTCAAGAAAATTCTTGAGTTGCCAAATGAGGTATTTTCTGGATCATTAACTTAGTTTTAGCATTTCCTTTACCCCCATGTTATGATTGAACCGATATTGTGTGATTTTGGTGACTTGAGGGAAAACCTAGTCAGGGTTTGAGGAAAATTATAAGTTGTGATGGGAAATTGAGCTCAGTAGAGGCTACACTAACACCCTAGTATATGAATTGAGACCCAAACCTGAAACTTAAACCCAGAATACGGATTTGTAGAAACCGATATTGGAAAATTTGTGAAATCTGTGAAGGTTATTTGGGATCTACTATCAACCCGAGACTCTGAAAATTATATTGATTGGACAGTGACATGTGCAGGCACCCAGGAAGCTACCACCAAGACCCCAACCCCTAACTCATCAAGCCGGCCGCAGATTTATCCATTTTGGCCGCAATTTGCGGCCAGACCATGGTGGATTTGCCTCGTTTTGGTTTTGGTGTTCCCTTATCTGTAGATTTGACCCCTGGTATATATAGATTTGTCTAATTTGACCTAGGGTGAAATCTGGAACATATTTCCTAAGTTGCTGTTTTGGATTCGTGTTTCCGTATTCCGTATTCTTAATTCTGAATTTGTGTCTTGTGATTTACCTCGACTCTTTGGCGTTTATACGACGATATAGAGGATTTATTGATGGTTTTGAAGGCGTGCCATAGGTTCTAACCTATAGGCCCCTTATCGTATCGTTTTGGGTTTCGTGTGCCGTTTTAGCTTTGATTTGGTTTTAATGCACATATACGATACTTTGACGTGTAGGTACCCTATGAAGACTTCGGGACGACAAGCAAACGCGTGGTGACATCGACAGATGAAGACGCAAGGTGAGTAGATTATATCTACAGGGGGAAGTCGGGTGGATGGCGTATAGCACCCCCGCAGTCCGTATTTGTTATGTTATATATATGATAGTTAGGTGTACTATGGATAGTGTAGGGTTAGAAGTGACTAGTGTAGTTCATAGTCGCGAACCCTAGAATAGATTTACACCTATACGCACACCCTTGAATATTCATTATTCTTGCACTGTGATGATGATATTGGATGACATTGGAGATGAGTCGATGATGTTGGGCATTGTGCCGCGAGATCGGTGATTTGATGTGATTCGTATTTGGGATACGATACATGATCTCTAGCGGGCCTTAGGACGTGTGCTTGCACACGCAGTATATTGATGGTATCAGTTGTACTAGACTTAGATCAGTACCCCAGATTATGTGATACGATGATAATGATACCTGATATCTAATGAAAGGAATGTGATATTGACCCGTACCCAGCTATTGGGATGCCGTACGACGATTTACCGTACGAGCCTATATTGATGATAGATCCGCACTCATGATCGAGGATGTCTTACGATATATTGTATCGTACGCGATATTATTGAGGCGGGATCACCGACTATTATATCTATATATATATCGACTCCGATTTAGGTGGTTTCCATACCTCTTCCGATTGACTTGATACTTAGATCTGTAGTTTGCATAGTAGATTCTTCACTGTGGTGTTGATTATTTGATTTCCGCATATTCATTCTATTCGCATTGCTTGCATATGTTTATCGCTATATTATTATCATGCTGTTAGGACACCAGCACCATTATCGATGATGCGTATGTTCCACGTACACTATTTGCCGGCTCACACATTTCATCATCGATAATTGCTATGCCACTACACTGTAGTACCGTTGCATCAGGACATGACCTTATATGCGCATACAATTATTCCATGTTGCAGGATATATTGTTACTTGCATTTCATTTATATGTCACATGCATCATGCTTTCTGATTTGCGCATTGAGATATGTTGTTTTTATGATATTTCCGATATATTGAGAGAGGGCTGACCCGGACTGACAGATGCCTGATATATTGAGAGAGGGCTGACCCGGACTGACGGATGCCCGATATATTGAGAGAGGGCTGACCCGGACTGACGGATGCCCGATATATTGAGAGAGGGCTGACCCAGACTGACGGATGCCCGATATATGAGAGAGAGGGCTGACCCGGACTGACGGATGCTCGGTATATGAGGATTTACGTGCCGATGCTAGGCACAGGTTTTCATGATGTTTTCGAGTGTCGATGCTAGGTACTCAGGTTCCATGCTTTTGGTTATATCCTCATATTTTCCATGCATATGCTTTATGACATTTACATGCATAATGCTTATTGTCATTTGGGTGACAGGTGGACGGGGTCCATATACATACAGACTTTTATTACATTGATCATACTTCATTGTATATATAACAGGGTATGAGGGCGCTGTTATATATACCCTTACACCAATATTAGTGGAACGGGACGCTAATATATGTGTATTGATATTCATTTTGATATTTCATCAAATTTACTTCATGCAGACATACCTTATATGTATGACATGTTATTACCTGAGGCACTGGCACGGGTACTTGGCACTGCATACACGATTAGATGTTACATTGCCACCTTATCATGCTTCAGGCTTATTCTTTGAGGTTTATATATCTGATTGTATTGATCTAGGATTATGTCTTGCATTCGATTTCTGCTTGTAGATATTTCTATTCACGAGTTGGCAACTCACCCCCGTTGCGCCACAGTTCTTGCAGGTTTTGCCGTACAGGTTCCATTGCGGCATTTTTGGCACACTGCTTCCTTGCGGGTGAATTGCTTTTGGTAGACGGGTTCTTTTGCATCAAGAACCACCATTGTACTTGTATTATTCATTGTATGTAAAATTTCCATCAACCAAAACTTGTATATTGTTTCAGACTCAGACACTAGTGATGTATTTTCGACCTTAGAGTCGCGCTTAGTAGTATTGCGGTTTTCATGCTTATTGAGTTCTTTTGGTTTTGACCCTCGCCATTCGGCGTTGTATTTTATTATTGCTTATGTGGTTGTGACCGTCGATTGACGAAGAGCTAGCTCCCGCTTGGGGATGCCTTTATCATTGCATATATATTATTCTTGTTGTACCCCGTTCGGGGCCAGTTTTTACAAAAGAAACTCTGCCGAAATTTTTAGAAAAGACTTTACATTTTAAAAATGCATATTCGGCTTAGTTATTTAAAAACCTTGACTTCAAACATATTTTCCTTCACTTCTTTAAACTAGTTTTCTTTACTTACTCTTAAAATGGTTTTAGATTTCTGGGCTTTTGGCTTACTTGGATCAGATGGAGTTCTATAGACTTCATATGGTTCAAGGGCCAGTCACGTGCTCTTTCGGGTCATGACAAAGTTGGTATCAGAGCGCTAGGTTGACCTTGGTTCGAGTCTAAGTTTGACTATGTGGAGCCTAGGGTGTCTATATATATACGGAACTTAGGCTTGACCTTACGGAACTTAGACTTAGTCGAGGGGGTATTAGACCCGAACTTTCGTCACGTAGGATGACCCTTGGTTGATGGAATAGGTGACTAAAGTAGAGTGACGTACCGTGGGTATGTTCCGCTGCATACTTACGACACGCCACTCCGCTTAAGGAACCTTAGGGTGTACATATTTTCGAGATCAGTGACTCTCTTCATATCCATGATTATACATCCATTTGAGATCCCCGATTCTGTTAGTTACATGATCATACCTCCATTGATACCGTTCCTTCTTATGATCATGTATCCACTCTGGATCTGTTGTTCTCTTTCTTGCCATTGATCTGCTCTCTTCGATACTCGATTGAGGTTCCTGTCGCCATGTTGAGCGCAGTTTGGGCTGCTGCTAGGGTTATGGTCAGTGCGAGCTCGTTTGGTACGAGGGCCGACCATTGTGTTTTCTGGTGACATGGGAACGTCTCGAGTTAGTATTGATGACGGTGACCTCTAGTGGAGGCGAGTGCTTGGTTTGGCACCGGATGATCGGGCCATTGTTAGAGCTGCCAGTTGAGAGAGGACTGTTGATGTACAGCATACCTCAGAGATTATGATGTCGCGTACCGTGCAGACAGATGGACCAGCTGTTGCTGAGATTGACAGGATGTCGCTTTCGGAGCTTACGAGCTAAGATTGCCGGAGCTTCCAGGCAGATATGAGACAGATGATAGCTAGTCTACCCGATTTGAGAGACGAAGGTGATTCGTCCGATTTATGCGCCGGAGCGGGCCCAGTTGAGTTGAAGATTTCCAGTATGGAGAGTCTTACTCAGATCTAGAGCAGACCGATTCAGAGATGACCGCCAATGTATCGCCTTTCCTGGAGGATTGAGGCGCTGTTCAGCGTACAGACGAATGTGCCAATTGTTGCTGCAAACGACGAGATATCGCCCAGATGGTTGGAGGTACTGCAGCATGAGCATATACTTAGAGATATGATGGACGGTCGCTAGTCACCTGAGGATGAATGACTAGGACATGTGGTTCGTTCACCGATGCGAGGTTATCAGATAGATTGCTTCCAGCTAGAGACGACTTCACGCGGAGGCGTTGAAAGTCGATAGAGACGATCGAGTGTCAGGAGCCATTTTCCAAGTTTAAAGTATACGGAAAGACATGCAGGCGATTCTATGGACCCTCTAGAAGAATGAAATCCTAACTCGGCTTAATGACCGTGTGAAAGCCTTTGAACCTTATGGTTTGCGGCAGTTCCGCGGCGCCATTAGTGAGGCTTGGGTTTGCCCTTCTACGGCTGGACCACCGACGCTGTGGCATGTACTCGATACTATTAAACTGTACTCAAGATGTTAATCTCTTGGGGGATTATGAGGGTCAGACGAGTCGATCGGACGATTCGACATCATTCGGATATCATGTGATGGGATGCATTGCTTGGGAGACTCCAGATACGAGCATAGCCGTTGGAGCGCAGTCCGTGCAGCCACGATGAGGCGAGCCCGAATCAGTCGACATTGAAGCAGAGTGAAGTGAAGAGTTCGCGAGAGATTTCGACGAGATGACGTTCCACTCCGCCTACATCAGAGATGCGATACACACGCAGAGGCAATGTATATGGATATGCCTTCCAGAAAGAGGCGCGATGAGTATGCAGCCATTCCGGAACAAGAATTAGCTTCAGCATTGGACGATGACTTCCGGGCAATTCGGCAGAAAAGAGATATGCGAGAGACATCGGATCGATCATAGCCGAGAGCATTGCAGTGCGTAGATAACATGGCGTGACGTCGAAGTGGACGGAAATACAGACAAGCGGACAAGAGGTTCGTGCGAGACGTTGACGAGCTGTCATTACTTCCCGTCGAAACTAGAGACCTGATATGCTTACAGAGGCGTTAGGATGCAACCAGATTCCGAGAAATGTTGTACTGAGGACACAGATGTCCATTGAGCGAGAAGAGATTATGCAAGAGTACCGGCCTCCGTACAGATCGGTATAGGTATGATTGGAAGAGACCCTGAGCAGGATTCCTTCCAGGACACTGCTGCAATGATGCTTGCACCCAGGATCAGATGTGTGATATGCATTCAGAGAGCCAGAGGCCGACGCCAGTAACATGCTGCTTTACGAATGGTTGTGAGGATTGACCGAGAGATGATCAGAGAAGTGTCAGAACGGAATCGTCCCCGTTAGCACACCTGACAGGGCCGATGAGCCGATTGACTGCGAGATAGGTAATCCGCAGAGAAGATAAGGACCCAGAGTCAGAGGACGCCAGACCGTGAGCAAGAGGCAAGTAGATATCTTGTGCTGCTAGCATTGGATGCACCGACTCCTTCTCGACCTTGAAGGAGGAACTACCGACGACGGTATTTATGATTTGTGATTTTGTGATTCGATTATCACGTATCCGTCATTTTGGATTTCGGTATTTTGGGCGTTCTGTTTGCATGATTTAGTTTTGATGGCTGAGTTTCATGATATTTGTTTCATGCACCCACTGGATATTTATATTTTGCGTATAGTTATTACATTTGAGCTATTGATTGTGATTTCACGCCTATCTTATACAGTGATTTGATTTACACTTCCAGCATAGTTTTCATGCACCTTTAGTGTTTTGATATACGATTTTGGTGCACGCCAGATGCACTAAATCGGGATTCTTCGTGCATGTCACATGCACCTGATTTTTTGCTGTCAGGCACACATGTTGCCTATGACAGATTTTTCGTGCACACCCGTTGCACCTAGATGTTGTTTTGTACACCTGTATGGCACATATATGGATTTTGATTCCGTGCGCACCAGACGCACCGGATGTTCTTATATACATTTTTGGGGATTGATTTCTTATAGAGCAGTACATTTTTATGATATTCGCTACGTATTGATGTTTTCGGAACCCCGGCAAATTGGATTTTACCGGAATGTTTTTGTATTTGGGGGTTTAAATTTAAATTCGGGGACCGAATTTATTTAAGGGGGGTAGATTGTAACATTTCGAAATAATAAAAATATTATTTTTGGAAATTTTTATAATTTAATATTATTTTATTGGATATTTTAATATTTTGGTATTATTAAATACAAATAAATGGGAAAAATTTTAGAAAAAAATTATGGAAAACTCTAAAATAGGGTAAATTAGAGAATTATGCCGTTTCTAAGTTTAATTGATTAGTTATATGCTAGATTAGTGTTAATCGCGATTAAAAATCGCTAATCGGTTTTTAGCTTTTTTGTGCAAAACATGCACATACCACTTTTTCACACTTGTGCATTTTCTTGCCATGGTTTCTCATTTGGGTTTACTATTTGAGTGAGAAGGAATTTAGAGAAAAGAAAAGAAATGGAAAAAGGGTTTATATTAAAGAATTTAGTAGTTGGTGAGAGAGAGAGAGGTATGGGCTTCCTTGACCAAGACTTAGCCATCTCCTTTATTCCCTTCACTCATTTCTCTCCCTCTCCTTCAAGTTGCTGCTGCTGCTCCTGCTCCTCACCCCACCTCCCCTCTTCAAGCCTCAAATCACCTCTGAAACAACTCCAAAACCCCACTCTCATTTCATTAAAAGTGTGCACAAGCTCAAGATCTACACATTGGACTAAAGAAGCAAGGATTTTGGCCACTAGGGGCAACTCAAGAAAATTCTTGAGTTGCCAAATGAGGTATTTTCTGGATCATTAACTTAGTTGTAGCATTTCCTTTACCCCCATGTTATGATTGAACCGATATTGTGTGATTTTGGTGACTTGAGGGAAAACCTAGTTAGGGTTTGAGGAAATTATGAGTTGTAATGGGAAATTGAGCTCAGTAGAGGCTACACCAACACCCTAGTGTATGAATTGAGACCCAAACCTGAAGCTTAAACCCAGAATACGGATTTGTAGAAATCGATATCGGAAAATTTGTGAAATCTGTGAAGGTTATTTGGGATCTGCTATCAACCCGAGACTCTGAAAATTATATTGATTGGACAGTGACATGTGCAGGCACCCAGGAAGCTACCACCAAGACCCCAACCCCTAACTCATCAAGCCGGCCGCAGATTTATCCATTCTGGCCGCAACATTCTGGCCGCAATTTACGGCCAGACCATGGTGGATTTGCCTCGTTTTGGTTTTGGTGTTCCCTTATCTGTAGATTTGACCCCTGGTATATATAGATTTGTCTAATTTGACCTAGGGTGAAATCTGGAACATATTTCCTAAGTTGCTGTTTTGGATTCGTGTTTCCGTATTCCGTATTCTTAATTCTGAATTTGTGTCTTGTGATTTACCTCGACTATTTGGCGTTTATATGACGATATAGAGGATTTATTGATGGTTTTGAAGGCGTGCCATAGGTTCTAACCTATAGGCCCCTTATCGTATCGTTTTGGGTTTCGTGTGCCGTTTTAGCTTTGATTTGGTTTTAATGCGCATATACGATACTTTGACGTGTAGGTACCCTATGAAGACTTCGGGACGACAAGCAAACGCGTGGTGACATCGACAGATGAAGACGCAAGGTGAGTAGATTATATCTACATGGGGAAGTCGGGTGGATGGCGTATAGCACCCCCGCAGTCCGTAGCTGTTATGTTATATATATGATAGTTAGGTGTACTATGGATAATGTAGGGTTAGAAGTGACTAGTGTAGTTCATAGTCGCGAACCCTAGAATAGATTTACACCTACACGCACACCCTTGCATATTCATTATTCTTGCACTGTGTTGATGATATTGGATGACATTGGAGATGAGTCGATGATGTTGGGCATTGTGCCGCGAGATCGGTGATTTGATGTGATTCGTATTTGGGATACGATACGTGATCTCTAGCGGGCCTTGGGACGTATGCTTGCACACGCAGTATATTGATGGTATCAGTTGTACTAGACTTAGATCAGTACCCCAGATTATGTGATACAATGATAATGATACCTGATATCTGATGAAAGGAATGTGATATTGACCCGTACCCAGCTATTGGGATGCCGTACGACGATTTACCGTACGAGCCTATATTGATGATAGATCCGCACTCATGACACGAGGATGTCTTACGATATATTGTATCGTACGCGATATTATTGAGGCGGGATCACCGACTATTATATCTATATATATATCGACTCAGATTTAGGTGGTTTCCATACCTCTTCCGATTGACTTGATACTTAGATCTGTAGTTTGCATAGTAGATTCTTCACTGTGGTGTTGATTATTTGATTTCCGCATATTCATTCTATTCGCATTGCTTGCATATGTTTATCGCTATATTATTATCATGCTGTTAGGACACCAGCACCATTATCGATGATGCGTATGTTCCACGTACACTATTTGCCGGCTCACACACTTCATCATCAATAATTGCCATGCCACTACACTGTAGTACTGTTGCATCAGGACATGACCTTATATGCGCATACTATTATTCCATGCTGCAGGATATATTGTTACTTGCATTTCATTTATATGTCACATGCATCATGCTTTCTGATTTGCGCATTGAGATATGTTGTTTTTATGATATTTCCGATATATTGAGAGAGGGCTGACCCGGACTGACGGATGCCCGATATATTGAGAGAGGACTGTCCCGGACTGACGGATGCCCGATATATTGAGAGAGGGTTGACCCGGACTGACGGATGCCCGATATATTGAGAGAGGGCTGACCCGGACTGACGGATGCCCGATATATTGAGAGAGGGCTGACCCGGACTGACGGATGCCCGATATATGAGAGAGAGGGCTGACCCGGACTGACGGATGCCCGGTATATGAGGATTTACGTGCCGATGCTAGGCACAGGTTTTCATGATGTTTTCGAGTGTCGATGCTAGGCACTCAGGTTCCATGCTTTTGGTTATATCCTCATATTTTCCATGCATATGCTTTATGACATTTACATGCATAATGCTTATTGTCATTTGGGTGACAGGTGGATGGGGTCCACATACATACAGACTTTTATTACATTGATCATACTTCATTGTATATATAACAGGGTATGAGGGCGCTGTTATATATACCCTTACACCAATATTAGTGGAATGGGACGCTAATATATGTGTATTGATATTCATTTTGATATTTCATCATATTTACTTCATGCAGACATACCTTATATGTATGACATGTTATTACCTGAGGTACTAGCACGGGTACTTGGCACTGCATATACGATTAGATGTTACATTGCCACCTTATCATGCTTCAGGCTTATTCTTTGAGGTTTATATATTTGATTGTATTGACCTAGGATTATGTCTTGCATTCGATTTCTGCTTGTAGATATTTCTATTCACGAGTTGGCAACTCACCCCCGTTGTGCCACAGTTCTTACAGGTTTTGCCGTACAGGTTCCATTGCGGCATTTTTGGCACACTGCTTCCTTGCGGGTGAATTGCTTTTGGTAGCTGGGTTCTTTTGCATCAAGAACCACCATTGTACTTGTATTATTCATTGTATCTAGAATTTCCATCAACCAAAACTTGTATATTGTTTCAGACTCAGACACTAGTGATGTATTTTCGACGTTAGAGTCGCACTTAGTAGTATTGCGGTTTTCATGCTTATTGAGTTCTTTTGGTTTTGACCCTCGCCATTCGGCGTTGTATTTTATTATTGCTTGTGTGGTTGTGACCGTCGATTGACGAAGAGCTAGCTCCCGCTTGGGGATGCCTTTATCATTGCATATATGTTGTTCTTGTTGTACCCCGTTCGGGGCCAGTTTTTACAAAAGAAACTCTGCCGAAATTTTTAGAAAAGACTTTACATTTTAAAAATGTATATTCGGCTTAGTTATTTAAAAACCTTGACTTCAAACATGTTTTCCTTCACTTCTTTAAACCAGTTTTCTTTACTTACTCTTAAAATGGTTTTAGATTTCTGGGCTTTTGGCTTACTTGGATCAGATGGAGTTCTATAGACTTCACATGGTTCAAGGGCCAGTCACGTGCTCTTTCGGGTCGTGACAAAGTTGGTATCAGAGCGCTAGGTTGACCTTGGTTCGAGTCTAAGTTTGACTATGTGGAGCCTAGGGTGTCTATATATATACGGAACTTAGGCTTGACCTTACGGAACTTAGACTTAGTCGAGGAGGTATTAGACCCGAACTTTCGTCGCGTAGGATGACCCTTGGTTGATGGAATAGGTGACTAAAGTAGAGTGACGTACCGTGGGTATGTTCCGCGGCATACTTACGACATGCCACTCCGCTTAAGGAACCTTAGGGTGTACATATTTTCGAGATCAGTGACTCTCTTCATATCCATGATTATACATCCATTTGAGATCCCCGATTCTGTTAGTTACATGATCATACCTCCATTGATGCCGTTCCTTCTAATGATCATGTATCCACTCTGGATCTGTTGTTCTCTTTCTTGCCATTGATCTGCTCTCTTCGATACTCGATTGAGGTTCCTGTCGCTATGTTGAGCGCAGTTTGGGCTGCTGCTAGGGTTATGGTCAGTGCGAGCTCATTTGGTACGAGGGCCGACCATTGTGTTTTCTGGTGACATGGGAACGTCTCGAGTTAGTATTGATGACTGTGACCTCTAGTGGAGGCGAGTGCTTGGTTTGGCACAGGATGATCGGGCCATTGTTAGAGCTTTCAGTTGAGAGAGGACTGTTGATGTACAGCATACCTCAGAGATTATGATGTCGCCTACCGTGCAGACAGATGGACCAGCTGTTGCTGAGATTGACAGGATGTCGCTTCCGGAGCTTACGAGCTGAGATTGCCGGAGCTTCCAGGCAGATATGAGACAGATGATAGCTAGTCTACCCGATTTGAGAGACGAAGGTGATTCGTCCGATTTATGCGCCGTAGCGGGCCCAATTGAGTTGAAGATTTCTAGTGTGGAGAGTCTTACTCAGATCTAGAGCTGACCGATTCAGAAATGACCGCCAATGTATCGCCTTTCCTGGAGGATTGAGGCGCTGTTCAGCGTACAGACGAATGTGCCAGTTGCTGCTGCAAACGACGAGATATCGCCCAGATGGTTGGAGCTACTGCAGCATGAGCATATACTTAGAGATATGATGGACGGTCGCTAGTCACCTGAGGATGAATGACTAGGACATGTGGTTCGTTCACCGATGCGAGGTTATCAGATAGATTGCTTCCAGCTAGAGACGACTTCACGGGGAGGCGTTGAAAGTCGATAGAGATGATCGAGTGTCAGGAGTCATTTTCCAAGTTTAAAGTATACGGAAAGACATGCAGGCGATTCCATGGACCCTCTAGAAGAATGAAATCCTAACTCGACTTAATGACCGTGTGAAAGCCTTTGAACCTTAGGGTTTGCGGCAGTTCCGCGGCGCCATTAGTGAGGCTTGGGTTTGCCCTTCTACGGCTGGACCACCGACGCTGTGGCATGTACTCGATACTATTAAACTGTACTCAAGATGTTGATCTCTGGGGGATTATGAGGGTCTGACGAGTCGATCGGACGATTCGACATCATTCGGATATCATGTGATGGGATGCATTGCTTGGGAGACTCCAGATACGAGCATAGCCGTTGGAGCGCAGTCCGTGCAGCCACGATGAGGCGAGCCTGAATCAGTCGACATTGAAGCAGAGTGAAGTGAAGAGTTCACAAGAGATTTCGACGAGATGATGTTCCACTCCGCCGACATCAGAGATGCGATACACACGCAGAGGCAATGTATATGGATATAGCTTCCAGAAGGATGCGCGATGAGTATGCAGCCATTCCGGAACAAGAATTAGCTTCAGCATTGGACGATGACTTCCGGGCAATTCGGCAGAAAAGAGATATGCGAGAGACATCGGATCGATCATAGCCGAGAGCATTGCAGTGCGTAGATAACATGGCGTGACGTCAAAGTGGACGGAAATACAGACAAGCGGACAAGAGGTTCGTGCGAGACGTTGACGAGCTGTCATTACTTCCCGTCGAGACTAGAGACCTGATATGCTTACAGAGGCGTTAGGATGCAACCAGATTCCGAGAAATGTTGTACTGAGGACACAGATGTCCATTGAGCGAGAAGAGATTATGCAAGAGTACCAGCCTCCGTACAGATCGGCATAGGTATGATTGGAAGAGACCCTGAGCAGGATTCCTTCCAGGACACTGCTGCAATGATGCTTGCACCCAGGATCAGATGTGTGATGTGCATTCAGAGAGCCAGAGGCCGACGCCAGTAACATGCTGCTTTACGAGTGGTCGTGAGGATTGACCGAGAGATGATCAGAGAAGTGCCAGAATGGAATTGTCCCCGTTAGCACACCTGACAGGGCCGATGAGCCGATTGACTGCGAGATAGGTAATCCGCAGAGAAGATAAGGACCCAGAGTCAGAGGACGCCAGACCGTGAGCAAGAGGCAAGTAGATATCTTGCGCTGCTAGCATTGGATGCACCGACTCCTTCTCGACCTTGAAGGAGGAACTACCGACGACGGTATTTATGATTTGTGATTTTGTGATTCGATTATCACGTATCCGTCATTTTGGATTTCGGTATTTTGGGCGTTCTGTTTGCATGATTTAGTTTTGATGACTGAGTTTCATGATATTTGTTTCATGCACCTACTGGATATTTATATTTTGCGCATAGTTATTACATTTTAGCTATTGATTGTGATTTCATGCCTATCTTATGCAGTGATTTGATTTACACTTCCAGCATAGTTTTCATGCACCTTTAGTGTTTTGATATACGATTTTGGTGCACGCCAGATGCACTAAATCGGGATTCTTCGTGCATGTCACATGCACCTGATTTTTTGCTGTCAGGCACACACGTTGCCTATGACAGATTTTTCGTGCACACCCGTTGCACCTAGATGTTGTTTTGTACACCTGTATGGCACATATATGGATTTTGATTCCGTGCGCACCAGATGCACCGGATGTTCTTATATACATTTTTGGGGATTGATTTCTTATAGAGCAGTACATTTTTATGATATTCGCTATGTATTGATGTTTTCGGATCCTCGACAAATTGGATTTTACCGGATTGTTTTTGTATTTGGGGGTTTAAATTTAAATTCGGGGACCGAATTTATTTAAGGGGGGTAGATTGTAACATTTCGAAATAATAAAAATATTATTTTTGGAAATTTTTATAATTTAATATTATTTTATTGGATATTTTAATATTTTGGTATTATTAAATACAAATAAATGGGAAAAATTTTAGAAAAAAATTATGGAAAACTCTAAAATAGGGTAAATTAGAGAATTATGCCGTTTCTAAGTTTAATTGATTAGTTATATGCTAAATTAGTGTTAATCGCGATTAAAAATCGCTAATCGGTTTTTAGCTTTTTTGTGCAAAACATGCACATACCACTTTTTCGCACTTGTGCATTTTCTTGCCATGGTTTCTCTTTTGGGTTTACTATTTGAGTGAGAAGGAATTTAGAGAAAAGAAAAGAAATGGAAAAAGGGTTTATATTAAAGAATTTAGTAGTTGGTGAGAGAGAGAGAGAGAGGTATGGGCTTCCTTGACCAAGACTTAGCCATCTCCTTTATTCCCTTCACTCATTTCTCTCCCTCTCCTTCAAGTTGCTGCTGCTGCTCCTGCTCCTCAACCCACCTCCCCTCTTCAAGCCTCAAATCACCTCTAAAACAACTCCAAAACTCCACTCTCATTTCATTAAAAGTGTGCACAAGCTCAAGATCTACACATTGGACTAAAGAAGCAAGGATTTTGGCCACTAGGGGCAACTCTAGAAAATTCTTGAGTTGCCAAATGAGGTATTTTCTGGATCATTAACTTAGTTTTAGCATTTCCTTTACCCCCATGTTATGATTGAACCGATATTGTGTGATTTTGGTGACTTGAGGGAAAACCTAGTTAGGGTTGGAGGAAATTATGAGTTGTGATGGGAAATTGAGCTCAGTAGAGGCTACACCAACACCCTAGTGTATGAATTGAGACCCAAACCTGAAGCTTAAACCCAGAATACGGATTTGTAGAAACCGATATCGGAAAATTTATGAAATCTGTGAAGGTTATTTGGGATCTGCTATCAACCCGAGACTCTGAAAATTATATTGATTGGACAGTGACATGTGCAGGCACCCAGAAAGCTACCACCAAGACCCCAACCCCTAACTCATCGAGTTGGCCGCAGATTTATCCATTCTGGCCGCAACATTCTTGCCGCAATTTGCGGCCAGACCATGGTGGATTTGCCTCGTTTTGGTTTTGGTGTTCCCTTATCTGTAGATTTGACCCCTGGTATATATAGATTTGTCTAATTTGACCTAGGGTGAAATCTGGAACATATTTCCTAAGTTGCTGTTTTGGATTCGTGTTTCCGTATTCCGTATTCTTAATTCTGAATTTGTGTCTTGTGATTTACCTCGACTATTTGGCGTTTATATGACGATATAGAGGATTTATTGATGGTTTTGAAGGCGTGCCATAGGTTCTAACCTATAGGCCCCTTATCGTATCGTTTTGGGTTTCGTGTGCCGTTTTAGCTTTGATTTGGTTTTAATGCGCATATACGATACTTTGACGTGTAGGTACCCTATGAAGACTTCGGGACGACAAGCAAACGCGTGGTGACATCGACAGATGAAGACGCAAGGTGAGTAGATTATATCTACAGAGGGAAGTCGGGTGGATGGCGTATAGCACCCCCGCAGTCCGTAGTTGTTATGTTATATATATGATAGTTAGGTGTACTATGGATAGTGTAGGGTTAAAAGTGACTAGTGTAGTTCATAGTCGCGAACCCTAGAATAGATTTACACCTATACGCACACCCTTGCATATTCATTATTCTTGCACTGTGTTGATGATATTGGATGACATTGGAGATGAGTCGATGATGTTGGGCATTGTGCCGCGAGATCGGTGATTTGATGTGATTCGTATTTGGGATACGATACGTGATCTCTAGCGGGCCTTGGGACGTGTGCTTGCACACGCAGTATATTGATGGTATCAGTTGTACTAGACTTAGATCAGTACCCCAGATTATGTGATACGATGATAATGATACCTGATATCTGATGAAAGGAATGTGATATTGACCCGTACCCAGCTATTGGGATGCCGTACGATGATTTACCGTACGAGCCTATATTGATGATAGATCCGCACTCATGACTCGAGGATGTCTTATGATATATTGTATCGTACGCGATATTATTGAGGCGGGATCACCGACTATTATATCTATATATATATCGACTCAGATTTAGGTGGTTTCCATATCTCTTCCGATTGACTTGATACTTAGATCTGTAGTTTGCATAGTAGATTCTTCACTGTGGTGTTGATTATTTGATTTCCGCATATTCATTCTATTCGCATTGCTTGCATATGTTTATCGCTATATTATTATCATGCTGTTAGGACACCAGCACCATTATCGATGATGCGTATGTTCCACGTACACTATTTGCCGGCTCACACACTTCATCATCGATAATTGCCATGCCACTACACTGTAGTACTGTTGCATCAGGACATGACCTTATATGCGCATACTATTATTCCATGCTGCAGGATATATTGTTACTTGCATTTCATTTATATGTCACATGCATCATACTTTCTGATTTGCGCATTGAGATATGTTGTTTTTATGATATTTCCGATATATTGAGAGAGGGCTGACCCGGACTGACGAATGCCCGATATATTGAGAGAGGGCCGACCCGGACTGACGGATGCCCGATATATTGAGAGAGGGCTGACCCGGACTGACGGATGCCCGATATATGAGAGAGAGGGCTGACCCGGACTGACGGATGCCCGGTATATGAGGATTTACGTGCCGATGCTAGGCACAGGTTTTCATGATGTTTTCGAGTGTCGATGCTAGGCACTCAGGTTCCATGCTTTTGGTTATATCCTCATATTTTCCATGCATATGCTTTATGACATTTACGTGCATAATGCTTATTGTCATTTGGGTGACAGGTGGACGGGGTCCACATACATACAGACTTTTATTACATTGATCATACTTCATTGTATATATAACAGGGTATGAGGGCGCTGTTATATATACCCTTACACCAATATTAGTGGAATGGGACGCTAATATATGTGTATTGATATTCATTTTGATATTTCATCATATTTACTTCATGCAGACATACCTTATATGTATGACATGTTATTACCTGAGGCACTGGCACGGGTACTTGGCACTGCATACACAATTAGATGTTACATTGCCACCTTATCATGCTTCAGGCTTATTCTTTGAGGTTTATATATCTGATTGTATTGACCTAGGATTATGTCTTGCATTCGATTTCTGCTTGTAGATATTTCTACTCACGAGTTAGCAACTCACCCCCGTTGTGCCACAGTTCTTGCAGGTTTTTCCGTACAGGTTCCATTGCGGCATTTTTGGCACACTGCTTCCTTGCGGGTGAATTGCTTTTGGTAGCTGGGTTCTTTTGCATCAAGAACCACCATTGTACTTGTATTATTCATTGTATCTAGAATTTCCATCAACCAAAACTTGTATATTGTTTCAGACTCAGACACTAGTGATATATTTTCGACCTTAGAGTCGCGCTTAGTAGTATTGCGGTTTTCATGCTTATTGAGTTCTTTTGGTTTTGACCCTCGCCATTCGGCGTTGTATTTTATTATTGCTTGTGTGGTTGTGACCGTCGATTGACGAAGAGCTAGCTCCCGCTTGGGGATGCCTTTATCATTGCATATATATTGTTCTTGTTGTACCCCGTTCGGGGCCAGTTTTTACAAAAGAAACTCTGCCAAAATTTTTAGAAAAGACTTTACATTTTAAAAATGTATATTCGGCTTAGTTATTTAAAAACCTTGACTTCAAAAATGTTTTCCTTCACTTCTTTAAACCAGTTTTCTTTACTTACTCTTAAAATGGTTTTAGATTTCTGGGCTTTTGGCTTACTTGGATCAGATGGAGTTCTATAGACTTCACATGGTTCAAGGGCCAGTCACGTGCTCTTTCAGATCGTGACAAAGTTGGTATCAGAGCGCTAGGTTGACCTTGGTTCGAGTCTAAGTTTGACTATGTGGAGCCTAAGGTGTCTATATATATACGGAACTTAGGCTTGACCTTACGGAACTTAGACTTAGTCGAGGAGGTATTAGACCCGAACTTTCGTCGCGTAGGATGACCCTTGGTTGATGGAATAGGTGACTAAAGTAGAGTGACGTACCGTGGGTATGTTCCACGGCATACTTACGACATGCCACTCCGCCTAAGGAATCTTAGGGTGTACATATTAAAAGATCAGTGACTCTCTTCATATCCATGATTATACATTCATTTGAGATCCCCGATTCTGTTAGTTACATGATCATACCTCCATTGATGCCGTTCCTTCTTATGATCATGTATCCACTCTGGATCTGTTGTTCTCTTTCTTACCATTGATCTGCTCTCTTCGATACTCGATTGAGGTTCCTGTCGCCATGTTGAGCGCAGTTTGGGCTGCTGCTAGGGTTATGGTCAGTGCGAGCTCGTTTGGTACGAGGGCCGACCATAGTGTTTTCTGGTGACATGGGAACGTCTCGAGTTAGTATTGATGACTGTGACCTCTAGTGGAGGCGAGTGCTTGGTTTGGCACCGGATGATCGGGCCATTGTTAGAGCTTCCAGTTGAGAGAGGACTGTTGATGTACAGCATACCTCAGAGATTATGATGTCGCCTACCGTGCAGACAGATGGACCAGCTATTGCTGAGATTGACAGGATGTTGCTTCCGGAGCTTACGAGCTGAGATTGCCGGAGCTTCCAGGCAGATATGAGACAGATGATAGCTAGTCTACCCGATTTGAGAGACGAAGGTGATTCGTCCGATTTATGCGCCGGAGCGGGCCCAATTGAGTTGAAGATTTCCAGTGTGGAGAGTCTTACTCAGATCTAGAGCAAACCGATTCAGAAATGACCGCCAATGTATCGCCTTTCCTGGAGGATTGAGGCGCTGTTCAGCGTATAGACGAATGTGCTAGTTGCTGCTGCAAACGACGAGATATCGCCCAGATGGTTGGAGCTACTGCAGCATGAGCATATACTTAGAGATATGATGGACGGTCGCTAGTCACCTGAGGATGAATGACTAGGACATGTGGTTCGTTCACCGATGCGAGGTTATCAGATAGATTGCTTCCAGCTAGAGACGACTTCACGGGAAGGCGTTGAAAGTCGATAGAGACGATCGAGTGTCAGGAGCCATTTTCCAAGTTTAAAGTATACGGAAAGACATGCAGGCGATTCCATGGACCCTCTAGAAGAATGAAATCCTAACTCGACTTAATGACCGTGTGAAAGCCTTTGAACCTTAGGGTTTGCGGCAGTTCCGCGGCGCCATTAGTGAGGCTTGGGTTTGCCCTTCTACGCCTGGACCACCGACGCTGTGGCATGTACTCGATACTATTAAAATGTACTCAAGATGTTGATCTCTTGGGGGATTATGAGGGTCTGACGAGTCGATCGGACGATTCGACATCATTCGGATATCATATGATGGGATGCATTGCTTGGGAGACTCCAGATACGAGTATAGCCGTTGGAGCGCAGTCCGTGCAGCCACGATGAGGCGAGCCCGAATCAGTCGACATTGAAGCAGAGTGAAGTGAAGAGTTCACGAGAGATTTCGACGAGATGACGTTCCACTCCGCCGACATCAGAGATGCGATACACACGCAGAGGCAATGTATATGGATATAGCTTCCAGAAAGAGGCGCGATGAGTATGCAGCCATTCCGGAACAAGAATTAGCTTCAGCATTGGACGATGACTTCCGGGCAATTCGGCAGAAAAGAGATATGCGAGAGACATCGGATCGATCATAGCCGAGAGCATTGCAGTGCATAGATAACATGGCGTGACGTCGAAGTGGACGGAAATACAGACAAGCGGACAAGAGGTTCGTGCGAGACGTTGACGAGCTGTCATTACTTCCCGTCGAGACTAGAGACCTGATATACGTACAGAGGTGTTAGGATGCAACCAGATTCCGAGAAATGTTGTACTGAGGACACAGATGTCCATTGAGCGAGAAGAGATTATGCAAGAGTACCAGCCTCCGTACAGATCGGCATAGGTATGATTGGAAGAGACCCTGAGCAGGATTCCTTTCTGGAGACTGATGCAATGATGCTTGCACCCAGGATCAGATGTGTGATGTGCATTCAGAGAGCCAGAGGCCGACGCCAGTAACATGCTGCTTTACGAGTGGTCATGAGGATTGACCGAGAGATGATCAGAGAAGTGCCAGAACGGAATCGTCCCCATTAGCACACCTGACAGGGCCGATGAGCCGATTGACTGCGAGATAGGTAATCCGCAGAGAAGATAAGGACCCAGAGTCAGAGGACGCCAGACCGTGAGCAAGAGGCAAGTAGATATCTTGCCCTGCTAGCATTGGATGCACCGACTCCTTCTCGACCTTGAAGGAGGAACTACCGACGACGGTATTTATGATTTTTGATTTTGTGATTCGATTATCACGTATCCGTCATTTTGCATTTCGGTATTTTGGGCGTTCTGTTTGCATGATTTATTTTTGATGACTGAGTTTCATGATATTTGTTTCATGCACCCACTGGATATTTATATTTTGCGCATAGTTATTACATTTGAGCTATTGATTGTGATTTCACGCCTATCTTATGCAGTGATTTGATTTACACTTCCAGCATAGTTTTCATGCACCTTTAGTGTTTTGATATACGATTTTGGTGCACGCGAGATGCACTAAATCGGGATTCTTCGTGCATGTCACATGCACCTGATTTTTTGCTGTCAGGCACACACGTTGCCTATGACAGATTTTTCGTGCACACCCGTTGCACCTAGATGTTGTTTTGTACACCTGTATGGCACATATATGGATTTTGATTCCGTGCGCACCAGACGCACCGGATGTTCTTATATACATTTTTGGGGATTGATTTCTTATAGAGCAGTACATTTTTATGATATTCGCTACGTATTGATGTTTTCGGAACCTCGACAAATTGGATTTTACCGGAATGTTTTTGTATTTGGGGGTTTAAATTTAAATTCGGGGACCGAATTTATTTAATGGGGGTAGATTGTAACATTTCGAAATAATAAAAATATTATTTTTGGAAATTTTTATAATTTAATATTATTTTATTGGATATTTTAATATTTTGGTATTATTAAATACAAATAAATGGGAAAAATTTTAGAAAAAAATTATGGAAAACTCTAAAATAGGGTAAATTAGAGAATTATGCCGTTTCTAAGTTTAATTGATTAGTTATATGCTAAATTAGTGTTAATCGCGATTAAAAATCGCTAATCGGTTTTTAGCTTTTTTGTGCAAAACATGCACATACCACTTTTTCGCACTTGTGCATTTTCTTGCCATGGTTTCTCATTTGGGTTTACTATTTGAGTGAGAAGGAATTTAGAGAAAAGAAAAGAAATGGAAAAAAGGGTTTATATTAAAGAATTTAGTAGTTGGTGAGAGAGAGAGAGAGAGGTATGGGCTTCCTTGACCAAGACTTAGCCATCTCCTTTATTCCCTTCACTCATTTCTCTCCCTCTCCTTCAAGTTGCTGCTGCTGCTCTGCTCCTCACCCCACCTCCTCTCTTCAAGCCTCAAATCACCTCTAAAACAACTCCAAAACCCCACTCTCATTTCATTAAAAGTGTGCACAAGCTCAAGATCTACATATTGGACTAAAGAAGCAAGGATTTTGGCCACTAGGGGCAACTCAAGAAAATTCTTGAGTTGCCAAATGAGGTATTTTATGGATCATTAACTTAGTTTTAGCATTTCCTTTACCCCCATGTTATGATTGAACCGATATTGTGTGATTTTGGTGACTTGAGGGAAAACCTAGTTAGGGTTTGAGGAAATTATGAGTTGTGATGGGAAATTGAGCTCAGTAGAGGCTACACCAACACCCTAGTGTATGAATTGAGACCCAAACCTGAAGCTTAAACCCAGAATACGGATTTGTAGAAACCGATATCGGAAAATTTGTGAAATCTGTGAAGGTTCTTTGGGATCTGCCATCAACCCGAGACTCTGAAAATTATATTGATTGGACAGTGACATGTGCAGGCATCTAGGAAGCTACCACCAAGACCCCAACCCCTAACTCATCAAGCCGGCCGCAGATTTATCCATTCTGGCCGCAACATTCTAGCCGCAATTTGCGGCCAGACCATGGTGGATTTGCCTCGTTTTGGTTTTGGTGTTCCCTTATCTGTAGATTTGACCCTTGGTATATATAGATTTGTCTAATTTGACCTAGGGTGAAATCTGGAACATATTTCCTAAGTTGCTGTTTTGGATTCGTGTTTCCATATTCCGTATTCTTAATTCTGAATTTGTGTCTTGTGATTTACCTCGACTATTTGGCGTTTATACGACGATATAGAGGATTTATTGATGGTTTTGAAGGCGTGCCATAGGTTCTAACCTATAGGCCCCTTATCGTATCGTTTTGGGTTTTGTGTGCCATTTTAGCTTTGATTTGGTTTTAATGCGCATATACGATACTTTGACGTGTAGGTACCCTATGAAGACTTCGGGACGACAAGCAAACGCGTGGTGACATCGACAGATGAAGACGTAAGGTGAGTAGATTATATCTACAGGGGGAAGTCGGGTGGATGGCGTATAGCACCCCCGCAGTCCGTAGTTGTTATGTTATATATATGATAGTTAGGTATACTATGGATAGTGTAGGGTTAGAAGTGACTAGTGTAGTTCATAGTCGCGAACCCTAGGATAGATTTACACCTACACGCACACCCTTGCATATTCATTATTCTTGCACTGTGTTGATGATATTGGATGACATTGGAGATGAGTCGATGATGTTGGGCATTGTGCCGCGAGATCGGTGATTTGATGTGATTCGTATTTGGGATACGATACGTGATCTCTAGCGGGCCTTAGGACGTGTGCTTGCACACGCAGTATATTGATGGTATCAGTTGTACTAGACTTAGATCAGTACCCCAGATTATGTGATACGATGATAATGATACCTGATATCTGATGAAAGGAATGTGATATTGACCCGTACCCAGCTATTGGGATGCCGTACGACGATTTACCGTACGAGCCTATATTGATGATAGATCCGCACTCATGACTCGAGGATGTTTTACGATATATTGTTTCGTACGCGATATTATTGAGGCGGGATCACCGACTATTATATCTATATATATATCGACTCAGATTTAGGTGGTTTCCATACCTCTTCCGATTGACTTGATACTTAGATCTGTAGTTTGCATAGTAGATTCTTCACTGTGGTGTTGATTATTTGATTTCCCCATATTCATTCTATTCGCATTGCTTGCATATGTTTATCGCTATATTATTATCATGCTGTTAGGACACCAGCACCATTATCGATGATGCGTATGTTCCACGTACACTATTTGCCGGCTCACACACTTCATCATCGATAATTGCCATGCCACTACACTGCAGTACCGTTGCATCAGGACATGACCTTATATGCGCATACTATTATTCCATGCTGCAGGATATATTGTTACTTGCATTTCATTTATATGTCACATGCATCATGCTTTCTGATTTGCGCATTGAGATATGTTGTTTTTATGATATTTCCGATATATTGAGAGAGGGCTGACCCGGACTGACGGATGCCCGATATATTGAGAGAGGGCTGACCCGGACTGACGGATGCCCGATATATTGAGAGAGGGCTGACCCGGACTGACGGATGCCCGATATATTGAGAGAGGGCTGACCCGGACTGACGGATGCCCGATATATGAGAGAGAGGGCTGACCCGGACTGACGGATGCCCGGTATATGAGGATTTACGTGCCGATGCTAGGCACAGGTTTTCATGATGTTTTCGAGTGTCGATGCTAGGCACTCAGGTTCCATGCTTTTGGTTATATCTTCATATTTTCCATGCATATGCTTTATGACATTTACATGCATAATGCTTATTGTCATTTGGGTGACAGGTGGACGGGGTCTACATACATACAGACTTTTATTACATTGATTATACTTCATTGTATATATAACAGGGTATGAGGGCGCTGTTATATATACCCTTACACCAATATTAGTGGAATGGGACGCTAATATATGTGTATTGATATTCATTTTGATATTTCATCATATTTACTTCATGCAGACATACCTTATATGTATGACATGTTATTACCTGAGGCACTGGCACGGGTACTTGGCACTGCATACACGATTAGATGTTACATTGCCACCTTATCATGCTTCAGGCTTATTCTTTGAGGTTTATATATCTGATTGTATTGACCTAGGATTATGTCTTGCATTCGATTTCTGCTTGTAGATATTTTTATTCACGAGTTGGCAACTCACCCCCGTTGTGCCACAGTTTTTGCAGGTTTTGCCGTACAGGTTCCATTGCGGCATTTTTGGCACACTGCTTTCTTGCGGGTGAATTGCTTTTGGTAGCTGGGTTCTTTTGCATCAAGAACCACCATTATACTTGTATTATTCATTGTATCTAGAATTTCCATAAACCAAAACTTGTATATTGTTTCAGACTCAGACACTAGTGATGTATTTTCGACCTTAGAGTCGCGCTTAGTAGTATTGCGGTTTTCATGCTTATTGAGTTCTTTTGGTTTTGACCCTCGCCATTCGGCGTTGTATTTTATTATTGCTTGTGTGGTTGTGACCGTCGATTGACGAAGAGCTAGCTCCCGCTTGGGGATGCCTTTATCATTGCATATATATTGTTGTTGTTGTACCCCGTTCGGGGCCAGTTTTTACAAAAGAAACTCTGCCGAAATTTTTAAAAAAGACTTTACTTTTTAAAAATGCATATTCGGCTTAGTTATTTAAAAACCTTGACTTCAAACATGTTTTCCTTCACTTCTTTAAACCAGTTTTCTTTACTTACTCTTAAAATGGTTTTAGATTTCTGGGCTTTTGGCTTACTTGGATCAGATGGAGTTCTATAGACTTCATATGGTTCAAGGGCCAGTCACGTGCTCTTTCGAGTCGTGACAGCGAACAAACGAGAATGACAGGTCAGCAGACATGTTTCCTGTGGAGGGACAAAAATCAGCCGTCAGTAATGTAATTCCAACGCTTGGCATTTTAAAATTTTACACCACACTGCAATGCAGTGGGTAGGGGACCAAAGGGGGACCCACAAAATCTGGATGACAGTGCATCAGTTAATAAGACAGCCCCATCATTGGATGAGACTGTCAATTAATGAAGAGATCCCCAAGAGAATATTCTCATTAATGGGAAATCCCTAGAGACAAGGAGAAAATCTCCTCTTTCAGAGCAAAGCTCTGTCACAGAGTGACATTTGTCAAACTCTGGTCTCAAGGGAATAAAATTTCCTAAAAAGAGCCTAGCTCTGTAATAATAATGGAAAGATCCATCAAAAGAAAAATTTAACTCTTGAAAGAATTAAAACTTTTGGGATCTTAAAGATCCATGAAAACTCTTAGGAGTTCTTTATCTTCAGATCAAAAAGATCTACATTTGATCCATGAGCAAAGCTCTGTTCATGGGTTAAAACGCATGAAACAAGATCTCTGTAGATCTATGGACTCTTGAGAGCAAGGCTCTGTTGGTGAAACCCCAAAGGGGTTTTCTTTAGATCAAAGATCTATGAGAGCGAGGCTCTGTTAATTAAAATTAATTTAATTTAATTTAATTTAAGTTAAGTTAAATTTTACCTAAGATGATCTAAAATTTGAACTCTGAAGTTCTTGAAAAGAAACGAGAGCAAGGCTCTAAAGTTCTTAAAAACAAGAGCAAGGCACTGAAAACTCAAATTCTTGAAGATGGTGAACATCTGTTGAGGACCAAGGGTCCTATTTATAGGCGCTTGAGCCCCTTCAAATCCTTAATTGATCCAACGGATAGGATCTTGCCACCGCTGCACTCACGTGTGAGCTACGTGAGCGCAATGGTGGGGGGGGAATTTATTTCCCCCGATCAGAGCAAAGCTCTGTTTGAATTTCAAAAATTCAAAAATTGAAGCAACGCTTCAAATTACTTGCGCTGCGCGCAACGCGCCACGTGTCAAAAACTGATACGTCAGCGCAGCGCCCAAGGCAGCGCACCCAATTAGAGCAAGGCTCTATTTTAAAACAAAATTAAAAGAAGCAGCGTTTCAGATGCGCTGCGCTCTACGCTGCGCGACACGTGTCAGCGCAGTTGCGCTGCACGACACGTGTCAGCGCAGTTGCGCTGCGCGACACGTGTCAAGCGCAGGTGCGTTTGCGCCAAACAGAATTAAAAATTTCAGTAAGATCTTTCTGTTCTTGTTAAAACAAGAAGATTGTCTTCTGTAAAACAGAAGCCCTTGGATCAAAGATCCAACGGTGGAGAAAATTCCCCAAATCACTCAAAGAATGATCTCTTTAACAAATTTAACAAATTAATGGGCACCATATAAAGGTCCCTAGACCCCAATTCCAAAACACAACACAGAAAGACAGAAAAAACACAGAAAAAAGAGAGAACTCCTCTAAAGAACTTTGAAAAGAATTCAGAAAGGAAAAAGAAGGTAAAACCTTTATAAAAAGAAGAATTTCTTCTGAAAAGATCATTGATCTAAGAACAAGATCAAGGATCTTCAATAAAAAATATAATAAATAACAAAGGCATTGCCTTTTTTATGAACCATTGGTTCTGGAATCTTAAAGATTCTTTTCTTGAATCCAAAATTGGATCAAGATATTAAAACAGTGCCCTGCACTTGTAAATCTGCACTGTTGCGCTCCTGGGTTGGCGCAAACCACCAGAGAGCGCCACATGTCAGCACCAGAATGACTTGCGCTATGCGCTTTTAAAATAGAGCATTGCTCTCTGAAATTGGCGCAACTCACCAGAGCGCGCCACGTGTCAGCAGCGCAACAGCGCAGCGCACTGCGCTTGCGCTCACCAGAGCGTGACATGTGTCACCTCCACATGCGCTTGCGCTCAATAATTGGCGCAAAGCGCCTGACAGGCCACATGGTCACTGTCAGTTTGATTAATGCACTGCATTATTTACAGAAGGGCCAAGCCCAATTAAAAAAGGTCTAACAGGCCAAATAAAATGCAATGCATTACTTTAAGAAGGGCAGAGCCCAAACAAAAACAGATGTTGCGCATCATTTAAAAGGGACAGAGCCCAAATAAAAAAAGCCTAGCAGGCCAAAAGAAAATGCAGTGCATTATTAAACAGGGGCAAAGCCCTAGCACATGCCTAATAAGCCAAAGATAAAAACGTTGAATATTCTCAACTGGACTTAGCCCAATTATGGCCGTAAGTCCTCAAATTAAATTGACTGAGCAAGACTGCTCTCTTAAATCAATTTACATCCGATTTAAGGGTACATCTCCGAATTCCTCTGACACCTATCGTTGTAATCCTTCAACGACGTCAGAGAGGTGACGGGTCCCGACAACCACACATTAATACGGACTGTGGGGTCCTTAAACCCATGGACTTATGCATCCTTAAACTAATGGACTAATGCGTCCTTAAACACACCCATACGGACTGTGGGGTCCTTAAACCCATGGACTTATGCGTCATTAAACTAATGGACTAATGCGTCCTTAAACACATCTATATGGACTATGGAGTCCTTAAACCCATGGACTAATGCGTCCTTAAACTAATATCTGTCCCTAAAACGGGAACGATGGACCCCTATGTCCCTAAACCGGCGATGGACCCCTATGTCCCTAAACTGGCGATGGACCACCATGTCCCTAAACTGGCAATGGACCGCAATGTCCTTAAACTACCTATGGACCACTATGTCCCTAAACTGGAACAACAGAGCCCCCAAATGCTCTGTTGTCGGATCTAAACGATCCCGTTTAAGTTGATCTTAACCTCAAACATGGCTAATATATCATTAAACATTCAAACAGACTTTAGTCCCAAATTGGACTACATATTCCCCAATCAACTTTGGTTCAAGGGTACATCTCCGAACTCCTCTGACACCTGTCATTGTAATCCTTCAACGTCATCAGAGAGGTGATGGGTCCCGACGGCCATATATTATTAAATGGACCACTACGTCTCTAAACTGGAACAATAGAGCCCCTAAATGCTCTTTCCGTTAAGTTGATCTTAGTCTCAAATCAAACTAACGTATCATTAACGAACGTTTAAGTTGATCTTAGCCTCAATATGGCTAACGTATCCTTAAACTAAAACACCAAACCCAAATCTAAGTAAATACGGATTTGGACTAATCCACGTCCTACGGGCGACGGCATCACTTAGTCTCCGTATACAATCCACGGGCAACCACAAACAAAACAAACACCCACGACACGAAGTGAAATTCTGGAGAAGGAGAAAGTGGTTACCGCAATGCTGTAGCGTAATTAACTGCAGGGGCTTGCTCCTGCAGGAAAGAGCGTCCCCACAATCAAAAACCCCTCAAGCGAGGAGAAATCTGACGAAGTCTGCTACATCGGCCGCATCCGTCTAAACCTCCGATGCACGGTGCCATAAATCAACTTGGCATCTTCGGAGAGGTAGATGGATAAAACCAAATAGCATTTGCCCCGAATCTCAGGCAAGACGTCTTCACGTCGTCGCCGTCTTTCGGAGGGGAACACTACCCTCTCTACGAGTGGCAGTTCATTACGAGCTAACGAACGAAGAGAATGCTCACTTTCGGCTTGAAGAGCTCGACGCCCTTGATGAAACCCAGCTCATGGCGCAACAAAATCTGGAGGCTTATAAAGCAAAGATGACACGTTCATATAAGAGATTGACTAGGCCGAGAACATTCCGCCAACGCGAACTCGTGCTAGTGGTCAAAAGACCTATAATCCCCAATCGTGCCGAATGGGGGAAATTCGAGCCAAACTATGAAGGCCCGTATATCATAGACAAAGTCTATCAGGGTGGAGCCTATCTGCTCATGGACATGCATGGTGAAAGACCTTTCAGGCCAATAAACGGTCGCTTTCTGAAGAAGTACTACGCTTGACGAATCATGGCCTAGGTCAATGATAGATAACGACGACTATGTCCGCTCGCTATCTTCCTAAGCTCAAACTCTATAAGTAGTAACCGGCGACGGACCGAAACGTCCTTAAACTAACAACGGACCGAAACGTCCTTAAACAAACAACGGACCGAAATGTCCTAAAACTAACAGCGGGCCGAAACGTCCTTAAACTAACAACGGACTGAAATGTCCTTAAACTAACGATGGACCACTATGTCCTGAAACTAGCTGTTGACCGAGACGTCGATAAACTACGGTGGATTGCAGTATCCTAAAGCTGATAAGAATAAAAAAATGAAGAAAAAAGAAAACGGTATGTCCATAAGCAAAATGGGCACGGATGAAAACCCGAAATGGCTCCATGAGTAAAAACAGCAGGGCTACCGGCGAGTTTTGTGAAAACCCAAAAGGGCGCAATCTCGTTAAAAGACACTTTCAAGGTCCTCTCGACTTTGTAAGGAGAAACCATCTGCGTGAGATCCTTATGACTCACAAGGGAGTAACACACTTAGGGATCCCCACGATTCCTAAAGAGAAATTACACTTACGAGATCCTCACGACTCGTAAGGAGAACCCTCCTATGAGACCCTCACGGCTCATAGGATTCAAAAGCCTTAAGCAACAGGGATCTGAACCTGTTCTTACGCAGCCATCACAACCTCCTTTCTGCCCTACAAGCAGCTCAATGCTGACCCTTGTATACAATCCACGGGCGCGAATAAACATTTCCCTAACAAAGTCTTACCCGCGACTAGGGATATGTTTGCATGACGAACAACCCTTGTAAGTCCTCTTGACTTATAGGGAGAAAGCTCTTTTGTCAGATCCTTACGACTCTAAAGGGAAAATACTCTTAGGAATCCTCACAATTCTCAAGAAGAAAATACACTTACGAGATCCTCACGACTCGTAGGTAGAAGTACCTTTATGAGACCTTTACGGCTCATGAAGTCAAAAGTCTTAGTCGACAGGATCTTAAACCTGTTTACTAAGCCACCTTTGTTCGACATCGACAGAGGCAAATGATGATTCGCTCCTGGCAATATCCCAGTTGTAGCGATACTGATGCCTAAATCGGTATCAAATCCCGAGCTCGCAACAAGGCAAATGCATACAGAACAGCCAAAATGATGGGGCAACTTGCGACAAAATCAGCAAGTAAAAACGTATGCAAACAAATAGCCGAAATGATTGGGCACCGCGAAAAATAGCCGAAATGATTGGGCAATTGCGACTTTCGCAATATGAAAGCTAAAATGATAAAGCATCGCGGAAAGAAAAATATAAAATAAAACTCATGCCCTACATGTGAGATCACATCGATCCCTGTATACAATCCAGGGGCGCAAACAAAGAAGGAATCACACCTTCTCTCCTCAGGCTCCATCAGAAGAAGAAGCCAAATCTCGACGGTTCACAGATAGCCTGGAGATCATCTCAACATTTGATACAACATCAAGCAAAGCGGAACCGCGGCAACTCCCAGTTCCATGACTCGGCGGTGCACAGATGACCGAGAGTCAAACCCCGACTACGAAATGCGGATAAAGTTGTAAGTCGATGTACAACACCCCACGACTTGCGGAGAGGCGGAAATATGAAAAACGATCTTGTTCTTTGCTTAAACATCGACTAACCGCACGAATCGAAGCTAAACGATAACTAACATCAAACATAGTTGTTAACAACTACTATGTAAAGGGATTATACCTAAAGAACCGTGTCCTTCGTCTTTACGAACTCCTCCTCCTCCTCGGCCTTCTCGAAGTAGTAGATGATCCACCCGAGAGCTTTACTCCAAGCTTAGCCTCTAAACTTGAGGCAACTAACCTTCTTTAAGTGCTAATCAAAGAAGCAAGGTGATATAGAGTGAGGGTTATGGTTTAATTAGTCTAACTAATCCTTGTACTCAACACATGAGAGGGGAGGATTAGGGTTTGAAGAGGGAGAGCTTGAGGAGAGAGAAGGTGAAGATAATAATGAAGTGAGAATAATGAGTTATGATAATATATATCAAGCATTTCTTTTATCAAGAAAATAAAAGAAAATGAATTTAACAACCATGCTTGATAATATCTAGTGATGATTCACATCCATGAGTCATTAAGCATTTATGATGCATTAATGACATGGATGAATCATCCATATGACTCACTAATCATATTCATTGTATATGCCACCTAAACCTCCTTAGTCACCATCTTCTAGAAGCTTCTCGCGCAATTACGAGAACGCCCCTCCTTTCCGCAAAAATACGGAAAAACTTTAGACTGTATAAATCCAATAACCGGATACCAGTAACTGGCTTAAACCAAAGCCGACTGGTAAAAACTGTCCGAAAGTCGTACGTGTGTAAACACACGTATGCGTCCGAACCCTTGTCGTAAAACCATACGACCTCTATATCGTTTCGCCTGGAGTAGGGAAACTCTCTGTGTGGGACTCTAGAGACTCGACTACTACACTGGCAGTGGGTTTAACCACAGACCGCAAGCGGCACTAGCTGTACGTAACGGTCCCCAGGTAGATGTCGATAAGAAGGCCGATGAGGAAACCCATCCGAACTCCTACTGAGTCTGATGTGACAATCTCCATACAGTCCGGTCTGTTCGTCTAAGACTATCGCATATCGGGCCTAGGGGGGCGGCAAGCGTCAGTCCCCTAATAGCGGTATAAGTCGTGTCGGAGCGAAGCCCATTACACCCTGAGAAACTACTGGAACCTACCAGCAAATCTCGCTTGCCCTGGCCAGGGACTTTGCGTAATGGCTCTCTGACACAGCGCGATATCAACCCCCAATACCGGGAGAGACGAATCCTGTCTAACCGCCACTGCCTCCAAGTGCTCGGGACTGCACCCAACTGCTACCTGTTTGCACGACTCCTTTGAGCCGTGGTAGGGTAGCAATCTAAGAACAGTGGGACACACTCGAGGCGAAGTAGCAGTGTCAAGTCTGCGGACTATGCTGTACTCATGTCACCTGGGAACTGTTCACTGACGACTGGTATAAAACCAACCAACAGTTCCCTGTGAGTCATGTCCGGTGTACCCGTAACCTAACGAGCACCTGCATACTATCTCCAGTACGACGTACTGACGGCTGTGGGACAGACCATCTCCCCAACTGGGATGAGAAGCGTACACACTAGTCTACTCCGGAGTATCGATGCCCTGTCTCGATAATCCAACGACTAGGGACCTGAATAAGGATGTGCTTGTAGACTACCCAGCCCCCACTAGTGTGACTGCCATCACAACGCTGGTAGTCAAGCAAGATCCTAAGAGCTCTATCAATACGTATACTCACATATTAAGATAGAAAAAACCAAGTAGCATATTACCATGTTTAGCAAGACTGTTATACACATGTGAATATCCCAAGCTTCCATTAAGTAATATACAAACTAGTATGATACAGTAATGGCCTTCTAAGGCATAAACACTAACAATCTCCCACTTGCACTAGGGCCATGTACTGGCGTATCGAAGACCGATGATCTCGAGTAGCCTCTCGAACTGAATCTGAGGTAGGGCCTTTGTGAATGGATCAGCAATGTTCTCTTCAGAAGCAACTCTCCGAACCTCGATCTCCTGACGATCAATGATCTCCCTGATCAGGTGATACCGCCTTAAGATGTGTCTGGACTTCTGATGGGACCTTGGTTCCTTTGCTAAAGCTATAGCTCCGTTGTTGTCGCAATACAGAGGTATTGGATCAACTATGGTAGGAACCACCTGAAGTTCTGTTAGGAACTTCTTCATCCAGACTGCTTCTTTTGCGGCATCGCAAGCAGCTATATACTCCGCTTCCATCGTCGAGTCAGCAACGGTGTCCTGCTTGGAGCTCTTCCAGCACACCGCCCCTCCATTGAGGGTAAAGACATAACCTGACATGGACTTGGAATCGTCCTTATCACTCTGGAAGCCGGAATCAGCAAAGGCCTCCAACCTGAGGTCTTTTCTACCGTAAACCAAGAACATCTCCTTAGTCCTTCTCAGGTACTTGAGAATGTTCTTTACTGCTATCCAGTGCTTCTCCCCTGGGTCTGACTGATACCGGCTTACCACGCTCAGTGCGTAAGCTACATCTGGTCTGGTGCACAACATCGCATACATTATAGAGCCTACCGCAGAAGTGTAGGGTATAATAGACATGCGTTCCCTTTCCAAATCAGTCTTGGGAGACATCTCTTTGGAGAGGGTGATTCCGTGACAAGCCGGTAGATTACCGCGCTTAGAATCTTCCATACTGAATCTTTTCAGTACAGTGTCGATATACCTGGACTGCGAAAGTCCCAACATCCTCTTGGATCTATCACGATAGATCCGGATCCCCAGAATGTAAGAGGCATCACCCAGGTCTTTCATGGAGAACCTGTGTGACAAGAATCCTTTGACAGATTGTAGCATAGGAATGTCATTTCATATCAATAGAATGTCATCCACGTACAAGACGAGGAATACGACACTTCTGGCTACAACTTTACTATATATGCACGGTTCATCTGGATTTTTGATAAAGTCATATTCTTTGACTGTTTCATCAATACAGATGTTCCAACTCCGCGATGCCTGCTTTAGTCCATAAATGGACTTAAGCAGCTTGCATACTTTCCCGCTGCTCCCACTCTGATTGAAACCCTCTGGTTGATCCATATAGACGCATTCTTCTAAATTTCCATTTAGAAAAGCCGTCTTTACGTCCATCTGCCAGATTTCATAATCATGGAAGGCAGCAATAGCAAGAAGGACCCGAATGGATTTGAGCATAGCCACTGGAGAAAAAGTTTCGTCAAAGTCCAAACCAGGTCTTTGACGAAAACCCTTTGTAACAAGTCTAGCCTTATAGGTTTCCACCTGTCCATCTACACCAATCTTTTTCTTGAAGATCCATTTGCATCCTATGGGTTTTACCCCATCTGGAGCAAAGTCCAAAGTCCATACTTTGTTGGTGTACATGGACTCCATTTCGGTCCGCATTGCATCTAGCCATCGTACCGAGTCGCCGCTCTGGATGGCCTGCTGGAATTCAGTAGGTTCATCATCATCTATGATGCAATCCTCTCTATCCCCATCTATGAGAAAACCATAGTATCTCTCAGGCGGATGAGACGGCCTACTACTCCTGCGGAGGGGTGCGGGAATGTCCTGTTCTTCTTGAACTACCGGTTCTACCAAACTTTCAGTATTAGTTTATGGTTCTGGAATTTCTTCCAGTTCTATTTCGCTCCCACTTGATTCCTTTTCTAAAAACTGATGTTCTAGAAAATGGGCATTACGAGAAACAAATACCTTTTGTTCCTCTGCGTAATAGAATAGATATCCCATGGAGTTCTTTGGATATCCCACAAACTTACACTTTACTGATCGTGCCTCGAGCTTGTCCACATGCTGCTTTTTAACAAAAGCTGGACATCCCCAAATCTTTATATACTTTAGATGGGGTTTCTTCCCGCTCCACATCTGATATGGAGTGGTAGGCACAGTCTTGGTAGGAACCATGTTCAAAAGATATGCCGCTGATTCTAGCGCATAACCCCAGAAAGATCGCGGTAACTCAGCATTACTCATCATGGATCGTACCATATCCAATAGGGTTCGATTCCGTCTCTCCGATACACCGTTATGCTGTGGAGTGTATGGAGGAGTAAGCTGAGAGAGAATTCCTTTCTCTTTTAGGTAACCAAGGAACTCGGTACTCAAGTATTCACCACCTCGATCAGATCTAAGTGTCTTGATACTTTTGCCGGTTTGGTTTTCTACTTCATTCTTATACTCTCGGAATTTTTCAAAAGCTTCGGATTTATGTTTCATCAGATAAATGAATCCGTATCTTGAGTAATCATCCGTGAAAGTAATGAAATAGGAAAAACCACCTCTTGCATGTGTAGACATCGGACCGTATACATCGCTGTGTATGAGTCCTAAGAGCTCGCTCGCTCTTACTCCTTGTCCAGTAAATGGAGTTTTTGTCATCTTTCCTTTGAGACAAGATTGACAAGTGTCATAAGTTTGATATTCGAACGAGTCCAAATATCCTTCTCTATGCAACTTAGTCAACCTTCTCTCATTGATGTGACCCAGTCTACAATGCCATAAGAAAGCTTTATTTAAATCTGGAGACTTTCTTTTTAGTGTGTTCTGGACATTGAAAATTTGGAGTTGGTTTAAAACATATATACCGTTATTTAGGGTATCGGACCCAATCAAACCATGATTAAGGAGGATGTTAACAACATCTCTTACAAACGTGAAATCATAACCTTTATTTGATAACAAGGAAACTGATATGATATTACACGTTAAGCTTGGTACAAAATAACAGTTATGTAAAACCAAAATGTGTCCACTCGTCAATCCTAGGTGATAATCTCCGACGGACGCAGCTCCCACGCTAGCTCCGTTAGCAACCTTTAGGGTCATATCACCTTCCTTCAGCACTCTACGGTTTCTCAGTGCCTGCAATGAATTGCAAATATGAGATCCTGATCCGGTATCCAATACCCAGGAAGTAGAGTTGATCGACAGACAATTCTCAATTACAAACACACCTGAAGTCGAAGCCACAGCTTGCTTCGGTTCCTGGTTCTTGGCGTTCCTCGCCTTGCAATCCTTCTTCCAGTGCCCTTTCCTGTGACAATGGAAGCACTCATCCTGGCCAACTACCGGTACTGCAAACTTTTTCTTTCCCTTCCCTCCCACCTTACTAACACCTCCTCTAGGTTTGGTGGCGGCCTTCTTCTTCCTTCCTTTGGCCCTAGCCTTGGACCCGGAAGAAGATGCACCGCTAACAAACATAGCGGGTGTTTCCCTTACTTTCTGCAAGGTGCCCTCTGCACTCCTTAACATGTTCAGGAGTTCCGGAAGTTCAACTTCTTTTCTTTGAAGGTTGAAGTTCAGGATAAACTGGGCGTAGGTGTGAGGAAGGGACTGGAGAATAAGGTCTGTATAGAGCTCATTATCCAAAGTCGTCCCAAGGTCTGCGAGCTCTTCAATATAGCCGATCATCTTTAGGACATGTTCTCCTACCGATGACCCGACAGCCTGTAAGTGCACGGCGGCGCCCCGGTCGTCAATCCGACGGCCAAATGCGGAAGCGGTGATAAACTTTAATTTTGCGAACTTAGCAAACCGGCACCACCGCGCACTAAACCCCGGATCGGGCCATTAAACTAGATCTAGCTAACAACAAGACGGGTTAGAGATATACCGAGTGATCCGAGTCCTCCGGTCTTCTCGTCATCGTCCCGATCTCCCGCGGAAACTCCGGTCGTCGCCTCCTTGCCGGAAGGGCACCACATCGTCTGTATCTTTTACGGGCTCCCGCCTCTATACCGAGGCAACTCGGGCATGAAGCTGGCAAGTCGACATGCCCAAGATATGCTGTAGAATATGTGTAGGACTCATGTCTCATATTGGGGTAGTGGATGTTGCCATTTGATAGATGGAGGAATCAAGATAAGAAAAATGGTGCTTGCATTTTTCTAGCATGAAATGAGATCAAGAATGCCACAAGCTCAAAAATGAAAACTCTTATCTCTCCCTCAATTTGTGGCCGGCCTCATCAAGAGAATGGTGGAGGGAAAAATGAAATCAACCAACATCAAACCAAGAAGGAGAGTGAGTGTAGTAAAAGTAGAAAGGTGACCATAAACAAAACATCATGATAACAAATTCACATCAAACCCATATCCTTTCAAATCTCAATTAATGCACCATCATGGATGAAAGATGCTTATCCTATCATAATGAATACATTTGCAAGAAACCCCCTCCACAAATGTTATTTGCAAACTTGCAAATAACCCCCTCCATCGGAAAAGTCCGGCCGGGAAAGAACAAAGGAAAACCGGCCGGAACGGAACGCAAACTGGCAACTCCAGAAAACTGGTCCCGTAATAAATTATAGGAAAACCCTATACTGTGCATACACACCCGCATCTGTATTCCGTCCGGATACAAATGCAAAGAGACAAAATCTACACTGTACTATACTAGGATCCGGCTTAAACCAAAGCCGGCTAGTAATATCCGTCCGATCCTGATCCGTGCAATACCGCACGTATCTGATCGAACCCTGCCATATATCTATACGGCCTCTAGTACAAACCGTCCGATCCTCATCCGTGCAATACCGCACGTATCTGATCGGACCCTGCCATATCTCCATACGGCCTCTACAGCGTTTCGCCCGAAAGCTGAGTAACAGAATGTGTGGTGGACTCTAAAGACTCGTCAATACTATGGCTGTGGATTTAACCACTAGCACGTCAGAGGTATAAGCCAATACGTAACGGGCCACCAGCTATTGACCAAAAGGGACGTCGATGAGCGAGCTCATCCTGACACCCTACTGAGCCTGTCAGTGACAATATCCGTACAGTCCGGTCCGTTCGTCTATGAGCATCGCATGTCGGGCCTAGGGGGTTGGTAAAAGTCAGACCCCCAAAAGCGGTACAAGTCGTGTCGGAGTGTAGCCCAGAACACCCTGAGATACTACTGGAATACCTACCAGTAAATCTCCTGCCTTGGCCAAGGACTTTGTGTAATGGCTCTCCTAGACACAGCGCGACCTCACCCCTAATACCGGGAGAGACGAACCCCTGAAGATCCGCTCACTGCCTCCATGTGGCTTGGGACTGTACCCAACTAAAACTTGTTTGCACGACTCCTTTGAGCCGTGGTAGGGTAGTAATCAAAGCACAGTGGGAACTCACACGAGACAAATGACGATCCCCAGGTCGATGAACTAACCTGTACACATGTCACCTGGGAACTGCTATCTGACGTCAGGTATAAGACCAACTAGCATGTTCCCGGCGAGTCCTGTCCGGTGTACTCATAACCCAATGAGCACCTGTATACATCTTAGGTGAACCAACTGACACCAGTGGCTTGTGAGACCGGCCACCGCCCCTCGTCGGGGTCTCGACTGTATACACTAGTCTACTCTGGAGAATCGATGCCCTGTCTCGAAACTCCCACGACTAGGGACCTTTTAAGGATGTGCTTATAGACTACCAGCTCCCACGTATATGATCGCCCTCATACTGCTGGCAGTCAAGCAAGAATCCTAGGGGCTCTATCAACGTGTAATAGCGACCTGTAAGGTCACCTGAAGCAGTACACGATGATAAAGGTAAACCAGATAGCATACTATCATCTCGAGTAAGACTGTCGTCCCGGGATAGGTCCTCCCTCAGTCATTGCAATCACGTGCCTGTGATCCAATAATTGACTCTGAGGGCACTATCTCCAACAATCTTCCACTTGCACTCAGGGCTAATTATTGCGATGTCGCATACTCACAGCCCGTGTGATACCGAACACCCAACTCCTCTACTAGTCAGTCTTACAAAGCTCGTTTGCGAGACTATTGCGTTCGAGGAATAGCCTCAGCGAGTGGATCCGCTCTGATGTTTCTTTCTATGTCTCTCTAAATCTCAAGTTCGCGGAGAATGCCATCTCCCGAAATGAGCAATACCTGTCTTAGAATGTCTGGATGTCTGATGGGACCTAGCTCATAAATGAACTCCAAATCCAAACTTCTTAGACTGTATCGTCAACTGAACTTAATCAGTATCCTGCGCCATGCCTCCCTCAGTATCTGCCTGGATCACCTGTCCAGAATACTGCCCCTCGTCAGAAGAAAAAATATAACTCTGACAACCTCCTTGTCGTCCATGTCACCTTGGAAGCCTGGAATGATAACTGTCTCCCAAATGAGGCTGTCGTTATCATATCCCTAGAACATCCACTTATGTTCTAAAGCTGCTTCCGACTGTTTCTCCAGGATTGGATCAATATCAACTTATTGCACCTACTGCAAGAACAACATCTGGTGTGGTACTTGACATCTCATGATTGACTCAATTGCCTAAGCAAGTGATCTGTCAATCATGCACATCCCTCTCTACTTTAGTCTATAAGACACCTTTAGAGAGGGTGACTCCATCACCTGCAGGTATACTACCGTGCCAGGAGTCAACCATTCTAAATACTCATAGAATGCTGTCTAAGTACCCTGATTGGGAAACCACCCAAATCTAGATCTAAAACCATAGATCTAGTAACCAGTATGTCTGATATAATGTCCAAGTCTCTTGTGGAGAAACCACTGTGTGATGACCAAAGTATAACCGATCGTAGTATAGGAATATCACTTCCTACTTTGTGTATGTCATCCAAAACCCGGATATCACACCCTACTACCTACTCAATAGATCCATCCCCTATTCTGATGAAGTCAAACCTATGACTGTCACATCAGAAATAGATGATCTATCTCCGCTACATCTGCTTTAGTCTATAAATAGACATAAGCCTGATGTCCACCAATGCTTCCGCTGCTCCCACTGACTACGACAACCCTCTGGCAGAGTCATATAGACGTGCACTTCTAAAGCTAGTTTAGAACGACGCTATACTCATCCTCCCACCGGGTCTCGCAGCCTGGAACAACAGCAATGGCAAGTGTGGGTAAACAAGAACTTCCCTGTCACCGTCCTTGAGGCTACCGGAGTACCTCTCGGGTGCCTGAAGTTACCCACCGTATCTGCGGAGTGGCCAATGGAATGTCAAATCAGATTGAATCTTTAGGTTCCTTATCAAATCTTCAGTAATCGTTTGCGGTTCTGGAATCACTTCCAGTTCTACCATACTCCCACTACTGTTTTTGAAAAAATCCATTTTTATTAAAACTGTGGCGAGTCTAGAACAATATTACTATTGATCTCCCAGATGGTAGAAAATCAACCCTCGTCATAGCCTGGGTCAACCCACAAACAGCCATTACAGAAACGTGCCTTGAGTTATCCAGAGTCTGGTTTTAATCATAAGCCGGACAACTCCCCGTACCTTAACAATGTTAAGATATGAACTGTACTATATCCAATATAGAACCAGAGGCACTGATTTAATTGAACCAGATTCAAATCATGCAGCTATCTTCAGTGCATGTCAACTAAATGGAAGGAGGCCGATCAACGTTACTTAACTTAGGAATGCTTCCAATTATGAGTAACCTGAAAGAGAAGCAATTTCTCTTTATCACTACTATCAACTGAATACCATACACAAGTATCTACATCTTCTATCACTTTGAAGAATCCCGATACTTGCTACACCTGGTTCTTTACTCTATTCAAATACCTATAACTCCTCAAAACTTAGACCCTGTGTTTCTACGAAACACATGTCTAAGAACTAGAGAAGTTAAAAGTAAACAGAATATAGTATGAGGACCAACCCCTCTGTCCTAATGGACACTGGACAACATACAATACTCTGTATAAGTCCGCTGAGTCTAACAACTCTTTCACTGTGTGTCGTAGGTTAAAAACTGTACTTATGGTTAAGAAGAATTACACCGCTGTTTAATGCTCCTTACCTAACCATCCACTGATATAGGTAAATGTCATCGACATAATATCAAAAGGTATATCTCACTCTATGAAAATAGACGTACAGATATATCAATTTGAAATTGGTGCACAACAGCGGATATTCAAAACCAAATATTTGCCGACCGGCAAACAGCCTAGATGATCTCCCCAAATATCATCGATTACAACGAATCCCGATATAATGAGGATGATCACCCTATTCCCAATAACCTACTCCCACTCATCATCTGTAAAACCATACAGATGTGAGAATCATACCTGGTAAATACATACCCTGGAGTAAGTATCTAATCGGGAAATCAGTTTTCTTTTAACAGTACACAGTTGAACTGAAACATTGAAATGTTTCGATGGGGTATCCTGGTATTCCTAGTAATGCCTCTACCATTATCCAGATTCACAACTATAACCGTATAATTCTTTGCCACATCTCCAAATCCCTTTATATGTCTTTAGTCATTACCTTCTGCACACCCCTTTAGGCCAATTGGTTTTCTTCCTTCCTTACCGTTCGGCACCAGCCTATGGTTTGGAAGAAGACTATCCAATAAGCATAATGGGTGTACTGTCCTAACCCTAGGAGTACTCGCAATGCGAGAGAAGGTGAAGATAAAAGACAACCGAATAAACCTTATTCCTATTTCTCCTGGACCAGAATCCATCCCCGAACTGGAACAAGTTCCTTTCGAGTTCGTATATAACCATATGATGGAGTATCCAATAAACTGTGGATCTTCGTAGTGATACGGAGTGTCCTGGATAAATACAAAGGTGATTTAGGATTGGCGAAGAAATACTTGGTTTGGTCGTGAATATCAGTCGCAATTTACTTTGCCCTCTTACTAATCCCTTGCTTTGTCTTAATCTTAATACCTTCTGCACACCGTTTAGGCTAATTGGTTTTCTTCATTCCCTACCGGTCGGCACCAGCCTAAGGTTTGGAAGAAGACTATCCAATTTGCATAATAGGTGTATTATCTCCTAAACCAAGGAGTACTCACAACTTGAGAGAAGGCAAAAGGGAAAAGACAACTGAATAATCCTATCCGTTTTCTCCAGAACCGGAAACCATTCTCGAATTCCTTCAAGTTCGTATCTAACCATACGATGGTTTTGTCCAATGGAAGTGGACGTTCGTAGTAATACGGGGTGTCCTGGAGAAAAGGGTAAAAGTAGGAGTGGCAATGAGGTCTGCAACTCTAACAATCAAAAGCCAGTGTAAAGAAGGTTCGGTTAACTTGGTCTCTGAGTCATAGTCTTAAGGTCGGGTCAATGGTCGCTGCCAAAGAGAGAGAGAAAAGAAACACTCAGCGTGCACTCTAACCTAGATCAGAATGGTTACCAATTTATCTAATCAGGAAACCTCCCACTGTACCTCAAATTCTCCTCCAAACCTAAAAGAAGAATTAGTCGGGGTCACCCGAGGAGTAAACCAACTCATCAGTGGGAATCGGGATCCAACTATCATCGCATGATAACGTGACGGAATCCGCTCACGGTATCACACTCCAGAAGGTATGCGCATATCTGGCAAGTTTCAGTTCTTTTGAAACTCCCGATGTGATTTTTACCCCATGCTCTTATGACCTTGACTTTGGCCAACAAATCATAAGTCACATGTCAAGTTCTACCCGTCATTCTCCAGGTTGTTTTGAATCCACCCGTACCTACCCTTGACTTTGGCCAACAAGGCATACGACTGTTCCAAACCAACGCATCTATCTATGCTGCATATGAATAACCAACAGCTACCAAACACTGTGCCTTGACTTTGGCCAACAAACACAGCTTGAATACTATTGACTACCCATATGAAACGACGGAGGGCTACGAATGGTTTCTGGCGAAAACCTTTAACGTAATGAACTTGATATCGTTGAAGGAACGGATAGCTTTTTAGAAAATATAGTGACGAAAACCTTTACTGAAGAGGTCACTCCCGGTGAAGGGATCTCGGCTCTTTCCCCGTAGAATGGGGTGCAGGATATTCCAAATGATTACCACGGTGCAAAGCAAAAGTAATCGGCTATAGTGAAGTTAATGCCCTGACGTAAACTTCTGTCCAAGGGGTCACTCCCGGTGAAGGGATCTCGGCCCTTGCCTCGTCGACTGAGGAGCAGGATATTCCAAATGAATACCACGATGCAAAACAAAAGTGAACGTCCTTACAATAACAGCTTTTTGAAAAGTGTTCCAACAACATCATAATAGGTTTGTTTTAACATGCATTGATCCGAATCAACGCAGTCCCATCAATTGATCACACCACAAAGAACGAAAATATACTGACGTATGTATATGCCATCCGCATTCGCCACTGGGTCCCGTCATCACCCGTTAGGTTAGCTAACTAACGGCAGAGCGGGGACTGGACTAGCGCGGATGAAAAAAATATACAACATCTACTAATATATATACCAATATATAGTATTTCGCTCAAGGCGTGATAAAATGCAACATCACAGAAATGTACAGCATCACAGAACAATACAGATATCTGGGATCCCCGGGTTTCACAGAGCCACTACTGAAACCCGACGTTTCCCTGGTCGTGTGGATAGCCTGTGCAATGAAATCCTAGACCCCTACGGGCGCGGCAAGTTACCCGCCAAAACCTGAAGCGAGGCAGCCCCCTTCAGCACCGTGAATGGACCACCCAGCACTTCACGGAATCCGGTAACTTGGGCACCCCTCCTGGGTCAACCTGTACCCCCTACGAGTGCGACGAATAGCCCGCCAATTCCAGACTGAAGCCCCCTCCGTCTCAATGCCCTGAGATGCGGGCCCGTTGCCTTCTAGAACCCGGCTATCCGTGCACCCCTCCGCGGGGTAATCCTAGTACAGAAAGTAAAATATACAGGCAACGGGTACATCGACCTCAATCTGGTCGTGCCCCAAAATAATAATACAAACAGGCAGTGACGGCAGTCCACATGTCGGACGCTCGCCCCGCAATATCAAATGTACATAATACAACAGAAACTGTACTAGCATTGCATCCAGGCTATCCCCACGACCGATCCGCAACATCACAGCAAAATCACAAAACATCAACGTGAAAGTCACGTTCGCAAATCCGTCTAACCGGGCTATAGCAGTTAGACTGGATTTACCGATCGAGTGACATTCACGGTCGCAGATATAATGTAAATACTGTGAAATAATGTGTTTAAAATATCCGATCGATCAAAAATTAACAAGTGGGCCCCCAAGCAATACTGTAGCACTCACAGAAAATCTGGGCCCAATATTAATATTCCAAAACCCCTAAAATTAGCCCAGAAGCCCACTGGAAAAAAATGATGCAGTGACGACACCAATGTGCGGCGGAACCGCGGCCCAAGGGGGGGTTTAGCCGCGGTTCCGCGCTTCAGTGGTCGACTGACTGTGTCGAATTTTTCCAGTAGTCTTAGAATTTCCAGTACATTAGTTTTTTACAACCTGAAAAATTTTTGGAGTTCAAAAAATTTCGACAGAAAACTGATGTGAGGAAAAACGCGAGTTTTTGGAATTTTGGTCGATCAAAAATGCAAACACATCAAACAAAGTTAGACGAAGTTAATGGCGAGACTCTGATACCACTGTAAGTGCACGGCGGCGCCCCGGTCGTCAATCCGACGGCCAAATGCGGAAGCGGTGATAAACTTTAATTTTGCGAACTTAGCAAACCGGCACCACCGCGCACTAAACCCCGGATCGGGCCATTAAACTAGATCTAGCTAACAACAAGACGGGTTAGAGATATACCGAGTGATCCGAGTCCTCCGGTCTTCTCGTCATCGTCCCGATCTCCCGCGGAAACTCCGGTCGTCGCCTCCTTGCCAGAAGGGCACCACATCGTCTGTATCTTTTACGGGCTCCCGCCTCTATACCGAGGCAACTCGGGCATGAAGCTGGCAAGTCGACATGCCCAAGATATGCTGTAGAATATGTGTAGGACTCATGTCTCATATTGGGGTAGTGGATGTTGCCATTTGATAGATGGAGGAATCAAGATAAGAAAAATGGTGCTTGCATTTTTCTAGCATGAAATGAGATCAAGAATGCCACAAGCTCAAAAATGAAAACTCCTATCTCTCCCTCAATTTGTGGCCGGCCTCATCAAGAGAATGGTGGAGGGAAAAATGAAATCAACCAACATCAAACCAAGAAGGAGAGTAAGTGTAGTAAAAGTAGAAAGGTGACCATAAACAAAACATCGTGATAACAAATTCACATCAAACCCATATCCTTTCAAATCTCAATTAATGCACCATCATGGATGAAAGATGCTTATCCTATCATAATGAATACATTTGCAAGAAACCCCCTCCACAAATGTTATTTGCAAACTTGCAAATAACCCCCTCCATCGGAAAAGTCCGGCCGGGAAAGAACAAAGGAAAACCGGCCGGAACGGAACGCAAACTGGCAACTCCAGAAAACTGGTCCCGTAATAAATTACAGGAAAACCCCATACTGTGCATACACACCCGCATCTGTATTCCGTCCGGATACAAATGCAAAGAGACAAAATCTACACTGTACTATACTAGGATCCGGCTTAAAACCAAAGCGGGCTAGTAATATCCGTCCGATTCTGATCCGTGCAATACCGTACATATCTGATCAAACCCTGCCATATATCTATACGGCCTCTAGTACAAACCGTCCGATCCTGATCCGTGCAATACCGCACGTATCTGATCGGACCCTGCCATATCTCCATACGGCCTCTACAGCGTTTCGCCCGAAAGCTGAGTAACAGAATGTGTGGTGGACTCTAAAGACTCGTCAATACTATGGCTGTGGATTTAACCACTAGCACGTCAGAGGTATAAGCCAATACGTAACGGGCCACCAGCTATTGACCAAAAGGGACGTCGATGAGCGAGCTCATCCTGACACCCTACTGAGCCTGTCAGTGACAATATCCGTACAGTCCGGTCCGTTCGTCTATGAGCATCGCATGTCGGGCCTAGGGGGTTGGTAAAAGTCAGACCCCCAAAAGCGGTACAAGTCGTGTCGGAGTGTAGCCCAGAACACCCTGAGATACTACTGGAATACCTACCAGTAAATCTCCTGCCTTGGCCAAGGACTTTGTGTAATGGCTCTCCTAGACACAGCGCGACCTCACCCCCAATACCGGGAGAGACGAACCCCTGAAGATCCGCTCACTGCCTCCATGTGGCTCGGGACTGTACCCAACTAAAACCTGTTTGCACGACTCCTTTGAGCCATGGTAGGGTAGTAATCAAAGCACAGTGGGAACTCACACGAGACAAATGACGATCCCCAGGTCGATGAACTAACCTGTACACATGTCACCTGGGAACTGCTATCTGACGTCAGGTATAAGACCAACTAGCATGTTCCCGGCGAGTCCTGTCCGGTGTACTCATAACCCAATGAGCACCTGTATACATCTTAGGTGAACCAACTGACACCAGTGGCTTGTGAGACCGGCCACCGCCCCTCGTCGGGGTCTCGACTGTATACACTAGTCTACTCTGGAGAATCGATGCCCTGTCTCGAAACTCCCACGACTAGGGACCTTTTAAGGATGTGCTTATAGACTACCAGCTCCCACGTATATGATCGCCCTCATACTGCTGGCAGTCAAGCAAGAATCCTAGGGGCTCTATCAACGTGTAATAGCGACCTGTAAGGTCACCTGAAGCAGTACACGATGATAAAGGTAAACCAGATAGCATACTATCATCTCGAGTAAGACTGTCGTCCCGGGATAGGTCCTCCCTCAATCATTGCAATCACGTGCCTGTGATCCAATAATTGACTCTGAGGGCACTATCTCCAACACAGCCAACCTCGCTCGAAACATGTTCTTAGAGGTCTCGTATCTTGCTATACGAGATTGCTCTCCATAAAGTTCCTTTGTATGGAGAAATATGCCATCTAGGGTCATATCCTCGTGCCTCCTCTGATGTTCATTGTTCATTGAGGCAAGCACGATGCACTTGGCTTTCGCGCAATCTAAATCCCAGGTTTTGCGGATTTCCTTATCCGCATTGCTGGATTTGGGACCAGGGACAGCAGGTGCCGTAGCGGTGAGGACGTACCCCAGTTTGTCATAGGTCAAAGCCATTTTGACATTCCGCAGCCAATCTTTATAGTTTGGCCCTGTCAGTATATTTTTCTCTAAAAGTAACTTAAGTCCTGTCATTTTCAGGGTCGCTGCAATTAGGAGAGAGAGAAGAAAACTCTTTAGCATGATGCTCTTGCAAGTTTAGAGTGGTTTTTAGTTTATCTAAACTGGATGGCTCCCACTGTTTTTCGAATCCTTCCTCAAACTATAAAAGAAGAATTAGCCAGGACTATTCTCACTGTACAATTCTTGCTTAACCGTTCAGCCAGGCTAGTGTCGATACTTCGAGGGAGGTTTTCCAACGCTTTCGCGAAGTTCCTTAATTAAATAACCTCTTTTCTCTGGGGGCGTAACCCCGCTGACACCTTTCTGGACACCTACTTGGTTTATAGCATTGATCGTTAAGTGACGAATCTCCTGATAAGTAGCATATACTCACAGTAGGATCGGGATCCAAATATCATTGTATGATAATGTTGAAGGAATCCTACCAACATTCATCAAACTCCAAATGGTATGCAACTCTTTGCAAATTTCTTTAGAAATTCCCGATATATATTTCTGCCCCATGCTCTTATGACCTTGGCGTTAGGTCAAAATGTCATAAGTCACATGTCAAGTTCTACCCATCATTATCTTGTCAATTTGAACCCATCCGTATATATCCTTGACGTTCGGCCAAAATGATAATACGACTGTCCCAAACTAACTCATCTATCTATGCAACAAATAAATACCCAGTAGCTACCAAACACTATGCCTTGGCGTTAGGTCAAAATACATAGCTTGAATACTACTGAATATCCAGATGAAATGACGGAGGGCTACGAATGGTTTTGGCGAAACCGTGAACGTAGTGAACTTGATATAACCGAAGGAACCTGATAGCTTTTAAAAGGAGTGGTTAAATCTCCGCATTTAAAAATATCTGTTTTTAAAATTAACCGAGTGGTTTCTTTTAAATTGTTCCAACGATTAAACTTTTTGGTTTATTTTCTTTGCATTATAAATAATGCGTCCCATCATTAACCTATCATTGCAGAAAACAACGAAAATACAACGTCCTCTTATGCCATCCGCATTCGCCACGGGGTCCCGTCATCACCCGTTAGGTTACTTAACTAACGACAGAGCGGGGGCTGGGCTAGTGCGGGTGTAAAACATAAGTGACGTCTAAATAGCTATCATATATAGATATTGTACATTCGTCTGACGCAATAATAGGCATTCTAGATCACAGATCAACTTTATTGGATTTGCAAGCAATCCGTGTTTGTTTTGAGCCTGCAACAAAAGACGGATTACACAGTTGTGATGAATAGCCATTACCCCACCCAAGACCCCAACGGGTACGGCAAACTACCCGCCCGGCAGTTTGTGCACCCCACCTTGGGTCTGTCCTAGGAGCAAAAACAGTAAAATGAAATAATACAACGGTGGCTACAACCGCAACCTGGATGTGCCCCGCAAAATAATATTACAACAAATTACATTTACATCAAATGAATTAAATAATAACCCATCACATAACCCCGGCTATACATCACAACAGTCCAACACAGTTCATATTCACAAACAGATAAAATCCATTACAGAAATGTGCAACCCCCTGCCAATCGACATACTAGCAGTTAGGGGAGGTTTACGAACACATTATACAAACACAGATATAATCCAACAAGCAAATACTGTATAATTTCGATCGATTAAACACTTTTAATTTTGCTCCAATACTTCTCTGTAAATCTGAAACCTGAGCAAAAATAAAAACTTCCAGAAAATACCAAATATCACAGAGAAGCAACACAGGAAAATTGGGTTCCTGAATCGCCAACTCGGCGGCGGAAGCGCGGCGGATCGGTGCGATCCGCCGCGGTTCCGCGGCGCTTTAGGCCATTCAGGGGCCCAAATTTCTTGGGTGTTCTTCTACTGTCTTTTTAAGCTTTCTGAACCTCCCTGAAAAATTTTAGGACTTCATTTAAAATTTGACAGAAACTAGTGATTTCGGGTTTTTCCGGTTTCGTTTTTTTTCCGTTCGAAATTCATACAAATTTGCAAGTAAGTTATTTATTGTTTAGCGAGGCTCTGATACCACTGTAAGTCGATGTACAACACCCTACGACTTGCGGGGAGGCGGAAATATGAAAAACGATCTTGTTCTTTGCTTAAACATCGACTAACAGCACGAATCGAAGCTAAACGATAACTAACATCAAACATAGTTGTTAACAACTACTATGTAAAGGGATTATACCTAAAGAACCGTGTCCTTCGTCTTTACGAACTCCTCCTCCTCCTCGGCCTTCTCGAAGTAGTAGACGATCCACCCGAGAGCTTTACTCCAAGCTTAGCCTCTAAACTTGAGGCAACTAACCTTCTTTAAGTGATAATCAAAGAAGCAAGGTGATATAGAGTGAGGGTTATGGTTTAATTAGTCTAACTAATCCTTGTACTCAACACATGAGAGGGGAGGATTAGGGTTTGAAGAGGGAGAGCTTGAGGAGAGAGAAGGTGAAGATAATAATGAAGTGAGAATAATGAGTTATGATAATATATATCAAGCATTTCTTTTATCAAGAAAATAAAAGAAAATGAATTTAACAACCATGCTTGATAATATCTAGTGATGATTCACATCCATGAGTCATTAAGCATTTATGATGCATTAATGACATGGATGAATCATCCATATGACTCACTAATCACATTCATTGTATATGCCACCTAAACCTCCTTAGTCACCATCTTCTAGAAGCTTCTCGCGCAATTACGAGAACGCCCCTCCTTTCCGCAAAAATACGGAAAAACTTTAGACTGTATAAATCCAATAACCGGATACCAGTAACTGGCTTAAACCAAAGCCGACTGGTAAAAACTGTCCGAAAGTCGTACGTGTGTAAACACACGTATGCGTCCGAACCCTTGTCGTAAAACCATACGACCTCTATATTGTTTCGCCTGGAGTAGGGAAACTCTCTGTGTGGGACTCTAGAGACTCGACTACTACGCTGGCAGTGGGTTTAACCACAGACCGCAAGCGGCACTAGCTGTACGTAACGGTCCCCAGGTAGATGTCGATAAGAAGGCCGATGAGGAAACCCATCCGAACTCCTACTGAGTCTGATGTGACAATCTCCATACAGTCCGGTCCGTTCGTCTAAGACTATCGCATATCGGGCCTAGGGGCGGCAAGCGTCAGTCCCCTAATAGCGGTATAAGTCGTGTCGGAGCGAAGCCCATTACACCCTGAGAAACTACTGGAACCTACCAGCAAATCTCGCTTGCCCTGGCCAGGGACTTTGCGTAATGGCTCTCTGACACAGCGCGATATCAACCCCCAATACCGGGAGAGACGAATCCTGTCTAACCGCCACTGCCTCCAAGTGCTCGGGACTGCACCCAACTGCTACCTGTTTGCACGACTCCTTTGAGCCGTGGTAGGGTAGCAATCTAAGAACAGTGGGACACACTCGAGGCGAAGTAGCAGTGTCAAGTCTGCGGACTATGCTGTACTCATGTCACCTGGGAACTGTTCACTGACGACTGGTATAAAACCAACCAACAGTTCCCTGTGAGTCCTGTCCGGTGTACCCGTAACCTAACGAGCACCTGCATACTATCTCCAGTACGACGTACTGACGGCTGTGGGACAGACCATCTCCCCAACTGGGATGAGAAGCGTACACACTAGTCTACTCCGGAGTATCGATGCCCTGTCTCGATAATCCAACGACTAGGGACCTGAATAAGGATGTGCTTGTAGACTACCCAGCCCCCACTAGTGTGACTGCCATCACAACACTGGTAGTCAAGCAAGATCCTAAGAGCTCTATCAATACGTATACTCACATATTAAGATAGAAAAAACCAAGTAGCATACTACCATGTTTAGCAAGACTGTTATACACATGTGAATATCCCAAGCTTCCATTAAGTAATATACAAACTAGTATGATACAGTAATGGCCTTCTAGGGCATAAACACTAACAAAAGTCAACAATTCCTGGTTACGTGGAACGCGGCTTACGTCAAATCCTAACCCCGTGGGAAACGTCCAGAGCGGATCCTAGTCTTCGCAGAGCATGGCAATGACCCCATGTGAAGCATCCAGAGTGGAGCCTGGTCCTCGCAGAACACGGCAGTGAACCCGTAAAAAGCATCCAGAGCAAAATTCCTGGCTACGTGGAACGCGGCTTACGTCAAATCCTGATCCCGTGGGAAACGTCCAGAGTGGATCCTGGTCCTCGCAGACCACGGCAATGACCCCGTGTGAAGCATCCAGAGCGGAGCCTGGTCCTCGCAGAACACGGCACTGAACCCGTGGGAAGCATCCAGAGCAAAATTCCTGGCTACGTGGAATGTAGCTTACGTCAATCCTGACCCCGTGGGAAACGTCCAGAGCGGATCCTGGTCCTTGCAGAGCATGGCAATGACCCCGTGTGAAGCATCCAGAGCGGAGCCTGGTCCTCGCAGAACACAGCAATGACCCCGTGGGAAGCATCCAGAACGCGGCTTATGTCAATCCCGACCCCGTGGGAAAAGTCCAAAGCGGATCCTGGTCCTCGCAAAGCACGGTAATGACCCCGTGTGAAGCATCCAGAGCGGAGCCTAGTCCTCACAGAATACGGTAATGACCCCGTGGGAAGCATCCAGAGCAAAATTCCTGATTACGTGGAACGCGGCTTATGTCAATCCTGACCCCGTAGGAAACGTCCAGAGCGGATCCTGGTCCTCGCAGAGCATAGCAATGACCCCGTGTGAAGCATCCAGAGCGGAGCCTGGTTATCACATAACACAGCAGTGAACCCGTGGGAAGCATCCAGAGCAAAATTCCTAGCCACGTGGAACGCGGCTTACGTCAAATCCTGACCCCATGGGAAACGTCAACAGCGGATCCTGGTCCTCACAGAGCACGTCAATGACCCCGTGTGAAGCATCCAGAGTGGAGCCTGGTCCACGCAGAATACGGCAGTGAACCCGTGGGAAGCATCCAGAGCAAAATTCCTGGCTACGTGGAACGCGGCTTACGTCAATCCTGACCCCATGGGAAACGTCCAGAGCGGATCCTGGTCCTCGCAGAGCACGTCAATGACCCCGTGTGAAGCATCCAGAGTGGAGCCTGGTCCTCGTAGAACATAGCAATGACCCCGTGGGAAGCATCCAGAGCAAAATTCCTGGCTCCGTGGAACGCGGCTTACGTCAATCCTGACCCCCTGGGAAACGTCCAGAGCGGATCCTGGTCCTCACAGAGCATGGCAATGACCCCGTGTGAAGCATCCAGAGCGGAGCCTGGTCCTCGCAGAACACGGCAATGACCCCGTGGGAAGCATCCAGAGCAAAATTCCTGGCTACGTGCAACGCGGCTTATGTTAATCCTGACCCCGTGGGAAACGTCTAGAGCGGATCCTGGTCCTTGCAGAACACAGCTATGACCCCGTGAGAAGCATCCAGAGCAACTCCTGACTCCGCAAAATTCGGATAATGGTTACCCCACCCATCACTTACGGGTCCTCACGACTCGTAAGGGAGCAAACTCTCTTGTGAGATCCTTACGACTTGCAAGGGAAAACACACTTAGGAATCCTCACGATTCTTAAGGAGAAATTACACCTACGGGATCCTCTCGACCGGTAGGGAGAAAATTCTTTATGAGACCCTCATGGCTTATAAAGTTAAAAAAGTCTTGGGAGGCAGATCTTAACCCTGAATCCTAAGCTATCGTTGTCCTGCAAAGAAACCGAAATAGACTATCTGCAGAATACACTTGCTAAAAGGGACACACCATCATGAAGAAAAAATATATCTTTTATTCATAAACCAAAATGAATACAAAGTACAATTCGTGGAAGAACAAAAAAAATATATACTCTCATTCAGGAGAGTGTACAAAAGAAGAATAAAAAAATATATACAAGTCTTCAAGTCGACGGCCGATTTAGTAGATTGGTCAGTTCGTCCCTCTTTCGCTGGGCCTCGCCTTCGTGATTCAGTATCGTCAAGAGACGGGCCTCCGCTTGAGCCTGTTGGGCCTGATATGAGGCAAGCCGGCCTTCGAGCTCTTTTTCAGTAACCTTGTGGGCCTCAACCATTTCACGAGTGAAACGGCGGCCTTATCTATGGCTACTACCTCCTTGATGGCCTCTTGGAGCACTCGCCAAAGTTCGTATGCTTTAGTGGCCTTAGCCATAAGGTTGGCTTGAAGCTCCCTCAGCGCTTTAGAAGCCAGCTCCCTCTCTGAAAACTTGCGGCCTAGCCTCTTCTTACAGGATATCATGTTTGCCACACACCGCTCAATTAGACCCCGTAAGCTCGCCTTTGCAGCCACAACCTCCGAAGAAAGGCGTGTACATTCAAGCACATGCAAGCAAGCCTCCACCTGCCGACAAAACTCAACCTAGACTTGCACCACTGTTTCACTATGATAGGTGGCAAGAAAGGGAAGAGAGCTGTTAGCTTCAACAGCAAACGCTTCGGCCGTGATTAGACTGCCAGGGCGAAGTTCCTCAATTAGGGATGACAGGGAGTCGAGGCTTAACTTGGCCATCCGTTCCGAGGCACGCAGAGCATAGGGGCCGGGTGGCATGGCGATGCGTGATTCCAGCGTGGTGAGAACTGGCAAAGCTGTTCAGATTTATAAACAGTCAGCGAGACTTGTAAGACATAAATGAAACAACGTTGGGACTTTACTTACCCACAGTCATGCAAGAGGGATCTGAAGGCTCCGCAGGCCCCTCAAGAATCTCAACCTCGTCGTCGGCCTCCAGAACTGTAAAAGACATCAATGTCATTTTATGAAATAGTAATAATGCTGTAAAAAGAGGGTAAACAACACTAACCTTGCCTAGATGAGAGGACGATGCGCTGAAGAGATATCGCTTGCGGAGCAGCCATCTCCAATAGACGCTGAAAAGACCTCCTGGGAGACAGATCAGCAAAAGATGCCGCCAATCCGCGCAATTCTGAAAATACAGAAGGGTTTAAATAATGGAATGATTACTAATTTAAAATGTAGAAGGGTACCTTCGACGCTTCTCCCATTCTGAGCTGGAAGGATAGCTCCAGCAGCCTCCTCCGTGACCTCAGGCACGTCATCGGGGACGTGGACCAATGTAGCGACTTCTGGACGAGGAGCAACGGCCGCCACTGCAGGCTCCAATGAAAGGATGGTAGCCTCGACTACCTGTACCCCGGTCTCCTATCCGCTCCCAGAAAGATCCATTGGAGCGGCGACCGACGAAGATGCCTCCTCCGAGGGAATAAGCGCTTGGGGAGCGGGAGTCACCAAAGGAAACTCCATTGCAAGAACAACGGTTGCATCGACCCCCTCCACACTGATTAGTGCTTCATAGGGGATATTAGCGGAATCTATAGTCAGAGCATGACTCGAATTCAGACCCTCCGCCATTGCCAAAGTCCCTGCAAGTTTATATGAGGATAAGGATATATATATATATATATACATACGTGCAATACAAAATACTATAAAGAGATATACAAACATACCGATGCGCAAAGGAGCCTCTAGTATGGCTTTTTCAAGCCGGCGCTCCTTCTCAAAAAGTCATGCTTGACGGGGCTGGAGGGTAGACTCGTGACGACCGGTCCACAATGAAAGCGCGTCTTCGGCATCGGCCGAGATAGGTTGCTTGAGGGCTATCTCACCTCTTTCTTCTAAAGGACCTATGAATATCCGCCGTATCGATGGAGGATCTTCGTAGAAGATGACGGCAGAATAAGGCCTCTTTGGGATCTTTACCTTCTCAGTTTCAAGCTGCGAGCGTCTTATAGCCTCAGCCAATTGTGCGGCTTCCTCGGCAGATGAACCTGGGAAAAGAAGACCATCATCCGGCGCTATTATGGATATTGGTTCATCTTGAACGATAGGTTCAGATTCTTCTAAAAGATCGAGCAGACGGGTGACTGTCTTCTTCCTCCTCTTCGGCCCAGAACTAATGCCAGAAGATGCTTGGTTCTTTTCTCGTGGAGCTTTGGTACGGTGTTGACCCACTTTGCCTTCAATGTCCTCGCTTAGCTGTGCTACCGATGACGACACGGCCATTGCTGACGCCACAGCTGATGATACTGCTACTGGCGCTTTATTGCCCCTTGATTGAGCTCTAGTGCGCGGCGGCATGCTAACCGTGGGAGTTAGATCCACTTCCACCATCCCCGGAGTAAGCACGACACTGGTGTCCCTCAGGGGAAAACGAACCGGTGCACGCGGTCGAGCCGGAACTCCCGGGGCTCGAACCGGAATGGGAGCGCTGTATCCAAGAAGCACCCTCTTCTCCTCAGCAATAACTGGACTGACCCGATGAAGTTACCAGCCCGTGAAGGACCCCACACATCGGGGAATATGATCTGCTTCAGGGATCATGAAGCGAGAACCAGTGTTCAGCCTCACAAAATGATGAGCGGCGTCACGAACTGCTTCAGGCGATGGGCTAGGCGCCACTGTAAATGCCTCGAAGGGGATGCCCTGATCATATCTAAGTTTCCGGGCAAAGCGGTGTGGATTATACTGCATGAAAAGAGCCACACTGTTCTGACGAAACACCAGGTAACCTGGTCTGATCGCGTACAGGTGCGTGGCTTCCCTAGGCCTCAGAGAGGGTACTTCCTCTTTCGACAAATCGCAGAATTGTTGAATTGGACCTGAAGGAGCAGATAAAACCTGATCAACGAATACAATCCGCCCGAACTAGCATAGGGAGCGATCAACACGCGAATGGCCCCAGACTGAGTCGGGTCAGGAGCAGAAGCACCCACCAACCGCATGAGTCGCGGAAAAGTGTCGGCGTCGTAAAACTTGGGTCTTTGGTGCGCAACAAAGGCCCCCAATACGTGCATCTCAATCCAAGAAGTGAAGTAATGAAGAGAGAAATTTACCACATCCACACCTGGAGTCGAAGTATTAGCCGCGACGCCTAACCCATGATAAAGATGCGCTAGCGCTGGGATGCCTACAGCCAGCCGTATTCCCTCAGCAATGCGATGAGCAGGGTAGATGACCGAGGCTCTCATGAAACGGCGGTGCATGGGAATGACGAACCAGCTAAGCCAAATGCTGATAAAGACCACAAAGAAAGTCTCCTCATCCATTCCAGGAGCTGCAATCGACTCGAATGATACCGCCGACATGATGGGAATGTAATACTGCGGCAAGTCCTCTTCTTTAGTCGGCCGCCTGTCTAAACCAAACCCAAAGGGGTCGTTAATGTTTGCAAACTTCGGAGCCGTCTTCGATAGGACACCCTCGCGAAGGAAGCAAGCGATGAAACTTTTAAAAGTGACGCCCTGCTCCTCTGACTCTGTGAACAGTTTGTCAAAAATGCTTTAGGGTCTTGATCAAACTGGGGCGCTTGTGGCGGACAGCGTTCTCAAACGATAGGCTTTCAAGCACGGCAGGTTCAGTTTCGAAGACATACTCATCGGGAGGCAGTAATTCTTCATAAAGTGTCCCCCTGACCGGCAGCCCTGAGATCTCACGAAATTCTTCCAGGGAAATTGAAACTTCACGGTCCCCTAGAAGGAAAGTGTTGGTGGGAAGATTCCATTGGTTCAAGAAGGCCTTAACCCACCAGACATGGGGAGATTGGCAGTGGAAAATGGATGCATATATTGCCTGATAAAGTCCAGCCCTCTGCAGTCGTGCGCGATGAGCCGACAGGATGTAACGAGCCCAGAAAAGGTAACCCATGAGGTGTCGAGGGGTAAGCCCTATCTTGTAAATCTGCCCCCATAGCTGGGCTTCGCCCTGGAAAATGCGGCACCCCAAAATATCTATAGCCGGCACTGGATGGTTTGGGATACCAGTTGTTGAAGGTTCAAGCCGTCCCATAGGGGTCCAATGCGGTATCTCTACAGCAAAGGCAGTCTGTGGAGGATCCATCGGCAGGAATGGATAGGTAGGCTCCGTCGGTATCTCGCAAAGGAAACTACGGCGATCGCGGATGATGTGACCGTACCAGGTCCCCCATAAAAGCAAATTGGTGCGATTCGGGTCATGAGCCCTGATCATCGCCATCACTTCCTCGTCAGATGGCGACTGAGGAAAAGCGGCCTCCGAGCAAGTGAAAGGAAAGTACGGAACGGAAGTCATTGTACTTGAAATAAAAGAAGGGGAAACTGTTAAAGCGAAGCCAACAGCGTATATACATATGTTTATAAATGTGTATACATAAAAAGACAAGGGAAGAAAACGACAGAGGACTCATTTTATGGGACCATTGGTTACGAAACACATGGGTCCCACAAAATCAAGATGGCGGCTTGCTAATGATGAGGCAAAGCAATTACAATGAGACAAAAAGAAGATTCTCAATAAATGAACAGTGGATTTTAAAATGGCCCTACACATCCCTAAAAAAAAAAAGAAATCCATCTTGGACTCTGCAACAAATCAAGCAGAAGCTAGGGAATTAAATTCCCAGAAAACACTACTGCAAATCTCTTCTTCTTGGTTGCAAAGAAACAACTCAGGACAAGAAAACCCCAAGAGGTTCTCTGGGAAGAACTAAGTTCTTCATAGGAATTAAATTCCTTTTGAACAGGAGAATTAAATTCCCATAAATTTTTTTTTGGAGCCCAAGCTCTTTGAAAATGGAATTAAATTCCAGAAAAAAGACAAGCATCGATCTCTAAAGATCAGAGAAACCCTAAAAGGTCCATTTTTTAAAGATTGAATGGTTTTCTTTTTTAAAGAACTTAAAAATGGGTTCTTGTTAAAGGGAAAAACCCTTGATGTGGATTTAAAATCCAATGGAGATTTCTGCAAAAGTTCTTCATTCGTTCAAAATTATTACCTAAGGAAAGGGAATCTTTCAACAAAGTTAAACTCTGGAAAATTTTCAAGACAGAGAACTAAGCTCTGAGAAAAGAGAATTAAATTCTCAAAATGGGAAAAAGTTAGCAAAGAAAGAAGATGAAAGAGTGGAGGCGCTTCTGAAGAGACCCCTGCATTTATAGGATGTGATGGGAAACGTTTCATCTCCACTATTCCCTAGACAGATCCAACGGTCACAAATGTGACAGCGTTGCACTCACGTGCAGACACGTGAGAGAAACGCTGTGAGGGCATTTGTTCCCTGATTAAAAATCAGGAATTACCCCAATAAGGTATCACGTGTTCACACGTGACCAAAGGTCACGTGTTGACACGTGATCCATTTACAGAATTAAAAATCCTAAGCAATCAGAAGCAAAACAAGTGACTGAGGAAAGACCCCAAAGGGGGGTCACGTGCTCACATATGACCAAGGGTCACGTGTTGACACGTGATGATCCTTCAGCGCAATTAAAGTACAAAATTAAACTTTGAAGGAGGAGCGGTCACGTGCCAACACACAATAGGCTTTAAAAGCCTTATAAATTGATAGAAATAAATTCTAATTAAGGGAAATCAAAGACCCTAACTGGAAAAGTATTCCTCTAAATCTTTCCAAATAAAAAGAATTATGGGGGACCGTTGGTTTAAAAATCCAAGGGTGGTTAAAAACACCAATTGATGGAAAGATTTTAGAGAAGGAAAGATTTCCCTTGTTCCCTGATTAAAAATCAGGAATTACCTCAATGAAGTATCACGTGTTCACACGTGACCAAGGGTCACGTGTTGACACGTGATCTTTACAGAATTAAATTCTGTCAAGCAAAAATATAAACAAATGGCTAAGGAAAGACTCCAATGGGGCGTCACGTGCTCACACGTGACCAAGGGTCACGTGCTGACACGTGATGGTCTTTAGCCCAGTTAAAAGACAGAATTAAAACTCTGAAGGAGGAGCGGTCACGTACCAACACGTGATAGGCTTTGAAAGCCTTATAAATTGATAGAAATAAATTCTAATTAAGGGAAATCAAAGACCCTAACTGGAAAAGTATTTCTCTAAATCTTTCCAAATAAAAAGGATTATGGGGGACCGTTGGATTAAAAATCCAAGGGTGGTTAAAGAACACCAATTGATGGAAAGATTTTAGACAAGGAAAGATTTCCCTAAATCTCACCAAAAATAACAAACAGAATATCTTTCACTGAGTGATCTAAAAGATCATGTTAGTTACGAAAAACAAACGAAATCTTTCAATGAGAGATTTACTAAACAAATTGATTCTTTTCTTTCTCCTATAAATAGGAGCCAAGAGAAGAGGAAAAAAAAGAAAGGAATTTTGGGATCTTGAAATTTTCTAAAGGCAAATAGCAGAGAGAAAAGAAAGGAGAATTTAATTCTCAAGAAAGAAAAACCTAGGTGAGAAAGGGGAAAAGGATCAAAACTTCAAAATGAGAATTTAATTCTCAATCTAAGAGTTTAACTCTTCTGCAAAAGAACTTAGTTCTTCCTCTGGTTGAAGATCTGCAGAAGCAAATCTCTCCATAGGTTGATAATTTAATTCTCATCGGGTTGAGATTCTGCCATGTAGATCCAAAACATAGAGGGGGAATTGAGATTAGAGAATTTAATTCTCCCAATTCACAGGAATTTAATTCCTTTAAGATAAAACTAAGGTTTAACCCTATATGAGAATTTAATTCTCCTAAACTCACATGAATTTAATTCCTTCAAGATAAAGATAGGGTTTAACCTTATATGAGAATTCAATTCTCCCTAAATCTATAGGAATTTAATTCCTTCAAGACAGACAAAAGCAGGGTTTAACCCTACTTGAGAATTTAATTCTCTAAAATTCACAGGAATTTAATTCCTCCTAAAATGAAATTAGGGTTTTACCCTACATAAAAATTTAATTCTTTCACATATACAGGAATTTAATTCCTCCTAAAATGAAATTAGGGTTTAACCCTACAAAGAATTTAATTCTTAAAGAAATAAAGAGACTTGAAAGATCTCCATACATACAAAAGACTAAGGTCACGTGGCCCCACGTGACCCCTGGAAAGATCCTCCAAAATGAGAAGGAAAGAGGTTTGAGGCAATGCCTCACGTGCCCCCATGTGACCATCAAAACAAAAAGAATAAAAGCAAAGAAAATGATGGCTTTGGGCGCTCTCACATATTACCACGTGACCCCTTGATAAATGCTTCAGTAACCAACGCACAAATCTCCATCACGTGCCAACACGTGATGGCCAAAAAAATTAAAAGTGTTTAACACTTGTTTGCAGAACAAAGTAAAGGAGATCTGTCCCCACCTTTGAATGCCCTCACGTGTCCCTATGTGACCCTCTCCTCTCTAGTATCTAACACTAATTTGAGAGTTTGATTCCCAGTGTTTAACACTGTTGTTCTTTAGTGTTTAACACTAATTTGAGTACTTTATTTCCAGTGTTTAACACTGTTGTCTTCTAGTTTTTAACACTAATTTGAGAGTTTTATTTCTAGTGTTTTAACACTATTTTTAGCCAAATTGGCTAATTTTCCAGAGGCAAAAGCCTCCTCTTAAACTGAATCTCAAAATTGAGTAAAATTCAGAGTTATAATGTTTAATACTCAGTCAAAGATAAAAATATTACCAAAGCCCTCAGACTTTTGTTTAAGCAATGCTAAATGATGAGGGGCTGAACCCAGACAAATGTCTAATGGTCCAACAAAGGGCCAATACTTCAAATTTAATTGGACTTAGCCTAATTTGGCCATAAGTTCTCAATTCAGACTTAACTGAGCCAATGTGCTCATAACATAATTAATTGATCTTAGTTCCAAATTGGACTACAGATCACTTAATCCACTTTGGTTCGAGGGTACATCTCTTCACTCCTCTGATATTTGTCGTTGTAATCCTTCAACGTCTTCAGAGAGGTGACAGGTCCTGACAACCACACATTTTGTGGACTATGATTTCCTTAACCTTGACTGTGAGTCTTTAAACTCACGGACTATGATGTCCTTAACCTGGACTATGGGGTCCTTAAACTCATGGACTATGATGTCCTTAACCTCGACCGTGATGTCTTTAAACTAACATTGGACTGTGGGGTTCTTAAACTCATGAACTATGATGTCCTTAACCTTGACCGTGATGTCTTTAAACTAATATTGGACCGTAATGTCCTTAAACTAACACTGGACCGAAATGTCCTTAAACTAACATTGGACCGCAATGTCCTTAAACTAACCGACCGCAATGTCCCTAAACTAAACAATAGAGTCCAAATGCTCTCTTGTTGGATCTAAACGATCCCGTTAAGTTGATCTTAGTCTAAAATTAAACTAACGTATCTTTAACAAACGTTTAAGTTGATCTTAGTCTCTAATGAGACTAACGTATCCCTAATCCCAACCCCCAAAACCCAAATCTAAGAAAATACGGATTTGGACTAATCCACGTTATACGGACGACAACATAAATTAGTCTCCATATACAATCCTCGGGCAACCAAAAACAAAACAAACACACACGACACGAAATGACCATCTGGAGAAGGAGAAAGTGGTTACCGCAATGCGGTAGCGTAATTAGGCTTGTGCCTGCAGGGAAGAGCATCCCCACAATCAAAAACCCCTCAAATGAGGGGGAATCTGACGAAGCCTGCTACATTGGCCACATCCGATTAAACCTTCGATACATGGTGCCATAAATCAACTTGGAATCTTCGGATAGGTGGACGGATAGCACCAATTAGCATCTGCCCCCTGAATTCAGGCCCGGACGTCCCAACGTCCTGGTCGTGTCTTTCCGGCGAGGAACATTCATCATTGTCCCCCATAATACCTCTCTAGGTACCTTGTCGTACGCTTTTTCTAAATCAATAAATATCATATGCAAATCTCTTCTCCTCTCTCGAAAACGCTCGACATGTTGACGAAGCAGATGAATAGCCTCTGTCGTCGATCGTCCAGGCATGAACCCAAACTGATTCTCTGTTATCTTAATATCCTTCCTTAGCCTGTGTTCAATCACTCTCTCCCAAAGTTTCATGGTATGACACATAAGTTTTATTCTACGGTAGTTTGAGCAACTTTGAATGTCACCCTTGTTCTTGTAGATAGGTACAAGGATACTTTTCCTTCATTCATTTGGTTGTCTGCCAAATTTTATTAAACAGATCTGTCGGTCATTTAACGCCTATTTCTCCTAAGCATCTCTAAATCTCGAGAGGAATCCCGTCAGGACCAACCGCTTTTCTTAAACTCATTCTGTTCAAAGCTTCTTTAACCTCAGGTAGTCTTATTTTACGCATGAAATCACGGTTTATATCTTGAGATTGAATGACAAGTTCATCCAAATTCTTAGTAAAGCTCTCATTGAACAATTTGTCAAAATAATCTATCCATCTTTCCTTGATATACTCATCTCGAATTAAAACCTTCTGATTTTCATTTTTGACACACTTCACCGCACATAAGTCTTTACTCTTCCTTTTCCGCATCCGAGCAATCCGGTATATATCATATTCAGCCTCTTTAGTGTCTAATTTCTCGTACACCTCCTTGTAGACCTTAGATTTAGCTTCCCGAACAGCTTTCTTAACTTTCTTTTTAGCCATTTTATACTTCTTAAATCTCTCCACATCTCTACTTTTCTTCAAATCTTTATAAGAATCCCTTTTAATTTTAATAGCAGTCTTTACTTCTTCATTCCACCATAATGTGTCCTTAGATAGTCGAGCACCACCTCTCGACTCACTAAGTAGATCTCTAGCTACCTTCTTGATTCAACTAGCCATTTTGTTCTATGTTCTGTCTGAATCATCTTCCGACTGTCAATCCGCTTCTTGGACCATCAAATATCAGATATGGAAATGCATCCAAGTATGGACCATCAAATGAATAAATATCAGATATGGACCGTCAAATGAATTCAAAAGTTAAATTTCCGTTCAAACCTCATCAAAACCCATGTGAAATGCATCCAAGTATGGAACAAATATGTAATACAACAATTAAAAATAGTTGATACGGAAATCTCAATTGCAAGGAATTCGGAAAAAACACTGTAGAAGCCACAATAGCAACCCTATCTATCCATCTTTTCTTTACTATTCCAAACATCCCTAATAACAGAAATAAATGATTCTGAAACCAATTTTCAATCTGCAAAATTATAATCGAAACAAAAAAGGCAAGAAAAGACTAAACTACCTTCGAGAAGTTGAACTGGTCTAGAAACAATGTGAGCCATCACATTATATATTTTCACACAAAAAAAGAGAGATACCAAAACGGAAAAGCCATTTCCCTATATCATTCTATCGAACACCTTGCATTCACTGACCTATCTCAAGAAAAAGTTCAAATCTTTACCAAATCATCAAACCACTTGACCAAAAAATTAGATATTTGTAACAAAATGCTCATAAATCTGCCTATATAAAGAACATAGCACCAAAAGCAGTCTGCTCATTCAATGCATTCTCATGCTCGGTTGTTCGATACAATCTGCACGAAGGAAATCAAATCAAAATGAAACATTTTTTCGCCAGAATCCGCATATGATCCAGATCCAAACACTTGAAGATCCGAAAAACATAAGAATTGTACAAATGTAGTTAAACATCGTAAACAACATATCAAAAGGCCTAAAAACCAAAGATAGCCCATCACGGCATTAATAGGCATGATATTTCTTAATTTAAGATCCAAATCAACAACAATTTTGCAAAATTATTACGAAGGAAAAAGCAGGAGAGCGAAGAGGGGATATGCAAGATGTTACCTTTAGCGATCAAGGTCTCGATCTCTGCAGTTAGAGAGAGCAAGAACGCCAAGTGCCCTGTCCCGTCTCCTTTTGGAGAAAGAGTCCCTGCTATGTGGAAAAATAACCGCATGGGTGCTCATCACGCATCCCGCGCAAAACACGTAGAATACAACAATACCAAAGCGGCCGTTGGTATCTATTTTGAATGAATCAAGACTCTTAGATATAATAGCATAGGTGCTATTATAAAGATAATGGCAGGACCCTGTTCAACGCCAAGTGCCCAAAACCAAACCACATGTCCAAGCGCGTCTAAAAAACCATCACTTCTATTTCATAAAGGACAAAATTTAACAATTTTAAAATCGGCTATACGGATTTGTTTCTTCATACCGTTTTGTTAAGGACAGCTTCTCCAGTAGATTTATAATTGAATATTATAGCCCTACTTGTATAATACATCTGTATTTTATGAAGTAATAAGCAAGGCAATTGCCCTAATCTAAAGGTTGAATAATAAGCCGCAAAAGATATATGTATTGAGCAAAATATACGATTGCATCCAATGAAGAGCAAGCGTGTATCATGAAAAAATAGAAGGGCATTTATTGTGGTTAAACTATGTTGAAGTACCTACATTCTCTTCTTTCCCGCTCTACATGATTGATGGAGATTCTATTTTGAATTAACTATATAAAAATTATATTCCGCTGCTCTTCTTTTTTCCAGTCTTTCCCTTTACCTAGTTAGCATATAAATTAGGTTTAAATCCCCAAAAAATACCATAAAAGTATATACCTTCATGGCAGCAAACTATCAAATTCTTCTTAAACACACTACAAACAACCACAAAACTTATAAAATTACGAAAAGCTATAATGATTAACGGTGTTATTTCAGCAATGTTAGTGTCACCAAAGCAGGCGCATCATTAATTTCTTTTGAAAAATTATGAAAATATCCTCTCTCCGAGCTTTCCACTCACCTGCCCCTCTGTTCCCTGATTAAAAATCAGGAGAAGCTTCAGAAGAGGCATCACGTGCTCACACGTGACCAGTTGTCACGTGTTGGCATGTGACGCCTAAAGCAGCGGCAAAAGGCACATTCATTCCCTGATTAAAAATCAAGAAAAAGCTCCAGAACAGGTATCACGTGCTCACACGTAACCGGTGGTCACGTGTTGGCACGTGATGGTTAAGCAGCGGCCAGAGAACAGAGCGCAGAAGAAGAGAAGCCCATTCCAAGGGTCACGTGCCTACACGTGACCAGGGGACACGTGGCCACACGTGACCGGCTTTAAGCGCCTTATTCTTTAACAGAATTAAATTCTGAGGATAAATCCTTCAAATCTTTCCAAAATAAAGAAGGATTATCTAAAACCGTTGGATTAAAAATCTAAAGGTGATTAAATATCACCAATTTATGGTAAAATCTTAGACTTGGAAAGATTTCCCCCTAAATCCAACCGGAATAACAAAGAGATATCTTTGGATTTAAAATCCAATGGTGAATAAAATTCACCTAACAATCTAAAGGCCCAGATTAATGATAAATATAAATCAAATCTCTAAATATACAAATCAAATCTCTCAATGAGAGATTTACTAAACAGATCGATTCTTTTCCTTCTCCTATAAATAGGAACCAAGAAAAGAAGAAATGGACCTTTTTTTTAGACCTTTGGACATTTTCTTTTGATACACAGAGAGAGATATATAGAGCCTTTGATTCTCTGCAAAAGGAAAAACTTATGTAAGAAAAGAAAAGGGAGGCTTCAAAAGAGAATTTAATTCTCAAAAGAGTTTAACTCTTATATAAAGAAAAGAACTTAGTTCTTTCTCTGGTGGAGGATCTGTAAAGTGCACATCTCCCCATGAATTGAGAATTTAATTCTCATTGGGTTGAGATCCTGCCATGCAGAACTAAAACACAGAGGAGGAACTGAGTTTTGAGAATTTAATTCTCACCAAATGATAGGAATTCAATTCCTTTGAGATAAAATTAGGGTTTAACCCTATGTTATAGGAATTTAATTCCTTCAAAATGAACAGAACTGGGGTTTAACCCTAATTGAGAACATAATTCTCTCAAAATCACAGGAACTTAATTCCCTTAAGAAAAGAAATTAGGGTTTAACCCTATTTAAGAATATAATTCTTCAAAAGAAAACAGGAATTTAATTCCTCTAAAGTTTGTTGTTAGGGTTTAACCCTATGAAGAATTTAATTCTTAAAAGATGAACAGATCTTTAAAACATGCAAAGAACTAGAGTCACGTGCTACCACGTGACCCGTGCAAAGATCCACAGAAAAGAACTTTGAAGCAACACCTCACGTGACTCCTGCAAAGATCTATAAAAGAGAACTTTGAGGCAATGCCTTACGTGCCCCACGTGATCTCTAAAGCACACAGAGAAAAAGGCAAAAGAAACAGAAAAGAGTTCTAGGGCGCCCTCATGTGTCAACACGTGACCCCTAATGAACATTCTAACAGATCAAAGCGTGAGCCCCCATCACGTGCCCACACGTGATGGCTTTCAGAATTAAAAGTGTTAAACACTTATCTGTAGAGCAAAATAGAGGGAAGCAGGGCGCTCTCACGTGCTACCATGTGACCTCTCTCTCCTTAGTGTTTAACACTAGTCTGGAGATTTTGTCCCCAGTGTTTAACACTGATTTGCTTAGTGTTTAACACTAATTTGAAAACTCTGTTCCCAGTGTTCAACACTGATTATCTTTTAGTGTTTAACACTAACTTGTTAATCTTATTCCCAGTGTTCAACATTGTTGGTCTCTAGTGTTTGACACTAGCTTTAGCCTAATTGGCTAAGTTTCCAGAGGCAAAGCCTCTCCTTCAATGAACCAACAGAGGGCCAATGTCCCAAACATGATTGGACTTAGCCCAAGCTGGCCATAAGTCCTCAATTCAAACATAACTGGGCCAATGGGCTCATAATATAATAATTGATCTTAGTTTCCAAATTGGACTACAGATCACTTAATCTACTTTGGTTTAAGGGTACATATCTTCATTCCTTTGATACTTGGCGTTATAATTCCTCAACGTCTTCAAAGAGGTGATGGGTCCCGATGACCACACATTGATACGGACTGTGGGGTCCTTAAACTCATGGACTATGAGGTCCTTAACCTTGACCGTGATGTCTTAAAACTAACGCCGGACTGTGGAGTCCTTAAATCTACGGACTATGATGTCCTTAACCCTGACTGTGATGTCTTCAAACTAACAACGGACTATGACGTCCTTAACCTTGACCGCAACGTCTTAAAACTAACAACGGACTATGACGTCCTTAACCTTGACCGCAACGTCTTAAAACTAACATTGGACCGCAATGTCACTAAACTACCTATTGACCGCAATGTCACTAAACTAAACAACAGAGCTCCCTTAATCGCTCTCTTGTCGGATCTAAACGATCCCGTTAAGTTGATCTTAGTCTAAAACTAGACTAACGTATCCTTAACAAACGTTTAAGTCGATCTTAGTCTCAAGCGAGACTAACGTATCCTTAAACACAAACCCCAAACCCAAATCTAAGATAATACGGATTTGGACTAGTCCACACCCTACGGGCGACGACATAACTCAGTCTCCGTATACAATCCACGGGCAACCGAACACGAAACAAACACACACGACACGAAGTGATCATCTCGAGAAGGAGAAAGTTGTTACCGCAATGTGGTAGCGTAATTAACTGCAGGGGCTTGCGCCTGCAGGGAAGAGCGTCCCCACAATCAAAAACCCCTCAAGCAAGGGGGAATCTGACGGAGTCTGCTACATCGGACGCATCCGTTTAAACCTTCGATACATGGTGCCATAAATCAACTTGGCATCTTCGGAGAGGTAGATAGATAGCACCAATTAGCATCTGCCCCGAATCTCAGGCAAGACGTTCCTGCGTCGCGCCGTCTTTCGGAGGGGAACAGATTCTGGCACGCCCGGTAGGACCTTTTCCTCTTTCCACTCCACACTTCGTGTATCGTCTTCGCGAACGAATCGCGGTTCGTTAATGGTTTCCCTCGGGTTTCAAGTTACTAAGATTTGGTCTCTTGCTTGGCGTAGAAATCAAACAGCCAATGGCGTCCAACTGCTCAAACTGCTCCAAGTGCAACTGCAACCAACGCTCCGCCTCACCTGGAGGCGTAGCTTACGGGCCTCGAGCGGCCTCCATCTTTGCTATGCCAGTGGAACAAGTAACTCAGGCTACCATCGGTCTGTTCTTTGGGACCATGCTCCCGCCGGTGAACGCTAACATCCCAGTGCCCGTACCGGAAGCTTCAAAGAAGTCGGTCTTCAATCGACTTGCTACTCCTACGACCCCTCTCAACGGGCCCGCCAAAAAGCCCATAGTACCTGAGAAGACCATCCCGAAGAAGACAGCTGCCCCTGAAGTCGTCAAGGCGGCTTCTCCTCCCAGAGGGTCGGTCTTTGCGAGACTGACTGCGCCTGCTCCTGCTCCCGCTCAGAAATCCGTTTTTGACCAGTTGGACACAACTTCTCAACGGGTGTCAGTCTTCGAGAGGCTGACACCGGCAACAGCCCCTCACCTGAACAGGGGGCAAGACACTCCCGTCACTGAACCAACGCCGTACGCTCGACATGCTCGCCGTCGCCACTGGCGCCGAATAAGTAAGACTGGGGGCAACTCCTCCTCCGGACTAACTCCACCAGCTCCAACGGTGGAAATTGAGACTGCTGTTCCCACCAGAAACAGCTTCGAGCTGCTAAACAGGGCACGCAGAAATTCGCCAACTGCAGTTCTCAAAAGATCCCCTCCGCCTGCGGAGAATGTTATAAAAACAAAGCCGGAGCAGCCTGCTCAACGGCTGTCCTCCAAAATTTATAAACTCTGGCGGAAGGTTCAAGACTCGGTAATTGACCAAGATCACTCTCGTCAGCAGAAAAGGGCAAAGGTGCAGGAAGAAAAGAACCGTCGTGTCAAACAACAGAGGACGACAGCCACTTGGGTGCCTGCTGCAACGGCTCCCTCCACGTCGACTACTCAAAAGAGAAGAAGGCCGGATAGAGTCCCCACTCCTGCAGCAAATATCAAGGACAATAAGCCTAAACGCCCTAAGTCTAGGGGCATGATGGTGCATACGGTATACATGGCATTGGGAAAGGAGGACAGCCGTACATCCACGGGTCATAGACCGCTTACACGGTCAGTAACCAAAGCTCAGGAGCAACAGCAGAAGCTCCAAGAAATGATGAATGTGATGGCCGCACTCACTGGGCCGAAAGAAAGCCCCGAAGCGTCATCTGATCAACGCCAGGAGCAAGAAACTGACGCTGAATTCCTTCGCAGGATATTGGAGAAGAAGGATAAAGAGGCTGCCGAACAAGCAGCCAATATACAGCGAATGGCCCTCCTGTTCTAGGACATGGTGGGAATGATGATCCAATAAGATTCTCCTGTTGAAGGTCCTCCAATCGTTCTTGAAGACGACAGGGGAGAAACGTCAAATCCTCCACCCACTCTGTCAACAGCCAAGGAGAAGACAATCTCCAAAGCTGACCTAGACGAATATATAGCTTAGCAGATACGGGTTCACCAGGCAACTGAGGCAGCTGGCCAAATCGTCAAAACAGGGCGACCGTATCCGAGCTGGTACGATCAGATCAAATACCAGCTGGGCTACACGATCCCGAAATTTCATGTCTAAAAGGGGACAGGCAATCCCCATCAACACGTGGCCCAGTTCAGGGCTCTCTGTGGCAACACCGGCGGCGACGACAAGCTCTTGCTTCGCCAATTCGTCGGAAGCTTGTCGGAGACGGCGTTCGAATGGTACTCTGAACTTCCGAACGATTCCGTCAAGACGTTCGCTGAAATGGAGTTGCTATTCACTCAGCGATTCGCGAGCGCCAGCGAACGCACCCCGATAACGGCATTGATTAATGCCAGAGTGAAACCAGGCGAGACGTGGGTCCAGTACGCTATACGCTGGCGAAACTTGTGGTCGAAATGCGAACAACGCATTGAGAAAGCACCCGCGGTAGGCATGTTCGTGGGTACCCTGGATCCCCATGCGACTATCTCACAGTTCATGATGTTCTTCAAGCCGACCACGTTCCAGGCTTTGATCGACAAGTTGGCCCAGATGGACCAGATGGGTCACAGACCGTCTCCCCCGAAGCCAGAACCTCGGAATGACAAGGGTAAAGGGAAGGCAACCTTCGTTGCGAATGCTCAGCAGCAACCCAGTGCCCCAAAGCTGGCGGATCAACTGGAAGAAAGAAGGCGGTATTATAATGAGAAAATGAAGCACCCCTACTCATTCCCGCGGGATAAGACGAAGAGGCTATTCGAGCTGGCAATACGCAACAGGCTTATCAACTTGCCAAACCCAAGGCGACCGCCGCAACCCAGTGAGGTGAATAACCCCAACTACTGCCCTTACCATCAAACGGTAAGCCATCCGATTGAGGATTGCTTCGTCTTCAAAGGATGGATTGAAGATCAATACCTACAGGGCAAGTTTGCGCTGTCCGAGAAGTGGAAGGTGAACTCGCTACAACCTCACATTGCCAAGAAGACGGACACACCGAGGGCAACTTGTTCTTTCATTGAAGAAGCTTCATGGGAAATCGTGCTTTCAGCAAAAACCAAGAAGATGCTGAACGATCTTAAAACATGCCCGGGGATCAGGTGGAAGGACCCGCTGGAGCCCCAGATCATTGAAAGGATGCGTAAGCCATGCCCAACTCCGAAGATCAGTGGTGATGGCCCGAGCACTCACAACCAGCAGCCAAAATCTTCAAAGAAGAAGAAGAAGAAATCTAAGAAGCCCGTGAAGCCTGGTGACAAGCGCACGGACTTACAGAAGCAGATCGACGCGCTGGAAGAGTATAATCAAAAGGCATGGACTCCCATCACACTCCAAGAGTTCCTCAATCACGTCTTTCAAGAGGAAGATGAGGGGGAAAGTTCGTCGGATGAATCCGAGGGATACGTGGCGAGTTGTAATATGATCTCCCACTCGTTTACGGACGATGAAAAAACTCCTGGCACTAAGAAACTGGGGGCAAAGCCTGAATCAGAGCTTGTGTGGCCGACAAACGAAATGATCGACGCCTTTCAAGACGAAATTCATCTGAAAAGTAAAGCCGATCAGTAGCATGAGATAGCCGCATTAGAAAGAGCCAAATGCAGGCGATTAAATGAAAGAGTCGGAGCACTCCCGCCAGATCGAAAGGCACCCGACGTGGATAAAAACATATTCAAGACGAGGAAAAGGTTTGCCAAAGCCATGCCAATGGGAATGAAGCTACCACCCTCGGAAGAAAACACGCTCAATGGGGCGGAAAGGCATCCTAATTACTGCTCATATCATCGGAAGATTTCACACCCCACTGAGGAGTGCGACTCTTTTAAGATATGGTGGCAGGGATATGTTGCTCATCGGCAACATTTTAAGTGGATGAAACGCAGAACTCATCGGGAGCAGAGAAGTACGACCGAAGGACACAAAAGAACTACCGGCAACTGTTACATGGTCAACGCCGGAGGATCACAAGTTATCACCTTTGGGAGCGACTCCGATGAGGAAATGGCTCTGGGCCCACTTTTTAAAGAATCCGTCTTAGGGAAAGAAGAGGAAGCAGAGGCCTGTGAAAACATTCAGCTGCGCAATCGCACGCTTCCGGAAAAGAATCTCGGACCCACAACTAGAAAAGATAAGGGAAAGGAAAAGGTCGCTGAGGATATCACCTTAGATGACCAAGTTATGAAAGAGCTGATTGCCAAGGACCCGCCTAAGAAGAGTAAAGTGGACTACAACATCCTAGCGCACCTGAGGAAGCTACTCTCTCAGCTCAGCATTCTCGACGCCCTCCTATTATCAAAGGAAGCGAGAGATTCATTAATCAAGGCGCTGCAAGAGCCCGAACAATTCCAAGCCTTCCTCGCCGAAGAAAGGATGAAGGATGAACTGGAAGAAGTGCACACAGCCGATGTCACGTTCGGTAATGAAGACCTTCTCCTTAGGACGTGCGACCACAACCGCCCCCTATATGTCTCCGGATACTGCCACAACATCAAGATAGGCAAAATCCTGGTTGATAATGGGTCTTCCGTTAATCTCCTCAACGTGCGGGTGTTGAAGGAAATCTGCATGAGCGTCCAGCACCTCGCTCGTGACAAAATTACCATCTCCGGTTTTGACTCCCAGTCGTCACGGACTCTAGGATCTGTAATACTAACGTTATGCTTTGGGCTGCTCGTCACGGACATTAAGTTCCATGTCATAGATGCCAAGACTTGCTACAATGCTCTGCTCGGTCGTCCTTGGTTGCACGAGTACAACATCATCCCGTCTACACAACATTAGTGTATGAAGTATTTCAAGGATGGTCTCGAGTATACCGTGACAAGTGAGCTGAACCCATTCTCCATGAACGAAGTCCGCAAGTACGAAGATGCAAAGTACTTTTTGCCAGATTTCGAGGATACAGAAAGGTGTCGCAAACCGGAGAACAAAGCTGCCGCCACCATTCCTATTTTCGGGAGTGATACCGAAGAAGAAGAAGAAAAAGTTTACGCTGGGCCGTCTCGACGCAACAACCCGGGACCGTCTGCCCCCATATTGATCTTCGGAAGCGATTCGGAAGATGAGGTTAATGTTGTAATTCTCCAGTCGGCCGTCAGTACAAGAATTCCCTGGCGATGATCAGAGTTTGCAGATTACCATGGTTCCGCAGGAGCTCTACAAAGATTTTGACGCACTTGAAGCTTACAATGTGCAAGACCTGCAGACGTTTTACGTCCCTCCTAGGCGAAAAGGTGAAAAGACGATCCTATTCTATCGGTCCACGGAAATAAGAGTCGAGAAAGAAATCTGGCATAGCATGGATTCTACCCTCGACAGGCTCCAACCCATCCGTCTGCCCAGATATTACACAAACGGATTGAAAAAGCTATTGAAGCGCCAAGGGGTACCTTTAAAACAGACTACTCGACAAGCTCGATTCTATAACAGGATTTGGGATGTCCCCGGGATTCAGCACAAGTTGCCTAACGGGAAAATGGAAATGCTTGGGCTTGGATATGTAAGAGCCGGGAAACTGGAACGAGTCCACGGTAGCTACGCCATATATAACTTCGATGAAGAAGAGGACGCCTTGTCGGAAAACGCCAACCCCCTATCAAAACTAGATCCCGCAAAGTGCCGAGTCCGTCATTTGAAGAGCGAATGGACAAGCTTATCAGGAGAGTGGGTCAAAAAGCTCGGGATGACCATAACCGTGAAATGGCCATCTACGAGAAAGCCAGGACGCAACATCTTCTTCAACAGAATGCCAAAGGCGAAAATACTCCTCCCTGTCAATCTGTTGTGCAAAAGGCCCGACGCAGAGGTAGAAACAAGTCAAAGAGCAGAAAATGCGTTTGACGGTGACAAAGCGGGACCGAGAAGTCATGCGATCGGAAATCGAGCGGTCCAGAATTGTCCCTTATGAAGAAGATGAGTCGAGCGTATTCTTTACCTCAAGACAAGACGAAGAAGATACTCGATCTCACCATAAAACATCAAATGATCACACTTCCGGAGTCTAAGCACCCTGAGCAAACTAACGAGGTCTCTCATCCGGGCTATTGCTCTTATCACCGAGCCATAGGACACCCTATCGAAGACTGCTTCACCTTCAAGAACTGGGTCGAAGACCAATACCAGCAAGGCAGATTTGCTCTATCCGATAGCTGGAAGGTAACGCCGCCACAAAAGCACGAACCCAAAGCCACAAGAGCAGAACCAGATCCACATCGGTCTTGGAAGCGAGCTCGTACCTGTCATATGATAAGGGTATTAAAAGAAGAGCCCGAGGACATGAATGACCTTCCGTGGTGCTTTGAAAACAGCAATGACGACGAGGTAATCTTAGAATTTCCGCCAGTGCCAAAAGAGCTGGAAGATGGCATACATACTACTGCAGATAACCTCAGGAAAATTGAGCTGGGAACGACGAACGACCCGCGACCGACATTCGTCAGCGAGTTGCTATCTGAAGAAAGGGTGGCCATGTTAAAAGACGTGCTTATGCAGCATAGAGATTGCTTCGCATGGAACTATTCTGAAATGCCAGGACTAGATCCAGAAATAACTGTCCATAAATTGGCAATATCCCCGGACGTCAAGCCAGTCAAACAAGCGCCGAGAAGAATGCGGCTTGAGCTTGAGATGAGCATTAACGCCGAAGTCAAGAAGCTAATCGACTCTGGGTTTATCCAGGAAGTTCAGTATCCCGATTGGATCGCCAACATCGTCCCAGTAATGAAGAAAAATGGGACAGTGCGCATATATGTGGACTTCCGGGATCTCAATAAAGCTTGCCCGAAGGACGATTTTCCAGTACCGGTAACCGAGCTGATGATAGATAACACGTCCACTCACGAGGTTTTCTCTTTCATGGACGGCTCATCAGGGTATAATCAGATAAAGATGCATCCCGAAGACCAGAAGCATACCGCTTTTCGGACCCCTCTGGGAATATTCTGCTACAAGGTGATGCCCTTCGGTCTAAAGAACGCCGGTGCCACCTATCAAAGGGCCATGACGAAGATCTTCGATGACCTCATACATGAAATCGTCGAATGCTATATCGACGACCTCGTCGTGAAAAGCAAATCATACAAGGAACATCTCGAGCATCTGAAGACCGTATTTCAATGCCTTCGGCAATACAACTTGAAGATGAGACCCCTCAAATGCGCGTTCGGGGTATCCTCAGGCAAGTTCCTAGGGTTCATTGTCCGGCACCGGGGTATCGAGATAGATCCGTCGAAGATCAAGGCGATCATGGAAATGCCACCGCCAAGGACTCTCAAACAATTGCGGTCTCTCCAGGGAAAGCTCGCATACATCCGGCGATTTATAGCCAACCTTTCAGGAAAGTGCCGCCCTTACAGTTACCTGATGAAGAAGAGAACCCCGTTCGTCTGGGACCAAAAATGCCAAAGCACGCTAGACGAGATCAAGCAATACCTGCAGAACCCGCCAGTGTTGGCTGCTCCGGTCAAGGGAAAGCCCCTCATTCTTTATACAACCGCCCTTGAAGGTTCCTTAGGCGCATTATGGGCGCAAGAGAACGATCAAGGGAAAGAAAGAGCACTCTACTACTTAAGTCGAGTTCTACTGGGGGCAGAAGGCAACTACTCCCCCATTGAAAAACGCTGCCTGGCGTTGATCTTCGCGATAACGAAACTCCGGCACTACGCGTTGGCGCATGAAGTTCGTCTCATTTTAAAGGTGGACCCCCTTAAGTATTTAATGTCGAAGGCCATACTGACTGGTCGACTCGCTAAATGGGCCTTGCTCTTGATGGAGTTCTCGATAACTTATCAACCTCTTAAAGCAGTGAAAGGCCAGGCCATCGCCGACTTCCTCGCTGAACATCCGATACCGGCCGATTCCCCTCTGAATTGCGAACTGCTAGACGAACACGCGTTTGATGTGATCGACGGTGGTAATATCCGATGGGAGCTTTATTTCGATGGAGTATCTTCCGTGAAGAAGCGCAAACAAAGCACCCCTATAATCAAATCAAGGGTGGGTCTCATCTTCATAACTCCACAGGGAGGGATAATGCGCTTTGCTTTCTCCTTGACAGAGCCGAGGACGAACAACGAGGCTGAATACGAAGCTTTGATAGCAGGCCTTGAGATCGCCATCGACATGGGAATTGAAAACCTCCTTATATACGGAGATTCCCAACTGGCCATCAATCAAGTAAACGGCGATTACCAAACATGCAAGCCAGAGCTGGTAAAGTATGGCGAGAGAGTACAGCGACTACTGACTCAAATCCCCTCCTACACCTTGGAAAGCATACCGCGTGCCGAAAATAGCAAAGCGGATGCATTAGCCAAGCTCGCTAAAGAACTGGCTGATGAGAACCTCGATGACGTCAGGATCGTGGTAAAAAGCCGCCGAGTACTTGCCCCTGCAGAAATATCTCCGGAATCACCCAAAGAAAGGGGAGTAATTGAGCAGACGGCCCTGCAAATAAATGACCAAGAGAAGGTTGGAGATTGGAGAGAAGTCTTCATAGGCTACTTCAAATCCCGTCGAACGCCTGAAGATGCGTCCTCAAAACATCAGCTCATGAAACGAGCCCTATCTTTCGCCTTCATCAATGATACTCTGTATAAGAGGTCATTTGATTCTTTGTGGTTGAGATGCCTGGGACCTGACGAAGCGAAAAGGGTCGTTCGGGAAGTTCACGACGGACTATGCGGTTCTCACCAAGCAGGCCCGAAGATGAAATTGAAAATTAAACGGATGGGCTACTACTGGCCAACGATGATTCAGGACTGCCTTGAATATGCGAAGCAATGCCACTCGTGCCAGATCCATGGGGACTTCATCCATCAGCATCCAAATCCAATGCATCCAACGGTGGCTAGCTGGCCGTTCGAAATGTGGGGAACTGACATAATCGGCCCCATCGAACCAGCATCATCCAGGGGACATCATTTCATCCTGGCGACGACTGATTACTTCTCCAAATGGGTAGAAGCAGTACCGTTAAGGGAAGTGAAGACGGAAAATATTCTCCATTTCTTCAAGACGCACGTCATTTATCGGTTTGGAACTCCGCAACGGATCATTTCCGATAACGGGCCAGCCTACAGAAGCCACAAGATTAGTCGCTTCGCGCAGCAGCACAACATAGACTGGAGATACTCCTCAGTTTATAATCCCCGAGCTAACGGTCTAGCTGAGGCTTTAAACAAAACCTTGACAAAGATCGTGAAGAAGACGGTGTCCTGAAACAAAAAGGACTGGCACGAGAGACTGCAAGAAGCTCTCTGGGCATATCGAACTACGTTCAAAACGGCCACGAACACAACGCCATACGCGTTGGTATTCGGCACAGAAGCAGTACTCCCCCTCGAGATAGAGCTACCCTCTCTACGAGTAGTGGTCCACTACGAGCTGACGGACGAAGAAAATGTTCACCTCCGGCTTGAGGAGCTTGATGCCCTTGATGAGACCCGGCTCATAGCGCAACAAAATTTAGAGGCTTACAAAGCAAAGATGACGCGCTCATACGAAAGATTGACCAGGCCGAGGACGTTCCGCCAAGGCGAACTCATGCTAGTGGTCAAAAGACCTATGATCCCCAATCGCGCCAAGCGGGGAAAATTCGAGCCGAACTATAAAGGCCCGTACATAATAGACTAGGTCTACCAGGGTGGAGCGTATCTGCTCATGGATATGCACGGTGAGAGACCTTTCAGACCAATAAACGGTCGCTTCCTGAAGAAATACTACGCTTGACGGGTTAAGGCTTAGGTTAATGATAGATGACGATGACCATGTCCGCTCACTATCTTCCTAAGCCCGAACTCTATAAGTAGTAACCGGCCTTCTTCAACGACGGACCGAAATGTCCTTAAACTAACAACAAACCGAAACGTCCTTAAACTAACAACGGACCGAAACGTCCTTAAACTAACGACGGACCACTATGTCCTAAAACTGGCTGTTGACCGAGATGTCGATAAACTACGGTGGATTGCAGCATCTCAAAGCCGATAAAAAAAAGAATAAAAAAAATAAAATAAAGACGGTATGTCCATAAGCAAAGTGGGCACGGATGAAAACACGAAAGGGCTCCGTGAGTAAAAACGGCAGGACTACCGGTGAGTGTTTGTGAAAACCCGAAAGGGCGCAACCTCGTTAAATGACACTTGCAGGGTCCTCACGACCTTGTAAGGAGAAACCACCAGCGTGAGATCCTTACGACTCACAAGGAAGCAACACACTCAGGAGTCCTCACGATTCCTAAGAAGAAATTACACTTGCGAGATCCTCACGACTCGTAAGGAGAACTCTCTTATGGGACCCTCACGGCTCATAAGATTTGAAAGTCTTAAGTTACAGAAACCTGAACCTGTTCTTAAGCAAACCCCCCACAACCTTCGATGTTGCCCTACAAGCGGTTCAATACTGACCCCTGTATACAATCCACGGACGTGAATAAACATTTCCCTAACCAAGTCCCATCCGTGACTAGGGATATGGACGTACGGTGAACAACCCTTGTGAGTCCTCTCGACTTATAAGGAGAAAACCCTTTTGTAAGATCCTTACGACTTACGGGAAGACATGCACTTAGGAATCCTCACGATTCCCAAGGAGAAAACACACCTACGAGATCCTCATGACTTGTAGGGAGAAATACCTTTGTGAGACCCTTACGGCTCATGAAGTCAAAAGCCTTAGTCGACAGGACCCTTAACCCTGTTTACTAAGCCACCTTTGTTCGACATCGACAGAGGCAAATGATGATTCGCTCCTGGCAATATCCCAGTTGTAGCGGTGCTAATGCCGAAATCGGTGTCTAAATCCAAGCTTGCAGCGAAAAGCTAGCAAACCACACATGCATACGAAATAGCCGAAATGATGGAGCAACTTGCAATAAAAAACAGCAAGTAAAAATGTATGCATGAAAAATAGCCGAAATGAGTGGGCAACTCGCAATAAAAAGCAGCGAGTAGAAAATAAAATAAATAGCCGAAATGATTGGGCACCGCGAAAAATAGCCGAAATGATGTGGTAATCGTGACCTTCGCGATATAAAAGCTGAAATGATAGAGCATCGCGGAAAAAGAAATAAAATGAAAATGAAATTTATGCCCTACAGGTGAGGTTACATCAACCCCTGTATACAATCCAGGGGCATAAGCAAAGAAGGGATTATACTCCTCCTCCTCCCCAGGTTTCATCAGAAGTAGAAGCCAAATATCGACGGGCCGCAAGTGACCTGGAGATCGCCTCAACATTCGTCTCGTAACAACGGACACAACTTCAAGCGAAGCGGAACAGCGGCAACTCCCAGTTCCATGGCTCGGCGATATACAGATCATCAAGTGTCAAACCCCCACTCCGTGAAATGCGGATATAATCAACAAAATTCCTGGCTACGTGGAACGCGGACAACGTCACTCTTTGACCCCATGGAAAACGTCAGAGCAGAGCCTGGTCCTCGCAGAACACGGCAGTGAACCCGTGGAAAGTATCCAGGGCAAAATTCCTGGTCACGTGGAACGCGGATAACGTCACTCTCTGACCCTGTGGGAAACATCCAGAGCGGATCCTGGTCCTCGCAGAGAACGGCAGTGAACCCATGTAAAGCATCCAGAGCGGAGCCTAGTCCTCGCCGAGCACGGCAGTGAACCCGTGTGAAGCATCTAGAGCAAAATTCCTGGTCACGTGGAGCACGGATAACGTCACTCTTTGACCCCGTGGGAAACGTCCAGAGCGGATCCTGGTCCTCGCAGAGCACGGCAGTGAACCCGTGTGAAGCATCCAGAGCGGAGCCTAGTCCTCGCCGAGCACGGCAGTGAACCCGTGTGAAGCATTTAGAGCAAAATTCCTGGTCACGTGGAACGTGAATAACGTCACTCTTTGACCCCGTGGGAAACATCCAGAGCGGATCCTGGTCCTCGCAGAGCACGGCAGTGAACCCGTGTAAAGCATCCAGAGCTGAGCCTAGTCCTCGCCGAGCACGGCAGTGAACCCGTGTGAAGCATCTAGAGCAAAATTCCTGGTCATGTGGAACGCGGATAACGTCACTCTTTGACCCCGTGGGAAACGTCCAGAGCGGATCCTGGTCCTCGCAGAGCACGACAGTGAACCCATGTGAAGCATCCAGAGCGGAGCCTAGTCCTCGCCGAGCATGGCAGTGAACCCGTGTGAAGCATCTAGAGTAAAATTCCTGGTCACGTGGAACGCGGATAACGTCACTCTTTGACCCCGTGGGAAACGTCCAGAGTGGATCCTGGTCCTCGCAGAGCACGGCAGTGGACCCGTATGAAGCATCCAGAGCGGAGCCTAGTCCTCGCCGAGCACGGTAGTGAACCCGTGTGAAGCATCTAGAGCAAAATTCCTGGTCACGTGGAACGCGGATAATGTCACTCTTTGACCCTGTGGGAAACGTCCAGAACGGATCTTGGTCCTTGCAGAGCACGGCAGTGAACCCGTGTGAAGCATCCAGAGCGGAGCCTAGTCCTCGCCGAGCACGGCAATGAACCCGTGTGAAGCATCTAGAGAAAAATTCCTGGTTACATGGAACGCGGATAACGTCACTCTTTGACCCCGTAGGAAATGTCCAGAGCGGATCCTGGTCCTCTCATAGCACGGTAGTGAACCCATGTGAAGCATCCAGAGCGGAGCCTGGTCCTCGCCGAACACGGCAGTGAACCCATGGGAAGCATCCAGAGCAAAATTCCTGGTTACGTGGAACGCGGATAACGTCACTCTTTGACCTCGTGGGAAACGTCCAGAGCGGAGCTTGGTCCTCGCAGAGCACGGCAGTGAACCCGTGTGAAGCATCCAGAGCGGAGCCTAGTCTTCGCCGAGCACGGCAGTGAACCCGTGTGAAGCATCTAGAGCAAAATTCCTGGTCACGTGGAACGCGGATAACGTCACTCTTTGACCCCGTGGGAAACGTCCATAGCGGATCCTGGTCCTCGCAGAGCACGGCAGTGAACCCGTGTGAAGCATCCAGAGCGGAGCCTGGTCCTCACCGAACACGGCAGTGAACCCGTAGGAAGCATCCAGAGAAAAATTCCTGGTTACGTGGAACGCGGATAACGTCACTCTTTGACCCCGCGGAAAACTCCTAGAGCAGAGCCTGGTCCTCGCCGAACACGGCAGTGAACCCGTGTGAGGCATCCAGAGCAAACATCGGACTGTGGAGTCCTTAAAATCCACGGACTATGATGTCCTTAACCTCGACCGTAATGTCTTAAAACTAACGACCAACCATGATGATTCTAAACTGATTTTACCTTGGTTAAAGGGTACATCTCTTCACTCCTTTGATATTTGGCGTTGTAATTCCTCAACGTCTTCAAAGAGGTGACGGGTCCCAGTAACCACGTATTTCATGGACTGTGGAGTCCTTAAATCCCGGACTATGAGGTCTTTAATCTTGACCGTGATGTCTTAAAACTAACGTTGGACTGTGGAGTCCTTAAATCCACGGACTATGAGGTCCTCAACCTTGACCGTGATGTCTTAAAACTAACGTTGGACTGTGGAGTCCTTAAATCCACGGACTATGAGGTCATTAACCTTGACCGCGATGTCTTAAAACTAACGTTGGACTGTGGAGTCCTTAAATCCACGTACTATGAGGTCCTTAACCTTGAACGTGATGTCTTAAAACTAACGTTGGACTGTGGAGTCCTTAAATCCATGGACTATGAGGTCCTTAACCTTGACCGTGATGTCTTAAAACTAACATCGGACTGTGGAGTCCTTAAATCCACGGACTATGAGGTCCTTAACCTTGACCGTGATATCTTAAAACTAACATCGGACTGTGAAGTCCTTAAATCCACGGACTATGAGGTCCTTAACCTTGACCGCGATGTCTTTAAACTACGATACCCTGGAAACCATCCCAAACCAACCCCTGACCCCGTGAAATACGGATAAGGGTGACCGCACCCAGCACTTGCGGGTCCTCACGACCTGCAAGGAATAAAACCCTCTTGTGAGATCCTTACGACTCCCAAGGGAAAACCCGCTTAAGAATCCTCACGATTCTTAAGAAGAACTTACACCTACGGGATCCTCTCGACCTGTAGGGAGAAAAACTCTTTATGAGACCCTCACGGCTCATAAAGCTCAAAGTCTTAGGAGGCAGATCTTAACCCTGAATTCTAAGCCATCGCTACCCTACAAGTAGGCCAAGATAAATTGCCCACAGAACAAGTTCAATCGAGAGAGACACACCATTGAGAAGAGAAAAATATGTCTTTATTCATAAACCAAAATGAATACAAAGTACAATTCATGAAAGAACAAAAGGGAGATACTCTCATTCAGGAGTGTGTACAAAAAGAAAGGAAAAGATACAAGTTTTTCAAGCCGGCGGGTGATTTAGCAATTTTGCTAGCTCATCCTGCTTTTGCTGGGCCATAGCTTCATGATTCAGGATCTCCAGAAGACGAGCCTCCGCCTCCGCCTGCTAGGCCTGAACTACGAGGCGAGCCGGCCTTCGAGCTCTTTCTCAGTGGCGTTGTGAGCCTCGACCCTTTCGCGAGTGAACACGACAGCTTTATCAAGAGCCACCACCTCTCTGATAGACTTTTGAAGTACCCGCCGGAGTTCATACGCTTTATTGGCTTTGGCTGTAAGGTTGGTTTGAAGCTCGTGCAATGTCTTAGAGGTCAGCTCCCTCTCCGAGAATTTGCGGTCGAGCCTCTTCTCGCACGACACTATGTTCGCTACACATCGCTCTATCAAATCACGCAAGCCCGCTGTCACGACTGCAGCCTTTGAAACAGGATAGGTACGCTCGGGACTGTATAAACAAGCCTCGGTTGGTAGCAATAGTCGATCTAAAACACGCGCACATCATCAGGTATGGGAAGTAACAAGAAAATTTCCGATGTATATCCTATCAAGCATGCATTTGCAACTATATGAATATCCGAGAAGAAATAATACTCGAAGCTCTGATGTGCGTGCAACATGGTGATAGTGTTCGTAATTAAAGAAAGTTCTCATGGGAAGAATACAAAGATCATTTATGCAAGCAGAAACATACATACGAGTGCCCAGCGTACATGAAAGTTCAACGTAAAGCATGCGAAAACTAATTTGAATATACTACGCTAGCAGAAAAAGGTCACCAAACAAAGGATCAGTGGCACAAGGGTTAACAAAACAAAGAGCGAAATTCTCCATCTCTCTTTATGCCTTCTCCAACACATCGAAACGACGGTTCTCGCGAGGAGTCGCTCCCCACCGATTGGCGCCATGTTCGTCCGCAAAAGCAGACATAACAGCCCGCCGGGCTCTTATTTCGCTCAAAAGGTGAACTGAGCGATCTTTCAAAGCCTGAGTAATCAGGCACGCCTCGTGGAAACCCTCGAGCTTTTCTTCAGCCGCGTCGAGCATCGCCAGGGTCATCTCCGCCGGGTGAGGAGGGATGTCGGCAAGCACGGCAGCAAGAATCATCCGGAGCCAGAGGGAGCCCATTGGGAGGGGAGACCCCCTGCGGATCGAGAGTTCATATGCCGCTGAGTCGCATTTGTCGTCGGTAAGGAGGGGATCCACCAATCGTGCGGCAAAGCGGGGGATCATCTCCTCGATAGGAACTTCCCATGGCTGTCGACGAGCATGAGGGTGGTTGTAGGCCATGGCACCCAGTTGTTCCTCAAGATAAATCACACTAAATTAAGAAGAAATTTCTCTGTGAAGAGAAAAGAAGGCCATGGCCTCAGGTTATAAAGAGGGGTATTAAATGATGTGCACGAAATCCTGCATGGTGGGACTATTTCCGAGACCCAAAAAAGGGAAAGCATTGGAAATCAAGGAGATGGGACTATTTCCAAGGCTCCTTTCTAGCATTAAATGCTGCACACAGAGAATATGGCATGAAAAATTAAACAGTCCCATCAAAGGGACCCCACGTGCGGAGCATGTGAGCACCAAACTTGACATGTACTGAAAAGTGAAATAGTGCTTTACCCACTAAACACATCAGCAGCAACAGTAGCAAAAGTGACAAAATTCCGCAAAAAAAAGGGGGCATGCAAACACAGAGGGGCACGATAAAACTTATCATTCATACTTTAAAAAGTTCATACAAAATAAAAAAAGGGAAAAACGATTACAACGGCAAGACATTAGACGCGGGGCACGGATTGAGAAACTCAAACGTGACTTTGTCCAAGATCTTCCAGGCATTTTGAACCATCCTAGTATGTTTTCTCTAGCGATCACAAGCGTCGGGATCCTCACGAATGTCCTCCACCCTCCGATAAGCAGCAAGTATGGCCGACTGCTGAAAAGGCTGGTGCAAGAGATCAATGAGGTTATCTCGCCTCCTCTTCTAGAAGGGCATTTATTGTGGTTAAACTATGTTAAAGTACTAACATTCTCTTCTTTCCCGCTCTACATGATTGATGGAGATTCTATTTTGAATTAACTATATAAAAATTATATTCCGCTGCTCTTCTTTTTTCCAGTCTTTCCCTTTACCTAGTTAGCATATAAATTAGGTTTAAATCCCAAAAAAATACCATAAAAGTATATACCTTCATGGCAGCAAACTATCAAATTCTTCTTAAACACACTACAAACAACCACAAAACTTATAAAATTACGAAAAGCTATAATGATTAACGGTGTTATTTCAGCAATGTTAGTGTCACCGAAGCAGGCGCGTCATCAATTTCTTTTGAAAAATTATGAAAATATCCTCTCTCCGAGCTTTCCACTCACCTGCCCCTCTCCGGCCACGCTTCTCCTCCACTAGATCTTGCCCCGTCGTCCCCTCATCCTCCGACCAGACCTCGCCCCTTCCTCCCCTCATCCCCCGACCCCCTCTTCCCCTTATATAGCTGCAGCCCCCCCCCACCCCTGCCTGACCACCACCCATTTTCCCCTCCTCTCCCCTACCCGACCTCACCCCTCATCCCTTCTGCCTCGGTCCCACCCTTCTCCTCCCTTCTGCCCCCTCACTCCCAACGTTGTCGTCCACCTTCCAGCAGCCGCCGCCCTCAACCATCTCCTCCATCACTACGGTGGACCTCCTCCTAACACCTATCATTTTAATAAACAATTATCAAAAAAAAATTAATTAAATAATTAAGAATTGATTATTTTAATTAATTAAGAGAGTAAACTTGTCATTTCACATGGCACATTTAACACTGTTAGCGTTGACTGTCTTTGACCGTTGGCCATGGCAGTTTCTCGTAGTTTTGAGAAAATTTTATAGTTGTTGCCGCGGGTTATAGGTTTTTGGATATAAGATTTATGAACTATTGGAAGCTTCAGCTTCTATGGTCAGAATACAGAGAATCCCACCCGAATCAATCCAAGATGCATAAATTCTACCGAAGGTTAGTTTGATAGCAATTACTCGCAATGGTTGTCTCTCATTGCAATGATGGAACATCAATAATTGGATAGGGCATGATGAATATGATAAACAACAGCATCAAATTGCTTAAAACTTATGTAAAAAGTAGAATAAAAAAATAAGAAATCCTTGTATTAAATACACCGAGACCATAGCCACAAATTTATTTGCTATATCCTTATCAATTATGAGCTATAGATTTGAAGAAAGAATGTGTACACAAAAACTAAAACATTCATAATTTGTTTTCTTTTTTTTTGAAAACTAAATGCCTTATATTTATTTAATAAACATAATTATTAAAATTAAGGCTTACCTTTTTACCTCTTTACTTGTAAGCTTACCTGAACCTTTTCATTTAGGCAATAACCACCTTTAGTTTCGTTTGGTGACTAGATATCCCTTTAATAAATGACCTAACTATCACTTTCGAAACATAGTGAAATTTCAATTTTTCCTTCTTAAACAAGAGCCCATCCCCGATTGACCATCGGACACAAGATTCCAGGGATTGAAATTTTACCCTATCGTACACAATTGTTTATAGCCATATTACCCTTTTGTAGTTTTACCCTATCGTACGACCGATTGCATACATTTAGCCTTATTCACATTCAATTGCATCTCTAGATGGTTTTAATACATATTAATATGATTTTATCATCCACATGTGTAATACTGCATTCCTGAAATGTTAAAACTATCCCTTAAACCAAACCGATAATCGTACAACTAAGTAGTTTAGTATGCACCTATTGCTATCATGTTACTGTGCTTGTTTATTGTTCTGATAGTACCATGCTTGTTTATTCATAACCATGATTATGCTAGTCGATTATAAGCATCCACATGTTATCTTGTACACCCTGACATGACTTGCTACACATATTACTTGACCTGACATGGTACCGTACACTCTTTACATGACATGATATCTAAATACACTACTCGACTTGACCTGATGTACCATGGCTTTACCTGTTACCTGATCGTGTGTCTAATGCCAACAAACCTGACATGTAGTCCTTACGGACCGTTCCTGTTGTCTATCCAGACAAACCTGCACCTACCTGATCCTGTGTTGGCATTAGTTCTCGATTACTGAATACCTGACTTGACACATATAACTTGGGGGTATGGGGAAATCAATGATGAAATCCTGACTTGTAACTCGACGGTTGCTTGCTTATAGTAATCAGTTTTTGAGGCTAGGCCCGCCTCGTGACGATGCTGCTGACATCGTTGGTCTGTTCCTTTTTCCTTTTTGTGCCTAGCGGTACGTCTCGGTTTCAGCCCGAGAGTCTTAGACCGTGGTCCCGGGCATGCACGGGATACTATTGAGTTACATCGATGATTCATCATATTGATTTCAAAGACTTGAGAGTAGTTAACCCAATAGACCAATTTAGATAGCTCACTACACATTACCTCACTGTCATTACTTATATCCTTGTTATGCTTGTTTTATCATTTATGCTCATACTTGTATGTATTGCTACCCCTGTTTTATTATTGCTTGATGTTATGACGCGCTGACGTCTGGGTTTTGCACGGCCCAGATTCTTCTACCTTGTTGCAGACTGATCAGGAGTATTGCCGCGGTTAGACCGAGCGGTGAAGTTCCTGTCGGTATGTAGTTTGCTTTCCAGGTGTTTCATTTATTGCATCTTCTGCTTCCGCATATCATTATTTCTCGACTCATTCATTCTGGCTCATGGACATGTACTAGATAGTTTAGTTTACTTTCCTGCTCTTGATATCTCTACAGCCGTAATGTGACTGTGGAAGGATTTTTCCTATCCACAGGTAGCATGGTTGGCTATGTCACATGCCCATCTTAGCATACTCTGGGAAACGGGGCGTGACATGGTTCTTTTGGAATCAGAGCCTAGGATATAGGTTAATCGGGTTTGATTCTTTTGTAGTTGGGTATTGGACCCAATACACGAATCAGAATACTCGTGATTAGGAACATGTCCTGCCACCTTGTTATCGTGATTCTTGAATTATCTCTTTCTTTTGATCCTTGTCTTGACGATATGCAAACAACTTTGCTTCTCGGCTTGAAACCTTTTTGGTCCTCTATTGTTTCTCCCTGTTCTTTGATTCTGATACTAGGATTTGGGCGACTTGAGTGGAGTTATGTAATTGTACCCATGAACTGCAGCATGGTTCCAATGCGGTACTCTATTTAAGTAACTTGGAGTCCTGGTCTTGATTCACTTCCTTGTTCCATGATCGTTATACCACCTTGTTTCTCTCGGTTTCATTGCATACCAGTTATTGTTTCATCGCCAGCTTGAATCATGTTTACCAGGGTTAACTTTCTTCAGTATCTTGACTTCGGATGAAGTCATCTCGGTATCTTACTTGTTCTTGTTTTTCCCCGCATTAGGATTATTCAATCCTGGTGCATCCCTTGGTTGTTGTCGTCTTGGAAATGGATTTTCGCGGCACTTTCCACGCTTATATTGATGGTAAGGAAAGGAAAGTGAATCTCCAGATTCCCGGACATCCGGAGTTTGTTTTGCTGGAGGGAGCAGTTCTGTCGGCCAGTCGAGTTTAGGGCTAGGGCGACAAACAAGGTTCTTTTGTGATGGAAGTTGATAAGGAGGAAGCGCCGGCTATAGTTCGAAATTTCATAGATGTGGTTGAAGATATATCAGGATTACCGCCGAGGCGAGACGTGGAGTTTGCAATTGATCTTGTTCCTGATGCAGCGCCAGTTTCTAAGGCGTATAATCCGATGGCACCAGTGGAGTTGGAAGAAGTCAGGAAGCAAGTTACGGAATTGCTAGAGAAGGGTTAAATTCGCAGCAGCAACTTAACTTGGGAAGCTCCAGTTCTTCTAGTAAAGAAGAAAGATGGCACAAGGAAGATGCGCGTCGATTATCGAGAATTGAACCGGGTGACTGTTAAGAACAAGTACCCGATCCCTCGCAATGGCGAAGTGTTTGAGCAGCTCAGTAGCGCGAGGGTATTCTCGAAGCTGGATTTGCGGTTCGGATATCATCAGGTCCGAGTTAAATCAGAAGATATTTGCAAGACCGCGTTCCGAACTCAGTATGGACATTACGAGTATTAGTGATGCCCTTCGGAGTAACGAATACACCGGCAATATTCATGGACTTGATGAACCGATTCTTTTCACCATTCTTGGACCAGCTTATAGTGGTGTTCGTTGATGATACCCTGGGATACTCAAAGGAGTATTGAAGAGCATGCAAAATATTTGAAGATCGTACTGCGGACATAGAGGCGAGGAAGATTGTATGTAAAGATGAGCAAGTGCGAGTTTTGGTTGGAAGAAGTAAAGTTTTTGGGGCATGTTGTGTCTGGTGATGGAATCGCCGTTAATTCCTAGAAGGTTGTAGCAGTTCGAGATTGGCCGATTCCGAAGAACGTTGCAGAGATCAGGAGCTTTCTTGGACTTGCCGGGTATCACAGAAGGTTCGTGGAGAATTTTGCTCATTTGGCTGAGCCTTTGACCAAGCTTACGCGCAAGGAAGTACCATTTGTGTTGACGGATAAGTGTTCATACCATAATATTGCATTATTATATTCCCCATTCTTATTCTTTTTATAAATAAACAGGTGCTTTTGACGCATGTCTGCTACATATTACAGGTTACAGGTTCTTGGACAGAAAACAGTGAAAACAATGAAAAGACGATGCAAAAGTGGACTTTGACCAACAAAAAGAAGACTCTTGATCAAGCCTACATCAAAGATAAAATCCACAAAGTACAAAGCAATGCAAGGTCCAAGATTACAAAGCGAACGGTTAAAAGTCCACCGTAATTGTTCACTGGAGATCTGGAAGAAATAGAGAAGCCAAATTGAATAAAGATCCAAAGAAATAAAAAGCCCAAGAAGCCCAGAATTAGTTCCAAAATTTCCAGACATAAAATTTTACCAAAGCTTGAAGTCTACTTTGACTAGGTCTTCCTAAGGATATTTTGGTAAATGCGGACGTGCGAATCAATTGTAACCTAGGGTTTCCTATCCTCTATAAATAGGAACTCTAAATCATTGTAAAGGCTATGCCTCCCTTCATTAATAAATTTCAGAATTCTTTTGGAGAGCATCAAGTTGTAAGTTCTTTATTTTCTGCCTTAGGTTAATTTTTTATTCTTGCTCTAGATAAATTTAATTCATTGCCCTAGTTAATCTTTTACTCTCTGCCCTAGATAAATGTATTTTAATTCCCTAATGAGTGAGTAGTCTCCTCGCTTGTTAGGGTTAGATCTGGGGAAGGTTTGAGAGACGAAGATCTCTCATCCCCTTTCTTACCCGTCATATATTTTCATAGGACTTCATGCATACAAGCACATACCGCTCCCTACGGCACCCTATCCCTCGAGGTAGCGGTGATACCGTAGTATAAAGGCCTGGTTGTGATTGTTTTCCATGGAGGTTAGGGTAAGGATTGATAAAGGAAGGACAAGAAACTAGAGGAAGAAAACATCTTCCCGATGATTCTAATCCCTTTTATTAATAATTACCATAACACCTAATTAGATCTTCATATGGGTATAGAAAGCGGTGAGATTTATAGACTTTCTAAACTTAACTTAGACCTAATCCTAGCAAGACTTAGATATAGATTAATTTATATTTTAGATTTAATAATCAATCCGAACACCCTTCGGAATTAACTCGTAAGAGCGATTAGGAAATTTACAATATCCCTGTGGACCGACCCGTACTCACCGGCTAGCTGCAAAGCGACGCCGTTCTTGATTGTGGTTAATAGATAATTTTTGACAGATAAAATCAAATGGCGCCGTTGCCGGGGATGGCGTAAAATTTCCTTTTTGCAATTTCGGTTAATCAAAATTAAAAAATCATAAAAATCTGAAAAATAAAAAACTATAAAAAATATATCATCTGTTATTTTTGGAAAGGGTATTTTTGTGTGAATTTTGCAGGATCTACGAACAAATTCGGATTTGGAAATCTACAGAGATCAAAACAGCAAGTATCAAATTCGAACAAACAGAGGAATATCACAACAGAAAACAGAAGAAATTTGGAGGACCGAGTCAACAAGTCAACCGCGCGATCTGGAGAGCAAAAAAAAAAAAAACAACTGCCGAAGGCACCAAACCGCGGCGGATCCGTGGTGGGAGGCGGCACTTAGCGGCGGTTCCGCGGTGGAGGCGACAGATCGGTTGCCCAGAAAAAAGGCAGAAGCGCGGTTAAAAAAAACTCTGTAAGTCTTCTGATCTCCTCCTCTGCAAATCTCGATATATCTTCTGTAAAATCTCCTGCAGGATTTTTTGCGCTTAAAAAATCTTTTCCTTTCCAAATAACAAATCTTATGCAGGATTCGTTGCGCTATGCTTAAAATAATAATTGATTGCAAGTGATCTTTTCTGATCTGCATATCCTTAATCTTTTTGCTAACAATATCTTTCCAAATAAAGAGCAAGAGTAAAAAGGAAAATTTTAATTAGAAAACTTGCAAACTTTGAAATTCAAAAAAAAAAATTGATTCCAAGTGATTTACTGTTTTGCATATCTTTAATCGGATTTTAAAGGGCTTTTGACCAATTCAGATTGGGTGGGGATTTTATCACCCTTCCCAGGACCCCAGAAATCACATAAGGCATTTGCATTGACCAATCTTAATTAAAAAATACTAGACTCAGCCCTAAGGACGTCGCGCTCAATAAGACAGAGGACTAGTTATAGGCATCGGCCGTTTATCCTAACCTGACTTTGCGGTGACTAGGCAAGTGTGTCAAGGCTAGTGGTTTTTAATTAGGCCCACTACTGTGGTTCCTTCCCACTTATCTGACACTTACCTGGCCGCAATTGGCGGTGAAGAGGCGGTTTGAGGTCCTATTTCTAGCCCTTTTGAACAGTTAGGAGCTGTCTAGCTGACCTAGGTGACCCTAGATCTAGGCCTGATTGTGCATTTTTGGTTGATCGAAAGTGTGTCTTAGCCCTTTATCAAAAAAAAAATTCTTTTTTGCAAACAGTTCCAAATAAAAAAAAAAAGAGAAAAAGGAAAAAGGAAAATTTTATTAGAAAACTTGCAAACTTTTGTCGCTAAGAAATCCTTGCACCACCTACTTTCTCTTCTCTTTCTTCTAACATGGGTACCCCACATAATAAATCACTTGCCGAACTTTGGTATCCCGAACCTAATTTTGCGTCGTACGTCAATGTGTTCGGTCAATTTAAAGACGATCCTTCCTTGCCTAAAAAATCTTTGAAAGATTAAATAGAGGCGTCTAGGAGAAACAGTTTGACTTTTCAATCCACTTTGTGTCAACCAAGTCAACCTTCACCACTTCCATATGTTGATACCACTTTTTCAAGTCCTTCTGTCACTCCTAAGCCGATGTCCATTGCTGAGCATATTGCTCAATCTCGCAGCCGATCTTTCACCCCTCTCCACTTATCTAGTTCTAGGGATCAACAAGACTATTCACCTTTTTATCCACATGTTGACCTACACCTGACCAACCAACCACATCCTACCAGTCCTACCCGACTTTTCCACCGTCACTAGACACTATTTCTACACAGCCTATTGGGAGTTTTGCATATCCACACGATTTCGAATGTTTTACCGAAACCCCCTTACCACCCAAGTCTAGTTTGGAAGAGTCGTTGGAGGCGTATATCACAGCAACAAACAAAATGACTAGGAATGTGGAATCATCCGTGGCCGCCCTTATGCAACCCAGTGAACCGGTAGCTAGTTTCCCGCTAGCTCAAAATTTTTCAATGTATAAGGAGGAGGTTGGACAGAGTGAGAATGAGAGAGAATTTCAAAATCAAAACTACCCTTACCCAATTGAAGCCCACAACTCCAGTTTTCCATCAAATGTCCTAGATGATTCACAAGTTCAAAATAAAAACGAGTTGTGTGATTTTGTAGTGTTTGATTTGCCAACTTGTGAAGAACCCCTTTTGAGTGAAACCGCACATAATCCGTTTGACCTTTACACCTCCACTCTAGAACCTAAATTGATAAATATCCATGCTTTTGATGAGGTGTCTACAGAAATTAATTTTCACTTGATTGAGGATATAGACGCCTGGAATATTTCGGATGATGAACCTGTCGATTTGATTAAAATTTTATGTTCAACTCATCATCCCGAGTCATTAGATGGTTCTCCCGAACTTCATATGCATCTGGATTTTGATGATAATGGCATGGATGAGTTGAATTTTGAGGAGAATTATGATGATAATATTGAGGAGAGTGTTGAGGATAATATTGAAGTTGAATCATTTTTGTTTGATGTGTCTGATTTTCCAATTCATCCTCCTGAACCTTTAACTGTTATATCACCCTCCCTCCTTTCCATCGTTCCGACCATGCTTGAAGACTGTGAGCTTGAAAAATTTTCCTTTGAATTTGACACAGTTCTCCCAGCCGATAACACTTACGAGTATTTCACTTTTTCGGACGATGTTAACGACTCACCGCCCGAGTTTGAGTCCTTTACATTTTCAGATGAGTTAGTTGAACCATCAGACTCGGTTGCTTACAGTAGTTTCGAACCATTGATGGAATCCTTTAAGTTCGAGACTAATTACTACGGTGAGAATGAGACTATCCCTAATTCACTCCCTTTCGTCCTTCCTATCGTTCCAACCGAACAAGATACCGTTACGCTTTCATCTTCTATACCAAGTTCAGCGTACCCATGTTTTCTTGCGAATCTTGAAGGATTTGACCCCATTTCACGACGGGTTGATAGGTTAGCGCAATCGCTTTTAACACATTGGTCATCACAAATTGCGCTAATTTATTCACTCGATTTACACCCTCAAGACCGTGCTACCCTTCTTTCTCCTTTCCGCCATTCTTCTCCCCCACCGAGACCATATTCTACATTTCTTCCCACATGGTCTCGTGTGTTTCTCATTTCTTTCTCTACACCCCATTGTTTCACCAACTCGGCCATTACCACGATAAGATTTTTGAATGGTTGGTGCTAACCTTTGGCTTGTGTAAGGCCAAGCTTAAATTTGGGGGGAACCTTGTTGTATATATGTATATATATTTTTCTGTCTTCTTTTTCTATAAAAAAAATTTAAAAAAATTTTCAAAACATTAAAAAAAATAAAAAAAAATTTGTAAATAAATAAACAGGAGAGTGCCGACATTTTGACCCTCTTGGTTTAGTATGACAGTGAGGACACTGTCAAATTCAAGTTTGGGGGTATGTTCGGTACGTCTTCTTCCCTCGCATTCACGTGTACATTTTTTGCATTTGCATACTTATTTTGAAAACCCATAAAAATTGAAAATTTTCAAAAATTATAAAAATTATTGTATTCAATTTTGGCTATTTGATTTTAGTTTGACAAATAGATTAACTGGCTAGGAACAACTAGATCTTAGACTTGGTAAATTAAAAACTCGAAAAATAATCTTCCTTAAAGTCTAACGGTAGAAAGTATATGTCTTTATAGTTTATTTAGAAATAGGCAGATTTTGAGTTCAATTCTTGGGCTAAGTCGAAACGAAGGAAAAGTATTGATATTTTTATTAGAGTATAAGTTTGAAAAATAATTCCTATCTCAAGTCTAGATTCTGAAAATGTATTCCCTACAAATTGCACAAACACGCACCTTGAAACTTGGAATAGTAGAGGAGACCTTGAAATGCTCTTGTCTAAAGTCCTTAGTACAATGAAAATAAAAGAAAAAAAAAGTGAATAAAGGAAAAAAAATGAACACTGGTTTTGTAATTACTTAAGGCTGCAAAAATAGAAAAATATTTAGCGAGGGTGCTTTATCACCTAGTGCCTTAGACCAACTGGTTTGGGAGTCACTGCTAAACCCTTGGGTGTTGCAAGACTAGGAATTACGCTTTAATGTGCAAACACATCTTGTAATCGGTCGTTGGTACCTCAAGAAGTATTAACGGTCGCATGAAGGATGTGTAAGCAAAATTCAATTAAAAATTCACCAACTAATAAGTACTTTGGACAACGGACAAGGGTATGATTGCTTGATTTGAATTTCCAAGTGTAGGGGTGATTTATACACACACGTGGGGATATGTGATTAGAGTTTAGATAAGAGAAAGGAATGAAGAATAGAACTTGTATCTTTAGTAAAGTTGATAAAAATTCCTAAGTGGAGATGAAACCCTAGAAGGAAAACTTAAGAGATGCCGAAAGCTAAGTAAGTCTACAGGATATATATAATCTTAAGTTAAATGATGAGGAAGCGTGAAAAATATGGGTGGATAATTTACAAGTCAACGATAATAGAATTCCTTATTAGAAAACCTAATTGGAAAACAAAAGTCAAAAGGCCAAATTGATAGGATTTTGTGGGTAGTATCCGCTGAAAACCCTCAGGAGACAACACTCCTCCTACTAGGGACACCTAGAGGTTTAACGGCTTATTGCACAAGCTCAGTGCAATCGCGATTCCCTGCGAAAGTGCGGTTAGGTTTTTGTCGAGAATAAAAATAAGTTTGCTCGAGGACGAGCAAAAGATAAGTTTGGGGGTATTTTTTCATACCATAATATTGCATTATTATATTCCCCATTCTTATTCTTTTTATAAATAAACAGGTGCTTTTGACGCATGTCTGCTACATATTACAGGTTACAGGTTCTTGGACAGAAAACAGTGAAAACAATGAAAAGACGATGCAAAAGTGGACTTTGACCAACAAAAAGAAGACTCTTGATCAAGCCTACATCAAAGATAAAATCCACAAAGTACAAGGCAATGCAAGGTCCAAGATTACAAAGCGAACGGTTAAAAGTCCACCGCAATTGTTCACTGGAGATCTGGAAGAAATAGAGAAGCCAAATTGAATAAAGATCCAAAGAAATAAGAAGCCCAGAATTAGTTCCAAAATTTCCAGACATAAAATTTTACCAAAGCTTGAAGTCTACTTTGATTAGGTCTTCCTAAGGATATTTTGGTAAATGCGGACGTGCGAATCAATTGTAACCTAGGGTTTCCTATCCTCTATAAATAGGAACTCTAAATCATTGTAAAGGCTATGCCTCCCTTCATTAATAAATTTCAGAATTCTTTTGGAGAGCATCAAGTTGTAAGTTTTTTATTTTCTGCCTTAGGTTAATTTTCTATTCTTGCTCTAGATAAATTTAATTCCTTGCCCTAGTTAATCTTTTATTCTCTGCCCTAGATAAATGTATTTTAATTCCCTAATGAGTGAGTAGTCTCCTCGCTTGTTAGGGTTAGATCTGGGAAAGGTTTGAGAGACGAAAATCTCTCATCCCCTTTCTTGCCCGTCATATATTTTCATAGGACTTCATGCATACAAGCACATACCGCTCCCTACGGCACCCTATCCCTCGAGGTAGCGGTGATACCGTAGTATAAAGGCCTGGTTGTGATTGTTTTCCATGGAGGTTAGGATAAGGATTGATAAAGGAAGGACAAGAAACTAGAGGAAGAAAACATCTTCCCGATGATTCTAATCCCTTTTATTAATAATTACCATAACACCTAATTAGATCTTCATATGGGTATAGAAAGCGGTGAGATTTATAGACTTTCTAAACTTAAAATTAGACCTAATCCTAGCAAGACTTAGATATAGATTAATTTGGATTTTAGATTTAATAATCAATCCGAACACCCTTCGGAATTAACTCGTAAGAGCGATTAGGAAATTCACAACATCCCTGTGGACCGACCCGTACTCACCGGCTAGCTGCAAAGCGACGCCGTTCTTGATTGCGGTTAATAGATAGTTTTTGACAGATATCAATAAGTGGGCGTCAGTTGTTGAGGCGCTGAAGCAGAGACTGATAACCGCACCTGTTTTAACCGTACCAGAAGGTTCTGTAGATTGATGATTCACAACGACGCATCTAGGAAAGGATTGGGATGTGTTTTGATGCAACAGGGGAAGGTTGTAGCGTACGCATCGAGACAGTTGAAGACCCATGAGGAGAATTACCCAACTCACGACTTGGAGCCTGCGGCTGTGATCTTCGCTTTGAAGATTTGGAGACACTACCTTTAGGGCGAAAGGGTCGAGGTGTTCACTGATCATAAGTGTGTTCACGCAGAAGGAGCTTATTATAAGGCAGCGTAGATGGTTGGAGCTGATAGCTGACTACGATCTTGATCTTAAGTACCATCCGGGGAAGTTAATGTTGTGCCGGATGCGCTCAGTCGATTACCAGCAACTCGGACGTTGACTGCACAAACGGGAACTTATCAAAGACTTTCGAAGATTCAATTTGGAGGTTGTGCTACCGCCTTATTTGGGACAGTTGATGCAGCAGCAAGTACAGTCGTCGTTGATCGAGGAATTTTTTTTTGAGCAGCGAAATTGCAGGACCCCAGAAGTTTCGAGAACAGGTTGAAGTTGGACTTCGAACGGACTTATTGGTTCATGAAGATGGTTCGTTTCGATACGGTAGTCGTTCTGTGTGCCAGAGGGAGACATCCGCGAAGAATTTATGTAGGAGGCGCACAGTTCCGCATATTCTATACATCCAGGAGGCACAAAGATGTACCGAGATCTACGACAACATTTCTGGTAGGAAGGCATTAAACCGAAGATTACCCGCGTAGTGGCAAAATGCTTGGTGTGTCAGCAAGTTAAGGCTGAATATCAAAGGGTTGCTGGTTTATTGCGACCACTTCCAATTCCTCAGTGGAAGTGGGAACATAGAACCATGGATTTCGTAACAGCTCTACCGCGGAGTCCAAAAGGGCAACAGTGCAATTTGGGTGATTGTTGATCGTTTGACCAAGGCAGCTCATTTCGTTCCTTGTCGGGTTGGTCAATTAACGGAAACTTCGGCAGAACGGTACATACAGGAGATTGTAAGATTGCATAGAGTACCAGTGAAGGACGTGTCCGACCGTGACACTCGGTCCTTATCACATTTCTGGAGGAGCTTACAAGGAAGTTTGGGGACTCGATTGAAGTGTAGCACGGCTTATCATCCTCAAGCAGATGGCCAGTCGGAGAGAGCGATCCAAACTCTTAAAGATATGCTGAGAGCTTGCAGGTTGGACTTCAAGGGTTTATATGAGGATCATCTACCTTGGATGGAGTTTTCTTACAGCAACAGTTTCCAGGCGACTATTCAAAAGGCTCCATTCGAAGCTTTGTATGGTCAAAAGTGTCGTTCCCCTGTTTGTTGAGACGATATTGGTGAACGAAGTTTGGTGGGACCAGATTTGGTTGTGTAGACAGTTGAGAAGGTTAATAGATTCTGGAATCATATTAAAGCAGCACAAGACCGACAAAGAGTTGGGCTGATAAGTTGAGAAGAGCTCTAGAGTTCGCCGTTGGTAATGTGGTGTTCTTGAAGATGTCACCGACTAGAGGGGTGATCCGTTACGGAAGTCGAGGAAAGTTTAGTCCTCGATTCGTTGGACCTTTTAAGATTTTGAAGCATATTGGAGAAAGCGTATCGTTGGTGTTACCGCAATCTTTGGAGAATGTTCATGATGTGGTTCACATATCTCAACCCCGTAAGTATGCTTGAGATGAAATACATGTATTGGATCTTTCGGAGCACACTGTACGAGAATATTTAACCTTTGAGGAGCGACCGATGTAAATTGTGGATCGAAGTGAAAAGGTTCTTATGAGCAAAGTTATCCCTCTCGTGCTTGTTTCTTGGAGTAATCGCTTGCATGGAGAACCAACTTGGGAACGAGAAGATGAAATCCGGCAGAAGTTTCCACATCTATTCTTGAGATTCTTGTTTGTTCATCTTATCTTGTTCTTGGAATTTCGAGGACGAAATTCTTTTGTAGTTGGGTATAATATAACACCCGAGTTCATTTATACCAATTCCAGTTTCCGTATTTACTTATCCATGGTCTGTTCTTGATTTATCGTGTTTGGGTCGAATGGTGGTTACTTGGTACATTGCATTCGACCCGACCCGCTTGCTTGAACTTATTTGATTCATATTTATAGTTTATCGTGACTCGTTGCTTTGACACGTGTATCTAGTATAAACTGCATATTAGCATTTCGTCTGGCATCGCATATTTTAACATATAACTTGTAGTCACTGAAAATATTTATTAAAATACATGACTTGGCTTGTTTGATACCCCTAACCCTGTGGTAGCGTCCTTGCATCGTGTTCTCGTCCCGTTCAGTGAAACGGACGCGTTTGGACGGCTACGCGCACGTACGGACGTCCGTACTTAGGGGTATACTTTTCTATTACAAAATCCTTCATTTTAATTTTTGGAATTTGCCAATAATTTTCATATTTCAAATTCAAATTCTGGACCCGACCCGGACGCTGTTCTGAAATATTTTACATCCCGCTAAAATTCAATTGTTTAAATTCTAAAATTTATATCTAAAATCTTTCAGTTCATTCTATTTATTAAAAACGATTTTTAAAACTCTTTTAAAATTTTCCTCATACTGCGCAGATTCTTTTTCCCTAAAATCTTTCCCCTAATCTTCTTTCCACCATTCACAATCTTCCTTTCTAACCCCTGGGCCCCACGAACGCTCTTTTGCTTCCCTCTCTCTTCCTTTTCTTCTTCTCTCTCTCTCTCTCTCTTCCTCTCTCACCCCCCGCTAGCGTCCAAGTTTCTTTCTCCTCCCTCTCTCTCTCTCCTCTCGCTCTCTCCCTATCTCTCTCTTCTTGCGTCTCTCTCTCTCCTCTCGCGGTAGATGTTGGTTCCGTCACCGCTGCTTCCCATACCGTCACCTCCCTCTATCCCTTCTTCTTCTTCTCTTCTTCAAAAAGCCCGAGCGCCCACAAGAACCCTAGCCGCCTTTCGCTTTCTCGACCTTTCCTCGATCTCGTCACCACCTCCATCCCATCTCCTCCTCCTCCTCCTCGTCGCCATCTTCTCCTCCCTTCTCCTTTCCCCTAGCCAGCACCTCACAGAACCCCACAGCAGCCAAAACCCATACCCACCTCCATCGCCACGACCTCCTCCGTCGACCTCGTCACCACCACCATCACCTTTCCCTCTCCTCTCTTCTCCTCCATCTCCCTTGCAACCGAGCACTCTCCCCGTTGCGAACACTAGAACCCTGCAACCATCACCCGCTGCAGCCCTCGACTGCGCCCCGGCACCTCGCCGGAGCTCCAACTCCCGTGGCCACCGTCTCCATCACCACCACCTTTCTCCTCTCCCTTATCCTCCTCCTTGCAACTGCAACCTAGCAACCCAATCCCAGACATCAAGAAACCCACCGAAATCCTCATCATCACTTTGCACCTTGCATCCTCACCGGCAACTCACCTCCGACGACCCCAACAGCGCCAACACCTCGTCGTCGTCACCACCTCCTCCTCTCCTTTCCCCTTCTCCCTCCTACACCAGGGTCCTTGCATCAGCCAGCACCAAACCCGAACCTAACCTTAACTTCTATAAACCAACCCTAGTCTTGCCGGAAACCCCATTATCGACAACGCCACCATCTCTGTTCCACCCTCGGCCTCCAACCCTCGAACAGAACACCAAACTTGGAACACAAACTTCTTCTTCCTTCTCTTTCTTCTTCTTCTTCTTTGCTTCACTCTCCTTCTCGATCCGGTTTTCCCCGGCCATCACCGGAACCGTGCCGGTCGCTGTTGATCCGGGTGACCCTGAGGACGTTCCCAGATAGCGTGATCATGTTCTTGCCATACCTGGTTCCCTTACCTAGTTAGCATATAAATTAGGTTTAAATCCCAAAAAAATACCATAAAAGTATATACCTTCATGGCAGCAAACGATCAAATTCTTCTTAAACACACTACAAACAACCACAAAACTTATAAAATTACGGATAGCTATAATGATTAACGGTGTCATTTCAGCAATGCTAGTGTCGCCGAAGCAGGCGCACCATCAATTTCTTTTGAAAAACTATGAAAATATCCTCTCTCCGAGCTTTCCACTCACCTGCCCCTCTCCGGCCACGCTTCTCCTCCACTAGATCTTGCCCCGTAGTCCCCTCATCCTCCGACCAGACCTCGCCCCTTCCTCCCCTCATCCCCCGACCCCCTCCTCCCCTTATATAGCTGCAGCCCCCCTCCACCCCTGCCTGACCACCACCCATTTTCCCCGCCTCTCCCCCGCCCGACCTCACCCCTCATCCCTTCTGCCTCGGTCCCTCCCTTCTGCCCCCTCACTCCAACGTTGTCGTCCACCTTCCAGCAGCCGCCGCCCTCAACCATCTCCTCCATCACTACGGTGGACCTCCTCCTAACACCTATCATTTTAATAAACAATTATCAAAAAACAATTAATTAAGAATTGGTTATTTCAATTAATTAAGAGAGTAAACTTGTCATTTCACATGGCACATTTAACACCGTTAGCATTGACTGTCTTTGACCGTTGGCCATGGCAGTTTCTCGTAGTTTTGAGAAAATTTTATAGTCGTTGCCGCGGGTTATAGGTTTTTGGATATAAGATTTATGAACTATTGGAAGCTTCAGCTTCTATGGTCAGAATACAGAGAATCCCACCCGAATCAATCCAAGCTGCGTAAATTCTACCGAAGGTTGGTTTGATAGCAATTACTCGCAATGGTTTGTCTCCCATTGCAATGATGGAACATTAATAATTGGATAGGGCATGATGAATATGATAAACAACAGCATCAAATTGCTTAAAACTTGTGTAAAAAGTAGAATAAAAAAATAAGAAATCCTTGTATTAAATACACCGAGACCGTAGCCACAAATTTATTTGCTATATCCTCATCAATTATGAGCTATAGATTTGAAGAAAGAATGTGTGCACAAAAACTAAAACATTCATAATTTGTTTTCTTTTTTTTGAAAACTAAATGCCTTATATTTATTTAATAAACATAATTATTAAAATTAAGGCTTACCTTTTTACCTCTTTACTTGTAAGCTTACCTGAACCTTTTCATTTAGGCAATAACCACCTTTAGTTTCGTTTGGTGACTAGATATCCCTTTAATAAATGACCTAACTATCACCTTCCAAACATAGTGAAATTTCAATCTTTCCTTCTTAAACAAAAGCCCATCCCCGATTGACCATCGGACACAAGATTCCAGACAAAGAAGAAAAGAAGGAGAAATTCAAGAGTCTGGGATTGAAATTTTGGTTTCAAATTAGAAGGAAAGGGTAAAACTGATATAAAATTAAAACAAAACAGGTACGTGACCTGTTAAACCAAGAGGCTAACAGAACATGGGGCAGAAAAGGCTGAGAGCTTTTAAAAAGATGGGCCAAACAGCCAGAATGCGTGCAGAGACTTCAACAGCCCGAAAACAGAAACATAAAGATTTCAATGAGATTTGGTAGGGGCGCGCCAGGCCCATGCAATAGTGCAACGCATGGACGACGCTTGAAGGCCCCAGCAGCAAGCTGCTGTGGATGAGCCCTCCCCCAACAAAAATTAATTTAATATCATAGTGAGCCGATGGCCCACGTATCAGATATTAAACTGATAAGAACAGATACTACACTTGATCTTAGCCAAAAGGCCGAGAAAGGTATGAGCTGCCCTTCAGCCCGTGATCTTTTTTTGTAGCAGCTGTTGGGTTCCCCTCTGGCTCTGCAGCCGATGTGGGACTGAAATCCCCATATTGCTGTGCACTGGCTCTTCTCCTTTCAACCCAATTAGCTCAGTTTCTGCATTCAAGGAAATCAATGCAGATCTTATTCACTGCTGGTCTTCTAGTAGGGATTTAGTTGAAGCCCAAAATTTTTATGTTTGTCCATTATGGTTCTAAAAATTGAATGCAAAAACGGTATCGGTCAGATTGAGATAGTACATTTCCGATTCTTTTTCCAAACTTCATACTGTAAAAGGAAGATACCGCTTTAAGCATCAAGGTACCGTTTGACATGAAAGTTTAAAATTAATATCCTTACGGCAAGGGACATGTCTTGAAAACTCCATTTCTAATTTATGATAGATGCGATGCACAAAAGAAAACAGCTATTTATCTCACAAAACCCATGATGGCGGCATGGGATCAACGCAGTGTCTTTGAAGATTGAGCTGCAAAGGGAACACATCAAATTCATTGGCACATCCATGTCCGACATTATTGGCAAGCTATTACTTACGAATATGGAATAATTAAATTTAAGGAAATTATATGAGCCAACTTCTCTCGGTTTGTAAAACACGAATATGGGTGGACAAAATAAACATACTATTTGAGGTAAAAAGGATTACTTATGCTGCACTTCTTTCTTCGACTCTAGCTTATGTTGCTTCTGAATATCTTTCGTGGTTTATTCTTTACGGCGGTTATCCCCAATATCTTTTTCCATTTTACTCATAGCGAGAATATAAATGGGCACATATATAACATTTTAAAGGTTTGGATAGTCTGTAAAGTTTTCTATAAACATTACAAACAATACTAACCTTTTGACATAGCCTCACGTAGACAAGTAACAACTTCTACCGATATTTTGACATATTGAAATGGACGCCTCGGAGCATCTACATAAAAAAATTCCAATTATAAACATGTTTGCATACACAACAATGAAAAATTAACTATTGATTTACAAGCGGGAAAGAAACAATGAAAAATAATACAAAACGATGTCAGGATAAGAAAAACGGTTGAATCAAATTAATATCCTATCGCAATACAGTGTATGTTAGGCAACATTTCAAAAGTGTAGTAAATCAGCTTGAGAAGAAACAAAATTACTTTAATTCTTATTAAATATGCAAATTTCTGGATTCAAATAACTCGACACTAAAAATCCTATACAGTGTATATATCTCAAGGTCGGAGTTGGGTCCAATCTGAATCTTATTTGTTTACGATTAACACTTTTCCTGATGGAATTCATTACTGAAAAGACAGCAGGAAGCCAAACGAATATAGGAAACGCACAAGATGCCAGCAACATGAAGTTAAGAATAAGAATGATCAGAAATCGAATAAAGACTATCAAAATATAAAATGTTGACAAACACGTTGTTATTAGAAAGTTGCATCTAGGAATTGTCGTTTTAGTTAGCATTGAAATTTAAATTGCCCAAATTGGCATCATCAGACTCGGGCAGCGATTTATAATGCACGGGAAATATATCCATGCCAAGCCATCCATGCTAACTTTATCAACCTGCTGCCAACGGGAAAATTAACCAATATTAGATATATGGTTTATAATCAATATAAGGGATATCTTAATTATTAATCCATGATAGACATAATACAAATAATCAAGTTTAATATAGTGAAGAGTCACTTGTAATTAACAAATACTTGCATGAAGCTAGAGAAGCATCAGAATCATGGTTTCTCTCTCTCTCTCTCTCCCCCTCTCACACACACACAGAGGTAGACAACGATTTTTAAAAGAACGTTTTTGATGAATGATATCTTTCAAGTAATGAATATTGTTATTTTAAAATATTGAGGTCTTGAAAATGATTCTGGATGGTTTTGGCTAACAAAACGCCGATCATGTTCCTATTTCACCGCATGTTTGCCCCCTTCTCTCCCCCCCCCCCTTTCCCCCTCCCCCCTCTATCTATAAATTGATGGAAATATATTTCATATTATAAGCAAAAGGAGTTTGTTATGATTATTTTCAGAAAATAAATAAGGATTGCTCTTGGATTTGCTACGGAAGCGATCTATGTGATGTGTCTTTATATTTTCATGCTTGATCCATATATACATGATTATAGACTCTTTTATATCCATTGTATGATTATACATTTCATCAATTGCAATTTCCTAAGAACTATTGGTATCATACGTACGTAATTAAAAATGATCACGTTATGCAATAAGATTTGCTCCACACATGTAGTCATCGAGTTTAATATTAAAGAGTTTGAATCCCACCAAATATAATCACCTATTCGCTTAATGAATAAATATCAGGTACAAAAACAACAACCGAGCCTTTTATCCCAAGCATATGGGGTAGGATACATGAACCAACATGAGAATCACGCCGGGTCCAGCACATGAATCCTCCGCCTCCACTCACCCCTATCGAACAATATACTTTCATTGAGTCCTTTGGCAACCATATCGTTTCGTATCACCTCCATCCATATTTTCTTCGGTCTCCCTTTTGCCCTTTTGTCATTGCCCATATCGATAGTATCTAATCGTCGAACCGGTGCTTCCACAGGTCTGCGTCGCACATGACCAAACCATCTTAACCGGTTTTCCCGCATCTTCTCCTCCACAGGTGCTACACCGACTTTTGCACGAATATCCTCATTTCGCACCTTATCTTTTCTAGTGTTACCGCACATCCAACGAAGCATGCGCATCTCCACTGCGTGCATCTTCTGTGTATGATGCTTCTTAGGAGCCCAGCATTCTGTACCATATAATAAGGCAGGCCGAATAGCGCTCCGATAGAACTTCCCTTTCAATTTTAACGGAAAGTTACGATCACACAAAATCCCTATTGCACTCCTCCATTTCAACCAACCAGCTTGGATCCTTTGATTAACATCACTATCGATCTCCCCATTCTTTTGGATGATGGAACCTGGATATCTAAACTGGTCGCTCGATGATATCTCCTGCCTTTCCAATGTTATACCAATATGGTTTTGACTTCTCCGATTAATAAATTTGCAATGCATATATGCTGTCTTGGACCTGCTCAATCCGAATCCCCGAGATTCCAATGTTTGCCTCCATAATTCCAATTTGGCATTAACCCCTGCTTTCGTCTCATTTACTAGAACAATATAATCATCGAATATCATACACCAAGGTACCTCATCTTGGATAGTTCTAGTAAGTTCATCCATCACGATGGTAAAAAGGAATGGACTTAATGGAGATCCTTGATATAAACCAATTGTAATCGGAAAATCACTCGTTAAGCCGCTGCAAGTTCTGACATTTGCCACTACCCCCTTGATTATGTCAATATACTTGACGGGGACCCCCTTCTTCTTTGTTCCCTCATTAAAAATCAGGAATTACCCCAATAAGGTATCACGTGTTGACACGTGATCCATTTACAGCATTAAAAATCCTAAGCAATCAGAAGTGAAACAAGTGGCTGAGGAAAGACCCCAACGTGACCAGAGGTCACGTGTTGACACGTGATGATCCTTCAGCCCAATTAAAGTACAGAATTAAACTCTGAAGGAGGAGCGGTCACGTGCCAACACGTGATAGGCTTTGAAAGCCTTATAAATTGATAGAAATAAATTCTAATTAAGGGAAATCAAAGACCCTAACTGGAAAAGTATTCCTCTAAATCTTTCCAAATAAAAAGGATTATGGGGGACCGTTGGTTTAAATATCCAAGGGTGGTTAAAAACACCAATTGATGGAAAGATTTTAGACAAGGAAAGATTTCCCTTGTTCCCTGATTAAAAATCAGGAATTACCTCAATGAGGTATCACGTGTTCACACGTGACCAAGGGTCACGAGTTGACACGTGATCTTTACAGAATTAAATTCTGTCAAGCAAAAATATAAACAAATGGCTAAGGAAAGACTCTAATGGGTTGTCACGTGCTCACACGTGACCAAGGGTCACGTGCTGACACGTGATGGTCTTTAGCCCAGTTAAAAGACAGAATTAAAACTCTGAAGGAGGAGCGGTCACGTGCCAACACGTGATAGGCTTTGAAAGCCGTATAAATTGATAGAAATAAATTGTAATTATGGGAAATCAAAGACCCTAACTAGAAAACTATTTCTCTAAATCTTTCCAAATAAAAAGGATTATGGGGGACCGTTGGATTAAAAATCCAAGGGTGGTTAAAGAACACCAATTGATTGAAAGATTTTAGATAAGGAAAGATTTCCCTAAATCTCACCAAAAATAACAAACAGAATATCTTTCACTGAGTGATCTAAAAGATCATATTAGTTACGAAAAACAAACGAAATCTTTCAATGAGAGACTTACTAAACAAATTGATTCTTTTCCTTCTTCTATAAATAGGAGCCAAGAGAAGAGGAAAAAAAAGAAAGGAATTTTGGGATCTTGAAATTTTTTAAAGGCAAATAGCAGAGAGAAAAGAAAGGAGAATTTAATTCTCAAGAAAGAAAAACCTAGGTAAGAAAGGGGGAAAGGATCAAAACTTCAAAAAAAGAATTTAATTCTCAATTTAAGAGTTTAACTCTTCTGCAAAAGAACTTAGTTCTTCCTCTGGTTGAAGATCTGCAGAAGCAAATCTCCCCATAGGTTGAGAATTTAATTCTCATCGGGTTGAGATTCTGCCATGTAGATCCAAAACTTAGAGGGGGAATTGAGTTTAGAGAATTTAATTCTTCCGATTCACAGGAATTTAATTCCTTTAAGATAAAACTAGGGTTTAACCCTATATGAGAATTTAATTCTCCTAAATTCACAGGAATTTAATTCCTTCAAGATAAAGATAGGGTTTAACCCTATATGAGAATTTAATTCTCCCTAAATCTATAGGAATTTAATTCTTTCAAGACAGACAAAACCAGGGTTTAACCCTACTTGAGAATTTAATTCTCTAAAATTCACAGGAATTTAATTCCTCCTAAAATGAAATTAGGATTTTACCCTACATAAGAATTTAATTCTTTCACATATACAGGAATTTAATTCCTCCTAAAATGAAATTAGGGTTTAACCCTACAAAGAATTTAATTTTTAAAGAAATAAAGAGACTTGAAAGATCTCCATACATACAAAAGACTAAGGTCACGTGGCCCCACATGACCCCTGGAAAGATCCTCCAAAATGATAAGGAAAGAGCTTTGAGGCAATGCCTCACGTGCCCCCACGTGACCATCAAAACAAAAGGAATAAAAGCAAAGAAAATGATGGCTTTGGGCGCTCTCACGTGTTACTACGTGACCCCTTGATAAATGCTTCAGTAACCAACGCACAAATCTCCATCACGTGCCAACACGTGATGGCCAAAAAAATTAAAAGTGTTTAACGCTTGTTTGCAGAACAAAGTAAAGGAGATCTGACCCTACCTTTGAATGCCCTCACGTGTCCCCACGTGACCCTCTCCTCTTTAGTGTCTAACACTAATTTGAGAGTTTGATTCCCAGTGTTTAACACTGTTGTCCTTTAGCGTTTAACACTAATTTGAGTACTTTATTTCCAGTGTTTAACACTGTTGTCTTCTAGTGTTTAACACTAATTTGAGAGTTTTATTTCTAGTGTTTAACACTATTTTTAGCCAAATTGGCTAATTTTCCAGAGGCAAAAGCCTCCCCTTCAACTGAATCTCAAAATTGAGTAAAATTCATAGTTATAATGTTTAATGCTCAGTCAAAGATAAAAATATTACCAAAGCCCTCAGACTTTTGTTTAAGCATTGCTAAATGATGAGGGGCTGAACCCAGACAAATGTCTAATAGTCCAATAAAAGGCCAATACTTCAAATTTAATTGGACTTAATCCAAGTTGGTCATAAGTCCTCAATTCAGACTTAACTGAGCCAATGTGCTCATACCATAATTAATTGATCTTAGCTCCAAATTGGACTACAGATCACTTAATCCACTTTGGTTCGAGGGTGCATCTCTTCACTCCTCTAATATTTATCGTTGTAATCCTTCAACGTCTTCAGAGTGGTGACGGGTCCCGACAACCATACATTTCATGGACTATGATGTCCTTAACCTTGACTGTGAGGTCTTTAAACTCATGGACTATGATGTCCTTAACCTGGACTGTGGGGTCCTTAAACTCATAGACTATGATGTCCTTAACCTCGACCGTGATGTCTTTAAACTAACATTGGACTGTGGGGTCCTTAAACTCATGGACTATGATGTCCTTAACCTCGACCGTGATGTCTTTAAACTAACATTGGACCGTGGGGTCCTTAAACTCATAGACTATGATGTCCTTAACCTTGACCGTGATGTCTTTAAACTAACATTGGACCGTAATGTTCTTAAACTAACATTGGACCGAAATGTCCTTAAACTAACATTGGACCGCAATGTCCTTAAACTAACGGACCGCAATATCCCCAAACTAAACAATAGAGTCCAAATGCTCTCTTGTTGGATCTAAACGATCCCGTTAAGTTGATCTTAGTCTAAAATTAGACTAACGTATCCTTAACAAACGTTTAAGTTGATCTTAGTCTCTAATGAGACTAACATATCCTTAATCCCAACCCCCAAAACCCAAATCTAAGAAAATACGGATTTGGACTAATCCACGTCCTATGGGCGACAACATAAATTAGTCTCCGTATACAATCCACGGGCAACCAAAAACAAAACAAACACACACGACACGAAGTGACCATCTGGAGAAGGAGAAAGTGGTTACCGCAATGCAGTAGCGTAATTAACTGCAGGGATTTGCGCCTGCAGGGATTTGCGCCTGCAGGGAAGAGCGTCCCCACAATCAAAAACCCCTCAAATGAGGGGGAATCTGACGAAGTCTGCTACATCGGCTGCATCCGTTTAAACCTTCGATACTTGGTGCCATAAATCAACTTGGCATCTTCTGAGAGGTGGACGGATAGCACCAATTAGCATCTGCCCCCGGAATTCAGGCCCGGACGTCCCAACGTCCCGGTCGCGTCTTTCTGGTATGGAACAGATTCCGGCACGCCCGGTGGGACTTTTTCCTCTTTCCACTCCACACTTCGTGTGTCGTGTTCGCGAACGAATCGCGGTTTGATATGGTTGCTCTTGGATTCGAGGTACTAAGATTTGGTGTCTTGCTTGGTGCAGAAAACGAAAGATCAATGGCGTCTACTTGCACGAAGTGTTCCAACTACAACTGCAACCCATGTTCCGCCTCATCTGGAGGCATAGCTTACGGGCCCCAAGCGGCCTCCCTGTTCACGATGCTGGTGGAACAGGTCACTCAGGCCACCACTGGACTGTTTTTCGGGACCATGCTCCCACCTACAAGCTTCAGCGCTCCTATACCAACACAGGAAACTCCTAAAAAGTCGGTCTTTGATCGGCTTGCAACTACTGCGGCCCCTCTCAACGGGTCGTCCAACTCCAGCACCTCGGTCTTCGCCAGATTGGGCCAAAGTTCCTGTAGGCCAATGGCGAAGCCTGCAATTCAAGAAAAGGTTGTTCCAAAGAGAGTAACCATCCATGCTTCCGAAGTCGTCAAGGCGGCTTCTCCTGCCAAAGGGTCGGTCTTTACAAGACCGACTGTCCCGGCTCCCACTTTGGCTCCCGTTCGCGCTCCAAAGTTTGTCTTTGACAGATTAAATACTGCTACTCAACGGACATCAGTCTTCAAGAGGCTGACGCCAGCAACAGCCCTTCTCCAAAACAGGGGGCATAACGAAATCGCCCCTAAAGCTGAAACAATCCTAACGGCTTGACACGCTCGACGTCGCCACTGGCGCCGAGTAAGGAAGGCTGGAGGCAACTCTCTCTCTGGGCTAGCTCCACTAGCCCCAACCGTGGAAGTCAATGCTGCTGTTCCAACTGGAAACAGTTTTGAATTGCTGAACAAGGTACGCAGGAACTCTCCTACCGCCGTACTGAAAAGATCTCCTCCATCAGTGGAAAATGTTGCGGAAGCAAAGCAGGAACAGTCCCCTCAGCGGCTGTCCTCCAAAATTTACAAAGTCTGGCGACAGGTTTAGGACTCAGTAATTGATCAAGATTACTCTCGCTGACAGAAAAAGGCGAAGGTTCAGCAGGAAGAGAACCGTCCTGTCAAGCCACGAAAGACTATAGCTATTTGGGTGCCTGCTGCAACGGCCCCCTCGACTTCAACTGCTCAAAAGAGAAGGAGGCCAGAGAAAGCCCCTGTGAACGTGGCAAACCGTAAGAGCGCTGAATCTAAATGCCTCAAGTCTGGGGGTATGATAGTGCATACTGTTTATATGGCTTCCAGAAAAGAGGAAAGCCGTGCTTCCATAGGACATCGACCGCTTACCCGATCGATAACGAAAGCTCAGGAACAACAGCCGCAAAAACTTCAGGAGATGCTGACTATAATGGCCGCACTCACTGGGTCAAAAGAAAATCCAGAGACCTCGGAGCAGCGTCGGGAACAAGAAACCGATACCGAGTTCTTCCGAAGAATGCTCGAGAGGAAAGAAAAAGAGGCTGCGGAACAGGCGGCCAACATCAAACGAATGGCTCTCTTGTTCCAAGACATGGCTGGCATGATGTTACAGCCGGAACCTCCAGTTGAAGACCCCCCCAATCATTGTTGAAGACGACGGAGGGGAGACATCAAACCCTCCTCCGGCTCTTTCAGCAGCCAAGGAGGAGTCCATTTCTAAGGCCGTTCTGGATGACTACATTGCTCAGCAAATACGAGCTCACCAGGCGAATGAAGCGTCCGGCCAAGTCGTTAAAACTGGATGACCATATCCAGGCTGGTATGACCAGATAAAGTACCCGTCGGGATATACCATCCCTAAGTTTCATGTATATAAAGGGATGGGAAATCCGCACCAGCATGTCGCCCAGTTCAGGGCTCTATGTGGTAATACCGGAGGTGATGATAAACTGCTCCTTCATCAGTTCGTCGGCAGCTTGTCAGAGACAGCATTCGAATGGTATTCTGAACTTCCAAACGACTCTGTCAAGACATTTGCAGAAATGGAGTTGCTGTTTACGCAAAGATTCGCGAGCGCAAGCGAGCGTACCCCAATTACCACATTAATTAACGCCAAAGTAAAGCCAGGCAAAACTTGGGTACAACATGCAATACGGTGGCGAAATTTATGGTCGAAATGTGAGCAGCGCATCGAGAAGGCGTCCGCGGTAGGCATGTTCGTGGGCACCCTAGACCCTCATGCAACTATTTCACAATTCATGATGTTCTTCAAACCGACCACATTCCAAGCCTTGATCGACAAGCTGGCCCAGATGGACCAGATGGGTCATAAACCGTCTACTCCGAAGCCGGAACCGCGGAACGAAAAGGGTAAAGGGAAGGCGACCTTCATTGCGAATACTCAACAACAGCCCAGTGCCCCAAAACTAACAGATCAACTGGAAGAGAGACGACGCTATTATAATGAGAAAATGAAGCGTCCTTATTCGTTCCCTCGAGACAAAACGAAGAGACTGTTCGAACTGGCGATGCGCAACAGGCTCATCAATCTGCCAAATCCTAAGCGACCACTGCAACCCGGTGAGGCTAATAGTCCCAATTATTGCCTTTACCACCAAACGGTAAGCCATCCAATTGAAGATTGCTTCGTCTTTAAGGGATGGATTGAGGACCAATACCAACAAGGCAAATTTGCGCTGTCTGAGAAGTGGAAAGTAAGCCCACCATAACCTCACACTCCCAAGAAGACAAACACACCGGGGGTATCGTGCTCTTTTGTTGAAGAAGCCCCATGGGAGATCGCTCTTTCAGCCAAGACTAAAAGAATGTTGAAGGAGCTCCAAACATGTCCGACGATTAAGTGGAAGAATCCGCTGGAATCTAAGATTATCAAGGGAATGCTGAAACCGCGCCCGACTCCAAAAATTGGTGGCGATGGTCAAAGTGCTCACACCCTTCCGTCAAAATCTTCAAAGAAGAAGAAGAAATCCAACAAGCCCGTGAAGCCTGGTGACAAGCGCACGGACCTGCAAAAGCAGATTGATGGGCTGGAAGAGTATAACCAGAAGGCGCGGACTCCAATCACACTCCAAGAATTTCTCAGCCACGTCCTTGACGACGAAGGCGATGACAATGGAGAAGACTCATCAGATGAGTCTGAAGATTATGTGGCAAGCTGCCATGTGATCTCTCACTCGTTAATAAATGATGAAAAATCTCCTTGCACACAGAAACTGGGGGTAGATCCTGAGCCTGAACTTCTGGGACCATCGGACAAAGCAATTGATGCATTCTTAAATGAAGCTCTTTTGAAAAGCAAAGCTGATCGAGAGCGGAAGATAGCCATATTTGAAAAAGCCAAGCACCGGCGACTCGACGAAAGGGTTGCAACGCTCCTGCCAAATCAAAGCACATCCGCCGCGAATAAAAGCAGGTTCAAGACAAGGAAGAGCTTCGCTAAAGCCATATCAATGGGGATGAAGTTGCCACCCTCCGAAGGAAATATTCTTGGTGAAGCAGAAATGAATCCTAGCTACTGCTTATATCATCAAAAGATTGCGCACCCTACTGAAGAGTGCAACGCTTTTAAAAGATGGTGGCAGGTTAAGCGGATGAAATGCAAAACTCGTCGGGAGCGAAGAAGTACGACCGGGGAGCTTAGAAGAACCACCGGCAACTGTCACATGGTCGACGTTGGGGAATCGCAAGTTCTCACCTTCGGGAGCGACTATGACGAAGAAATGGCTCTTGGCCCTTTCTTCGAAGAATCCACCTCGGGAAAAGAGGAAGAACCGAAGACTTGTGAAAATATTCAGCTGTGCAATCGTACGCTGCCCGAAAAGAATCTTGGGCCCTCGAACAGTGGGTCAAATAGAAAAGATAAGGGAAAAGAAAAAGTCTCTGAGGATATCGCCCTAGATGACCAAGTCATCAAAGAGCTGACCGCCAAGGACCCGCCAAAGAAAAACAAGGTGGACTACAACATTCTGGCACACTTGAGGAAGCTACCCTCACAACTTAGCATTCTCGACGCCCTTCTGCTATCCAAAGAGGCGAGTGATTCATTGATCAAGGCGCTACAAGAGCCAAAGCAATTCCAAGCTTTCCTCACCGAAGAAAAAATGAAGGACGAGCTGGAAGAAGTGTACACAGCCGATATCACCTTCGGCGATGAAGATCTCCTCCTCGGGACGTGCGAGCACGACCGTCTCCTTTATGTCTCTGGATACTGTCACGATATCAAGATAGGCAAAATCCTGGTTGACAATGGGTCTTCCATCAATCTCCTCAACATGTGAGTATTGAAGGAAATCTGCATGAGCGTTCAGCACCTCGCTCGTGATAAAATCACCATCTCCGGTTTCGATTCCCAGTCATCACGGACTCTCGGGTCTGTGATACTGATGCTGCGCTTTGGGCTACTTGTCACGGATATTAAATTTCACGTCATTGACGCTAAGACTTGCTATAATGCTTTGCTCGGCGGGCCTTGGTTACACGAGTACAACATCATCCCTTCTACATAACACCAGTGTATGAAGTATTTCAAAGATGGTCTCGAGTACACTGTGACGGAGGAGTTGAACCCATTCTCCGTGAACAAAGTCCGGAAATACGAAGATGCAAAATACTTCTTACCAGATTTTGAGGACACGGAAAGATGTCACAAACCGAAGAACAAAGCTATCACCACTATTCCGGTCTTCGGGAGTGATACCGAGGAGGAAGAAGAGATAGTTTATTCAGGGCCGCCTCAACGCAACAACCCAGGACCATCCGCCCTAATGTTGATCTTCGGCAGTGACTCGGAAGATGAAGTTAACGCTATATTTTCCGCTCGACCGTCAATACAAGCCTTCGCTGACGATAATCAGAGTTTGCAAATTACTATGGTTCCGCGGGAGCACTACAAAGAGCTCGATGCACTTGAACCTTATAGCGTGCAAGAACTCCAGACATTTTACGTCCCTCAAGCAAAAAGGTGAAAAGGCGATCCTATTCTACTAATCCGGGGAAACCAAAATGGAAAAAGAAATTTGGCATGGTGCGAATTCTACACTTGACAAGCTCCAGCCCATTCGTCTGCCTAGATATTACACGGAAGGTTTGAAAAGGCTATTAAAGCGCCAAGGGTACCCTTCAGACAGACTACTCGACAAGCTCGGTTCTACAACAGGATTTGGGATATCCCCGGAACTCAGCGAAAGTTGCCCAATGGGAGAATGGAAACGGTCGGGCTCGGATACATCCAATCCAAGAAAAGGGAACAGGTCCATAATAGCTACGTCATATATGACTTCGATGAAGAAGGGGACACCCTGTTAGAAAACGCTGACCCTGAACCAAAACAAGATCCTACCATCAAAATGCCGAGTCCGTCGTTCGAAGAACGAATGGACAAGCTTATCAGCGAAGCGGGTCAAAAGATCCGGGATGACCATAACCGTGAAATGGCCATTTACGAGAAAGCCAGGACGCAGCGTCTCCTTCGACAGGCCGCAGAGAATGACAATGCTCCTCATCCCCAGACCCAGCGCAGAGGCAAAAATAAACCAAAGAACGGAAAAAACGTTCGACAGTAGCCAAGCAGGTTTAAAAAGCCACGCGAACAAGGGTCGAGCAGCCGGGATCCGTCCCTTATAAAGAAGATGGGCCGAGAATATTCTTTTCCCTAGGACAAAACAAGGAAGATATTCGATCTTGTCGTAAAGCATCAGATGATGACACTTCCGGAGTCCAAGCACCCCGAGCAAGCAAACGAGATCTCCCACCCAGACTACTGCTCTTACCACCGAGCGGTAGGACATCCTCTCGAAGACTGCTTCACCTTCAAGAACTGGATCGAAGACCAATATCAGCTTGGCAAATTCGCTCTATCCAGCAGTTGGAGGATAACTCCGCCGCAGAAGCACGAACCAAAAGCTGCGCATACAGCGAGAGTAGAACCAGATCAACATCGATCTTGGAAACGAGCTCGTACTTGTCATATGATAACGCTATCATAAGCAGAGACCGAGAATATAGATGACCTCCCCTGGTGCCTCGAAAATGATGATGATGAGGTGATCTCAGAGTTTCCACCGGCGTCGAAAGAGCTGGAAGATGGAATACACACTACTGCAGATAACCTCAAGAAAATTGATTTGGGGACAGCAAATGACCCGCGTCTGACATTCGTCAGTGAGCTGTTGTCCGAAGAAAGGGTGGCTACGTTAAAGAACGTGCTCATACAGCATAAAGATTGCTTCGCATGGAACTATTCCGAAATGCCAGGATTAGATCCAGAGATTGCTGTGCACAAATTGGCGATATCCCCAGACGTCAAGCCAATCAAGCAAGCACTGAGGAGAATGCTGCTCGAGCTTGAGATGGGCATTAACACCGAGGTCAAGAAGCTAATCGACTCCGGCTTCATCCAGGAGGTTCAATATCCTGACCGGATCGCTAACATTGTCCCAGTGATGAAGAAAAATAGGACGGTGCGCATATGTATGGACTTCGGGATCTTAATAAAGCCTGCCCGAAAGACGACTTCCCGGTACCGGTCACCGAGCTGATGATAGATAACACGTCCACTCACGAAGTCTTCTCCTTCATGGACGGATCATCAGGATACAATCAGATAAAGATGCATCCAGAAGACCAGAAGCACACCGCTTTTCGGACCCCTCTGGGTATATTCTGCTACAAGGTGATGCCTTTCGATCTAAAGAATGCTGGTGCCACCTATCAGAAGGCCATGACAAAGATTTTCGACGACCTCATACATGAAATCGTCGAATGCTATATCGACGATCTCGTAGTTAAAAGCAAATCATACGAAGAACATTTAGAGCATCTGAAGATCGTATTTCAACGCCTTCGGCAATATAATTTGAAGATGAACCCTCTCAAATGCGCGTTTGGAGTTTCCTCAAGCAAATTCCTAGGATTCATTGTCCGACACAGAGGCATCAAGATAGATCCATCAAAGGTCAAGGCGATTATGGAAATGCCTCCGCCAAGGACTCTCAAGCAATTGCGGTCTCTCCAAGGAAAGCTAGCGTACATCCGGCGATTTATAGCCAATCTCTCAGGCAAGTGCCGTCCTTACAGTCACCTGATGAAGAAGGGAACCCCGTTCATCTGGGATCATAAATGCCAAGGTGCACTGGACGAAATCAAGTAGTATTTGCAGAATCCGCCAGTGCTAGCTGCTCCGGTCAAAGGAAAGCCTCTCGTCCTATATACGACAACCCTCGAAGGTTCTTTAGGCGCGCTGTGGGCACAAGAGAACGACCAAGGGAAAGAAAGAGCTCTCTACTACTTGAGTCGAGTTCTACTGGGGGCAGAAAGCAATTATTCTCCCATCGAAAAGCACTGCCTGGCATTGATCTTCGCGATAACGAAGCTCAGACACTATGCGTTGGCACATGAGGTCCATCTCATATCGAAGGTGGATCCTCTCAAATATTTGATGTCGAAGGTCATATTAACAGGACGGCTCGCTAAATGGGCCTTGCTATTGATGAAGTTCTCGATAACTTATCGTCCCTTCAAAGTAGTGAAAGGTCAGGCCATCGCCAACTTCCTCGCTGAGCATCCGATATCTGCTGATTCTCCTTTGAATTGCGAACTGCCAGACGAACATGCGTTTGATACGATTGATGGGGAAAGAGGGGAGAATGATACCCGATGGGAACTTTATTTTGATGGGGCATCTTCTATGAAGAAGCGTAAACAAAGCACCCCTATAATTAAATCGGGGGTAGGTCTCATCTTCGTAACTCCACAAGGAGGGATAATGCGCTTTGCCTTCTCCTTGACAGAGCCGAGGACGAACAATGAAGCCGAGTATGAAGCTTTGATAGCAGGTCTCGAGATCGCCATCGACATGGGAATTGAAAACCTGCTCATATACGGAGACTCTCAGCTGGTCGTTAATCAAATAAACGGCGACTATCAAACGTGCAAGCCAGAGTTGGTGAAGTACGGTAAGAGAGTACAGCAACTACTGACTCAAATTCCTTCCTACACCTTGGAAAGCATACCGCGTGCGGAAAATAGCAAGGCGGATGCATTAGCCGAGCTAGCTAAAGAACTGGCTGACGAGAACCTCGATGATGTAAGAATCGTGGTACAAAACCATCGGGTTCTTGCACCGGCAGAGATATCTCCGGAGTCGTCCGAGGAAAAGGAAGCGACCGAACAAATGGCTCTACAAGTAAAAGACCAAGAAAAGGTTAAGGATTGGAGGGAGGTCTTTATAGATTACTTCAAATCTCGTCGAACACCTGGAGATGCATCCTCAAAACATCAGCTCTTGAAGCGAGCCCTATCTTTTGCCTTCGTCAATGATACTCTGTACAAGAGGTCATTTGATTCTCTGTGGTTAAGATGCCTGGGACTAGACGAAGCAAAGAGAGTCATCCAGGAAACTCACGATGGACTCTGCGGTTCTCACCAAGCCGGGCCGAAGATGAAGCTGAAGATCAAACGGATGGGTTATTATTGGCCCACGATGATCCAGGACTGCCTCGAATATGCGAAGCAGTGTCACTCGTGCCAGATTCACGGGGACTTTATCCATCAGCATCCAAATCCACTACATCCAACAGTGACTAGCTGGCCGTTCGAAATGTGGGGAACCGACATAATCGGGCCCATTAAACCAGCATCGTCCAGAGGACATCGATTCATTTTGGCGACAACCGATTACTTCTCCAAATGGGCAGAAGCAGTACCACCGAGAGAAGTGAAAACGGAGAATATCCTCTATTTCTTCAAGACGCACGTCATTTACCGGTTTGGAACTCCACGACGGATTATCTCCGATAACGGGCCAGCCTATAGAAGCCACAAGATCAGCCGCTTCGCACAACAGCATAACATAGACTGGAGATACTCTTCGGTCTATAATCCCTGAGCTAATGGTCTAGCTGAGGCTTTCAACAAGACATTGACGAAGATCGTGAAAAAGATGGTGTCTCGAAATAAGAAGGACTGGCATGAGAGACTGCATGAAGCTCTCTGGGCGTATCGAACTACGTTCAAAACGACCACGAACACAACGCCGTACGCATTGGTATTCGGTACAGAGGCGGTGCTCCCCCTCGAGATAGAGCTACCTATTTCCCCCAATAAGAGCAAAGCTCTGTTTGAATTTCAAAAATTCAAAAATTGAAGCAACGCTTCAAATTACTTACGCTGCGCGCCACGTGTCAAAAACTGATACATCAGCGCAGCGCCCAAGGCAGCGCACCCAATCAGAGCAAGGCTCTATTTTAAAACAAAATTAAAAGAAGTAACGCTTCAGATACGCTGCGCTCTGCGCTGCGCGACACGTATCAGCGCAGTTGCGCTGCGTTCTGCGCTGCGCAACACGTGTCAAGCGCAGGCGCGTTTGCGCCAAACAGAATTAAAAATTCCAGTAAGATCTTTCTGTTCTTGTTAAAACAAGAAGATTGTTTTTTGTAAAACAGAAGCTCTTGGATCAAAGATCCAACGGTGGGGAAAATTCCCCAAATCACTCAGAGAATGATCTATTTAACAAATTTAACAAATTAATGGGCACTATATAAAGGCCCCTAGACCCCAATTCCAAAACACAACACAGAGAGACAGAAAAACACAGAAAAAAGAGAGAACTCCTCTAAAGAACTTTGAAAAGAATTCAGAAAGAAAAAATAAGGTAAAATCTTTATAAAAAGAAGAATTTCTTCTGAAAAGATCATTGATCTAAGAACAAGATCAAGGATCTTCAATAAAAAATATAATAAATAACAAAGGCATTGTCTTTTTTATGAACAATTGGTTCTGGAATCTTAAAGATTCTTTTCTTGAATCCAAAATTGGATCAAGATATTAAAACAGTGCCCTGCACTTGTAAATCTGCACTGTTGCGCTCCTGGGTTGGCGCAAGCCACCAGAGAGCGCCATGTGTCAGCACCAGAATGACTTGCGTTATGCGCTTTTAAAATAGAGCATTGCTCTCTGAAATTGGCGCAACTCACCAGAGCGCGCCACGTGTCAGCAGCGCAACAGCGCAGCGCACTGCGCTTGCGCTCACCAGAGCGTGACACGTGTCACCTCCACATGCGCTTGCGCTCAATAATTGGCGCAAAGCGCCTGACAGACCACATGACCACTGTCAGTTTGATTAATGCACTGCATTATTTACAGAAGGGCCAAGCCCAATTAAAAAAGGTCTAACAGGCTAAATAAAATGCAATGCATTACTTTAAGAAGGGTAGAGCCCAAACAAAAACAGATGCTGCGCATCATTTAAAAGGGACAGAGCCCAAATAAAAAAGGCCTAGCAGGCCAAAAGAAAATGCAGTGCATTATTAAACAGGGGCAAAGCCCTAGCACAGGCCTAATAGGCCAAAGATAAAAACGTTGAATATTCTCAACTGGACTTAGCCCAATCATGGCCGTAAGTTCTCAAATTAAATTGACTGAGCAAGACTGCTCTCTTAAATCAATTTGCATCCGGTTCAAGGGTACAAATTCCTCTGACACCTATCGTTGTAATCCTTCAACGACGTCAGAGAGGTGACGGGTCCCGACAACCACACATTAATACGGACTGTGGGGTCCTTAAACCCATGGACTTATGCGTCCTTAAACTAATGGACTAATGCGTCCTTAAACACACCCATACGGACTGTGGGGTCCTTAAACCCATGGACTTATGCGTCCTTAACCTAATGGACTAATGCGTCCTTAAACACATCTATATGGACTATGGGGTCCTTAAACCCATGGACTAATGCGTCCTTAAACTAATATCCGTCCCTAACACGGGAACGATGGACCCCTATGTCCCTAAACTGGAAATGGACCCCTATGTCCCTAAACTGGCGATGGACCACCATGTCCCTAAACTGGCAATGGACCGCAATGTCCTTAAACTACCTATGGACCACTACGTCCCTAAACTGGAACAACAGAGCCCCCAAATGCTCTGTTGTCGGATCTAAACGATCCCGTTTAAGTTGATCTTAGCCTCAAACATGGCTAATATATTCTTAAACATTCAAACAAACTTTAGTCCCAAATTGGACTACATATTCCCCAATCAACTTTGGTTCAAGGGTATATCACCGAACTCCTCTGACATCTGTCGTTGTAATCCTTCAACGTCGTCAGAGAGGTGACGGGTCCCGACGGCTATATATTATTAAATGGACCACTACGTCTCTAAACTGGAACAATAAGGCCTCTAAATGCTCTTTCCGTTAAGTTGATCTTAGTCTCAAATTAGACTAACATATCCTTAACGAACGTTTAAGTTGATCTTAGCCTCAATATGGCTAACGTATCCTTAAACTAAAACACCAAGCCCAAATCTAAGTAAATACGGATTTGGACTAATCCATGTCCTACGGGCGACGGCACCATTTAGTCTCTGTATACAATCCACGGGCAACCACAAACAAAACAAACACCCACGACACGAAGTGAAATTCTGGAGAAGGAGAAAGTGGTTACCGCGATGCGGTAGCATAATTAACTGCAGGGGCTTACGCCTGCAGGAAAGAGCGTCCCCACAATCAAAAACCCCTCAAGCGAGAGGGAATCTGATGAAGTCTGCTACATCGGTCGCATCCGTCTAAACCTCCGATACACGGTGCCATAAATCAACTTGGCATATTCGGAGAGGTAGACGAATAAAACCAAATAGCATCTGCTCCGAATCTCAGGCAAGACGTCTTCACGTCGTCGCCGTCTTTCGGAGGGGAACAGATTCTGGCACGCCCGGTGGGACCTTTTCCTCTTTCCACTCCACACTTCGTGTGTCGTCTTCGCGAACGAATCGCGGTTTGTTAATGGTTGCCTTTGGGTTTCAAGTTACTAAGATTTGGTCTTTTGCCTGGCGCAGAAATCAAGCATCAATGGCCTCCAACTGCTCGAGCTGCTCCAAATGCCAATGCAACCAACGCTCCGCCTCACCTGCAGGTGTAGCCTATGGGTCTCAAGCGGCCTCCATCCTTGCCATGCCGGTGGAACAAGTAACTCAGGCCACCACCGGTCTATTTTTCGGGACCATGCTCCCGCCATCAAACTTCACTATTCCAGTGCCCGCACCGGAAGCGCACAAGAAGTCGGTCTTCGATCGGCTCACTGCTACAACGGCCCCTTTCAACGGGTCGTCCAATATCAAGCCGGCAGCCTCTGTCTTTGCCAGGCTGAACCAGAACCCTGATGGGCCCGCCAAGAAGCCCATGAACCCTGAAGTGGTCATCCCGAGGAAGATAGCCACCTCTGCTCCTGAAGTCGTCAAGGCGGCTTCTCCTGTTAAAGAGTCGGTCTTTTCAAGGCTGACTATTCTGGCTCCTGCTCCTACTCGAGGGTCTGTCTTTGACAGACTGAACATCGCCACTCAAAAGACAACATCGGTCTTTAAGAGGCTGGCACCAGCGGCGCCTCATCCGGACAGGGGACAAGACGAAACTATCCCTATCGCCGAGCCAGTCCCAACAGCTCGACATGCTCGACGTCGCCACTGGCGCTGAGTAAGGAAGGCCGGGGGCAACTCCCCCTCAGGGCTAACTCCACTTGCTCCAATGGTGGAAGTTAATGCTGCTGTTCCAACTGGGAACAGCTTTGAACCGCTAAGGAGGGTACGCAAGAACTCTCCAACTGCCACACTGAAAAGATCTCCTCCACCTGCGGAGAGAGTTATATAAACTAAGCTGGAACAGCCCCCTCAACGGCTGTCCTCCAAAATTTACAAGGTCTGGCGGAGGGTTCAAGATTCCGTAATCGACCAAGATCACTCTCGCCGGCAGAAAAGGGCGAAAGTGCAGGAAGAAAAGAACCGTCCTGACAAACAGCAAAGGACGACAACCGCCAGGGTGCCCGCTGCAATGGCCCCTTCAACTTCAACGGCCCACAAGAGAAGAAGGTCGGAGAAGGTCCCTACGCCTGCGGCAAATGCCAAAGGCGGCGAGCCCAAACACCCTAAGTCCGGGGGCATTGTAGTCCATACCGTCTACATGGCGTCTGGTAAAGAGGACAGCCGTACATCTACAGGTCATAGACCGCTTACACGGTCAGTGACCAAAGCTCAGGAGCAACAGCAGAAGCTCCAAGAAATGATGAACGCGATGTCCGCACTCACTGGGCCAAAAGAAAGCCCCGAAGCGTCCTCTGATCAACGCCAGGAGCAAGAAACTGACGCTGAATTCCTTCGCAGGATACTGGAAAAGAAGGATAAAGAGGCTGGGAACAAGCAGCCAATATAAAGCGAATGGCCCTCCTGTTCCAGGACATGGTGGGAATGATGATCCAACAAGATCGTCCTGCTGAAGATCCTCCGATCGTCCTTGAAGACGACAGGGGAGAAACGTCAAATCATCCACCGGCTCTGTCAACAGCCAAGGAGGAGACAATCTCCAAAGCCGACTTGGACGAATATATAGCTCAGCAGATACGGGTTCATCAGGTGACTGAGGCAGCCGATCAGGTCGTAAAAACGGGGCGACCATATCCGAGCTGGTATGATCAGATCAAGTACCCGCCGGGCTATACAATATCGAAATTCCATATGTATAAGGGGACTGACAATCCCCATCAACATGTTGCCCAGTTCAGGGCTTTTTGCGGAAACACTGGCGGTGATGATAAATTGTTGCTTCGCCAGTTCGTCGGTAGCTTATCGGATACAGCATTCGAGTGGTACTCCGAGCTCCCAAACGACTCTATCAAGACATTTGCAGAGATGGAGCTGCTGTTTACCCAGCGATTCGCAAGCGCCAGCGAACGCACCCCGATAACGGCATTGATTAACGCCAGGGTGAAGCCGGACGAAACGTGGGTTCAATATGTGATACGGTGGAGGAACCTATGGTCAAAATGCGAACAACGCATAGAAGAGGCTCCTGCAGTAGGGATGCTTGTCTCGATCCGCAGGCAACCATATCCCAATTCATGATGTTCTTCAAGCCGACTACCTTCCAGGCCCTGATCGACAAGCTAGCCCAAATGGACCAGATGGGCCATAGACCGCCCCCTCCAAAGCCGGACTCTCGAAATGAGAAGGGGAAGGGAAAAGCGATCGTTGTCGCCAATGCTCAACAACAACCAAGCAACTTGAAACCGGCTGTCCATCAAAATAATATGCGTCCGCATGTGCCCCTTGAGGAGAGGCTAGGACGTCCTTACTCGTTTCCCCGAGATAAAACGAGAAGACTGTTTGAGCTAGTATTGCGCAACCGACTCATAAATCTGCCGGATCCAAGACGTCCGTCGTAGCCAAACGACGTCAATGATCCCAATTACTGTCCTTATCACCGAGTACTGGGTCATCCGATCGAGGATTGCTACGTCTTCAAAAATTGGATTGAGGACCAGTACCAATAGGGCAAGTTTGCGTTGTCCGACAGATGGAAGGTGAATCCGCCGCAGCCTCACACCCCTAAAAGGGGGCAACGTGCTCCCTCGTTGAAGAAGCTCCATGGGAGGTTGTGCTATCAGCCAAAACAAAGAGGATGCTGAATGATCTTCAAACATGTCCGGCGATCAGGTGGAAGAACCCGTTGGAACCTCAGATCATTGAAGGGATGTTGAAGCCGCGTCCAATTCCAAAGATCGATGGTGGTGTCCCAAGCACTCACAACCAGCCGTCAAAATCTTCAAAGAAGAAGAAGAAGAAATCCAAGAAGCCCGTGAAGCCTGGCGACAAGCGCACGGACTTACAAAAGCAGATTGGCGCACTGGAAGAGTACAACCAGAAAGCACGAACTCCCATCACACTCCAAGAGTTCCTCAACCACGTCTTTCAAGAAGAAGATGAGGGGGAGAGCTCATTGGATGAATCCGAGGAATACGTGGCGAGTTGTCATATGATTTCCCATTCGTTTACAAACGATGAGGAAACCCCTTGCACTGAAAAGCTGGGGGCAGATCCTAAACCGGAAATTCTGGGGCCATCGGATGAAACAATTGACGCGTTCCTCAACGAAGCTCTGTTGAAAAGTAAAGCTGATCGGGAACGCGAGGCGGTCATATTTGAAAGGGCCAAGCGCCAGCGACTTAACAAAAGAGTTGAGACACTCCCGCTGGAGCAAAATACATCCACCGTAGATAAAAGCAAATTCAAGACGAGGAAAAGGTTTGCTAAAGCCATATCAATTGGTATGAAGCTACCACCCTCTGAAGGAAATGTTGCTGGTGAAGCAGAAATGCACCCTTCCTACTGCTTGTATCATCGGAAGATTTCGCACCCCACCAAAGAGTGCAAAGCTTTCAATAGATGGTGGCAGGGATATGTTGCTCACCGACAACATTTTAAGCGGGAGAAGCGCAAAACTCGTCGGGAGCGGAAAAATACGACCGAGGGGCTTAACAGAACTACCGGCGGTTGTCGCATGGTTAACACCGGGGGATTGCAAGTTCTCACGTTCGGGAGCGACTCTGACGAGGAAATGGCTCTTAACCCCCTCTTTAAAGAATCCACCTCGGGAAAAGAAGAAGAGCCGAAGGTCTGCGAAAATATCCGGCTGTGTAATCGGACGCTACCCGAAAAGAATCTCGGACCCTCAAACAAGAAAGATAAAAGGAAAGAGAAGGTCTCTGAGGATATTGCCCTAAATGACCAAGTCATGGAAGAGCTAACTGCCAAGGATCCGCCGAAGAAAAATAAGGTGGATTACAACGTTCTAGCGCATCTGAGGAAGCTACCCTCGCAGCTCAGCATTCTTGACGCTCTTTTACTATCAAAAGAGGTAAGGGATTCATTAATCAAGGCACTACAGGACCCCGAACAATTCCAAGCTTTCCTTACCGAAGAAAAGATGAAGGATGAGTTGGAAGAAGTGCACACGGCCGATGTCATTTTTGGTGACGAGGACCTTCTCCTTGGGACGTGCGAACACAATCGCCCCCTCTATGTCTCAGGGTATTGCCATGATATAAAGATAGGAAAAATCCTGGTCGACAATGGATCTTCCGTTAATCTCCTTAACGTGCGGGTGTTAAAGGAAATCTGCATGAGCATCCAGCACCTTGCTCGGGATAAGATCACCATCTCCGGGTTCGATTCTCAATCATCACGAACTCTTGGATCTGTGATACTGACGCTACGCTTTGGGCTACTCTTCACGGACATTAAATTCCACGTCATAGATGCCAAGACATGCTACAATGCTCTGCTCGGCCGACCATGGTTACACGAGTACAACATCATCCTTTCTACACAGCATCAGTGTATAAAATATTTTAAGGATGGTCTCGAGTATACCGTGACTGGGGAATTGAACCCGTTCTCCGTGAACGAAGTCCGCAAATATGAAGATGCCAAATACTTCTTACCAGATTTCGAAGACACGGAGAGGTGTCACAAGCCGGAGAACAAAGCTAACGCCACCATCCCTGTCTTCGGCAGTGATACCGAGGAGGAAGAGGAGATAGTTTATTCGGGTCGGCCCCAATACAACAAGCCGGGACCATCTGCTCTTACGTTGATCTTTGGTAGTGACTCGGAAGATGAGGTCCATGCTGTATTCTCTGCTCGGCCTTCAATACAAACGTCCGCTGACGAAGAGCAAAGTCTACAAGTCGCCATGGTTCCACTTAAACATCATAAAGAACTGGATGCGCTCGATACCTACAGTGTAGAGGAGCTGCGGACGTTCTATGTCCCTCCTAGGCGAGAAGGTGAAAAGGCAATTCTATTCTACCGCTCTGAAGAAACCAAAGTGGAGAAAGAAATCTGGCACGGTGCGGATCTTACGCTTGACAGGCTTCAGCCCATCCGTCTGCCCAGATATTATACAGAAGGCTTGAAGAGGCTGCTGAAGCACCAGGGGATACCCTTTAAACAGACCGCTCGAAAAGCCAAGTTCTATGATAGGGTCTGGAATGTTCCTGGGACTCAGCACAAGTTGCCTAATGGGAGAATGGAAACAATCGGGCTTGGTTACATTCGGTCCAAGAAACGAGAGCTACTCCGTGATTGTTACGTCGTGCATGACTTCAATGAAGAAGCGGATGCTCAATGGGAGGACTCTAATCTTGAACCAGTAAAAGTTCCTGATGCAAAAGTGCCCAGTCCGTCGTTCGAAGAACAAATGAACATGCTTATAAGGGAAGCCGGTCAGAAAGTCCGAGACGACCACAACCGTGAAATAACCATCTACGAGAAAGCCAAAGCGCAACGCCTCCTACAACAGGCCGCGAAAGATGAAAGTGCCGCTCCCTGTCAACCTGTGGTAAAAAAGGCTTGACGCAGAGGCAGAAACAAGTCGAAAAACAAAAAAGGCGCTCGACAGCAACAAAGCGGAACTAAGAAGCTACGCAAGCGGGAATCGAGCGGTCCATATTTGTCCCTTGTAAAGAAGATGAGTCGAGCATACTCTTTTCCTCGGGACAAGACGAAGAAGATACATGACCGAGCTATAAAATACCAGATGCTTACACTGCCGGAGTCCAAGCACCCCGAACAGGCAGGGGAAATCTCACACCCGAACTATTGCTCTTATCACCGAGTAATAGGGCATCCTCTCGAAGACTGCTTCACCTTCAAGAACTGGGTTGAAGATCAGTATCAGCTCGGCAAGTTCGCTCTATCTGACAGTTGGAGGGTAACGCCGCCACAGAAGCACGAACCCAAAGCCATGAAAGCAGAGCCATACCCACATCGGTCTTCAAAGCGAGCTCGTACTTGTCATATGATAACAATATCAAAAGAAGAGCCCGATAATATGAATAACCTTCCCTGGTGCTTCAAAAATAGCAACGACGAGGTGACCTCAGAATTTCCACCAGCACCGAAAGAGCTGGAGGATGGAATACATACTACTGCAGATAAGCTCAAGAAAATTGAGTTGGGGATGGCGAATGACCCGCGACCGACATTCGTCAGCGAGCTGCTATCTGAAGAAAGGGTGGATGCGTTAAAAGACGTGCTTGTACAACATAGAGATTGCTTCGCATGGAACTATTCCGAAATGCCGGGACTAGATCCAGAAATTGCTGTGCACAGATTGGCGATATCTCCGGACGTCAAGCCGGTCAAACAAGCGCCAAGAAGAATGCGGCTCGAGCTTGAGATGAGTATCAATGCCGAAGTCAAAAAGCTAATCGACTCTGGCTTTATCCAGGAGGTTCAATATCCTGAATGGATCGCCAACATCGTCCCGGTGATGAAGAAAAATGGGACAGTGCGCATATGCGTGGACTTCCGGGATCTCAATAAAGCCTGCCTGAAGGACGATTTCCCAGTGCTAGTCACCGAGCTGATGATAGACAATACGTCCACTCATGAGGTTTTCTCCTTCATGGACGGCTCATCAGGGTATAATCAGATAAAGATGCATCCCGAAGACCAGAAGCACACCGCTTTCCGGACTCCTTTGGCTATATTCTGCTATAAGGTGATGCCCTTCGGTCTAAAGAACGCCGGTGCCACCTATCAGAGGGCCATGACGAAGATCTTCGATGACCTTATACATGAAATCGTCGAATGTTATATCGACGATCTCGTGGTTAAAAGCAAATCATACGAGGAACATTTTGAGCATCTGAAGACCGTATTTCAATGCCTTCGACAATACAACTTGAAGATGAACCCTCTCAAGTGTGCATTCAGAGTTTTCTCGGGCAAATTCTTGGGATTCATCGTCCGACACCGAGGTATTGAGATAGATCCGTCAAAGATTAAGGCGATCATGGAAATGCCCCCGCCAAGAACTCTCAAACAGCTGCGGTCTCTCCAAGGGAAGCTCGCGTACATACGGCGATTTATAGCCAACCTTTTAGGCAAGTGTCGTCCTTACAACCACCTGATGAAGAAGGGAACTCCGTTCGTCTGGGATCATAAATCCCAAGAAGCGCTGGATGAAATCAAGAAGTACCTCCAGAATCCGCCAGTGTTAGCTGCTCCGGATAAGGAAAAACCCCTTATTCTTTATACAACCGCCCTTGAAGGTTCTTTAGGCGCATTATGGGCGCAAGAGAATGACCAAGGGAAAGAAAGAGCACTCTACTATTTGAGTCGGGTTCTACTGGGGGCAGAAAGCAACTATTCCCCCATTGAAAAACACTGCCTGGCGTTGATCTTTGCGATAACAAAGCTCAGGCACTATGCGTTGGCGCATGAAGTCCGTCTCATTTCGAAGGTGGACCCCCTTAAGTATTTGATGTCAAAGGCCATATTGACGGGACGACTCGCTAAATGGGCCCTACTCTTGATGGAGTTCTCGATAACTTATCAATCTCTCAAGGCAGTAAAAGGCCAGGCCATCTCTGACTTCCTTGCTGAGCATCCGATACTTGCCGATTCCCCTCTGAATTGCGAACTGCCAGACGAACATGCGTTTGACGCGATCGATGGGAGCGATACCCGATGGGAGCTTTATTTCAATGGAGCATCTTCCATGAAGAAGCGCAAACAAAGTACCCCTATAATCAAATCGGAGGTAGGCCTTATCTTCGTGACTCCACAAGGAGGGATAATGCGCTTTGCTTTCTCCTTAACAGAATCGAGGACGAACAATGAAGCCGAATACGAAGCTTTGATAGCAGGCCTCGAGATCGCCATCGACATGGGAATTGAAAACCTCCTCATATGTGGAGACTCCCAACTGGTCGTTAGTCAAGTAAATGGCGACTACCAAACATGCAAACCAGAGCTGGTAAAGTACGGCGAAAAGGTGCAACAACTGTTAATCCAAATTCCTTCCTACACTTTGGAAAACATACCGCGTGCGGAAAACAGCAAAGCGGACGCATTAGCCAAGCTCGCTAAGGAACTGGCTGACGAGAACCTCGATGACGTCAGAATTGTGGTACAAAGCCGTCGGGTGCTTTCCCCAGCAGAAATATCTCCGGAATCATCCGAAGAAAACGGAGCGATTGAGCAGACGACCCTGCAAATAAAAGACCGGGAAAAGGTCGAGGATTGGAGAGAAGTCTTTATAGACTACTTCAAATACCGTCGAACGCCCGAAGATGCGTCCTCAAGACATCAGCTTATGAAACGAGCTCTGTCTTTCGCCTTCGTCAATGATACTCTGTACAAGAGGTCATTTGATTCTCTGTGGTTGAGATGCCTAGGACCTGACGAAGCGAAAAGAGTCGTTCAGGAAGTTCATGACGGACTCTGTGGTTCTCACCAAGCAGGCCTAAAGATGAAGTTGAAGATTAAACGGATGGGTTACTACTGGCCCACGATGATTCAGGACTGTTCGAATATGCGAAGCGATGCCACTCATGCCAAATCCATGGGGACTTCATCCACCAGCATCCAAATCCACTACATCCAACGGTGGTTAGCTGGCCGTTCGAAATGTGGGGAACTGACATAGTCGGCCCTATCGAACCAGCATCGTCCAGGGGACATCATTTCATCCTGGCGATGACTGATTACTTCTCCAAATGGGCAGAAGCGGTACCGCTGAGGGAAGTGAAGACGGAGAATATCCTCCATTTCTTCAAGACGCACGTCATATATCGATTTGGAACTCCGCGACGGATCATCTCCGATAACGGGCCAGCCTACAGGAGCCACAAGATCAGCCGCTTTGCGCAACAGCATAACATAGACTGGAGATATTCCTCAGTTTATAATCCGCGAGCTAACGGTCTAGCTGAGGCTTTCAACAAGACCTTGATAAAGATCATGAAGAAGATGGTGTCCCGAAATAAGAAGGACTGGCATGAGAGACTGCAAGAAGCTCTCTGGGCGTATCGAACTATGTTCAAAACGGCCACGAACACAACGCCGTACGCGTTGGTATTCGGTACAGAAACAGTACTCCCCCTAGAGATAGAGTTACCCTCTCTATGAGTGGCAGTCCACTATGAGCTGATTGGCGAAGAAAATGCTCACCTTCGGCTTGAGGAGCTTGATGCCCTTGATGAAACCCGGCTCATAGCGCAACAAAATCTAGAAGCTTATAAAGCAAAGATGACGCGCTCATATGAAAGATTGACCCGGCCGAGGGCATTCCGCCAAGGCGAACTCGTGCTAGTGGTCAAAAGGCCTATGATCCCCAATCGCGCCAAGCGGGGAAAATTCGAGCCGAACTATGAAGGCCCGTACATAATAGACAAGGTCTACCAGGGTGGAGCCTATCTACTCATGTATATGCACGGTGAAAGGCCTTTCAGGCCAATAAACGGTCGCTTCCTGAAGAAATACTACGCTTAATGAGCCACAACCTAGGTCAATGATAGATGACGACGACTATGTCCGCTCGCTGTCTTCTTAAGCTCAAACTCTATAAGCAGTAGCCGGCCTTCTCCTGACCGGACCGAAACGTCTTTAAACTAATGAAGGACCGAAACGTCTTTAAACTAATGAAGGACCGAAACGTCTTTAAACTGATGACGGACCGAAACGTCCTTAAACTAATGACGGACCACTACGTCCTAAAACTAGCTGTTGACCGAGATGTCGATAAACTATGGTGGATTGAAACATCACAAAGCCGATATAAAAAAAATATAAGAAAAAATAAACGGTATGTCCATAAGCAAAATGGGCACGGATGAAAACCCGAAAGGGCTCCGTGAGTAAAAACAGCAGGGCTACCGGTGAGTGTTCGTGAAAACCCGAAAGGGCGCGACCTCGTAAAAAAAAAAGAATAAAAAGAATAAAAAAATAAACGGTATGTCCATAAGCAAAATGGGCACGGATGAAAACCCGAAAGGGCTCCGTGAGTAAAAACAGCAAGACTACCGACGAGTGTTTGTGAAATCCCGAAAGGGCGCAACCTCGTTAAAGGACACTTACAGGGTCCTCTCGACCTTGTAAGGAGAAATCACCCGCGTGAGATCCTTACGACTCACAAGGGAGCAACACACTTAGGGATCCTCACGATTCCTAAGGAGAAAATACACTTGCGAGATCCTCACGACTCGTAAGGAGAACTCTATTATGGGACCCTCACGGCTCATAAGATTTGAAAGTCTTAAGTTACAGAGACCTAAACCTGTGCTTAAGCAACCCCCACAACCTTCGATATTGCCCTACAAGTGGCCCAGCACTGACCCTTGTATACAATCCATGGGCGCGAATAAACATTTCCCTAACAAAGTCCCACCTGTGACTAGGGATATGTCCATATGATGAACAACCCTTGTAGGTCCTCTCGATTTACAAGGAGAAAACCCTCTTGTAGGATCCTTACGACTTACAGAGGAACATACACTTAGGAATCCTCACGATTCCTAAGGAGAAAATACACCTACAAGATCCTCACGACTTGTAGGGAGAAATACCTTTGTGAGACCCTTATAGCTCATGAAGTTAAAAGCCTTAGTCGGCAGGACCTTAACCCTGTTCGCTAATCCACCTTTGTTCGACATCGACAGAGGCAAATGATGATTCGCTCCTGGCAATATCCCAGTTGTAGCGGTGCTGATGCCGAAATCGGTGTCTAATTTCAGGTTTACGGCGAAAAGCCAGTAGGCCGCACATGCATACGAAATAGCCGAAATGATGGGGCAACTTGCAATAAAAAGTAGCAAGTAAAAACGTATGGACACAAAATAGCCGGAATGATTGGATAACTCGCAATAAAAAGCAGCGAGTAAAAATAAAATAAACAGCCGAAATGATTGGGCACCGCGAAAAATAGCCAAAATGATTGGGTAATCGCGACCTTCGCGATATAAAAGCTGAAATGATGGAACATCGCGGAAATAAAACAATAATAAAAAAAATATATGATGAAACTTTTGCCCTACAGGTGAGATCACGTCGATCCCTGTATACAATCCAAGGGCACAAACAAAGAGGGCACCATACCTTCCCAACAGGCTCCGCTAGAAAGCGAAGCCAAATCTCGACGGTTCACCAACAACCTAGAGACAACCGTGACATTCGTCTCGATACAGCAGACGCAGTGCCAGCAAACGAAGCGAAGATCAAATTCCTAACTTCACGGTTTTGACGGTAACTTATATAAAACCTGAAAGACCACCACAGATCAGTTCAACTTCCAGGGAAATCAGTGTCCTTGGCAAATACCTCAATTCAGGGAAACTAGCGTCCTTGATGAGAGCCTCCTGATTCGCGTCGGCCCGTAGAGAAACCAGTGTCTTTGCAGGAATACTCCGATTCGTTTCAACCCCGAGGAAACCAGTGTCCTCGGCAAAATACTTCGACTCAGGAAAACCAGTGTCTTTGACGAGAACATCTTGATTCGCGTCGACCCGCAGAAAAACTAGCGTCTTTGCAGGAACACCTCGACTCGTTTCAACCCCAGGGAAATCAGTGTCCTTGGCAAATACCTCAATTCAGGGAAACTAGGGTCCTTGATGAGAGCTTCCTGATCCGCGTCGGCCCGCAGAGAAACTAGCGTCTTTGCAGGAATACCCCGATTCGTTTCAACCCTGAGGAAACCAGCGTCCTCAGCAAAATACTTCGACTCAGGGAAACCAGTGTCCTTGACGAGAACATCTTGATTCGCGTCGACCCGCAGAGAAACTAGCATCTTTGCAGGAACACCTCGACTCGTTTCAACCCCTGGGAAATCAGTGTCCTTGGCAAATACCTCAATTCAGGGAAACTAGCGTCCTTGATGAGAGAGCTTCTTGATTCGCGTCGGCCTGCAGAGAAACCAGTGTCTCCGCAGGAATACCCCGATTCGTTTCAACCTCGAGGAAACCAGTGTCCTCGGCAAAATACTTCGACTCAGGGAAACCAGTGTCCTTGACGAGAACATCTTGATTCACGTCGACCCGCAGAGAAACTAGCGTCTTTGCAGGAACACCTCGACTCGTTTCAACTCCAGGGAAATCAGTGTCCTTGGCAAATACCTTAATTCAGGGAAACTAGCATCCTTGATGAGATCTTCTTGATTCGCGTCGGCCCGCAGAGAAACCAGTGTCTTCGCAGGAATACCCCGATTCATTTCAACCTCGAGGAAACCAGTGTCCTCGGCAAAATACTTCGACTCAGGGAAACCAGTGTCCTTGACGAGAACATCTTGATTCGCGTCGACCCGCAGAGAAACTAGCGTCTTTGCAGGAATACATCGATTCGTTTCAACCCTAGGAAAATCAGTGTCCTTGGCAACCTCCTCAACTCAGGGAAACTAGCGTCCTTGATGAGAGCTTCCTGATCCGTGTCGACCCGCAGAGAAACCAGTGTCTTTGCGGGAATACTTCGATTCGTTTCGACCTCGAGGAAACCAGCGTCCTTGGCAAAATACTTCAACTCAGGGAAATCAGTGTCCTTGACGAGAGCTGCTCGATTCGTCTCGACTCGTGAGGAAATTAGTGTCTTCGCGAGGACTTCCCGATTCGTCTCAACTTGCAAGATAAATCCTTAGGCAGCAGGGATTAAAAAACTTGTTTCCTAAGCACTGGGACCCTGCAAGTCGGTCTAAAATGGTCTCTTGCATACTATTCACGGGTCTCACTCTCCAAAGTCGAATTTCGACAAAGAGGGAAACAACCACTTTAGGGTTCTCTCAACTCGTAAGAGGGAAAATTCTCTTATAAGATCCTTACGACTTATAAGAGAAAACGTACTTAGGAATCCTCACGATTCCTAAGGAGAAAATCCACCTACGAGATCCTCTCGATCCGTAGGAAGAAAAGTCTCTATGAGACCCTCACGGCTCATAGAGTTGAAAAGTCTTGGGCAGCAGATCTGAACCTACGGCCTAAGCCATCGCTATCTCTTGAAGAAACCAAGATGCTTACTCTATTATCTGTCAACCATGTTTATCAAGACAGCATGCTGATAATAAGAGAAGGGAGAAAGCAAAGAAATGATACAAGACATTGCAAAGAAAAAATGTGTATCTTTATTTATTAATTCAATCAAGTACAAGGTGAATCGTACAAAAGAATAAAGAATGGATACATCTTATTCGAAAAAGAAAATTTTTACAAGTATATCAATACAAGGGCAGCTACTGGGAAGGAAGTGTCTTAAATAGCCCTATCGGTTGTTTGCGCACTTCCTTCCATGCCTTCTCCCGATCGGCCACCACCGCCAGTTCCGCTTCCACTTGAGTCCGCTGCTGCAAGAAGGATGCAAGCTGCTCCCCAACGGCCTGCTGAGCTGCTTCGCGACCTTGGGCATCACGCTCGGCGGCATCGAGCTTCTGCTTCAGATTTTGCCCATTTAAGATACGTTCTAGAAGGCCCTCGAAGATAGCCTTCACCTGGGCAGCGTTCATCTCAACCTTAGCACGCAGACGAGCCGTCTCGCTTGAGGTCTCTTGGCATTCCCTCAGCCTTAAAGCCGCTTCTTGTTCCAGGTGATGGAAGTAAGAAGCGCTTTGCTCGATCCATGCTGCTCTTTGATTGCTTGCGGCTAAGGTCTCGGGAGCAGGGCGCATAAACTCCGATTGGTGCAGGCGGACCTCGATTTCCCTGCAGTGATTAATCCAAAGCTCGACGACGCCTCCATCATGAAAATTCACAAGCGCCGCCAACATCAGGTTAACCTCCGCAGTGAAATCCGCAGCAAATGGGGGAGCGTCTGCGTCAAGCTCTTCGACGTATCCGCTCAGCATGCCCAAGCTCATTACAGCACCCTTTGAAGACGGACGTCTCAGGAAGGGGCCTGCCGGCATTATAACGCGAGACTCAAAGGGCGCCGGAATCGGAACGACAGCTAAAAAAAAATACGATTAGATGACGGTTTAAGAAATATGAAAAAGTCATCGATGGGATAGTTTATTATACCAGCTGCAGCAGGCGGCAAGGCCGGGAGGGTCGGTGGCGCAACCGATCTTTCATCTCCTCCTTCGATTTGTAGCACTGCAATCAGGATAAGGAAGAGTCAGAAATAATTCCATTACTGAAAAAAGAAAGACATCAATTGGAAACTATACTCACCAGCGCCACTGGAGGAAGAAGCGAGTTCAGATGGGAAGGAGAAGTGCGGGTGCAACACCTGGTAGAGGTGATCAAAAAGCGCTCCTGCAAAGACGCAATAGTACGACATTAGTATATAGATCATGCGGCTGAAAGATAAAACTAATGGGTTGCAAATCCATACCTTCCAGCATCTGCGATGGTACAAGGGAAGGCTGAGAGGTGGCCACCGCCAAAGCAGTAGCTGACGACGCTCCCTCGAGCAATGGAGCATCGGCACTGGCCGCACCTGCGTTAAAAACAAAGATAAACTTGTCAGAAAGGATTTCAAGATAAAAAAAGGGGGGACGGTAACCCGAAATTTACCTGATGAGCCGCCAGCCGAAACGGAGGCGTCTCCCTCCTCCATCGATACGAGTCCACTTCCCATGGCCTCATCACCGGACTCGACAGGGGCTGTCGTCGTGCTCGCATGACCGGGAGACGGCGGAGGACCGTAGACGGGGAGAGCAATGATTGGAGCATTGCCAGACTCTTGAGAAAGAGCGGCTGGCTTGTCCCCGGGAGTCGTGCTCGTCTCACCCGCTACTCCCTTGGGCTCGGCAGTCGCTGCTGTCTTGTCCGCCGTCGCCATGGGGTGGGTCGCCGGTCTCAAGCGCTCCGCCCGCTACTGCCCCAGGCTCAGTTATAGTAGTCGTCTCATTTGCCGCTACCTCGGGCTCGGCATCAACGACCTTCTCTGGTGCAGCTCCCTCAGCCCCCGGCTCAGGTCCAGCAACCCCGGCGACGTCGCCTACCGTCGGCTCGGGTTCAGCCGGTGCCTCTTCCTCTGTCCCCTTAGGTTCGACGGTTTCCGCCTCCCCTTCGGTTGGACTTGGCCCTGCAGGACAAGATATATAAGAACCGACAGGTTCACAATTCTTACATCAAAATCTTGAAAGACACGTTACCTGAGGTGGACTGATCATTAGCCTCACGAGCTGCACGCACCGCCCGTCTGTAAGCGGTAGACAAAGCGACCGGCGGCTCTTCCGAGGGAGTATCAGCACGAGGGACGGTGCTTGGGCCCGCTCCCAACGCCAAAGCAGCCCTGCGTGCCTTCGCCTCACGCCTCAACCGCTTTCTCTCCTCCCGAGTTGTCAAGACGGAGCTCTTCAAAGCTTCCTTCATTGAGGCGTCATCGTCCGTGAACAGAGATGCCTCCAAATTCTTCAAGGCATCCCTCACCGACTTTTCGAGTCGAGGCTCTCGCGGCAGCCCCAAAGAGACCGGGACTTCAGTAGCTGGCCCGGGGAGAGTCCCCACATCAGCTGGCGCAGCCCCTGCAAAGAGACAAAGGAAGAAGGTTAGGTTGGCCATCAGAAAAGAGGATAAAAAAACCTAATGAGGCGAGACGTACCAACGCCCAATAAAGCGCGTTTCTTTTCCTCCTCCTGGAAGGTTTGTCGAGAGGCAGCGATGGCTTCTTCAGTAGTGACACCTGTTTAAAAAAAAGGGGGGGAAGCATTAGTCGAAGATAATGATAAAAATGCGATAAAATGATGAAGAATGCAGCTAATGATTACCTGCTTGAGCGAGTTTATCCAACCACGCTTCGAGTCTGGCTGATCGCTCGGAAGCCGCAATAGCGGCCGCCAGATCGGTGTCTGCTGGATCTACCGAGAAGCCCTTATTGCTGCCATATTCGCTTATACCTTCGGTAAGAGGGGCCTGAGGCTCTAAATCGAGGATAGCATCGAAAGAGAGGAGCGACTTCTTCTTCCTCTTCTGCCCGCCAGCCCTGGGTGCACCCGAGATCGACTTGCGCTTTGCAGGCACCTTAGGGTGGCGGGGCCCGATATCCGCGCACACGCCGGACTCCGGTGATACCATATTGACCGTCTCCACTGGAGCACGGGGAGCTGGTGGCGCATCCACCGTATCAGGAAGCGACAATCCGCGCGGGGGGCTCAGCATGCGTGGTGGCCCAACTCCGGCGTCTTGCAGCGGAGGAATGACCGGGGTCCTTGGCTTCAAGGGAGCCTTGCGATCGCCGCCGGGAGGCGCACCCTTGCGGTCAACCAGCATGCGCTTCTCCATATGGATAACTGGACCCATTGCATGCGCGTACCAAGCCACGTACGCGTTGAGGACCTTGGGAACGCAGCTCGGCTTGCTGATGAAGAAATAGGAGCCCGTGTTAAGCCGCATGAAATGGTGCATCGCATTCCTTATCCCCTCCCGGCTGGCCGCGGGCTCTTCCAAAAACGCCTCCAGCGGGATCCCATGGTGATAGTTGGATTGTTGGGCGAACCGGTGGGGGTTATACCTCATGAAAAGTGTCGTCTCGTTCTGCCTGAACACCAGGTAGCCCGGCCGAATGGAGTAGAGGTGAAGAATCTCCCGGGCTTTAAGTACGGAGGCCCCGTCCTTGAAGTCGTCGCGCAGCGCCACCACCGACTTGGAGGTCTCTGAGCCTATGGTTATGACTTTATTCAAAAAATAAACCTTCGCTCCGACCAGGTGTGGACGAAGGAGCAACCCCCTAGCCTCCCGCAGAGGCGCAACCATGATCGAGGCGCCGACCAGCCGCAGACGCATGACTCTTGGGAGTCTGCACTTCTAAAAAAACGGAGGGATCTTATGGACGCCGAACACCCCATGCACATGCATTTCCATCCACGAGGTGAAGTAGTGCATCGGGAAATTAGCAGGCTGCACCCCAGGTTCATTAGCGTCCGCTGCTACGCTAAGTCCATTATATAGGTGAGCCAACTCGGCGATTCCTATTGTCAACTGCAGGCCAGCCACCATTCGATGCGCTGGGTAGAAAACGGACGGCCGCATGTGGCGCGGGTGCATGGGGAGCGCGAAGCTGCACAGCCACAATCCCAGGAATCCTACAAAAAAGGTCTCCTCATCCATGCCCAGGACGGCGATTTCTGACAAGGGCATGACGGCGGCGTCGGGGAGATAAAAGTCCTTTTGATCGTCCTCCGATGTTGGTCGGCGGTCCAAGCCGAAGCCAAAAGGGTCATCAAACTTGGGGAACTTCTCGCTCCGCTCCGATAGAAACTCCGGTCGAATGAAGCGGGCGATAAAATCTGCGAAACTGAATCCCCGGACGCCTGATTCCAGATAGAGCCCTTCATATATGTTCAGCACCTTCACCAAGCTCGGAAACTGGTGCTGAATAGCATTCTCCGGCGTCAGATCAAACACCAGTGGCTTGGTGGCAAAGACGTATTCGTCAGGAGGAAGCATCTCCTCGTAATGCTCCCCCCTCATCGGCAGACCCGAGATTTCAGCAAACTCTTCTAAGGAGATAGAGACTTCCCTGTCCGTCATAAGGAAGGTGTGGGTGGGGATATTCCATTGTTCGATAAAAGCCTTAATCCACCACGTTGGAGGAGAGGGGTACTCAAAAAGCGAGACGTAGATTGCCGAATATAAGTCAATCTTCATCAGATGAGTCCTCTTCACCGATAAGATGTACCGGGCCCACTGCAAATATCCGGCGGGTGGTCGCGGGGTCAATCCAATGTTATAAGCCTGTCCCCAAGGGCGTGCTTCACCCTGACAGATTCGCCTCCCCAAAATGTCTATTGCCGGCGGCGGCTGCACAGGAATAGCCCCAATTGCAGGCTGGAGGAGATCATCCGAATTCCAATCCTTGACCTCCATGGCATACTTTACCGGGGGTTCATCCGCATAGGGGATCGAAAATATGGGCTCAGACGGCATAGCAGAACCGAAGTTTCGGCGACCCTTGATAATGTCGATATACCACCTACTCCACAAGTGAAGGATTTTGTGCTCGGGGTCATGGTCCTTGATGAGAGCGAGCACCTCTCGGTCTACTGGTGTCTGGGGAAATCCTCCCTCCGATCGAATGTAACATTTCGAAATAATAAAAATATTATTTTTGGAAATTTTTATAATTTAATATTATTTTATAGGATATTTTAATATTTTGGTATTATTAAATACAAATAAATGGGAAAAATTTTAGAAAAAAATTATGGAAAACTCTAAAATAGGGTAAATTAGAGAATTATGACGTTTCTAAGTTTAATTGATTAGTTATATGCTAAATTAGTGTTAATCGCGATTAAAAATCGCTAATCGGTTTTTAGCTTTTTTGTGCAAAACATGCACATACCACTTTTTCACACTTGTGCATTTTCTTGCCATGGTTTCTCATTTGGGTTTACTATTTGAGTGAGAAGGAATTTAGAGAAAAGAAAAGAAATGGAAAAATGGTTTATATTAAAGAATTTAGTAGTTGGTGAGAGAGAGAGAGAGGTATGGGCTTCCTTGACCAAGACTTAGCCATCTCCTTTATTCCCTTCACTCATTTCTCTCCCTCTCCTTCAAGTTGCTGCTGCTGCTCCTGCTCCTCACCCCACCTCCCCTCTTCAAGCCTCAAATCACCTCTAAAACAACTCCAAAACCCCACTCTCATTTCATTAAAAGTGTGCACAAGCTCAAGATCTACACATTGGACTAAAGAAGCAAGGATTTTGGCCACTAGGGGCAACTCAAGAAAATTCTTGAGTTGCCAAATGAGGTATTTTCTGGATCATTAACTTAGTTTTAGCATTTCCTTTACCCCCATGTTATGATTGAACCGATATTGTGTGATTTTGGTGACTTGAGGGAAAACCTAGTCAGGGTTTGAGGAAAATTATAAGTTGTGATGGGAAATTGAGCTCAGTAGAGGCTACACTAACACCCTAGTATATGAATTGAGACCCAAACCTGAAACTTAAACCCAGAATACGGATTTGTAGAAACCGATATTGGAAAATTTGTGAAATCTGTGAAGGTTATTTGGGATGTGCTATCAACCCGAGACTCTGAAAATTATATTGATTGGACAGTGACATGTGCAGGCACCCAGGAAGCTACCACCAAGACCCCAACCCCTAACTCATCAAGCCGGCCGCAGATTTATCCATTCTGGCCGCAATTTGCGGCCAGACCATGGTGGATTTGCCTCGTTTTGGTTTTGGTGTTCCCTTATCTGTAGATTTGACCCCTGGTATATATAGATTTGTCTAATTTGACCTAGGGTGAAATCTGGAACATATTTCCTAAGTTGCTGTTTTGGATTCGTGTTTCCGTATTCCGTATTCTTAATTCTGAATTTGTGTCTTGTGATTTACCTCGACTCTTTGGCGTTTATACGACGATATAGAGGATTTATTGATGGTTTTGAAGGCGTGCCATAGGTTCTAACCTATAGGCCCCTTATCGTATCGTTTTGGGTTTCGTGTGCCGTTTTAGCTTTGATTTGGTTTTAATGCACATATACGATACTTTGACGTGTAGGTACCCTATGAAGACTTTGGGACGACAAGCAAACGCGTGGTGACATCGACAGATGAAGACGCAAGGTGAGTAGATTATATCTACAGGGGGAAGTCGGGTGGATGGCGTATAGCACCCCCGCAGTCCGTATTTGTTATGTTATATATATGATAGTTAGGTGTACTATGGATAGTGTAGGGTTAGAAGTGACTAGTGTAGTTCATAGTCGCGAACCCTAGAATAGATTTACACCTATACGCACACCCATGAATATTCATTATTCTTGCACTGTGATGATGATATTGGATGACATTGGAGATGAGTCGATGATGTTGGGCATTGTGCCGCGAGATCGGTGATTTGATGTGATTCGTATTTGGGATACGATACATGATCTCTAGCGGGCCTTAGGACGTGTGCTTGCACACGCAGTATATTGATGGTATCAGTTGTACTAGACTTAGATCAGTACCCCAGATTATGTGATACGATGATAATGATACCTGATATCTAATGAAAGGAATGTGATATTGACCCGTACCCAGCTATTGGGATGCCGTACGACGATTTACCGTACGAGCCTATATTGATGATAGATCCGCACTCATGATCGAGGATGTCTTACGATATATTGTATCGTACGCGATATTATTGAGGCGGGATCACCGACTATTATATCTATATATATATCGACTCCGATTTAGGTGGTTTCCATACCTCTTCCGATTGACTTGATACTTAGATCTGTAGTTTGCATAGTAGATTCTTCACTGTGGTGTTGATTATTTGATTTCCGCATATTCATTCTATTCGCATTGCTTGCATATGTTTATCGCTATATTATTATCATGCTGTTAGGACACCAGCACCATTATCGATGATGCGTATGTTCCACGTACACTATTTGCCGGCTCACACACTTCATCATCGATAATTGCCATGCCACTACACTGTAGTACCGTTGCATCAGGACATGACCTTATATGCGCATACAATTATTCCATGCTGCAGGATATATTGTTACTTGCATTTCATTTATATGTCACATGCATCATGCTTTCTGATTTGCGCATTGAGATATGTTGTTTTTATGATATTTCCGATATATTGAGAGAGGGCTGACCCGGACTGACAGATGCCTGATATATTGAGAGAGGGCTGACCCGGACTGACGGATGCCCGATATATTGAGAGAGGGCTGACCCGGACTGACGGATGCCCGATATATTGAGAGAGGGCTGACCCGGACTGACGGATGCCCGATATATGAGAGAGAGGGCTGACCCGGACTGACGGATGCTCGGTATATGAGGATTTACGTGCCGATGCTAGGCACAGGTTTTCATGATGTTTTCGAGTGTCGATGCTAGGTACTCAGGTTCCATGCTTTTGGTTATATCCTCATATTTTCCATGCATATGCTTTATGACATTTACATGCATAATGCTTATTGTCATTTGGGTGACAGGTGGACGGGGTCCATATACATACAGACTTTTATTACATTGATCATACTTCATTGTATATATAACAGGGTATGAGGGCGCTGTTATATATACCCTTACACCAATATTAGTGGAACGGGACGCTAATATATGTGTATTGATATTCATTTTGATATTTCATCAAATTTACTTCATGCAGACATACCTTATATGTATGACATGTTATTACCTGAGGCACTGGCACGGGTACTTGGCACTGCATACACGATTAGATGTTACATTGCCACCTTATCATGCTTCAGGCTTATTCTTTGAGGTTTATATATCTGATTGTATTGATCTAGGATTATGTCTTGCATTCGATTTCTGCTTGTAGATATTTCTATTCACGAGTTGGCAACTCACCCCCGTTGCGCCACAGTTCTTGCAGGTTTTGCCGTACAGGTTCCATTGCGGCATTTTTGGCACACTGCTTCCTTGCGGGTGAATTGCTTTTGGTAGACGGGTTCTTTTGCATCAAGAACCACCATTGTACTTGTATTATTCATTGTATGTAAAATTTCCATCAACCAAAACTTGTATATTGTTTCAGACTCAAACACTAGTGATGTATTTTCGACCTTAGAGTCGCGCTTAGTAGTATTGCGGTTTTCATGCTTATTGAGTTCTTTTGGTTTTGACCCTCGCCATTCGGCGTTGTATTTTATTATTGCTTATGTGGTTGTGACCGTCGATTGACGAAGAGCTAGCTCCCGCTTGGGGATGCCTTTATCATTGCATATATATTATTCTTGTTGTACCCCGTTCGGGGCCAGTTTTTACAAAAGAAACTCTGCCGAAATTTTTAGAAAAGACTTTACATTTTAAAAATGCATATTCGGCTTAGTTATTTAAAAACCTTGACTTCAAACATATTTTCCTTCACTTCTTTAAACCAGTTTTCTTTACTTACTCTTAAAATGGTTTTAGATTTCTGGGCTTTTGGCTTACTTGGATCAGATGGAGTTCTATAGACTTCATATGGTTCAAGGGCCAGTCACGTGCTCTTTCGGGTCATGACAAAGTTGGTATCAGAGCGCTAGGTTGACCTTGGTTCGAGTCTAAGTTTGACTATGTGGAGCCTAGGGTGTCTATATATATACGGAACTTAGGCTTGACCTTACGGAACTTAGACTTAGTCGAGGGGGTATTAGACCCGAACTTTCGTCGCGTAGGATGACCCTTGGTTGATGGAATAGATGACTAAAGTAGAGTGACGTACCGTGGGTATGTTCCGCTGCATACTTACGACACGCCACTCCGCTTAAGGAACCTTAGGGTGTACATATTTTCGAGATCAGTGACTCTCTTCATATCCATGATTATACATCCATTTGAGATCCCCGATTCTGTTAGTTACATGATCATACCTCCATTGATACCGTTCCTTCTTATGATCATGTATCCACTCTGGATCTGTTGTTCTCTTTCTTGCCATTGATCTGCTCTCTTCGATACTCGATTGAGGTTCCTGTCGCCATGTTGAGCGCAGTTTGGGCTGCTGCTAGGGTTATGGTCAGTGCGAGCTCGTTTGGTACGAGGGCCGACCATTGTGTTTTCTGGTGACATGGGAACGTCTCGAGTTAGTATTGATGACGGTGACCTCTAGTGGAGGCGAGTGCTTGGTTTGGCACCGGATGATCGGGCCATTGTTAGAGCTGCCAGTTGAGAGAGGACTGTTGATGTACAGCATACCTCAGAGATTATGATGTCGCGTACCGTGCAGACAGATGGACCAGCTGTTGCTGAGATTGACAGGATGTCGCTTTCGGAGCTTACGAGCTAAGATTGCCGGAGCTTCCAGGCAGATATGAGACAGATGATAGCTAGTCTACCCGATTTGAGAGACGAAGGTGATTCGTCCGATTTATGCGCCGGAGCGGGCCCAGTTGAGTTGAAGATTTCCAGTATGGAGAGTCTTACTCAGATCTAGAGCAGACCGATTCAGAGATGACCGCCAATGTATCGCCTTTCCTGGAGGATTGAGGCGCTGTTCAGCGTACAGACGAATGTGCCAATTGTTGCTGCAAACGACGAGATATCGCCCAGATGGTTGGAGGTACTGCAGCATGAGCATATACTTAGAGATATGATGGACGGTCGCTAGTCACCTGAGGATGAATGACTAGGACATGTGGTTCGTTCACCGATGCGAGGTTATCAGATAGATTGCTTCCAGCTAGAGACGACTTCACGCGGAGGCGTTGAAAGTCGATAGAGACGATCGAGTGTCAGGAGCCATTTTCCAAGTTTAAAGTATACGGAAAGACATGCAGGCGATTCCATGGACCCTCTAGAAGAATGAAATCCTAACTCGGCTTAATGACCGTGTGAAAGCCTTTGAACCTTATGGTTTGCGGCAGTTCCGCGGCGCCATTAGTGAGGCTTGGGTTTGCCCTTCTACGGCTTGACCACCGACGCTGTGGCATGTACTCGATACTATTAAACTGTACTCAAGATGTTAATCTCTTGGGGGATTATGAGGGTCAGACGAGTCGATCGGACGATTCGACATCATTCGGATATCATGTGATGGGATGCATTGCTTGGGAGACTCCAGATACGAGCATAGCCGTTGGAGCGCAGTCCGTGCAGCCACGATGAGGCGAGCCCGAATCAGTCGACATTGAAGCAGAGTGAAGTGAAGAGTTCGCGAGAGATTTCGACGAGATGACGTTCCACTCCGCCTACATCAGAGATGCGATACACACGCAGAGGCAATGTATATGGATATGCCTTCCAGAAAGAGGCGCGATGAGTATGCAGCCATTCCGGAACAAGAATTAGCTTCAGCATTGGACGATGACTTCCGGGCAATTCGGCAGAAAAGAGATATGCGAGAGACATCGGATCGATCATAGCCGAGAGCATTGCAGTGCGTAGATAACATGGCGTGACGTCGAAGTGGACGGAAATACAGACAAGCGGACAAGAGGTTCGTGCGAGACGTTGACGAGCTGTCATTACTTCCCGTCGAAACTAGAGACCTGATATGCTTACAGAGGCGTTAGGATGCAACCAGATTCCGAGAAATGTTGTACTGAGGACACAGATGTCCATTGAGCGAGAAGAGATTATGCAAGAGTACCGGCCTCCGTACAGATCGATATAGGTATGATTGGAAGAGACCCTGAGCAGGATTCCTTCCAGGACACTGCTGCAATGATGCTTGCACCCAGGATCAGATGTGTGATATGCATTCAGAGAGCCAGAGGCCGACGCCAGTAACATGCTGCTTTACGAATGGTTGTGAGGATTGACCGAGAGATGATCAGAGAAGTGTCAGAACGGAATCGTCCCCGTTAGCACACCTGACAGGGCCGATGAGCCGATTGACTGCGAGATAGGTAATCCGCAGAGAAGATAAGGACCCAGAGTCAGAGGACGCCAGACCGTGAGCAAGAGGCAAGTAGATATCTTGTGCTGCTAGCATTGGATGCACCGACTCCTTCTCGACCTTGAAGGAGGAACTACCGACGACGGTATTTATGATTTGTGATTTTGTGATTCGATTATCACGTATCCATCATTTTGGATTTCGGTATTTTGGGCGTTCTGTTTGCATGATTTAGTTTTGATGGCTGAGTTTCATGATATTTGTTTCATGCACCCACTGGATATTTATATTTTGCGTATAGTTATTACATTTGAGCTATTGATTGTGATTTCACGCCTATCTTATACAGTGATTTGATTTACACTTCCAGCATAGTTTTCATGCACCTTTAGTGTTTTGATATACGATTTTGGTGCACGCCAGATGCACTAAATCGGGATTCTTCGTGCATGTCACATGCACCTGATTTTTTGCTGTCAGGCACACATGTTGCCTATGACAGATTTTTCGTGCACACCCGTTGCACCTAGATGTTGTTTTGTACACCTGTATGGCACATATATGGATTTTGATTCCGTGCGCACCAGACGCACCGGATGTTCTTATATACATTTTTGGGGATTGATTTCTTATAGAGCAGTACATTTTTATGATATTCGCTACGTATTGATGTTTTCGGAACCCCGGCAAATTGGATTTTACCGGAATGTTTTTGTATTTGGGGGTTTAAATTTAAATTCGGGGACCGAATTTATTTAAGGGGGGTAGATTGTAACATTTCGAAATAATAAAAATATTATTTTTGGAAATTTTTATAATTTAATATTATTTTATTGGATATTTTAATATTTTGGTATTATTAAATACAAATAAATGGGAAAAATTTTAGAAAAAAATTATGGAAAACTCTAAAATAGGGTAAATTAGAGAATTATGCCGTTTCTAAGTTTAATTGATTAGTTATATGCTAGATTAGTGTTAATCGCGATTAAAAATCGCTAATCGGTTTTTAGCTTTTTTGTGCAAAACATGCACATACCACTTTTTCACACTTGTGCATTTTCTTGCCATGGTTTCTCATTTGGGTTTACTATTTGAGTGAGAAGGAATTTAGAGAAAAGAAAAGAAATGGAAAAAGGGTTTATATTAAAGAATTTAGTAGTTGGTGAGAGAGAGAGAGGTATGGGCTTCCTTGACCAAGACTTAGCCATCTCCTTTATTCCCTTCACTCATTTCTCTCCCTCTCCTTCAAGTTGCTGCTGCTGCTCCTGCTCCTCACCCCACCTCCCCTCTTCAAGCCTCAAATCACCTCTGAAACAACTCCAAAACCCCACTCTCATTTCATTAAAAGTGTGCACAAGCTCAAGATCTACACATTGGACTAAAGAAGCAAGGATTTTGGCCACTAGGGGCAACTCAAGAAAATTCTTGAGTTGCCAAATGAGGTATTTTCTGGATCATTAACTTAGTTGTAGCATTTCCTTTACCCCCATGTTATGATTGAACCGATATTGTGTGATTTTGGTGACTTGAGGGAAAACCTAGTTAGGGTTTGAGGAAATTATGAGTTGTAATGGGAAATTGAGCTCAGTAGAGGCTACACCAACACCCTAGTGTATGAATTGAGACCCAAACCTGAAGCTTAAACCCAGAATACGGATTTGTAGAAACCGATATCGGAAAATTTGTGAAATCTGTGAAGGTTATTTGGGATCTGCTATCAACCCGAGACTCTGAAAATTATATTGATTGGACAGTGACATGTGCAGGCACCCAGGAAGCTACCACCAAGACCCCAACCCCTAACTCATCAAGCCGGCCGCAGATTTATCCATTCTGGCCGCAACATTCTGGCCGCAATTTACGGCCAGACCATGGTGGATTTGCCTCGTTTTGGTTTTGGTGTTCCCTTATCTGTAGATTTGACCCCTGGTATATATAGATTTGTCTAATTTGACCTAGGGTGAAATCTGGAACATATTTCCTAAGTTGCTGTTTTGGATTCGTGTTTCCGTATTCCGTATTCTTAATTCTGAATTTGTGTCTTGTGATTTACCTCGACTATTTGGCGTTTATACGACGATATAGAGGATTTATTGATGGTTTTGAAGGCATGCCATAGGTTCTAACCTATAGGCCCCTTATCGTATCGTTTTGGGTTTCGTGTGCCGTTTTAGCTTTGATTTGGTTTTAATGCGCATATACGATACTTTGACGTGTAGGTACCCTATGAAGACTTCGGGACGACAAGCAAACGCGTGGTGACATCGACAGATGAAGACGCAAGGTGAGTAGATTATATCTACATGGGGAAGTCGGGTGGATGGCGTATAGCACCCCCGCAGTCCGTAGCTGTTATGTTATATATATGATAGTTAGGTGTACTATGGATAATGTAGGGTTAGAAGTGACTAGTGTAGTTCATAGTCGCGAACCCTAGAATAGATTTACACCTACACGCACATCCTTGCATATTCATTATTCTTGCACTGTGTTGATGATATTGGATGACATTGGAGATGAGTCGATGATGTTGGGCATTGTGCCGCGAGATCGGTGATTTGATGTGATTCGTATTTGGGATACGATACGTGATCTCTAGCGGGCCTTGGGACGTGTGCTTGCACACGCAGTATATTGATGGTATCAGTTGTACTAGACTTAGATCAGTACCCCAGATTATGTGATACGATGATAATGATACCTGATATCTGATGAAAGGAATGTGATATTGACCCGTACCCAGCTATTGGGATGCCGTACGACGATTTACCGTACGAGCCTATATTGATGATAGATCCGCACTCATGACACGAGGATGTCTTACGATATATTGTATCGTACGCGATATTATTGAGGCGGGATCACCGACTATTATATCTATATATATATCGACTCAGATTTAGGTGGTTTCCATACCTCTTCCGATTGACTTGATACTTAGATCTGTAGTTTGCATAGTAGATTCTTCACTGTGGTGTTGATTATTTGATTTCCGCATATTCATTCTATTCGCATTGCTTGCATATGTTTATCGCTATATTATTATCATGCTGTTAGGACACCAGCACCATTATCGATGATGCGTATGTTCCACGTACACTATTTGCCGGCTCACACACTTCATCATCAATAATTGCCATGCCACTACACTGTAGTACTGTTGCATCAGGACATGACCTTATATGCGCATACTATTATTCCATGCTGCAGGATATATTGTTACTTGCATTTCATTTATATGTCACATGCATCATGCTTTCTGATTTGCGCATTGAGATATGTTGTTTTTATGATATTTCCGATATATTGAGAGAGGGCTGACCCGGACTGACGGATGCCCGATATATTGAGAGAGGACTGTCCCGGACTGACGGATGCCCGATATATTGAGAGAGGGTTGACCCGGACTGACGGATGCCCGGTATATGAGGATTTACGTGCCGATGCTAGGCACAGGTTTTCATGATGTTTTCGAGTGTCGATGCTAGGCACTCAGGTTCCATGCTTTTGGTTATATCCTCATATTTTCCATGCATATGCTTTATGACATTTACATGCATAATGCTTATTGTCATTTGGGTGACAGGTGGATGGGGTCCACATACATACAGACTTTTATTACATTGATCATACTTCATTGTATATATAACAGGGTATGAGGGCGCTGTTATATATACCCTTACACCAATATTAGTGGAATGGGACGCTAATATATGTGTATTGATATTCATTTTGATATTTCATCATATTTACTTCATGCAGACATACCTTATATGTATGACATGTTATTACCTGAGGTACTAGCACGGGTACTTGGCACTGCATACACGATTAGATGTTACATTGCCACCTTATCATGCTTCAGGCTTATTCTTTGAGGTTTATATATTTGATTGTATTGACCTAGGATTATGTCTTGCATTCGATTTCTGCTTGTAGATATTTCTATTCACGAGTTGGCAACTCACCCCCGTTGTGCCACAGTTCTTACAGGTTTTGCCGTACAGGTTCCATTGCGGCATTTTTGGCACACTGCTTCCTTGCGGGTGAATTGCTTTTGGTAGCTGGGTTCTTTTGCATCAAGAACCACCATTGTACTTGTATTATTCATTGTATCTAGAATTTCCATCAACCAAAACTTGTATATTGTTTCAGACTCAGACACTAGTGATGTATTTTCGACGTTAGAGTCGCACTTAGTAGTATTGCGGTTTTCATGCTTATTGAGTTCTTTTGGTTTTGACCCTCGCCATTCGGCGTTGTATTTTATTATTGCTTGTGTGGTTGTGACCGTCGATTGACGAAGAGCTAGCTCCCGCTTGGGGATGCCTTTATCATTGCATATATGTTGTTCTTGTTGTACCCCGTTCGGGGCCAGTTTTTACAAAAGAAACTCTGCCGAAATTTTTAGAAAAGACTTTACATTTTAAAAATGTATATTCGGCTTAGTTATTTAAAAACCTTGACTTCAAACATGTTTTCCTTCACTTCTTTAAACCAGTTTTCTTTACTTACTCTTAAAATGGTTTTAGATTTCTGGGCTTTTGGCTTACTTGGATCAGATGGAGTTCTATAGACTTCACATGGTTCAAGGGCCAGTCACGTGCTCTTTCGGGTCGTGACAAAGTTGGTATCAGAGCGCTAGGTTGACCTTGGTTCGAGTCTAAGTTTGACTATGTGGAGCCTAGGGTGTCTATATATATACGGAACTTAGGCTTGACCTTACGGAACTTAGACTTAGTCGAGGAGGTATTAGACCCGAACTTTCGTCGCGTAGGATGACCCTTGGTTGATGGAATAGGTGACTAAAGTAGAGTGACGTACCGTGGGTATGTTCCGCGGCATACTTACGACATGCCACTCCGCCTAAGGAACCTTAGGGTGTACATATTTTCGAGATCAGTGACTCTCTTCATATCCATGATTATACATCCATTTGAGATCCCCGATTCTGTTAGTTACATGATCATACCTCCATTGATGCCGTTCCTTCTAATGATCATGTATCCACTCTGGATCTGTTGTTCTCTTTCTTGCCATTGATCTGCTCTCTTCGATACTCGATTGAGGTTCCTGTCGCTATGTTGAGCGCAGTTTGGGCTGCTGCTAGGGTTATGGTCAGTGCGAGCTCATTTGGTACGAGGGCCGACCATTGTGTTTTCTGGTGACATGGGAACGTCTCGAGTTAGTATTGATGACTGTGACCTCTAGTGGAGGCGAGTGCTTGGTTTGGCACAGGATGATCGGGCCATTGTTAGAGCTTTCAGTTGAGAGAGGACTGTTGATGTACAGCATACCTCAGAGATTATGATGTCGCCTACCGTGCAGACAGATGGACCAGCTGTTGCTGAGATTGACAGGATGTCGCTTCCGGAGCTTACGAGCTGAGATTGCCGGAGCTTCCAGGCAGATATGAGACAGATGATAGCTAGTCTACCCGATTTGAGAGACGAAGGTGATTCGTCCGATTTATGCGCCGTAGCGGGCCCAATTGAGTTGAAGATTTCTAGTGTGGAGAGTCTTACTCAGATCTAGAGCTGACCGATTCAGAAATGACCGCCAATGTATCGCCTTTCCTGGAGGATTGAGGCGCTGTTCAGCGTACAGACGAATGTGCCAGTTGCTGCTGCAAACGACGAGATATCGCCCAGATGGTTGGAGCTACTGCAGCATGAGCATATACTTAGAGATATGATGGACGGTCGCTAGTCACCTGAGGATGAATGACTAGGACATGTGGTTCGTTCACCGATGCGAGGTTATCAGATAGATTGCTTCCAGCTAGAGACGACTTCACGGGGAGGCGTTGAAAGTCGATAGAGATGATCGAGTGTCAGGAGTCATTTTCCAAGTTTAAAGTATACGGAAAGACATGCAGGCGATTCCATGGACCCTCTAGAAGAATGAAATCCTAACTCGACTTAATGACCGTGTGAAAGCCTTTGAACCTTAGGGTTTGCGGCAGTTCCGCGGCGCCATTAGTGAGGCTTGGGTTTGCCCTTCTACGGCTGGACCACCGACGCTGTGGCATGTACTCGATACTATTAAACTGTACTCAAGATGTTGATCTCTGGGGGATTATGAGGGTCTGACGAGTCGATCGGACGATTCGACATCATTCGGATATCATGTGATGGGATGCATTGCTTGGGAGACTCCAGATACGAGCATAGCCGTTGGAGCGCAGTCCGTGCAGCCACGATGAGGCGAGCCTGAATCAGTCGACATTGAAGCAGAGTGAAGTGAAGAGTTCACAAGAGATTTCGACGAGATGATGTTCCACTCCGCCGACATCAGAGATGCGATACACACGCAGAGGCAATGTATATGGATATAGCTTCCAGAAGGATGCGCGATGAGTATGCAGCCATTCCGGAACAAGAATTAGCTTCAGCATTGGACGATGACTTCCGGGCAATTCGGCAGAAAAGAGATATGCGAGAGACATCGGATCGATCATAGCCGAGAGCATTGCAGTGCGTAGATAACATGGCGTGACGTCAAAGTGGACGGAAATACAGACAAGCGGACAAGAGGTTCGTGCGAGACGTTGATGAGCTGTCATTACTTCCCGTCGAGACTAGAGACCTGATATGCTTACAGAGGCGTTAGGATGCAACCAGATTCCGAGAAATGTTGTACTGAGGACACAGATGTCCATTGAGCGAGAAGAGATTATGCAAGAGTACCAGCCTCCGTACAGATCGGCATAGGTATGATTGGAAGAGACCCTGAGCAGGATTCCTTCCAGGACACTGCTGCAATGATGCTTGCACCCAGGATCAGATGTGTGATGTGCATTCAGAGAGCCAGAGGCCGACGCCAGTAACATGCTGCTTTACGAGTGGTCGTGAGGATTGACCGAGAGATGATCAGAGAAGTGCCAGAATGGAATTGTCCCCGTTAGCACACCTGACAGGGCCGATGAGCCGATTGACTGCGAGATAGGTAATCCGCAGAGAAGATAAGGACCCAGAGTCAGAGGACGCCAGACCGTGAGCAAGAGGCAAGTAGATATCTTGCGCTGCTAGCATTGGATGCACCGACTCCTTCTCGACCTTGAAGGAGGAACTACCGACGACGGTATTTATGATTTGTGATTTTGTGATTCGATTATCACGTATCCGTCATTTTGGATTTCGGTATTTTGGACGTTCTGTTTGCATGATTTAGTTTTGATGACTGAGTTTCATGATATTTGTTTCATGCACCTACTGGATATTTATATTTTGCGCATAGTTATTACATTTTAGCTATTGATTGTGATTTCATGCCTATCTTATGCAGTGATTTGATTTACACTTCCAGCATAGTTTTCATGCACCTTTAGTGTTTTGATAAACGATTTTGGTGCACGCCAGATGCACTAAATCGGGATTCTTCGTGCATGTCACATGCACCTGATTTTTTGCTGTCAGGCACACACGTTGCCTATGACAGATTTTTCGTGCACACCCGTTGCACCTAGATGTTGTTTTGTACACCTGTATGGCACATATATGGATTTTGATTCCGTGCGCACCAGATGCACCGGATGTTCTTATATACATTTTTGGGGATTGATTTCTTATAGAGCAGTACATTTTTATGATATTCGCTATGTATTGATGTTTTCGGATCCTCGACAAATTGGATTTTACCGGATTGTTTTTGTATTTGGGGGTTTAAATTTAAATTCGGGGACCGAATTTATTTAAGGGGGGTAGATTGTAACATTTCGAAATAATAAAAATATTATTTTTGGAAATTTTTATAATTTAATATTATTTTATTGGATATTTTAATATTTTGGTATTATTAAATACAAATAAATGGGAAAAATTTTAGAAAAAAATTATGGAAAACTCTAAAATAGGGTAAATTAGAGAATTATGCCGTTTCTAAGTTTAATTGATTAGTTATATGCTAAATTAGTGTTAATCGCGATTAAAAATCGCTAATCGGTTTTTAGCTTTTTTGTGCAAAACATGCACATACCACTTTTTCGCACTTGTGCATTTTCTTGCCATGGTTTCTCTTTTGGGTTTACTATTTGAGTGAGAAGGAATTTAGAGAAAAGAAAAGAAATGGAAAAAGGGTTTATATTAAAGAATTTAGTAGTTGGTGAGAGAGAGAGAGAGAGGTATGGGCTTCCTTGACCAAGACTTAGCCATCTCCTTTATTCCCTTCACTCATTTCTCTCCCTCTCCTTCAAGTTGCTGCTGCTGCTCCTGCTCCTCAACCCACCTTCCCTCTTCAAGTCTCAAATCACCTCTAAAACAACTCCAAAACCCCACTCTCATTTCATTAAAAGTGTGCACAAGCTCAAGATCTACACATTGGACTAAAGAAGCAAGGATTTTGGCCACTAGGGGCAACTCTAGAAAATTCTTGAGTTGCCAAATGAGGTATTTTCTGGATCATTAACTTAGTTTTAGCATTTCCTTTACCCCCATGTTATGATTGAACCGATATTGTGTGATTTTGGTGACTTGAGGGAAAACCTAGTTAGGGTTGGAGGAAATTATGAGTTGTGATGGGAAATTGAGCTCAGTAGAGGCTACACCAACACCCTAGTGTATGAATTGAGACCCAAACCTGAAGCTTAAACCCAGAATACGGATTTGTAGAAACCGATATCGGAAAATTTATGAAATCTGTGAAGGTTATTTGGGATCTGCTATCAACCCGAGACTCTGAAAATTATATTGATTGGACAGTGACATGTGCAGGCACCCAGAAAGCTACCACCAAGACCCCAACCCCTAACTCATCGAGTTGGCCGCAGATTTATCCATTCTGGCCGCAACATTCTTGCCGCAATTTGCGGCCAGACCATGGTGGATTTGCCTCGTTTTGGTTTTGGTGTTCCCTTATCTGTAGATTTGACCCCTGGTATATATAGATTTGTCTAATTTGACCTAGGGTGAAATCTGGAACATATTTCCTAAGTTGCTGTTTTGGATTCGTGTTTCCGTATTCCGTATTCTTAATTCTGAATTTGTGTCTTGTGATTTACCTCGACTATTTGGCGTTTATATGACGATATAGAGGATTTATTGATGGTTTTGAAGGCGTGCCATAGGTTCTAACCTATAGGCCCCTTATCGTATCGTTTTGGGTTTCGTGTGCCGTTTTAGCTTTGATTTGGTTTTAATGCGCATATACGATACTTTGACGTGTAGGTACCCTATGAAGACTTCGGGACGACAAGCAAACGCGTGGTGACATCGACAGATGAAGACGCAAGGTGAGTAGATTATATCTACAGAGGGAAGTCGGGTGGATGGCGTATAGCACCCCCGCAGTCCGTAGTTGTTATGTTATATATATGATAGTTAGGTGTACTATGGATAGTGTAGGGTTAAAAGTGACTAGTGTAGTTCATAGTCGCGAACCCTAGAATAGATTTACACCTATACGCACACCCTTGCATATTCATTATTCTTGCACTGTGTTGATGATATTGGATGACATTGGAGATGAGTCGATGATGTTGGGCATTGTGCCGCGAGATCGGTGATTTGATGTGATTCGTATTTGGGATACGATACGTGATCTCTAGCGGGCCTTGGGACGTGTGCTTGCACACGCAGTATATTGATGGTATCAGTTGTACTAGACTTAGATCAGTACCCCAGATTATGTGATACGATGATAATGATACCTGATATCTGATGAAAGGAATGTGATATTGACCCGTACCCAGCTATTGGGATGCCGTACGATGATTTACAGTACGAGCCTATATTGATGATAGATCCGCACTCATGACTCGAGGATGTCTTATGATATATTGTCTCGTACGCGATATTATTGAGGCGGGATCACCGACTATTATATCTATATATATATCGACTCAGATTTAGGTGGTTTCCATACCTCTTCCGATTGACTTGATACTTAGATCTGTAGTTTGCATAGTAGATTCTTCACTGTGGTGTTGATTATTTGATTTCCGCATATTCATTCTATTCGCATTGCTTGCATATGTTTATCGCTATATTATTATCATGCTGTTAGGACACCAGCACCATTATCGATGATGCGTATGTTCCACGTACACTATTTGCCGGCTCACACACTTCATCATCGATAATTGCCATGCCACTACACTGTAGTACTGTTGCATCAGGACATGACCTTATATGCGCATACTATTATTCCATGCTGCAGGATATATTGTTACTTGCATTTCATTTATATGTCACATGCATCATACTTTCTGATTTGCGCATTGAGATATGTTGTTTTTATGATATTTCCGATATATTGAGAGAGGGCTGACCCGGACTGACGAATGCCCGATATATTGAGAGAGGGCCGACCCGGACTGACGGATGCCCGATATATTGAGAGAGGGCTGACCCGGACTGACGGATGCCCGATATATGAGAGAGAGGGCTGACCCGGACTGACGGATGCCCGGTATATGAGGATTTACGTGCCGATGCTAGGCACAGGTTTTCATGATGTTTTCGAGTGTCGATGCTAGGCACTCAGGTTCCATGCTTTTGGTTATATCCTCATATTTTCCATGCATATGCTTTATGACATTTACGTGCATAATGCTTATTGTCATTTGGGTGACAGGTGGACGGGGTCCACATACATACAGACTTTTATTACATTGATCATACTTCATTGTATATATAACAGGGTATGAGGGCGCTGTTATATATACCCTTACACCAATATTAGTGGAATGGGACGCTAATATATGTGTATTGATATTCATTTTGATATTTCATCATATTTACTTCATGCAGACATACCTTATATGTATGACATGTTATTACCTGAGGCACTGGCACGGGTACTTGGCACTGCATACACGATTAGATGTTACATTGCCACCTTATCATGCTTCAGGCTTATTCTTTGAGGTTTATATATCTGATTGTATTGACCTAGGATTATGTCTTGCATTCGATTTCTGCTTGTAGATATTTCTACTCACGAGTTAGCAACTCACCCCCGTTGTGCCACAGTTCTTGCAGGTTTTTCCGTACAGGTTCCATTGCGGCATTTTTGGCACACTGCTTCCTTGCGGGTGAATTGCTTTTGGTAGCTGGGTTCTTTTGCATCAAGAACCACCATTGTACTTGTATTATTCATTGTATCTAGAATTTCCATCAACCAAAACTTGTATATTGTTTCAGACTCAGACACTAGTGATATATTTTCGACCTTAGAGTCGCGCTTAGTAGTATTGCGGTTTTCATGCTTATTGAGTTCTTTTGGTTTTGACCCTCGCCATTCGGCGTTGTATTTTATTATTGCTTGTGTGGTTGTGACCGTCGATTGACGAAGAGCTAGCTCCCGCTTGGGGATGCCTTTATCATTGCATATATATTGTTCTTGTTGTACCCCGTTCGGGGCCAGTTTTTACAAAAGAAACTCTGCCAAAATTTTTAGAAAAGACTTTACATTTTAAAAATGTATATTCGGCTTAGTTATTTAAAAACCTTGACTTCAAAAATGTTTTCCTTCACTTCTTTAAACCAGTTTTCTTTACTTACTCTTAAAATGGTTTTAGATTTCTGGGCTTTTGGCTTACTTGGATCAGATGGAGTTCTATAGACTTCACATGGTTCAAGGGCCAGTCACGTGCTCTTTCGGGTCGTGACAAAGTTGGTATCAGAGCGCTAGGTTGACCTTGGTTCGAGTCTAAGTTTGACTATGTGGAGCCTAAGGTGTCTATATATATACGGAACTTAGGCTTGACCTTACGGAACTTAGACTTAGTCGAGGAGGTATTAGACCCGAACTTTCGTCGCGTAGGATGACCCTTGGTTGATGGAATAGGTGACTAAAGTAGAGTGACGTACCGTGGGTATGTTCCACGGCATACTTACGACACGCCACTCCGCCTAAGGAATCTTAGGGTGTACATATTAAAAGATCAGTGACTCTCTTCATATCCATGATTATACATTCATTTGAGATCCCCGATTCTGTTAGTTACATGATCATACCTCCATTGATGCCGTTCCTTCTTATGATCATGTATCCACTCTGGATCTGTTGTTCTCTTTCTTACCATTGATCTGCTCTCTTCGATACTCGATTGAGGTTCCTGTCGCCATGTTGAGCGCAGTTTGGGCTGCTGCTAGGGTTATGGTCAGTGCGAGCTCGTTTGGTACGAGGGCCGACCATAGTGTTTTCTGGTGACATGGGAACGTCTCGAGTTAGTATTGATGACGGTGACCTCTAGTGGAGGCGAGTGCTTGGTTTGGCACCGGATGATCGGGCCATTGTTAGAGCTTCCAGTTGAGAGAGGACTGTTGATGTACAGCATACCTCAGAGATTATGATGTCGCCTACCGTGCAGACAGATGGACCGGCTATTGCTGAGATTGACAGGATGTTGCTTCCGGAGCTTACGAGCTGAGATTGCCGGAGCTTCCAGGCAGATATGAGACAGATGATAGCTAGTCTACCCGATTTGAGAGACGAAGGTGATTCGTCCGATTTATGCGCCGGAGCGGGCCCAGTTGAGTTGAAGATTTCCAGTGTGGAGAGTCTTACTCAGATCTAGAGCAAACCGATTCAGAAATGACCGCCAATGTATCGCCTTTCCTGGAGGATTGAGGCGCTGTTCAGCGTATAGACGAATGTGCTAGTTGCTGCTGCAAACGACGAGATATCGCCCAGATGGTTGGAGGTACTGCAGCATGAGCATATACTTAGAGATATGATGGACGGTCGCTAGTCACCTGAGGATGAATGACTAGGACATGTGGTTCGTTCACCGATGCGAGGTTATCAGATAGATTGCTTCCAGCTAGAGACGACTTCACGGGAAGGCGTTGAAAGTCGATAGAGACGATCGAGTGTCAGGAGCCATTTTCCAAGTTTAAAGTATACGGAAAGACATGCAGGCGATTCCATGGACCCTCTAGAAGAATGAAATCCTAACTCGACTTAATGACCGTGTGAAAGCCTTTGAACCTTAGGGTTTGCGGCAGTTCCGCGGCGCCATTAGTGAGGCTTGGGTTTGCCCTTCTACGCCTGGACCACCGACGCTGTGGCATGTACTCGATACTATTAAAATGTACTCAAGATGTTGATCTCTTGGGGGATTATGAGGGTCTGACGAGTCGATCGGACGATTCGACATCATTCGGATATCATATGATGGGATGCATTGCTTGGGAGACTCCAGATACGAGCATAGCCGTTGGAGCGCAGTCCGTGCAGCCACGATGAGGCGAGCCCGAATCAGTCGACATTGAAGCAGAGTGAAGTGAAGAGTTCACGAGAGATTTCGACGAGATGACGTTCCACTCCGCCGACATCAGAGATGCGATACACACGCAGAGGCAATGTATATGGATATAGCTTCCAGAAAGAGGCGCGATGAGTATGCAGCCATTCCGGAACAAGAATTAGCTTCAGCATTGGACGATGACTTCCGGGCAATTCGGCAGAAAAGAGATATGCGAGAGACATCGGATCGATCATAGCCGAGAGCATTGCAGTGCATAGATAACATGGCGTGACGTCGAAGTGGACGGAAATACAGACAAGCGGACAAGAGGTTCGTGCGAGACGTTGACGAGCTGTCATTACTTCCCGTCGAGACTAGAGACCTGATATACGTACAGAGGTGTTAGGATGCAACCAGATTCCGAGAAATGTTGTACTGAGGACACAGATGTCCATTGAGCGAGAAGAGATTATGCAAGAGTACCAGCCTCCGTACAGATCGGCATAGGTATGATTGGAAGAGACCCTGAGCAGGATTCCTTTCTGGAGACTGATGCAATGATGCTTGCACCCAGGATCAGATGTGTGATGTGTATTCAGAGAGCCAGAGGCCGACGCCAGTAACATGCTGCTTTACGAGTGGTCATGAGGATTGACCGAGAGATGATCAGAGAAGTGCCAGAACGGAATCGTCCCCATTAGCACACCTGACAGGGCCGATGAGCCGATTGACTGCGAGATAGGTAATCCGCAGAGAAGATAAGGACCCAGAGTCAGAGGACGCCAGACCGTGAGCAAGAGGCAAGTAGATATCTTGCCCTGCTAGCATTGGATGCACCGACTCCTTCTCGACCTTGAAGGAGGAACTACCGACGACGGTATTTATGATTTTTGATTTTGTGATTCGATTATCACGTATCCGTCATTTTGCATTTCGGTATTTTGGGCGTTCTGTTTGCATGATTTATTTTTGATGACTGAGTTTCATGATATTTGTTTCATGCACCCACTGGATATTTATATTTTGCGCATAGTTATTACATTTGAGCTATTGATTGTGATTTCACGCCTATCTTATGCAGTGATTTGATTTACACTTCCAGCATAGTTTTCATGCACCTTTAGTGTTTTGATATACGATTTTGGTGCACGCTAGATGCACTAAATCGGGATTCTTCGTGCATGTCACATGCACCTGATTTTTTGCTGTCAGGCACACACGTTGCCTATGACAGATTTTTCGTGCACACCCGTTGCACCTAGATGTTGTTTTGTACACCTGTATGGCACATATATGGATTTTGATTCCGTGCGCACCAGACGCACCGGATGTTCTTATATACATTTTTGGGGATTGATTTCTTATAGAGCAGTACATTTTTATGATATTCGCTACGTATTGATGTTTTCGGAACATCGACAAATTGGATTTTACCGGAATGTTTTTGTATTTGGGGGTTTAAATTTAAATTCGGGGACCGAATTTATTTAAGGGGGGTAGATTGTAACATTTCGAAATAATAAAAATATTATTTTTGGAAATTTTTATAATTTAATATTATTTTATTGGATATTTTAATATTTTGGTATTATTAAATACAAATAAATGGGAAAAATTTTAGAAAAAAATTATGGAAAACTCTAAAATAGGGTAAATTAGAGAATTATGCCGTTTCTAAGTTTAATTGATTAGTTATATGCTAAATTAGTGTTAATCGCGATTAAAAATCGCTAATCGGTTTTTAGCTTTTTTGTGCAAAACATGCACATACCACTTTTTCGCACTTGTGCATTTTCTTGCCATGGTTTCTCATTTGGGTTTACTATTTGAGTGAGAAGGAATTTAGAGAAAAGAAAAGAAATGGAAAAAGGGTTTATATTAAAGAATTTAGTAGTTGGTGTGAGAGAGAGAGAGAGGTATGGGCTTCCTTGACCAAGACTTAGCCATCTCCTTTATTCCCTTCACTCATTTCTCTCCCTCTCCTTCAAGTTGCTGCTGCTGCTCCTGCTCCTCACCCCACCTCCTCTCTTCAAGCCTCAAATCACCTCTAAAACAACTCCAAAACCCCACTCTCATTTCATTAAAAGTGTGCACAAGCTCAAGATCTACATATTGGACTAAAGAAGCAAGGATTTTGGCCACTAGGGGCAACTCAAGAAAATTCTTGAGTTGCCAAATGAGGTATTTTATGGATCATTAACTTAGTTTTAGCATTTCCTTTAACCCCATGTTATGATTGAACCGATATTGTGTGATTTTGGTGACTTGAGGGAAAACCTAGTTAGGGTTTGAGGAAATTATGAGTTGTGATGGGAAATTGAGCTCAGTAGAGGCTACACCAACACCCTAGTGTATGAATTGAGACCCAAACCTGAAGCTTAAACCCAGAATACGGATTTGTAGAAACCGATATCGGAAAATTTGTGAAATCTGTGAAGGTTCTTTGGGATCTGCCATCAACCCGAGACTCTGATAATTATATTGATTGGACAGTGACATGTGCAGGCATCTAGGAAGCTACCACCAAGACCCCAACCCCTAACTCATCAAGCCGGCCGCAGATTTATCCATTCTGGCCGCAACATTCTAGCCGCAATTTGCGGCCAGACCATGGTGGATTTGCCTCGTTTTGGTTTTGGTGTTCCCTTATCTGTAGATTTGACCCTTGGTATATATAGATTTGTCTAATTTGACCTAGGGTGAAATCTGGAACATATTTCCTAAGTTGCTGTTTTGGATTCGTGTTTCCATATTCCGTATTCTTAATTCTGAATTTGTGTCTTGTGATTTACCTCGACTATTTGGCGTTTATACGACGATATAGAGGATTTATTGATGGTTTTGAAGGCGTGCCATAGGTTCTAACCTATAGGCCCCTTATCGTATCGTTTTGGGTTTTGTGTGCCATTTTAGCTTTGATTTGGTTTTAATGCGCATATACGATACTTTGACGTGTAGGTACCCTATGAAGACTTCGGGACGACAAGCAAACGCGTGGTGACATCGACAGATGAAGACGTAAGGTGAGTAGATTATATCTACAGGGGGAAGTCGGGTGGATGGCGTATAGCACCCCCGCAGTCCGTAGTTGTTATGTTATATATATGATAGTTAGGTATACTATGGATAGTGTAGGGTTAGAAGTGACTAGTGTAGTTCATAGTCGCGAACCCTAGGATAGATTTACACCTACACGCACACCCTTGCATATTCATTATTCTTGCACTGTGTTGATGATATTGGATGACATTGGAGATGAGTCGATGATGTTGGGCATTGTGCCGCGAGATCGGTGATTTGATGTGATTCGTATTTGGGATACGATACGTGATCTCTAGCGGGCCTTAGGACGTGTGCTTGCACACGCAGTATATTGATGGTATCAGTTGTACTAGACTTAGATCAGTACCCCAGATTATGTGATACGATGATAATGATACCTGATATCTGATGAAAGGAATGTGATATTGACCCGTACCCAGCTATTGGGATGCCGTACGACGATTTACCGTACGAGCCTATATTGATGATAGATCCGCACTCATGACTCGAGGATGTCTTACGATATATTGTTTCGTACGCGATATTATTGAGGCGGGATCACCGACTATTATATCTATATATATATCGACTCAGATTTAGGTGGTTTCCATACCTCTTCCGATTGACTTGATACTTAGATCTGTAGTTTGCATAGTAGATTCTTCACTGTGGTGTTGATTATTTGATTTCCCCATATTCATTCTATTCGCATTGCTTGCATATGTTTATCGCTATATTATTATCATGCTGTTAGGACACCAGCACCATTATCGATGATGCGTATGTTCCACGTACACTATTTGCCGGCTCACACACTTCATCATCGATAATTGCCATGCCACTACACTGTAGTACCGTTGCATCAGGACATGACCTTATATGCGCATACTATTATTCCATGCTGCAGGATATATTGTTACTTGCATTTCATTTATATGTCACATGCATCATGCTTTCTGATTTGCGCATTGAGATATGTTGTTTTTATGATATTTCCGATATATTGAGAGAGGGCTGACCCGGACTGACGGATGCCCGATATATTGAGAGAGGGCTGACCCGGACTGACGGATGCCCGATATATTGAGAGAGGGTTGACCCGGACTGACGGATGCCCGATATATTGAGAGAGGGCTGACCCGGACTGACGGATGCCCGATATATGAGAGAGAGGGCTGACCCGGACTGACGGATGCCCGGTATATGAGGATTTACGTGCCGATGCTAGGCACAGGTTTTCATGATGTTTTCGAGTGTCGATGCTAGGCACTCAGGTTCCATGCTTTTGGTTATATCTTCATATTTTCCATGCATATGCTTTATGACATTTACATGCATAATGCTTATTGTCATTTGGGTGACAGGTGGACGGGGTCTACATACATACAGACTTTTATTACATTGATTATACTTCATTGTATATATAACAGGGTATGAGGGCGCTGTTATATATACCCTTACACCAATATTAGTGGAATGGGACGCTAATATATGTGTATTGATATTCATTTTGATATTTCATCATATTTACTTCATGCAGACATACCTTATATGTATGACATGTTATTACCTGAGGCACTGGCACGGGTACTTGGCACTGCATACACGATTAGATGTTACATTGCCACCTTATCATGCTTCAGGCTTATTCTTTGAGGTTTATATATCTGATTGTATTGACCTAGGATTATGTCTTGCATTCGATTTCTGCTTGTAGATATTTCTATTCACGAGTTGGCAACTCACCCCCGTTGTGCCACTGTTTTTGCAGGTTTTGCCGTACAGGTTCCATTGCGGCATTTTTGGCACACTGCTTTCTTGCGGGTGAATTGCTTTTGGTAGCTGGGTTCTTTTGCATCAAGAACCACCATTATACTTGTATTATTCATTGTATCTAGAATTTCCATAAACCAAAACTTGTATATTGTTTCAGACTCAGACACTAGTGATGTATTTTCGACCTTAGAGTCGCGCTTAGTAGTATTGCGGTTTTCATGCTTATTGAGTTCTTTTGGTTTTGACCCTCGCCATTCGGCGTTGTATTTTATTATTGCTTGTGTGGTTGTGACCGTCGATTGACGAAGAGCTAGCTCCCGCTTGGGGATGCCTTTATCATTGCATATATATTGTTGTTGTTGTACCCCGTTCGGGGCCAGTTTTTACAAAAGAAACTCTGCCGAAATTTTTAAAAAAGACTTTACATTTTAAAAATGCATATTCGGCTTAGTTATTTAAAAACCTTGACTTCAAACATGTTTTCCTTCACTTCTTTAAACCAGTTTTCTTTACTTACTCTTAAAATGGTTTTAGATTTCTGGGCTTTTGGCTTACTTGGATCAGATGGAGTTCTATAGACTTCATATGGTTCAAGGGCCAGTCACGTGCTCTTTCGAGTCGTGACAGCGAACAAACGAGAATGACAGGTCAGCAGACATGTTTCCTGTGGAGGGACAAAAATCAGCCGTCAGTAATGTAATTCCAACGCTTGGCATTTTAAAATTTTACACCACACTGCAATGCAGTGGGTAGGGGACCAAAGGGGGACCCACAAAATCTGGATGACAGTGCATCAGTTAATAAGACAGCCCCATCATTGGATGAGACTGTCAATTAATGAAGAGATCCCCAAGAGAATATTCTCATTAATGGGAAATCCCTAGAGACAAGGAGAAAATCTCCTCTTTCAGAGCAAAGCTCTGTCACAGAGTGACATTTGTCAAACTCTGGTCTCAAGGGAATAAAATTTCCTAAAAAGAGCCTAGCTCTGTAATAATAATGGAAAGATCCATCAAAAGAAAAATTTAACTCTTGAAAGAATTAAAACTTTTGGGATCTTAAAGATCCATGAAAACTCTTAGGAGTTCTTTATCTTCAGATCAAAAAGATCTACATTTGATCCATGAGCAAAGCTCTGTTCATGGGTTAAAACGCATGAAACAAGATCTCTGTAGATCTATGGACTCTTGAGAGCAAGGCTCTGTTGGTGAAACCCCAAAGGGGTTTTCTTTAGATCAAAGATCTATGAGAGCGAGGCTCTGTTAATTAAAATTAATTTAATTTAATTTAATTTAAGTTAAGTTAAATTTTACCTAAGATGATCTAAAATTTGAACTCTGAAGTTCTTGAAAAGAAACGAGAGCAAGGCTCTAAAGTTCTTAAAAACAAGAGCAAGGCACTGAAAACTCAAATTCTTGAAGATGGTGAACATCTGTTGAGGACCAAGGGTCCTATTTATAGGCGCTTGAGCCCCTTCAAATCCTTAATTGATCCAACGGATAGGATCTTGCCACCGCTGCACTCACGTGTGAGCTACGTGAGCGCAATGGTGGGGGGGGAATTTATTTCCCCCGATCAGAGCAAAGCTCTGTTTGAATTTCAAAAATTCAAAAATTGAAGCAACGCTTCAAATTACTTGCGCTGCGCGCAACGCGCCACGTGTCAAAAACTGATACGTCAGCGCAGCGCCCAAGGCAGCGCACCCAATTAGAGCAAGGCTCTATTTTAAAACAAAATTAAAAGAAGCAGCGTTTCAGATGCGCTGCGCTCTACGCTGCGCGACACGTGTCAGCGCAGTTGCGCTGCACGACACGTGTCAGCGCAGTTGCGCTGCGCGACACGTGTCAAGCGCAGGTGCGTTTGCGCCAAACAGAATTAAAAATTTCAGTAAGATCTTTCTGTTCTTGTTAAAACAAGAAGATTGTCTTCTGTAAAACAGAAGCCCTTGGATCAAAGATCCAACGGTGGAGAAAATTCCCCAAATCACTCAAAGAATGATCTCTTTAACAAATTTAACAAATTAATGGGCACCATATAAAGGTCCCTAGACCCCAATTCCAAAACACAACACAGAAAGACAGAAAAAACACAGAAAAAAGAGAGAACTCCTCTAAAGAACTTTGAAAAGAATTCAGAAAGGAAAAAGAAGGTAAAACCTTTATAAAAAGAAGAATTTCTTCTGAAAAGATCATTGATCTAAGAACAAGATCAAGGATCTTCAATAAAAAATATAATAAATAACAAAGGCATTGCCTTTTTTATGAACCATTGGTTCTGGAATCTTAAAGATTCTTTTCTTGAATCCAAAATTGGATCAAGATATTAAAACAGTGCCCTGCACTTGTAAATCTGCACTGTTGCGCTCCTGGGTTGGCGCAGACCACCAGAGAGCGCCACATGTCAGCACCAGAATGACTTGCGCTATGCGCTTTTAAAATAGAGCATTGCTCTCTGAAATTGGCGCAACTCACCAGAGCGCGCCACGTGTCAGCAGCGCAACAGCGCAGCGCACTGCGCTTGCGCTCACCAGAGCGTGACATGTGTCACCTCCACATGCGCTTGCGCTCAATAATTGGCGCAAAGCGCCTGACAGGCCACATGGTCACTGTCAGTTTGATTAATGCACTGCATTATTTACAGAAGGGCCAAGCCCAATTAAAAAAGGTCTAACAGGCCAAATAAAATGCAATGCATTACTTTAAGAAGGGCAGAGCCCAAACAAAAACAGATGTTGCGCATCATTTAAAAGGGACAGAGCCCAAATAAAAAAAGCCTAGCAGGCCAAAAGAAAATGCAGTGCATTATTAAACAGGGGCAAAGCCCTAGCACATGCCTAATAAGCCAAAGATAAAAACGTTGAATATTCTCAACTGGACTTAGCCTAATTATGGCCGTAAGTCCTCAAATTAAATTGACTGAGCAAGACTGCTCTCTTAAATCAATTTACATCCGATTTAAGGGTACATCTCCGAATTCCTCTGACACCTATCGTTGTAATCCTTCAACGACGTCAGAGAGGTGACGGGTCCCGACAACCACACATTAATACGGACTGTGGGGTCCTTAAACCCATGGACTTATGCATCCTTAAACTAATGGACTAATGCGTCCTTAAACACACCCATACGGACTGTGGGGTCCTTAAACCCATGGACTTATGCGTCATTAAACTAATGGACTAATGCGTCCTTAAACACATCTATATGGACTATGGAGTCCTTAAACCCATGGACTAATGCGTCCTTAAACTAATATCTGTCCCTAAAACGGGAACGATGGACCCCTATGTCCCTAAACCGGCGATGGACCCCTATGTCCCTAAACTGGCGATGGACCACCATGTCCCTAAACTGGCAATGGACCGCAATGTCCTTAAACTACCTATGGACCACTATGTCCCTAAACTGGAACAACAGAGCCCCCAAATGCTCTGTTGTCGGATCTAAACGATCCCGTTTAAGTTGATCTTAACCTCAAACATGGCTAATATATCATTAAACATTCAAACAGACTTTAGTCCCAAATTGGACTACATATTCCCCAATCAACTTTGGTTCAAGGGTACATCTCCGAACTCCTCTGACACCTGTCATTGTAATCCTTTAACGTCATCAGAGAGGTGATGGGTCCCGACGGCCATATATTATTAAATGGACCACTACGTCTCTAAACTGGAACAATAGAGCCCCTAAATGCTCTTTCCGTTAAGTTGATCTTAGTCTCAAATCAAACTAACGTATCATTAACGAACGTTTAAGTTGATCTTAGCCTCAATATGGCTAACGTATCCTTAAACTAAAACACCAAACCCAAATCTAAGTAAATACGGATTTGGACTAATCCACGTCCTACGGGCGACGGCATCACTTAGTCTCCGTATACAATCCACGGGCAACCACAAACAAAACAAACACCCACAACACGAAGTGAAATTCTGGAGAAGGAGAAAGTGGTTACCGCAATGCTGTAGCGTAATTAACTGCAGGGGCTTGCTCCTGCAGGAAAGAGCGTCCCCACAATCAAAAACCCCTCAAGCGAGGAGGAATCTGACGAAGTCTGCTACATCGGCCGCATCCGTTTAAACCTCCGATGCACGGTGCCATAAATCAACTTGGCATCTTCGGAGAGGTAGATGGATAAAACCAAATAGCATTTGCCCCGAATCTCAGGCAAGACGTCTTCACGTCGTCGCCGTCTTTCGGAGGGGAACACTACCCTCTCTACGAGTGGCAGTTCATTACGAGCTAACGAACGAAGAGAATGCTCACTTTCGGCTTGAAGAGCTCGACGCCCTTGATGAAACCCAGCTCATGGCGCAACAAAATCTGGAGGCTTATAAAGCAAAGATGACACGTTCATATAAGAGATTGACTAGGCCGAGAACATTCCGCCAACGCGAACTCGTGCTAGTGGTCAAAAGACCTATAATCCCCAATCGTGCCGAATGGGGGAAATTCGAGCCAAACTATGAAGGCCCGTATATCATAGACAAAGTCTATCAGGGTGGAGCCTATCTGCTCATGGACATGCATGGTGAAAGACCTTTCAGGCCAATAAACGGTCGCTTTCTGAAGAAGTACTACGCTTGACGAATCATGGCCTAGGTCAATGATAGATAACGACGACTATGTCCGCTCGCTATCTTCCTAAGCTCAAACTCTATAAGTAGTAACCGGCGACGGACCGAAACGTCCTTAAACTAACAACGGACCGAAACGTCCTTAAACAAACAACGGACCGAAATGTCCTAAAACTAACAGCGGGCCGAAACGTCCTTAAACTAACAACGGACTGAAATGTCCTTAAACTAACGATGGATCACTATGTCCTGAAACTAGCTGTTGACCGAGACGTCGATAAACTACGGTGGATTGCAGTATCCTAAAGCTGATAAGAATAAAAAAATGAAGAAAAAAGAAAACGGTATGTCCATAAGCAAAATGGGCACGGATGAAAACCCGAAATGGCTCCATGAGTAAAAACAGCAGGGCTACCGGCGAGTTTTGTGAAAACCCAAAAGGGCGCAATCTCGTTAAAAGACACTTTCAAGGTCCTCTCGACTTTGTAATGAGAAACCATCTGCGTGAGATCCTTATGACTCACAAGGGAGTAACACACTTAGGGATCCCCACGATTCCTAAAGAGAAATTACACTTACGAGATCCTCACGACTCGTAAGGAGAACCCTCCTATGAGACCCTCACGGCTCATAGGATTCAAAAGCCTTAAGCAACAGGGATCTGAACCTGTTCTTACGCAGCCATCACAACCTCCTTTCTGCCCTACAAGCAGCTCAATGCTGACCCTTGTATACAATCCACGGGCGCGAATAAACATTTCCCTAACAAAGTCTTACCCGCGACTAGGGATATGTTTGCATGACGAACAACCCTTGTAAGTCCTCTTGACTTATAGGGAGAAAGCTCTTTTGTCAGATCCTTACGACTCTAAAGGGAAAATACTCTTAGGAATCCTCACAATTCTCAAGAAGAAAATACACTTACGAGATCCTCACGACTCGTAGGTAGAAGTACCTTTATGAGACCTTTACGGCTCATGAAGTCAAAAGTCTTAGTCGACAGGATCTTAAACCTGTTTACTAAGCCACCTTTGTTCGACATCGACAGAGGCAAATGATGATTCGCTCCTGGCAATATCCCAGTTGTAGCGATACTGATGCCTAAATCGGTATCAAATCCCGAGCTCGCAACAAGGCAAATGCATACAGAACAGCCAAAATGATGGGGCAACTTGCGACAAAATCAGCAAGTAAAAACGTATGCAAACAAATAGCCGAAATGATTGGGCACCGCGAAAAATAGCCGAAATGATTGGGCAATCGCGACTTTCGCAATATGAAAGCTAAAATGATAAAGCATTGCGGAAAGAAAAATATAAAATAAAACTCATGCCCTACATGTGAGATCACATCGATCCCTGTATACAATCTAGGGGCGCAAACAAAGAAGGAATCACACCTTCTCTCCTCAGGCTCCATCAGAAGAAGAAGCCAAATCTCGACGGTTCACAGATAGCCTGGAGATCATCTCAACATTTGATACAACATCAAGCAAAGCGGAACCGCGGCAACTCCCAGTTCCATGACTCGGCGGTGCACAGATGACCGAGAGTCAAACCCCGACTACGAAATGCGGATAAAGTTGTAAGTCGATGTACAACACCCCACGACTTGCGGAGAGGCGGAAATATGAAAAACGATCTTGTTCTTTGCTTAAACATCGACTAACCGCACGAATCGAAGCTAAACGATAACTAACATCAAACATAGTTGTTAACAACTACTATGTAAAGGGATTATACCTAAAGAACCGTGTCCTTCGTCTTTACGAACTCCTCCTCCTCCTCGGCCTTCTCGAAGTAGTAGATGATCCACCCGAGAGCTTTACTCCAAGCTTAGCCTCTAAACTTGAGGCAACTAACCTTCTTTAAGTGCTAATCAAAGAAGCAAGGTGATATAGAGTGAGGGTTATGGTTTAATTAGTCTAACTAATCCTTGTACTCAACACATGAGAGGGGAGGATTAGGGTTTGAAGAGGGAGAGCTTGAGGAGAGAGAAGGTGAAGATAATAATGAAGTGAGAATAATGAGTTATGATAATATATATCAAGCATTTCTTTTATCAAGAAAATAAAAGAAAATGAATTTAACAACCATGCTTGATAATATCTAGTGATGATTCACATCCATGAGTCATTAAGCATTTATGATGCATTAATGACATGGATGAATCATCCATATGACTCACTAATCATATTCATTGTATATGCCACCTAAACCTCCTTAGTCACCATCTTCTAGAAGCTTCTCGCGCAATTACGAGAACGCCCCTCCTTTCCGCAAAAATACGGAAAAACTTTAGACTGTATAAATCCAATAACCGGATACCAGTAACTGGCTTAAACCAAAGCCGACTGGTAAAAACTGTCCGAAAGTCGTACGTGTGTAAACACACGTATGCGTCCGAACCCTTGTCGTAAAACCATACGACCTCTATATCGTTTCGCCTGGAGTAGGGAAACTCTCTGTGTGGGACTCTAGAGACTCGACTACTACACTGGCAGTGGGTTTAACCACAGACCGCAAGCGGCACTAGCTGTACGTAACGGTCCCCAGGTAGATGTCGATAAGAAGGCCGATGAGGAAACCCATCCGAACTCCTACTGAGTCTGATGTGACAATCTCCATACAGTCCGGTCTGTTCGTCTAAGACTATCGCATATCGGGCCTAGGGGGGCGGCAAGCGTCAGTCCCCTAATAGCGGTATAAGTCGTGTCGGAGCGAAGCCCATTACACCCTGAGAAACTACTGGAACCTACCAGCAAATCTCGCTTGCCCTGGCCAGGGACTTTGCGTAATGGCTCTCTGACACAGCGCGATATCAACCCCCAATACCGGGAGAGACGAATCCTGTCTAACCGCCACTGCCTCCAAGTGCTCGGGACTGCACCCAACTGCTACCTGTTTGCACGACTCCTTTGAGCCGTGGTAGGGTAGCAATCTAAGAACAGTGGGACACACTCGAGGCGAAGTAGCAGTGTCAAGTCTGCGGACTATGCTGTACTCATGTCACCTGGGAACTGTTCACTGACGACTGGTATAAAACCAACCAACAGTTCCCTGTGAGTCATGTCCGGTGTACCCGTAACCTAACGAGCACCTGCATACTATCTCCAGTACGACGTACTGACGGCTGTGGGACAGACCATCTCCCCAACTGGGATGACAAGCGTACACACTAGTCTACTCCGGAGTATCGATGCCCTGTCTCGATAATCCAACGACTAGGGACCTGAATAAGGATGTGCTTGTAGACTATCCAGCCCCCACTAGTGTGACTGCCATCACAACGCTGGTAGTCAAGCAAGATCCTAAGAGCTCTATCAATACGTATACTCACATATTAAGATAGAAAAAACCAAGTAGCATATTACCATGTTTAGCAAGACTGTTATACACATGTGAATATCCCAAGCTTCCATTAAGTAATATACAAACTAGTATGATACAGTAATGGCCTTCTAAGGCATAAACACTAACAATCTCCCACTTGCACTAGGGCCATGTACTGGCGTATCGAAGACCGATGATCTCGAGTAGCCTCTCGAACTGAATCTGAGGTAGGGCCTTTGTGAATGGATCAGCAATGTTCTCTTCAGAAGCAACTCTCCGAACCTCGATCTCCTGACGATCAATGATCTCCCTGATCAGGTGATACCGCCTTAAGATGTGTCTGGACTTCTGATGGGACCTTGGTTCCTTTGCTAAAGCTATAGCTCCGTTGTTGTCGCAATACAGAAGTATTGGATCAACTATGGTAGGAACCACCTGAAGTTCTGTTAGGAACTTCTTCATCCAGACTGCTTCTTTTGCGGCATCGCAAGCAGCTATATACTCCGCTTCCATCGTCGAGTCAGCAACGGTGTCCTGCTTGGAGCTCTTCCAGCACACCGCCCCTCCATTGAGGGTAAAGACATAACCTGACATGGACTTGGAATCGTCCTTATCACTCTGGAAGCCGGAATCAGCAAAGGCCTCCAACCTGAGGTCTTTTCTACCGTAAACCAAGAACATCTCCTTAGTCCTTCTCAGGTACTTGAGAATGTTCTTTACTGCTATCCAGTGCTTCTCCCCTGGGTCTGACTGATACCGGCTTACCACGCTCAGTGCGTAAGCTACATCTGGTCTGGTGCACAACATCGCATACATTATAGAGCCTACCGCAGAAGTGTAGGGTATAATAGACATGCGTTCCCTTTCCAAATCAGTCTTGGGAGACATCTCTTTGGAGAGGGTGATTCCGTGACAAGCCGGTAGATTACCGCGCTTAGAATCTTCCATACTGAATCTTTTCAGTACAGTGTCGATATACCTGGACTGCGAAAGTCCCAACATCCTCTTGGATCTATCACGATAGATCCGGATCCCCAGAATGTAAGAGGCATCACCCAGGTCTTTCATGGAGAACCTGTGTGACAAGAATCCTTTGACAGATTGTAGCATAGGAATGTCATTTCATATCAATAGAATGTCATCCACGTACAAGACGAGGAATACGACACTTCTGGCTACAACTTTACTATATATGCACGGTTCATCTGGATTTTTGATAAAGTCATATTCTTTGACTGTTTCATCAATACAGATGTTCCAACTCCGCGATGCCTGCTTTAGTCCATAAATGGACTTAAGCAGCTTGCATACTTTCCCGCTGCTCCCACTCTGATTGAAACCCTCTGGTTGATCCATATAGACGCATTCTTCTAAATTTCCATTTAGAAAAGCCGTCTTTACGTCCATCTGCCAGATTTCATAATCATGGAAGGCAGCAATAGCAAGAAGGACCCGAATGGATTTGAGCATAGCCACTGGAGAAAAAGTTTCGTCAAAGTCCAAACCAGGTCTTTGACGAAAACCCTTTGTAACAAGTCTAGCCTTATAGGTTTCCACCTGTCCATCTACACCAATCTTTTTCTTGAAGATCCATTTGCATCCTATGGGTTTTACCCCATCTGGAGCAAAGTCCAAAGTCCATACTTTGTTGGTGTACATGGACTCCATTTCGGTCCGCATTGCATCTAGCCATCGTACCGAGTCGCCGCTCTGGATGGCCTGCTGGAATTCAGTAGGTTCATCATCATCTATGATGCAATCCTCTCTATCCCCATCTATGAGAAAACCATAGTATCTCTCAGGCGGATGAGACGGCCTACTACTCCTGCGGAGGGGTGCGGGAATGTCCTGTTCTTCTTGAACTACCGGTTCTACCAAACTTTCAGTATTAGTTTATGGTTCTGGAATTTCTTCCAGTTCTATTTCGCTCCCACTTGATTCCTTTTCTAAAAACTGATGTTCTAGAAAATGGGCATTACGAGAAACAAATACCTTTTGTTCCTCTGCGTAATAGAATAGATATCCCATGGAGTTCTTTGGATATCCCACAAACTTACACTTTACTGATCGTGCCTCGAGCTTGTCCACATGCTGCTTTTTAACAAAAGCTGGACATCCCCAAATCTTTATATACTTTAGATGGGGTTTCTTCCCGCTCCACATCTGATATGGAGTGGTAGGCACAGTCTTGGTAGGAACCATGTTCAAAAGATATGCCGCTGATTCTAGCGCATAACCCCAGAAAGATCGCGGTAACTCAGCATTACTCATCATGGATCGTACCATATCCAATAGGGTTCGATTCCGTCTCTCCGATACACCGTTATGCTGTGGAGTGTATGGAGGAGTAAGCTGAGAGAGAATTCCTTTCTCTTTTAGGTAACCAAGGAACTCGGTACTCAAGTATTCACCACCTCGATCAGATCTAAGTGTCTTGATACTTTTGCCGGTTTGGTTTTCTACTTCATTCTTATACTCTCGGAATTTTTCAAAAGCTTCGGATTTATGTTTCATCAGATAAATGAATCCGTATCTTGAGTAATCATCCGTGAAAGTAATGAAATAGGAAAAACCACCTCTTGCATGTGTAGACATCGGACCGTATACATCGCTGTGTATGAGTCCTAAGAGCTCGCTCGCTCTTACTCCTTGTCCAGTAAATGGAGTTTTTGTCATCTTTCCTTTGAGACAAGATTGACAAGTGTCATAAGTTTGATATTCGAACGAGTCCAAATATCCTTCTCTATGCAACTTAGTCAACCTTCTCTCATTGATGTGACCCAGTCTACAATGCCATAAGAAAGCTTTATTTAAATCTGGAGACTTTCTTTTTAGTGTGTTCTGGACATTGAAAATTTGGAGTTGGTTTAAAACATATATACCGTTATTTAGGGTATCGGACCCAATCAAACCATGATTAAGGAGGATGTTAACAACATCTCTTACAAACGTGAAATCATAACCTTTATTTGATAACAAGGAAACTGATATGATATTACACGTTAAGCTTGGTACAAAATAACAGTTATGTAAAACCAAAATGTGTCCACTCGTCAATCCTAGGCGATAATCTCCGACGGACGCAGCTCCCACGCTAGCTCCGTTAGCAACCTTTAGGGTCATATCACCTTCCTTCAGCACTCTACGGTTTCTCAGTGCCTGCAATGAATTGCAAATATGAGATCCTGATCCGGTATCCAATACCCAGGAAGTAGAGTTGATCGACAGACAATTCTCAATTACAAACACACCTGAAGTCGAAGCCACAGCTTGCTTCGGTTCCTGGTTCTTGGCGTTCCTCGCCTTGCAATCCTTCTTCCAGTGCCCTTTCCTGTGACAATGGAAGCACTCATCCTGGCCAACTACCGGTACTGCAAACTTTTTCTTTCCCTTCCCTCCCACCTTACTAACACCTCCTCTAGGTTTGGTGGCGGCCTTCTTCTTCCTTCCTTTGGCCCTAGCCTTGGACCCGGAAGAAGATGCACCGCTAACAAACATAGCGGGTGTTTCCCTTACTTTCTGCAAGGTGCCCTCTGCACTCCTTAACATGTTCAGGAGTTCCGGAAGTTCAACTTCTTTTCTTTGAAGGTTGAAGTTCAGGATAAACTGGGCGTAGGTGTGAGGAAGGGACTTGAGAATAAGGTCTGTATAGAGCTCATTATCCAAAGTCGTCCCAAGGTCTGCGAGCTCTTCAATATAGCCGATCATCTTTAGGACATGTTCTCCTACCGATGACCCGACAGCCTGTAAGTGCACGGCGGCGCCCCGGTCGTCAATCCGACGGCCAAATGCGGAAGCGGTGATAAACTTTAATTTTGCGAACTTAGCAAACCGGCACCACCGCGCACTAAACCCCGGATCGGGCCATTAAACTAGATCTAGCTAACAACAAGACGGGTTAGAGATATACCGAGTGATCCGAGTCCTCCGGTCTTCTCGTCATCGTCCCGATCTCCCGCGGAAACTCCGGTCGTCGCCTCCTTGCCGGAAGGGCACCACATCGTCTGTATCTTTTACGGGCTCCCGCCTCTATACCGAGGCAACTCGGGCATGAAGCTGGCAAGTCGACATGCCCAAGATATGCTGTAGAATATGTGTAGGACTCATGTCTCATATTGGGGTAGTGGATGTTGCCATTTGATAGATGGAGGAATCAAGATAAGAAAAATGGTGCTTGCATTTTTCTAGCATGAAATGAGATCAAGAATGCCACAAGCTCAAAAATGAAAACTCCTATCTCTCCCTCAATTTGTGGCCGGCCTCATCAAGAGAATGGTGGAGGGAAAAATGAAATCAACCAACATCAAACCAAGAAGGAGAGTGAGTGTAGTAAAAGTAGAAAGGTGACCATAAACAAAACATCATGATAACAAATTCACATCAAACCCATATCCTTTCAAATCTCAATTAATGCACCATCATGGATGAAAGATGCTTATCCTATCATAATGAATACATTTGCAAGAAACCCCCTCCACAAATGTTATTTGCAAACTTGCAAATAACCCCCTCCATCGGAAAAGTCCGGCCGGGAAAGAACAAAGGAAAACCGGCCGGAACGGAACGCAAACTGGCAACTCCAGAAAACTGGTCCCGTAATAAATTATAGGAAAACCCTATACTGTGCATACACACCCGCATCTGTATTCCGTCCGGATACAAATGCAAAGAGACAAAATCTACACTGTACTATACTAGGATCCGGCTTAAACCAAAGCCGGCTAGTAATATCCGTCCGATCCTGATCCGTGCAATACCGCACGTATCTGATCGAACCCTGCCATATATCTATACGGCCTCTAGTACAAACCGTCCGATCCTCATCCGTGCAATACCGCACGTATCTGATCGGACCCTGCCATATCTCCATACGGCCTCTACAGCGTTTCGCCCGAAAGCTGAGTAACAGAATGTGTGGTGGACTCTAAAGACTCATCAATACTATGGCTGTGGATTTAACCACTAGCACGTCAGAGGTATAAGCCAATACGTAACGGGCCACCAGCTATTGACCAAAAGGGACGTCGATGAGCGAGCTCATCCTGACACCCTACTGAGCCTGTCAGTGACAATATCCGTACAGTCCGGTCCGTTCGTCTATGAGCATCGCATGTCGGGCCTAGGGGGTTGGTAAAAGTCAGACCCCCAAAAGCGGTACAAGTCGTGTCGGAGTGTAGCCCAGAACACCCTGAGATACTACTGGAATACCTACCAGTAAATCTCCTGCCTTGGCCAAGGACTTTGTGTAATGGCTCTCCTAGACACAGCGCGACCTCACCCCCAATACCGGGAGAGACGAACCCCTGAAGATCCGCTCACTACCTCCATGTGGCTTGGGACTGTACCCAACTAAAACTTGTTTGCACGACTCCTTTGAGCCGTGGTAGGGTAGTAATCAAAGCACAGTGGGAACTCACACGAGACAAATGACGATCCCCAGGTCGATGAACTAACCTGTACACATGTCACCTGGGAACTGCTATCTGACGTCAGGTATAAGACCAACTAGCATGTTCCCGGCGAGTCCTGTCCGGTGTACTCATAACCCAATGAGCACCTGTATACATCTTAGGTGAACCAACTGACACCAGTGGCTTGTGAGACCGGCCACCGCCCCTCGTCGGGGTCTCGACTGTATACACTAGTCTACTCTGGAGAATCGATGCCCTGTCTCGAAACTCCCACGACTAGGGACCTTTTAAGGATGTGCTTATAGACTACCAGCTCCCACGTATATGATCGCCCTCATACTGCTGGCAGTCAAGCAAGAATCCTAGGGGCTCTATCAACGTGTAATAGCGACCTGTAAGGTCACCTGAAGCAGTACACGATGATAAAGGTAAACCAGATAGCATACTATCATCTCGAGTAAGACTGTCGTCCCGGGATAGGTCCTCCCTCAGTCATTGCAATCACGTGCCTGTGATCCAATAATTGACTCTGAGGGCACTATCTCCAACAATCTTCCACTTGCACTCAGGGCTAATTATTGCGATGTCGCATACTCACAGCCCGTGTGATACCGAACACCCAACTCCTCTACTAGTCAGTCTCACAAAGCTCGTTTGCGAGACTATTGCGTTCGAGGAATAGCCTCAGCGAGTGGATCCGCTCTGATGTTTCTTTCTATGTCTCTCTAAATCTCAAGTTCGCGGAGAATGCCATCTCCCGAAATGAGCAATACCTGTCTTAGAATGTCTGGATGTCTGATGGGACCTAGCTCATAAATGAACTCCAAATCCAAACTTCTTAGACTGTATCGTCAACTGAACTTAATCAGTATCCTGCGCCATGCCTCCCTCAGTATCTGCCTGGATCACCTGTCCAGAATACTGCCCCTCGTCAGAAGGAAAAATATAACTCTAACAACCTCCTTGTCGTCCATGTCACCTTGGAAGCCTGGAATGATAACTGTCTCCCAAATGAGGCTGTCGTTATCATATCCCTAGAACATCCACTTATGTTCTAAAGCTGCTTCCGACTGTTTCTCCAGGATTGGATCAATATCAACTTATTGCACCTACTGCAAGAACAACATCTGGTGTGGTACTTGACATCTCATGATTGACTCAATTGCCTAAGCAAGTGATCTGTCAATCATGCACATCCCTCTCTACTTTAGTCTATAAGACACCTTTAGAGAGGGTGACTCCATCACCTGCAGGTATACTACCGTGCCAGGAGTCAACCATTCTAAATACTCATAGAATGCTGTCTAAGTACCCTGATTGGGAAACCACCCAAATCTAGATCTAAAACCATAGATCTAGTAACCAGTATGTCTGATATAATGTCCAAGTCTCTTGTGGAGAAACCACTGTGTGATGACCAAAGTATAACCGATCGTAGTATAGGAATATCACTTCCTACTTTGTGTATGTCATCCAAAACCCGGATATCACACCCTACTACCTACTCAACAGATCCATCCCCTATTCTGATGAAGTCAAATCTATGACTGTCACATCAGAAATAGATGATCTATCTCCGCTACATCTGCTTTAGTCTATAAATAGACATAAGCCTGATGTCCACCAATGCTTCCGCTGCTCCCACTGACTACGACAACCCTCTGGCAGAGTCATATAGACGTGCACTTCTAAAGCTAGTTTAGAACGACGCTATACTCATCCTCCCACCGGGTCTCGCAGCCTGGAACAACAGCAATGGCAAGTGTGGGTAAACAAGAACTTCCCTGTCACCGTCCTTGAGGCTACCGGAGTACCTCTCGGGTGCCTGAAGTTACCCACCGTATCTGCGGAGTGGCCAATGGAATGTCAAATCAGATTGAATCTTTAGGTTCCTTATCAAATCTTCAGTAATCGTTTGCGGTTCTGGAATCACTTCCAGTTCTACCATACTCCCACTACTGTTTTTGAAAAAATCCATTTTTATTAAAACTGTGGCGAGTCTAGAACAATATTACTATTGATCTCCCAGATGGTAGAAAATCAACCCTCGTCATAGCCTGGGTCAACCCACAAACAGCCATTACAGAAACGTGCCTTGAGTTATCCAGAGTCTGGTTTTAATCATAAGCCGGACAACTCCCCGTACCTTAACAATGTTAAGATATGAACTGTACTATATCCAATATAGAACCAGAGGCACTGATTTAATTGAACCAGATTCAAATCATGCAGCTATCTTCAGTGCATGTCAACTAAATGGAAGGAGGCCGATCAACGTTACTTAACTTAGGAATGCTTCCAATTATGAGTAACCTGAAAGAGAAGCAATTTCTCTTTATCACTACTATCAACTGAATACCATACACAAGTATCTACATCTTCTATCACTTTGAAGAATCCCGATACTTGCTACACCTGGTTCTTTACTCTATTCAAATACCTATAACTCCTCAAAACTTAGACCCTGTGTTTCTACGAAACACATGTCTAAGAACTAGAGAAGTTAAAAGTAAACAGAATATAGTATGAGGACCAACCCCTCTGTCCTAATGGACACTGGACAACATACAATACTCTGTATAAGTCCGCTGAGTCTAACAACTCTTTCACTGTGTGTCGTAGGTTAAAAACTGTACTTATGGTTAAGAAGAATTACACCGCTGTTTAATGCTCCTTACCTAACCATCCACTGATATAGGTAAATGTCATCGACATAATATCAAAAGGTATATCTCACTCTATGAAAATAGACGTACAGATATATCAATTTGAAATTGGTGCACAACAGCGGATATTCAAAACCAAATATTTGCCGACCGGCAAACAGCCTAGATGATCTCCCCAAATATCATCGATTACAACGAATCCCGATATAATGAGGATGATCACCCTATTCCCAATAACCTACTCCCACTCATCATCTGTAAAACCATACAGATGTGAGAATCATACCTGGTAAATACATACCCTGGAGTAAGTATCTAATCGGGAAATCAGTTTTCTTTTAACAGTACACAGTTGAACTGAAACATTGAAATGTTTCGATGGGGTATCCTGGTATTCCTAGTAATGCCTCTACCATTATCCAGATTCACAACTATAACCGTATAATTCTTTGTCACCTCTCCAAATCCCTTTATATGTCTTTAGTCATTACCTTCTGCACACCCCTTTAGGCCAATTGGTTTTCTTCCTTCCCTACCGTTCGGCACCAGCCTATGGTTTGGAAGAAGACTATCCAATAAGCATAATGGGTGTACTGTCCTAACCCTAGGAGCACTCGCAATGCGAGAGAAGGTGAAGATAAAAGACAACCGAATAAACCTTATTCCTATTTCTCCTGGACCAGAATCCATCCCCGAACTGGAACAAGTTCCTTTCGAGTTTGTATATAACCATACGATGGAGTATCCAATAAACTGTGGATCTTCGTAGTGATACGGAGTGTCCTGGATAAATACAAAGGTGATTTAGGATTGGCGAAGAAATACTTGGTTTGGTCGTGAATATCAGTCGCAATTTACTTTGCCCTCTTACTAATCCCTTGCTTTGTCTTAATCTTAATACCTTCTGCACACCGTTTAGGCTAATTGGTTTTCTTCATTCCCTACCGGTCGGCACCAGCCTAAGGTTTGGAAGAAGACTATCCAATTTGCATAATAGGTGTATTATCTCCTAAACCAAGGAGTACTCACAACTTGAGAGAAGGCAAAAGGGAAAAGACAACTGAATAATCCTATCCGTTTTCTCCAGAACCGGAAACCATTCTCGAATTCCTTCAAGTTCGTATCTAACCATACGATGGTTTTGTCCAATGGAAGTGGACGTTCGTAGTAATACGGGGTGTCCTGGAGAAAAGGGTAAAAGTAGGAGTGGCAATGAGGTCTGCAACTCTAACAATCAAAAGCCAGTGTAAAGAAGGTTCGGTTAACTTGGTCTCTGAGTCATAGTCTTAAGGTCGGGTCAATGGTCGCTGCCAAAGAGAGAGAGAAAAGAAACACTCAGCGTGCACTCTAACCTAGATCAGAATGGTTACCAATTTATCTAATCAGGAAACCTCCCACTGTACCTCAAATTCTCCTCCAAACCTAAAAGAAGAATTAGTCGGGGTCACCCGAGGAGTAAACCAACTCATCAGTGGGAATCGGGATCCAACTATCATCGCATGATAACGTGACGGAATCCGCTCACGGTATCACACTCCAGAAGGTATGCGCATATCTGGCAAGTTTCAGTTCTTTTGAAACTCCCGATGTGATTTTTACCCCATGCTCTTATGACCTTGACTTTGGCCAACAAATCATAAGTCACATGTCAAGTTCTACCCGTCATTCTCCAGGTTGTTTTGAATCCACCCGTACCTACCCTTGACTTTGGCCAACAAGGCAGTACGACTGTTCCAAACCAACGCATCTATCTATGCTGCATATGAATAACCAACAGCTACCAAACACTGTGCCTTGACTTTGGCCAACAAACACAGCTTGAATACTATTGACTACCCATATGAAACGACGGAGGGCTACGAATGGTTTCTGGCGAAAACCTTTAACGTAATGAACTTGATATCGTTGAAGGAACGGATAGCTTTTTAGAAAATATAGTGACGAAAACCTTTACTGAAGAGGTCACTCCCGGTGAAGGGATCTCGGCTCTTTCCCCGTAGAATGGGGTGCAGGATATTCCAAATGATTACCACGGTGCAAAGCAAAAGTAATCGGCTATAGTGAAGTTAATGCCCTGACGCAAACTTCTGTCCAAGGGGTCACTCCCGGTGAAGGGATCTCGGCCCTTGCCTCGTCGACTGAGGAGCAGGATATTCCAAATGAATACCACGATGCAAAACAAAAGTGAACGTCCTTACAATAACAGCTTTTTGAAAAGTGTTCCAACAACATCATAATAGGTTTGTTTTAACATGCATTGATCCGAATCAACGCAGTCCCATCAATTGATCACACCACAAAGAACGAAAATATACTGACGTATGTATATGCCATCCGCATTCGCCACTGGGTCCCGTCATCACCCGTTAGGTTAGCTAACTAACGGCAGAGCGGGGACTGGACTAGCGCGGATGAAAAAAATATACAACATCTACTAATATATATACCAATATATAGTATTTCGCTCAAGGCGTGATAAAATGCAACATCACAGAAATGTACAGCATCACAGAACAATACAGATATCTGGGATCCCCGGGTTTCACAGAGCCACTACTGAAACCCGACGTTTCCCTGGTCGTGTGGATAGCCTGTGCAATGAAATCCTAGACCCCTACGGGCGCAGCAAGTTACCCGCCAAAACCTGAAGCGAGGCAGCCCCCTTCAGCACCGTGAATGGACCACCCAGCACTTCACGGAATCCGGTAACTTGGGCACCCCTCCTGGGTCAACCTGTACCCCCTACGAGTGCGACGAATAGCCCGCCAATTCCAGACTGAAGCCCCCTCCGTCTCAATGCCCTGAGATGCGGGCCCGTTGCCTTCTAGAACCCGGCTATCCGTGCACCCCTCCGCGGGGTAATCCTAGTACAGAAAGTAAAATATACAGGCAACGGGTACATCGACCGCAACCTGGTCGTGCCCCAAAATAATAATACAAACAGGCAGTGACGGCAGTCCACATGTCGGACGCTCGCCCCGCAATATCAAATGTACATAATACAACAGAAACTGTACTAGCATTGCATCCAGGCTATCCCCACGACCGATCCGCAACATCACAGCAAAATCACAAAACATCAACGTGAAAGTCACGTTCGCAAATCCGTCTAACCGGGCTATAGCAGTTAGACTGGATTTACCGATCGAGTGACATTCACGGTCGCAGATATAATGTAAATACTGTGAAATAATGTGTTTAAAATATCCGATCGATCAAAAATTAACAAGTGGGCCCCCAAGCAATACTGTAGCACTCACAGAAAATCTGGGCCCAATATTAATATTCCAAAACCCCTAAAATTAGCCCAGAAGCCCACTGGAAAAAAATGATGCAGTGACGACACCAATGTGCGGCGGAACCGCGGCCCAAGGGGGGGTTTGGCCGCGGTTCCGCGCTTCAGTGGTCGACTGACTGTGTCGAATTTTTCCAGTAGTCTTAGAATTTCCAGTACATTAGTTTTTTACAACCTGAAAAATTTTTGGAGTTCAAAAAATTTCGACAGAAAACTGATGTGAGGAAAAACGCGAGTTTTTGGAATTTTGGTCGATCAAAAATGCAAACACATCAAACAAAGTTAGACGAAGTTAATGGCGAGACTCTGATACCACTGTAAGTGCACGGCGGCGCCCCGGTCGTCAATCCGACGGCCAAATGCGGAAGCGGTGATAAACTTTAATTTTGCGAACTTAGCAAACCGGCACCACCGCGCACTAAACCCCGGATCGGGCCATTAAACTAGATCTAGCTAACAACAAGACGAGTTAGAGATATACCGAGTGATCCGAGTCCTCCGGTCTTCTCGTCATCGTCCCGATCTCCCGCGGAAACTCCGGTCGTCGCCTCCTTGCCAGAAGGGCACCACATCGTCTGTATCTTTTACGGGCTCCCGCCTCTATACCGAGGCAACTCGGGCATGAAGCTGGCAAGTCGACATGCCCAAGGTATGCTGTAGAATATGTGTAGGACTCATGTCTCATATTGGGGTAGTGGATGTTGCCATTTGATAGATGGAGGAATCAAGATAAGAAAAATGGTGCTTGCATTTTTCTAGCATGAAATGAGATCAAGAATGCCACAAGCTCAAAAATGAAAACTCCTATCTCTCCCTCAATTTGTGGCCGGCCTCATCAAGAGAATGGTGGAGGGAAAAATGAAATCAACCAACATCAAACCAAGAAGGAGAGTAAGTGTAGTAAAAGTAGAAAGGTGACCATAAACAAAACATCGTGATAACAAATTCACATCAAACCCATATCCTTTCAAATCTCAATTAATGCACCATCATGGATGAAAGATGCTTATCCTATCATAATGAATACATTTGCAAGAAACCCCCTCCACAAATGTTATTTGCAAACTTGCAAATAACCCCCTCCATCGGAAAAGTCCGGCCGGGAAAGAACAAAGGAAAACCGGCCGGAACGGAACGCAAACTGGCAACTCCAGAAAACTGGTCCCGTAATAAATTACAGGAAAACCCCATACTGTGCATACACACCCGCATCTGTATTCCGTCCGGATACAAATGCAAAGAGACAAAATCTACACTGTACTATACTAGGATCCGGCTTAAAACCAAAGCGGGCTAGTAATATCCGTCCGATTCTGATCCGTGCAATACCGTACATATCTGATCAAACCCTGCCATATATCTATACGGCCTCTAGTACAAACCGTCCGATCCTGATCCGTGCAATACCGCACGTATCTGATCGGACCCTGCCATATCTCCATACGGCCTCTACAGCGTTTCGCCCGAAAGCTGAGTAACAGAATGTGTGGTGGACTCTAAAGACTCGTCAATACTATGGCTGTGGATTTAACCACTAGCACGTCAGAGGTATAAGCCAATACGTAACGGGCCAAGCAGCTATTGACCAAAAGGGACGTCGATGAGCGAGCTCATCCTGACACCCTACTGAGCCTGTCAGTGACAATATCCGTACAGTCCGGTCCGTTCGTCTATGAGCATCGCATGTCGGGCCTAGGGGGTTGGTAAAAGTCAGACCCCCAAAAGCGGTACAAGTCGTGTCGGAGTGTAGCCCAGAACACCCTGAGATACTACTGGAATACCTACCAGTAAATCTCCTGCCTTGGCCAAGGACTTTGTGTAATGGCTCTCCTAGACACAGCGCGACCTCACCCCCAATACCGGGAGAGACGAACCCCTGAAGATCCGCTCACTGCCTCCATGTGGCTCGGGACTGTACCCAACTAAAACCTGTTTGCACGACTCCTTTGAGCCGTGGTAGGGTAGTAATCAAAGCACAGTGGGAACTCACACGAGACAAATGACGATCCCCAGGTCGATGAACTAACCTGTACACATGTCACCTGGGAACTGCTATCTGACGTCAGGTATAAGACCAACTAGCATGTTCCCGGCGAGTCCTGTCCGGTGTACTCATAACCCAATGAGCACCTGTATACATCTTAGGTGAACCAACTGACACCAGTGGCTTGTGAGACCGGCCACCGCCCCTCGTCGGGGTCTCGACTGTATACACTAGTCTACTCTGGAGAATCGATGCCCTGTCTCGAAACTCCCACGACTAGGGACCTTTTAAGGATGTGCTTATAGACTACCAGCTCCCACGTATATGATCGCCCTCATACTGCTGGCAGTCAAGCAAGAATCCTAGGGGCTCTATCAACGTGTAATAGCGACCTGTAAGGTCACCTGAAGCAGTACACGATGATAAAGGTAAACCAGATAGCATACTATCATCTCGAGTAAGACTGTCGTCCCGGGATAGGTCCTCCCTCAATCATTGCAATCACGTGCCTGTGATCCAATAATTGACTCTGAGGGCACTATCTCCAACACAGCCAACCTCGCTCGAAACAAGTTCTTAGAGGTCTCGTATCTTGCTATACGAGATTGCTCTCCATAAAGTTCCTTTGTATGGAGAAATATGCCATCTAGGGTCATATCCTCGTGCCTCCTCTGATGTTCATTGTTCATTGAGGCAAGCACGATGCACTTGGCTTTCGCGCAATCTAAATCCCAGGTTTTGCGGATTTCCTTATCCGCATTGCTGGATTTGGGACCAGGGACAGCAGGTGCCGTAGCGGTGAGGACGTACCCCAGTTTGTCATAGGTCAAAGCCATTTTGACATTCCGCAGCCAATCTTTATAGTTTGGCCCTGTCAGTATATTTTTCTCTAAAAGTAACTTAAGTCCTGTCATTTTCAGGGTCGCTGCAATTAGGAGAGAGAGAAGAAAACTCTTTAGCATGATGCTCTTGCAAGTTTAGAGTGGTTTTTAGTTTATCTAAACTGGATGGCTCCCACTGTTTTTCGAATCCTTCCTCAAACTATAAAAGAAGAATTAGCCAGGACTATTCTCACTGTACAATTCTTGCTTAACCGTTCAGCCAGGCTAGTGTCGATACTTCGAGGGAGGTTTTCCAACGCTTTCGCGAAGTTCCTTAATTAAATAACCTCTTTTCTCTGGGGGCGTAACCCCGCTGACACCTTTCTGGACACCTACTTGGTTTATAGCATTGATCGTTAAGTGACGAATCTCCTGATAAGTAGCATATACTCACAGTAGGATCGGGATCCAAATATCATTGTATGATAATGTTGAAGGAATCCTACCAACATTCATCAAACTCCAAATGGTATGCAACTCTTTGCAAATTTCTTTAGAAATTCCCGATATATATTTCTGCCCCATGCTCTTATGACCTTGGCGTTAGGTCAAAATGTCATAAGTCACATGTCAAGTTCTACCCATCATTATCTTGTCAATTTGAACCCATCCGTATATATCCTTGACGTTCGGCCAAAATGATAATACGACTGTCCCAAACTAACTCATCTATCTATGCAACAAATAAATACCCAGTAGCTACCAAACACTATGCCTTGGCGTTAGGTCAAAATACATAGCTTGAATACTACTGAATATCCAGATGAAATGACGGAGGGCTACGAATGGTTTTGGCGAAACCGTGAACGTAGTGAACTTGATATAACCGAAGGAACCTGATAGCTTTTAAAAGGAGTGGTTAAATCTCCGCATTTAAAAATATCTGTTTTTAAAATTAACCGAGTGGTTTCTTTTAAATTGTTCCAACGATTAAACTTTTTGGTTTATTTTCTTTGCATTATAAATAATGCGTCCCATCATTAACCTATCATTGCAGAAAACAACGAAAATACAACGTCCTCTTATGCCATCCGCATTCGCCACGGGGTCCCGTCATCACCCGTTAGGTTACTTAACTAATGACAGAGCGGGGGCTGGGCTAGTGCGGGTGTAAAACATAAGTGACGTCTAAATAGCTATCATATATAGATATTGTACATTCGTCTGACGCAATAATAGGCATTCTAGATCACAGATCAACTTTATTGGATTTGCAAGCAATCCGTGTTTGTTTTGAGCCTGCAACAAAAGACGGATTACACAGTTGTGATGAATAGCCATTACCCCACCCAAGACCCCAACGGGTACGGCAAACTACCCGCCCGGCAGTTTGTGCACCCCACCTTGGGTCTGTCCTAGGAGCAAAAACAGTAAAATGAAATAATACAACGGTGGCTACAACCGCAACCTGGATGTGCCCCGCAAAATAATATTACAACAAATTACATTTACATCAAATGAATTAAATAATAACCCATCACATAACCCCGGCTATACATCACAACAGTCCAACACAGTTCATATTCACAAACAGATAAAATCCATTACAGAAATGTGCAACCCCCTGCCAACCGACATACTAGCAGTTAGGGGAGGTTTACGAACACATTATACAAACACAGATATAATCCAACAAGCAAATACTGTATAATTTCGATCGATTAAACACTTTTAATTTTGCTCCAATACTTCTCTGTAAATCTGAAACCTGAGCAAAAATAAAAACTTCCAGAAAATACCAAATATCACAGAGAAGCAACACAGGAAAATTGGGTTCCTGAATCGCCAACTCGGCGGCGGAAGCGCGGCGGATCGGTGCGATCCGCCGCGGTTCCGCGGCGCTTTAGGCCATTCAGGGGCCCAAATTTCTTGGGTGTTCTTCTACTGTCTTTTTAAGCTTTCTGAACCTCCCTGAAAAATTTTAGGACTTCATTTAAAATTCGACAGAAACTAGTGATTTCGGGTTTTTCCGGTTTCGTTTTTTTTCCGTTCGAAATTCATACAAATTTGCAAGTAAGTTATTTATTGTTTAGCGAGGCTCTGATACCACTGTAAGTCGATGTACAACACCCTACGACTTGCGGGGAGGCGGAAATATGAAAAACGATCTTGTTCTTTGCTTAAACATCGACTAACCGCACGAATCGAAGCTAAACGATAACTAACATCAAACATAGTTGTTAACAACTACTATGTAAAGGGATTATACCTAAAGAACCGTGTCCTTCGTCTTTACGAACTCCTCCTCCTCCTCGGCCTTCTCGAAGTAGTAGATGATCCACCCGAGAGCTTTACTCCAAGCTTAGCCTCTAAACTTGAGGCAACTAACCTTCTTTAAGTGCTAATCAAAGAAGCAAGGTGATATAGAGTGAGGGTTATGGTTTAATTAGTCTAACTAATCCTTGTACTCAACACATGAGAGGGGAGGATTAGGGTTTGAAGAGGGAGAGCTTGAGGAGAGAGAAGGTGAAGATAATAATGAAGTGAGAATAATGAGTTATGATAATATATATCAAGCATTTCTTTTATCAAGAAAATAAAAGAAAATGAATTTAACAACCATGCTTGATAATATCTAGTGATGATTCACATCCATGAGTCATTAAGCATTTATGATGCATTAATGACATGGATGAATCATCCATATGACTCACTAATCACATTCATTGTATATGCCACCTAAACCTCCTTAGTCACCATCTTCTAGAAGCTTCTCGCGCAATTACGAGAACGCCCCTCCTTTCCGCAAAAATACGGAAAAACTTTAGACTGTATAAATCCAATAACCGGATACCAGTAACTGGCTTAAACCAAAGCCGACTGGTAAAAACTGTCCGAAAGTCGTACGTGTGTAAACACACGTATGCGTCCGAACCCTTGTCGTAAAACCATACGACCTCTATATTGTTTCGCCTGGAGTAGGGAAACTCTCTGTGTGGGACTCTAGAGACTCGACTACTACGCTGGCAGTGGGTTTAACCACAGACCGCAAGCGGCACTAGCTGTACGTAACGGTCCCCAGGTAGATGTCGATAAGAAGGCCGATGAGGAAACCCATCCGAACTCCTACTGAGTCTGATGTGACAATCTCCATACAGTCCGGTCCGTTCGTCTAAGACTATCGCATATCGGGCCTAGGGGCGGCAAGCGTCAGTCCCCTAATAGCGGTATAAGTCGTGTCGGAGCGAAGCCCATTACACCCTGAGAAACTACTGGAACCTACCAGCAAATCTCGCTTGCCCTGGCCAGGGACTTTGCGTAATGGCTCTCTGACACAGCGCGATATCAACCCCCAATACCGGGAGAGACGAATCCTGTCTAACCGCCACTGCCTCCAAGTGCTCGGGACTGCACCCAACTGCTACCTGTTTGCACGACTCCTTTGAGCCGTGGTAGGGTAGCAATCTAAGAACAGTGGGACACACTCGAGGCGAAGTAGCAGTGTCAAGTCTGCGGACTATGCTGTACTCATGTCACCTGGGAACTGTTCACTGACGACTGGTATAAAACCAACCAACAGTTCCCTGTGAGTCCTGTCCGGTGTACCCGTAACCTAACGAGCACCTGCATACTATCTCCAGTACGACGTACTGACGGCTGTGGGACAGACCATCTCCCCAACTGGGATGAGAAGCGTACACACTAGTCTACTCCGAAGTATCGATGCCCTGTCTCGATAATCCAACGACTAGGGACCTGAATAAGGATGTGCTTGTAGACTACCCAGCCCCCACTAGTGTGACTGCCATCACAACACTGGTAGTCAAGCAAGATCCTAAGAGCTCTATCAATACGTATACTCACATATTAAGATAGAAAAAACCAAGTAGCATACTACCATGTTTAGCAAGACTGTTATACACATGTGAATATCCCAAGCTTCCATTAAGTAATATACAAACTAGTATGATACAGTAATGGCCTTCTAGGGCATAAACACTAACAAAAGTCAACAATTCCTGGTTACGTGGAACGCGGCTTACGTCAAATCCTAACCCCGTGGGAAACGTCCAGAGCGGATCCTAGTCTTCGCAGAGCATGGCAATGACCCCGTGTGAAGCATCCAGAGTGGAGCCTGGTCCTCGCAGAACACGGCAGTGAACCCGTAAAAAGCATCCAGAGCAAAATTCCTGGCTACGTGGAACGCGGCTTACGTCAAATCCTGATCCCGTGGGAAACGTCCAGAGTGGATCCTGGTCCTCGCAGACCACGGCAATGACCCCGTGTGAAGCATCCAGAGCGGAGCCTGGTCCTCGCAGAACACGGCACTGAACCCGTGGGAAGCATCCAGAGCAAAATTCCTGGCTACGTGGAACGTAGCTTACGTCAATCCTGACCCCGTGGGAAACGTCCAGAGCGGATCCTGGTCCTTGCAGAGCATGGCAATGACCCCGTGTGAAGAATCCAGAGCGGAGCCTGGTCCTCGCAGAACACAGCAATGACCCCGTGGGAAGCATCCAGAACGCGGCTTATGTCAATCCCGACCCCGTGGGAAAAGTCCAAAGCGGATCCTGGTCCTCGCAAAGCACGGCAATGACCCCGTGTGAAGCATCCAGAGCGGAGCCTAGTCCTCACAGAATACGGTAATGACCCCGTGGGAAGCATCCAGAGCAAAATTCCTGATTACGTGGAACGCGGCTTATGTCAATCCTGACCCCGTAGGAAACGTCCAGAGCGGATCCTGGTCCTCGCAGAGCATAGCAATGACCCCGTGTGAAGCATCCAGAGCGGAGCCTGGTTATCACATAACACAGCAGTGAACCCGTGGGAAGCATCCAGAGCAAAATTCCTAGCCACGTGGAACGCGGCTTACGTCAAATCCTGACCCCATGGGAAACGTCAACAGCGGATCCTGGTCCTCACAGAGCACGTCAATGACCCCGTGTGAAGCATCCAGAGTGGAGCCTGGTCCACGCAGAATACGGCAGTGAACCCGTGGGAAGCATCCAGAGCAAAATTCCTGGCTACGTGGAACGCGGCTTACGTCAATCCTGACCCCGTGGGAAACGTCCAGAGCGGATCCTGGTCCTCGCAGAGCACGTCAATGACCCCGTGTGAAGCATCCAGAGTGGAGCCTGGTCCTCGTAGAACACAGCAATGACCCCGTGGGAAGCATCCAGAGCAAAATTCCTGGCTCCGTGGAACGCGGCTTACGTCAATCCTGACCCCCTGGGAAACGTCCAGAGCGGATCCTGGTCCTCACAGAGCAAGGCAATGACCCCGTGTGAAGCATCCAGAGCGGAGCCTGGTCCTCGCAGAACACGGCAATGACCCCGTGGGAAGCATCCAGAGCAAAATTCCTGGCTACGTGCAACGCGGCTTATGTTAATCCTGACCCCGTGGGAAACGTCTAGAGCGGATCCTGGTCCTTGCAGAACACAGCTATGACCCCGTGAGAAGCATCCAGAGCAACTCCTGACTCCGCAAAATTCGGATAATGGTTACCCCACCCATCACTTACGGGTCCTCACGACTCGTAAGGGAGCAAACTCTCTTGTGAGATCCTTACGACTTGCAAGGGAAAACACACTTAGGAATCCTCACGATTCTTAAGGAGAAATTACACCTACGGGATCCTCTCGACCGGTAAGGAGAAAATTCTTTATGAGACCCTCATGGCTTATAAAGTTAAAAAAGTCTTGGGAGGCAGATCTTAACCCTGAATCCTAAGCTATCGTTGTCCTGCAAAGAAACCGAAATAGACTATCTGCAGAATACACTTGCTAAAAGGGACACACCATCATGAAGAAAAAATATATCTTTTATTCATAAACCAAAATGAATACAAAGTACAATTCGTGGAAGAACAAAAAAAATATATACTCTCATTCAGGAGAGTGTACAAAAGAAGAATAAAAAAATATATACAAGTCTTCAAGTCGACGGCCGATTTAGTAGATTGGTTAGTTCGTCCCTCTTTCGCTGGGCCTCGCCTTCGTGATTCAGTATCGTCAAGAGACGGGCCTCCGCTTGAGCCTGTTGGGCCTGATATGAGGCAAGCCGGCCTTCGAGCTCTTTTTCAGTAACCTTGTGGGCCTCAACCATTTCACGAGTGAAACGGCGGCCTTATCTATGGCTACTACCTCCTTGATGGCCTCTTGGAGCACTCGCCAAAGTTCGTATGCTTTAGTGGCCTTAGCCATAAGGTTGGCTTGAAGCTCCCTCAGCGCTTTAGAAGCCAGCTCCCTCTCTGAAAACTTGCGGCCTAGCCTCTTCTTACAGGATATCATGTTTGCCACACACCGCTCAATTAGACCCCGTAAGCTCGCCTTTGCAGCCACAACCTCCGAAGAAAGGCGTGTACATTCAAGCACATGCAAGCAAGCCTCCACCTGCCGACAAAACTCAACCTAGACTTGCACCACTGTTTCACTATGATAGGTGGCAAGAAAGGGAAGAGAGCTGTTAGCTTCAGCAGCAAACGCTTCGGCCGTGATTAGACTGCCAGGGCGAAGTTCCTCAATTAGGGATGACAGGGAGTCGAGGCTTAACTTGGCCATCCGTTCCGAGGCACGCAGAGCATAGGGGCCGGGTGGCATGGCGATGCGTGATTCCAGCGTGGTGAGAACTGGCAGAGCTGTTCAGATTTATAAACAGTCAGCGAGACTTGTAAGACATAAATGAAACAACGTTGGGACTTTACTTACCCACAGTCATGCAAGAGGGATCTGAAGGCTCCGCAGGCCCCTCAAGAATCTCAACCTCGTCGTCGGCCTCCAGAACTGTAAAAGACATCAATGTCATTTTATGAAATAGTAATAATGCTGTAAAAAGAGGGTAAACAACACTAACCTTGCCTAGATGAGAGGACGATGCGCTGAAGAGATATCGCTTGCGGAGCAGCCATCTCCAATAGACGCTGAAAAGACCTCCTGGGAGACAGATCAGCAATAGATGCCGCCAATCCGCGCAATTCTGAAAATACAGAAGGGTTTAAATAATGGAATGATTACTAATTTAAAACGTAGAAGGGTACCTTCGACGCTTCTCCCATTCTGAGCTGGAAGGATAGCTCCAGCAGCCTCCTCCGTGACCTCAGGCACGTCATCGGGGACGTGGACCAATGTAGCGACTTCTGGACGAGGAGCAACGGCCGCCACTGTAGGCTCCAATGAAAGGATGGTAGCCTCGACTACCTGTACCCCGGTCTCCTATCCGCTCCCAGAAAGATCCATTGGAGCGGCGACCGACGAAGATGCCTCCTCCGAGGGAATAAGCGCTTGGGGAGCGGGAGTCACCAAAGGAAACTCCATTGCAAGAACAACGGTTGCATCGACCCCCTCCACACTGATTAGTGCTTCATAGGGGATATTAGCGGAATCTATAGTCAGAGCATGACTCGAATTCTGACCCTCCGCCATTGCCAAAGTCCCTGCAAGTTTATATGAGGATAAGGATATATATATATATATATATACATACGTGCAATACAAAATACTATAAAGAGATATACAAACATACCGATGCGCAAAGGAGCCTCTAGTATGGCTTTTTCAAGCCGGCGCTCCTTCTCAAAAAGTCGTGCTTGACGGGGCTGGAGGGTAGACTCATGACGACCGGTCCACAATGAAAGCGCGTCTTCGGCATCGGCCGAGATAGGTTGCTTGAGGGCTATCTCACCTCTTTCTTCTAAAGGACCTATGAATATCCGCCGTATCGATGGAGGATCTTCGTAGAAGATGACGGCAGAATAAAGCCTCTTTGGGATCTTTACCTTCTCAGTTTCAAGCTGCGAGCGTCTTATAGCCTCAGCCAATTGTGCGGCTTCCTCGGCAGATGAACCTGGGAAAAGAAGACCATCATCCGGCGCTATTATGGATATTGGTTCATCTTGAACGATAGGTTCAGATTCTTCTAAAAGATCGAGCAGACGGGTGACTGTCTTCTTCCTCCTCTTCGGCCCAGAACTAATGCCAGAAGATGCTTGGTTCTTTTCTCGTGGAGCTTTGGTACGGTGTTGACCCACTTTGCCTTCAATGTCCTCGCTTAGCTGTGCTACCGATGACGACACAGCCATTGCTGACGCCACAGCTGATGATACTGCTACTGGCGCTTTATTGCCCCTTGATTGAGCTCTAGTGCGCGGCGGCATGCTAACCGTGGGAGTTAGATCCACTTCCACCATCCCCGGAGTAAGCACGACACTGGTGTCCCTCAGGGGAAAACGAACCGGTGCACGCGGTCGAGCCGGAACTCCCGGGGCTCGAACCGGAATGGGAGCACTGTATCCAAGAAGCACCCTCTTCTCCTCAGCAATAACTAGACTGACCCGATGAAGTTACCAGCCCGTGAAGGACCCCACACATCGGGGAATATGATCTGCTTCAGGGATCATGAAGCGAGAACCAGTGTTCAGCCTCACAAAATGATGAGCGGCGTCACGAACTGCTTCAGGCGATGGGCTAGGCGCCACTGTAAATGCCTCGAAGGGGATGCCCTGATCATATCTAAGTTTCCGGGCAAAGCGGTGTGGATTATACCGCATGAAAAGAGCCACACTGTTCTGACGAAACACCAGGTAACCTGGTCTGATCGCGTACAGGTGCGTGGCTTCCCTAGGCCTCAGAGAGGGTACTTCCTCTTTCGACAAATCGCAGAATTGTTGAATTGGACCTGAAGGAGCAGATAAAACCTGATCAACGAATACAATCCGCCCGAACTAGCATAGGGAGCGATCAACACGTGAATGGCCCCAGACTGAGTCGGGTCAGGAGCAGAAGCACCCACCAACCGCATGAGTCGCGGAAAAGTGTCGGCGTCGTAAAACTTGGGTCTTTGGTGCGCAACAAAGGCCCCCAATACGTGCATCTCAATCCAAGAAGTGAAGTAATGAAGAGAGAAATTTACCACATCCACACCTGGAGTCGAAGTATTAGCCGCGACGCCTAACCCATGATAAAGATGCGCTAGCGCTGGGATGCCTACAGCCAGCCGTATTCCCTCAGCAATGCGATGAGCAGGGTAGATGACCGAGGCTCTCATGAAACGGCGGTGCATGGGAATGACGAACCAGCTAAGCCAAACGCTGATAAAGACCACAAAGAAAGTCTCCTCATCCATTCCAGGAGCTGCAATCGACTCGAATGATACCGCCGACATGATGGGAATGTAATACTGCGGCAAGTCCTCTTCTTTAGTCGGCCGCCTGTCTAAACCAAACCCAAAGGGGTCGTTAATGTTTGCAAACTTCGGAGCCGTCTTCGATAGGACACCCTCGCGAAGGAAGCAAGCGATGAAACTTTTAAAAGTGACGCCCTGCTCCTCTGACTCTGTGAACAGTTTGTCAAAAATGCTTTAGGGTCTTGATCAAACTGGGGCGCTTGTGGCGGACAGCGTTCTCAAATGATAGGCTTTCAAGCACGGCAGGCTCAGTTTCGAAGACATACTCATCGGGAGGCAGTAATTCTTCATAAAGTGTCCCCCTGACCGGCAGCCCTGAGATCTCACGAAATTCTTCCAGGGAAATTGAAACTTCACGGTCCCCTAGAAGGAAAGTGTTGGTGGGAAGATTCCATTGGTTCAAGAAGGCCTTAACCCACCAGACATGGGGAGATTGGCAGTGGAAAATGGATGCATATATTGCCTGATAAAGTCCAGCCCTCTGCAGTCGTGCGCGATGAGCCGACAGGATGTAACGAGCCCAGAAAAGGTAACCCATGAGGTGTCGAGGGGTAAGCCCTATCTTGTAAATCTGCCCCCATAGCTGGGCTTCGCCCTGGAAAATGCGGCACCCCAAAATATCTATAGCCGGCACTGGATGGTTTGGGATACCAGTTGTTGAAGGTTCAAGCCGTCCCATAGGGGTCCAATGCGGTATCTCTACAGCAAAGGCAGTCTGTGGAGGATCCATCGGCAGGAATGGATAGGTAGGCTCCGTCGGTATCTCGCAAAGGAAACTACGGCGATCGCGGATGATGTGACCGTACCAGGTCCCCCATAAAAGCAAATTGGTGCGATTCGGGTCATGAGCCCTGATCATCGCCATCACTTCCTCGTCAGATGGCGACTGAGGAAAAGCGGCCTCCGAGCAAGTGAAAGGAAAGTACGGAACGGAAGTCATTGTACTTGAAATAAAAGAAGGGGAAACTGTTAAAGCGAAGCCAACAGCGTATATACATATGTTTATAAATGTGTATACATAAAAAGACAAGGGAAGAAAGCGACAGAGGACTCATTTTATGGGACCATTGGTTACGAAACACATGGGTCCCACAAAATCAAGATGGCGGCTTGCTAATGATGAGGCAAAGCAATTACAATGAGACAAAAAGAAGATTCTCAATAAATGAACAGTGGATTTTAAAATGGCCCTACACATCCCTAAAAAAAAAAAGAAATCCATCTTGGACTCTGCAACAAATCAAGCAGAAGCTAGGGAATTAAATTCCCAGAAAACACTACTGCAAATCTCTTCTTCTTGGTTGCAAAGAAACAACTCAGGACAAGAAAACCCCAAGAGGTTCTCTGGGAAGAACTAAGTTCTTCATAGGAATTAAATTCCTTTTGAACAGGAGAATTAAATTCCCATAAATTTTTTTTGGAGCCCAAGCTCTTTGAAAATGGAATTAAATTCCAGAAAAAAGACAAGCATCGATCTCTAAAGATCAGAGAAACCCTAAAAGGTCCATTTTTTAAAGATTGAATGGTTTTCTTTTTTAAAGAACTTAAAAATGGGTTCTTGTTAAAGGGAAAAACCCTTGATGTGGATTTAAAATCCAATGGAGATTTCTGCAAAAGTTCTTCATTCGTTCAAAATTATTACCTAAGGAAAGGGAATCTTTCAACAAAGTTAAACTCTGGAAAATTTTCAAGACAGAAAACTAAGCTCTGAGAAAAGAGAATTAAATTCTCAAAATGGGAAAAAGTTAGCAAAGAAAGAAGATGAAAGAGTGGAGGCGCTTCTGAAGAGACCCCTGCATTTATAGGATGTGATGGGAAACGTTTCATCTCCACTATTCCCTAGACAGATCCAACGGTCACAAATGTGACAGCGTTGCACTCACGTGCAGACACGTGAGAGAAACGCTGTGAGGGCATTTGTTCCCTGATTAAAAATCAGGAATTACCCCAATAAGGTATCACGTGTTCACACGTGACCAAAGGTCACGTGTTGACACGTGATCCATTTACAGAATTAAAAATCCTAAGCAATCAGAAGCAAAACAAGTGACTGAGGAAAGACCCCAAAGGGGGGTCACGTGCTCACATATGACCAAGGGTCACGTGTTGACACGTGATGATCCTTCAGCGCAATTAAAGTACAAAATTAAACTCTGAAGGAGGAGCGGTCACGTGCCAACACACAATAGGCTTTAAAAGCCTTATAAATTGATAGAAATAAATTCTAATTAAGGGAAATCAAAGACCCTAACTGGAAAAGTATTCCTCTAAATCTTTCCAAATAAAAAGAATTATGGGGGACCGTTGGTTTAAAAATCCAAGGGTGGTTAAAAACACCAATTGATGGAAAGATTTTAGAGAAGGAAAGATTTCCCTTGTTCCCTGATTAAAAATCAGGAATTACCTCAATGAAGTATCACGTGTTCACACGTGACCAAGGGTCACGTGTTGACACGTGATCTTTACAGAATTAAATTCTGTCAAGCAAAAATATAAACAAATGGCTAAGGAAAGACTCCAATGGGGCGTCACGTGCTCACACGTGACCAAGGGTCACGTGCTGACACGTGATGGTCTTTAGCCCAGTTAAAAGACAGAATTAAAACTCTGAAGGAGGAGCGGTCACGTACCAACACGTGATAGGCTTTGAAAGCCTTATAAATTGATAGAAATAAATTCTAATTAAGGGAAATCAAAGACCCTAACTGGAAAAGTATTTCTCTAAATCTTTCCAAATAAAAAGGATTATGGGGGACCGTTGGATTAAAAATCCAAGGGTGGTTAAAGAACACCAATTGATGGAAAGATTTTAGACAAGGAAAGATTTCCCTAAATCTCACCAAAAATAACAAACAGAATATCTTTCACTGAGTGATCTAAAAGATCATGTTAGTTACGAAAAACAAACGAAATCTTTCAATGAGAGATTTACTAAACAAATTGATTCTTTTCTTTCTCCTATAAATAGGAGCCAAGAGAAGAGGAAAAAAAAGAAAGGAATTTTGGGATCTTGAAATTTTCTAAAGGCAAATAGCAGAGAGAAAAGAAAGGAGAATTTAATTCTCAAGAAAGAAAAACCTAGGTGAGAAAGGGGAAAAGGATCAAAACTTCAAAATGAGAATTTAATTCTCAATCTAAGAGTTTAACTCTTCTGCAAAAGAACTTAGTTTTTCCTCTGGTTGAAGATCTGCAGAAGCAAATCTCTCCATAGGTTGATAATTTAATTCTCATCGGGTTGAGATTCTGCCATGTAGATCCAAAACATAGAGGGGGAATTGAGATTAGAGAATTTAATTCTCCCAATTCACAGGAATTTAATTCCTTTAAGATAAAACTAAGGTTTAACCCTATATGAGAATTTAATTCTCCTAAACTCACATGAATTTAATTCCTTCAAGATAAAGATAGGGTTTAACCTTATATGAGAATTCAATTCTCCCTAAATCTATAGGAATTTAATTCCTTCAAGACAGACAAAAGCAGGGTTTAACCCTACTTGAGAATTTAATTCTCTAAAATTCACAGGAATTTAATTCCTCCTAAAATGAAATTAGGGTTTTACCATACATAAAAATTTAATTCTTTCACATATACAGGAATTTAATTCCTCCTAAAATGAAATTAGGGTTTAACCCTACAAAGAATTTAATTCTTAAAGAAATAAAGAGACTTGAAAGATCTCCATACATACAAAAGACTAAGGTCACGTGGCCCCACGTGACCCCTGGAAAGATCCTCCAAAATGAGAAGGAAAGAGGTTTGAGGCAATGCCTCACGTGCCCCCATGTGACCATCAAAACAAAAAGAATAAAAGCAAAGAAAATGATGGCTTTGGGCGCTCTCACATATTACCACGTGACCCCTTGATAAATGCTTCAGTAACCAACGCACAAATCTCCATCACGTGCCAACACGTGATGGCCAAAAAAATTAAAAGTGTTTAACACTTGTTTGCAGAACAAAGTAAAGGAGATCTGTCCCCACCTTTGAATGCCCTCACGTGTCCCTATGTGACCCTCTCCTCTCTAGTATCTAACACTAATTTGAGAGTTTGATTCCCAGTGTTTAACACTGTTGTTCTTTAGTGTTTAACACTAATTTGAGTACTTTATTTCCAGTGTTTAACACTGTTGTCTTCTAGTTTTTAACACTAATTTGAGAGTTTTATTTCTAGTGTTTTAACACTATTTTTAGCCAAATTGGCTAATTTTCCAGAGGCAAAAGCCTCCTCTTAAACTGAATCTCAAAATTGAGTAAAATTCAGAGTTATAATGTTTAATACTCAGTCAAAGATAAAAATATTACCAAAGCCCTCAGACTTTTGTTTAAGCAATGCTAAATGATGAGGGGCTGAACCCAGACAAATGTCTAATGGTCCAACAAAGGGCCAATACTTCAAATTTAATTGGACTTAGCCTAATTTGGCCATAAGTTCTCAATTCAGACTTAACTGAGCCAATGTGCTCATAACATAATTAATTGATCTTAGTTCCAAATTGGACTACAGATCACTTAATCCACTTTGGTTCGAGGGTACATCTCTTCACTCCTCTGATATTTGTCGTTGTAATCCTTCAACGTCTTCAGAGAGGTGACAGGTCCTGACAACCACACATTTTGTGGACTATGATTTCCTTAACCTTGACTGTGAGTCTTTAAACTCACGGACTATGATGTCCTTAACCTGGACTATGGGGTCCTTAAACTCATGGACTATGATGTCCTTAACCTCGACCGTGATGTCTTTAAACTAACATTGGACTGTGGGGTTCTTAAACTCATGAACTATGATGTCCTTAACCTTGACCGTGATGTCTTTAAACTAATATTGGACCGTAATGTCCTTAAACTAACACTGGACCGAAATGTCCTTAAACTAACATTGGACCGCAATGTCCTTAAACTAACCGACCGCAATGTCCCTAAACTAAACAATAGAGTCCAAATGCTCTCTTGTTGGATCTAAACGATCCCGTTAAGTTGATCTTAGTCTAAAATTAAACTAACGTATCTTTAACAAACGTTTAAGTTGATCTTAGTCTCTAATGAGACTAACGTATCCCTAATCCCAACCCCCAAAACCCAAATCTAAGAAAATACGGATTTGGACTAATCCACGTTATACGGACGACAACATAAATTAGTCTCCATATACAATCCTCGGGCAACCAAAAACAAAACAAACACACACGACACGAAATGACCATCTGGAGAAGGAGAAAGTGGTTACCGCAATGCGGTAGCGTAATTAGGCTTGTGCCTGCAGGGAAGAGCATCCCCACAATCAAAAACCCCTCAAATGAGGGGGAATCTGACGAAGCCTGCTACATTGGCCACATCCGATTAAACCTTCGATACATGGTGCCATAAATCAACTTGGAATCTTCGGATAGGTGGACGGATAGCACCAATTAGCATCTGCCCCCTGAATTCAGGCCCGGACGTCCCAACGTCCTGGTCGTGTCTTTCCGGCGAGGAACTTTCATCATTGTCCCCCATAATACCTCTCTAGGTACCTTGTCGTACGCTTTTTCTAAATCAATAAATATCATATGCAAATCTCTTCTCCTCTCTCGAAAACGCTCGACATATTGACGAAGCAGATGAATAGCCTCTGTCGTCGATCGTCCAGGCATGAACCCAAACTGATTCTCTGTTATCTTAATATCCTTCCTTAGCCTGTGTTCAATCACTCTCTCCCAAAGTTTCATGGTGTGACACATAAGTTTTATTCTACGGTAGTTTGAGCAACTTTGAATGTCACCCTTGTTCTTGTAGATAGGTACAAGGATACTTTTCCTTCATTCATTTGGTTGTCTGCCAAATTTTATTAAACAGATCTGTCGGTCATTTAACGCCTATTTCTCCTAAGCATCTCTAAATCTCGAGAGGAATCCCGTCAGGACCAACCGCTTTTCTTAAACTCATTCTGTTCAAAGCTTCTTTAACCTCAGGTAGTCTTATTTTACGCATGAAATCACGGTTTATATCTTGAGATTGAATGACAAGTTCATCCAAATTCTTAGTAAAGCTCTCATTGAACAATTTGTCAAAATAATCTCTCCATCTTTCCTTGATATACTCATCTCGAATTAAAACCTTCTGATTTTCATTTTTGACACACTTCACCGCACATAAGTCTTTACTCTTCCTTTTCCGCATCCGAGCAATCCGGTATATATCATATTCAGCCTCTTTAGTGTCTAATTTCTCGTACACCTCCTTGTAGACCTTAGATTTAGCTTCCCGAACAGCTTTCTTAACTTTCTTTTTAGCCATTTTATACTTCTTAAATCTCTCCACATCTCTACTTTTCTTCAAATCTTTATAAGAATCCCTTTTAATTTTAATAGCAGTCTTTACTTCTTCATTCCACCATAATGTGTCCTTAGATAGTCGAGCACCACCTCTCGACTCACTAAGTAGATCTCTAGCTACCTTCTTGATTCAACTAGCCATTTTGTTCTATGTTCTGTCTGAATCATCTTCCGACTGTCAATCCGCTTCTTGGACCATCAAATATCAGATATGGAAATGCATCCAAGTATGGACCATCAAATGAATAAATATCAGATATGGACCGTCAAATGAATTCAAAAGTTAAATTTCCGTTCAAACCTCATCAAAACCCATGTGAAATGCATCCAAGTATGGAACAAATATGTAATACAACAATTAAAAATAGTTGATACGGAAATCTCAATTGCAAGGAATTCGGAAAAAACACTGTAGAAGCCACAATAGCAACCCTATCTATCCATCTTTTCTTTACTATTCCAAACATCCCTAATAACAGAAATAAATGATTCTGAAACCAATTTTCAATCTGCAAAATTATAATCGAAACAAAAAAGGCAAGAAAAGACTAAACTACCTTCGAGAAGTTGAACTGGTCTAGAAACAATGTGAGCCATCACATTATATATTTTCACACAAAAAAAGAGAGATACCAAAACGGAAAAGCCATTTCCCTATATCATTCTATCGAACACCTTGCATTCACTGACCTATCTCAAGAAAAAGTTCAAATCTTTACCAAATCATCAAACCACTTGACCAAAAAATTAGATATTTGTAACAAAATGCTCATAAATCTGCCTATATAAAGAACATAGCACCAAAAGCAGTCTGCTCATTCAATGCATTCTCATGCTCGGTTGTTCGATACAATCTGCACGAAGGAAATCAAATCAAAATGAAACATTTTTTCGCCAGAATCCGCATATGATCCAGATCCAAACACTTGAAGATCCGAAAAACATAAGAATTGTACAAATGTAGTTAAACATCGTAAACAACATATCAAAAGGCCTAAAAACCAAAGATAGCCCATCACGGCATTAATAGGCATGATATTTCTTAATTTAAGATCCAAATCAACAACAATTTTGCAAAATTATTACGAAGGAAAAAGCAGGAGAGCGAAGAGGGGATATGCAAGATGTTACCTTTAGCGATCAAGGTCTCGATCTCTGCAGTTAGAGAGAGCAAGAACGCCAAGTGCCCTGTCCCGTCTCCTTTTGGAGAAAGAGTCCCTGCTATGTGGAAAAATAACCGCATGGGTGCTCATCACGCATCCCGCGCAAAACACGTAGAATACAACAATACCAAAGCGGCCGTTGGTATCTATTTTGAATGAATCAAGACTCTTAGATATAATAGCATAGGTGCTATTATAAAGATAATGGCAGGACCCTGTTCAACGCCAAGTGCCCAAAACCAAACCACATGTCCAAGCGCGTCTAAAAAACCATCACTTCTATTTCATAAAGGACAAAATTTAACAATTTTAAAATCGGCTATACGGATTTGTTTCTTCATACCGTTTTGTTAAGGACAGCTTCTCCAGTAGATTTATAATTGAATATTATAGCCCTACTTGTATAATACATCTGTATTTTATGAAGTAATAAGCAAGGCAATTGCCCTAATCTAAAGGTTGAATAATAAGCCGCAAAAGATATATGTATTGAGCAAAATATACGATTGCATCCAATGAAGAGCAAGCGTGTATCATGAAAAAATAGAAGGGCATTTATTGTGGTTAAACTATGTTGAAGTACCTACATTCTCTTCTTTCCCGCTCTACATGATTGATGGAGATTCTATTTTGAATTAACTATATAAAAATTATATTCCGCTGCTCTTCTTTTTTCCAGTCTTTCCCTTTACCTAGTTAGCATATAAATTAGGTTTAAATCCCCAAAAAATACCATAAAAGTATATACCTTCATGGCAGCAAACTATCAAATTCTTCTTAAACACACTACAAACAACCACAAAACTTATAAAATTACGAAAAGCTATAATGATTAACGGTGTTATTTCAGCAATGTTAGTGTCACCAAAGCAGGCGCATCATTAATTTCTTTTGAAAAATTATGAAAATATCCTCTCTCCGAGCTTTCCACTCACCTGCCCCTCTGTTCCCTGATTAAAAATCAGGAGAAGCTTCAGAAGAGGCATCACGTGCTCACACGTGACCAGTTGTCACGTGTTGGCATGTGACGCCTAAAGCAGCGGCAAAAGGCACATTCATTCCCTGATTAAAAATCAAGAAAAAGCTCCAGAACAGGTATCACGTGCTCACACGTAACCGGTGGTCACGTGTTGGCACGTGATGGTTAAGCAGCGGCCAGAGAACAGAGCGCAGAAGAAGAGAAGCCCATTCCAAGGGTCACGTGCCTACACGTGACCAGGGGACACGTGGCCACACGTGACCGGCTTTAAGCGCCTTATTCTTTAACAGAATTAAATTCTGAGGATAAATCCTTCAAATCTTTCCAAAATAAAGAAGGATTATCTAAAACCGTTGGATTAAAAATCTAAAGGTGATTAAATATCACCAATTTATGGTAAAATCTTAGACTTGGAAAGATTTCCCCCTAAATCCAACCGGAATAACAAAGAGATATCTTTGGATTTAAAATCCAATGGTGAATAAAATTCACCTAACAATCTAAAGGCCCAGATTAATGATAAATATAAATCAAATCTCTAAATATACAAATCAAATCTCTCAATGAGAGATTTACTAAACAGATCGATTCTTTTCCTTCTCCTATAAATAGGAACCAAGAAAAGAAGAAATGGACCTTTTTTTTAGACCTTTGGACATTTTCTTTTGATACACAGAGAGAGATATATAGAGCCTTTGATTCTCTGCAAAAGGAAAAACTTATGTAAGAAAAGAAAAGGGAGGCTTCAAAAGAGAATTTAATTCTCAAAAGAGTTTAACTCTTATATAAAGAAAAGAACTTAGTTCTTTCTCTGGTGGAGGATCTGTAAAGTGCACATCTCCCCATGAATTGAGAATTTAATTCTCATTGGGTTGAGATCCTGCCATGCAGAACTAAAACACAGAGGAGGAACTGAGTTTTGAGAATTTAATTCTCACCAAATGATAGGAATTCAATTCCTTTGAGATAAAATTAGGGTTTAACCCTATGTTATAGGAATTTAATTCCTTCAAAATGAACAGAACTGGGGTTTAACCCTAATTGAGAACATAATTCTCTCAAAATCACAGGAACTTAATTGCCTTAAGAAAAGAAATTAGGGTTTAACCCTATTTAAGAATATAATTCTTCAAAAGAAAACAGGAATTTAATTCCTCTAAAGTTTGTTGTTAGGGTTTAACCCTATGAAGAATTTAATTCTTAAAAGATGAACAGATCTTTAAAACATGCAAAGAACTAGAGTCACGTGCTACCACGTGACCCGTGCAAAGATCCACAGAAAAGAACTTTGAAGCAACACCTCACGTGACTCCTGCAAAGATCTATAAAAGAGAACTTTGAGGCAATGCCTCACGTGCCCCACGTGATCTCTAAAGCACACAGAGAAAAAGGCAAAAGAAACAGAAAAGAGTTCTAGGGCGCCCTCATGTGTCAACACGTGACCCCTAATGAACATTCTAACAGATCAAAGCGTGAGCCCCCATCACGTGCCCACACGTGATGGCTTTCAGAATTAAAAGTGTTAAACACTTATCTGTAGAGCAAAATAGAGGGAAGCAGGGCGCTCTCACGTGCTACCATGTGACCTCTCTCTCCTTAGTGTTTAACACTAGTCTGGAGATTTTGTCCCCAGTGTTTAACACTGATTTGCTTAGTGTTTAACACTAATTTGAAAACTCTGTTCCCAGTGTTCAACACTGATTATCTTTTAGTGTTTAACACTAACTTGTTAATCTTATTCCCAGTGTTCAACATTGTTGGTCTCTAGTGTTTGACACTAGCTTTAGCCTAATTGGCTAAGTTTCCAGAGGCAAAGCCTCTCCTTCAATGAACCAACAGAGGGCCAATGTCCCAAACATGATTGGACTTAGCCCAAGCTGGCCATAAGTCCTCAATTCAAACATAACTGGGCCAATGGGCTCATAATATAATAATTGATCTTAGTTTCCAAATTGGACTACAGATCACTTAATCTACTTTGGTTTAAGGGTACATATCTTCATTCCTTTGATACTTGGCGTTATAATTCCTCAACGTCTTCAAAGAGGTGATGGGTCCCGATGACCACACATTGATACGGACTGTGGGGTCCTTAAACTCATGGACTATGAGGTCCTTAACCTTGACCGTGATGTCTTAAAACTAACGCCGGACTGTGGAGTCCTTAAATCCACGGACTATGATGTCCTTAACCCTGACTGTGATGTCTTCAAACTAACAACGGACTATGACGTCCTTAACCTTGACCGCAACGTCTTAAAACTAACAACGGACTATGACGTCCTTAACCTTGACCGCAACGTCTTAAAACTAACATTGGACCGCAATGTCACTAAACTACCTATTGACCGCAATGTCACTAAACTAAACAACAGAGCTCCCTTAATCGCTCTCTTGTCGGATCTAAACGATCCCGTTAAGTTGATCTTAGTCTAAAACTAGACTAACGTATCCTTAACAAACGTTTAAGTCGATCTTAGTCTCAAGCGAGACTAACGTATCCTTAAACACAAACCCCAAACCCAAATCTAAGATAATACGGATTTGGACTAGTCCACACCCTACGGGCGACGACATAACTCAGTCTCCGTATACAATCCACGGGCAACCGAACACGAAACAAACACACACGACACGAAGTGATCATCTCGAGAAGGAGAAAGTTGTTACCGCAATGTGGTAGCGTAATTAACTGCAGGGGCTTGCGCCTGCAGGGAAGAGCGTCCCCACAATCAAAAACCCCTCAAGCGAGGGGGAATCTGACGGAGTCTGCTACATCGGACGCATCCGTTTAAACCTTCGATACATGGTGCCATAAATCAACTTGGCATCTTCGGAGAGGTAGATAGATAGCACCAATTAGCATCTGCCCCGAATCTCAGGCAAGACGTTCCTGCGTCGCGCCGTCTTTCGGAGGGGAACAGATTCTGGCACGCCCGGTAGGACCTTTTCCTCTTTCCACTCCACACTTCGTGTATCGTCTTCGCGAACGAATCGCGGTTCGTTAATGGTTTTCCTCGGGTTTCAAGTTACTAAGATTTGGTCTCTTGCTTGGCGTAGAAATCAAACAGCCAATGGCGTCCAACTGCTCAAACTGCTCCAAGTGCAACTGCAACCAACGCTCCGCCTCACCTGGAGGCGTAGCTTACGGGCCTCGAGCGGCCTCCATCTTTGCTATGCCAGTGGAACAAGTAACTCAGGCTACCATCGGTCTGTTCTTTGGGACCATGCTCCCGCCGGTGAACGCTAACATCCCAGTGCCCGTACCGGAAGCTTCAAAGAAGTCGGTCTTCAATCGACTTGCTACTCCTACGACCCCTCTCAACGGGCCCGCCAAAAAGCCCATAGTACCTGAGAAGGCCATCCCGAAGAAGACACTGCCCCTGAAGTCGTCAAGGCGGCTTCTCCTCCCAGAGGGTCGGTCTTTGCGAGACTGACTGCGCCTGCTCCTGCTCCCGCTCAGAAATCCGTTTTTGACCGGTTGGACACAACTTCTCAACGGGTGTCAGTCTTCGAGAGGCTGACACCGGCAACAGCCCCTCACCTGAACAGGGGGCAAGACACTCCCGTCACTGAACCAACGCCGTACGCTCGACATGCTCGCCGTCGCCACTGGCGCCGAATAAGTAAGACTGGGGGCAACTCCTCCTCCGGACTAACTCCACCAGCTCCAACGGTGGAAATTGAGACTGCTGTTCCAACCAGAAACAGCTTCGAGCTGCTAAACAGGGCACGCAGAAATTCGCCAACTGCAGTTCTCAAAAGATCCCCTCCGCCTGCGGAGAATGTTATAAAAACAAAGCCGGAGCAGCCTGCTCAACGGCTGTCCTCCAAAATTTATAAACTCTGGCGGATGGTTCAAGACTCGGTAATTGACCAAGATCACTCTCGTCAGCAGAAAAGGGCAAAGGTGCAGGAAGAAAAGAACCGTCGTGTCAAACAACAGAGGACGACAGCCACTTGGGTGCCTGCTGCAACGGCTCCCTCCACGTCGACTACTCAAAAGAGAAGAAGGCCGGATAGAGTCCCCACTCCTGCAGCAAATATCAAGGACAATAAGCCTAAACGCCCTAAGTCTAGGGGCATGATGGTGCATACGGTATACATGGCATTGGGAAAGGAGGACAGCCGTACATCCACGGGTCATAGACCGCTTACACGGTCAGTAACCAAAGCTCAGGAGCAACAGCAGAAGCTCCAAGAAATGATGAATGTGATGGCCGCACTCACTGGGCCGAAAGAAAGCCCCGAAGCGTCATCTGATCAACGCCAGGAGCAAGAAACTGACGCTGAATTCCTTCGCAGGATATTGGAGAAGAAGGATAAAGAGGCTGCCGAACAAGCAGCCAATATACAGCGAATGGCCCTCCTGTTCTAGGACATGGTGGGAATGATGATCCAATAAGATTCTCCTGTTGAAGGTCCTCCAATCGTTCTTGAAGACGACAGGGGAGAAACGTCAAATCCTCCACCCACTCTGTCAACAGCCAAGGAGAAGACAATCTCCAAAGCTGACCTAGACGAATATATAGCTTAGCAGATACGGGTTCACCAGGCAACTGAGGCAGCTGGCCAAATCGTCAAAACAGGGCGACCGTATCCGAGCTGGTACGATCAGATCAAATACCAGCTGGGCTACACGATCCCGAAATTTCATGTCTAAAAGGGGACAGGCAATCCCCATCAACACGTGGCCCAGTTCAGGGCTCTCTGTGGCAACACCGGCGGCGACGACAAGCTCTTGCTTCGCCAATTCGTCGGAAGCTTGTCGGAGACGGCGTTCGAATGGTACTCTGAACTTCCGAACGATTCCGTCAAGACGTTCGCTGAAATGGAGTTGCTATTCACTCAGCGATTCGCGAGCGCCAGCGAACGCACCCCGATAACGGCATTGATTAATGCCAGAGTGAAACCAGGCGAGACGTGGGTCCAGTACGCTATACGCTGGCGAAACTTGTGGTCGAAATGCGAACAACGCATTGAGAAAGCACCCGCGGTAGGCATGTTCGTGGGTACCCTGGATCCCCATGCGACTATCTCACAGTTCATGATGTTCTTCAAGCCGACCACGTTCCAGGCTTTGATCGACAAGTTGGCCCAGATGGACCAGATGGGTCACAGACCGTCTCCCCCGAAGCCAGAACCTCGGAATGACAAGGGTAAAGGGAAGGCAACCTTCGTTGCGAACGCTCAGCAGCAACCCAGTGCCCCAAAGCTGGCGGATCAACTGGAAGAAAGAAGGCGGTATTATAATGAGAAAATGAAGCACCCCTACTCATTCCCGCGGGATAAGACGAAGAGGCTATTCGAGCTGGCAATACGCAACAGGCTTATCAACTTGCCAAACCCAAGGCGACCGCCGCAACCCAGTGAGGTGAATAACCCCAACTACTGCCCTTACCATCAAACGGTAAGCCATCCGATTGAGGATTGCTTCGTCTTCAAAGGATGGATTGAAGATCAATACCTACAGGGCAAGTTTGCGCTGTCCGAGAAGTGGAAGGTGAACCCGCTACAACCTCACATTGCCAAGAAGACGGACACACCGAGGGCAACTTGTTCTTTCATTGAAGAAGCTTCATGGGAAATCGTGCTTTCAGCAAAAACCAAGAAGATGCTGAACGATCTTAAAACATGCCCGGGGATCAGGTGGAAGGACCCGCTGGAGCCCCAGATCATTGAAAGGATGCGTAAGCCATGCCCAACTCCGAAGATCAGTGGTGATGGCCCGAGCACTCACAACCAGCAGCCAAAATCTTCAAAGAAGAAGAAGAAGAAATCTAAGAAGCCCGTGAAGCCTGGTGACAAGCGCACGGACTTACAGAAGCAGATCGACGCGCTGGAAGAGTATAATCAAAAGGCATGGACTCCCATCACACTCCAAGAGTTCCTCAATCACGTCTTTCAAGAGGAAGATGAGGGGAAAGTTCGTCGGATGAATCCGAGGGATACGTGGCGAGTTGTAATATGATCTCCCACTCGTTTACGGACGATGAAAAAACTCCTGGCACTAAGAAACTGGGGGCAAAGCCTGAATCAGAGCTTGTGTGGCCGACAAACGAAATGATCGACGCCTTTCAAGACGAAATTCATCTGAAAAGTAAAGCCGGTCAGGAGCATGAGATAGCCGCATTAGAAAGAGCCAAATGCAGGCGATTAAATGAAAGAGTCGGAGCACTCCCGCCAGATCGAAAGGCACCCGACGTGGATAAAAACATATTCAAGACGAGGAAAAGGTTTGCCAAAGCCATGTCAATGGGAATGAAGCTACCACCCTCGGAAGAAAACACGCTCAATGGGGCGGAAAGGCATCCTAATTACTGCTCATATCATCGGAAGATTTCACACCCCACTGAGGAGTGCGACTCTTTTAAGATATGGTGGCAGGGATATGTTGCTCATCGGCAACATTTTAAGTGGATGAAACGCAGAACTCATCGGGAGCAGAGAAGTACGACCGAAGGACACAAAAGAACTACCGGCAACTGTTACATGGTCAACGTCGGAGGATCACAAGTTATCACCTTTGGGAGCGACTCCGATGAGGAAATGGCTCTGGGCCCACTCTTTAAAGAATCCGTCTTAGGGAAAGAAGAGGAAGCAGAGGCCTGTGAAAACATTCAGCTGCGCAATCGCACGCTTCCGGAAAAGAATCTCGGACCCACAACTAGAAAAGATAAGGGAAAGGAAAAGGTCGCTGAGGATATCACCTTAGATGACCAAGTTATGAAAGAGCTGATTGCCAAGGACCCGCCTAAGAAGAGTAAAGTGGACTACAACATCCTAGCGCACCTGAGGAAGCTACCCTCTCAGCTCAGCATTCTCGACGCCCTCCTATTATCAAAGGAAGCGAGAGATTCATTAATCAAGGCGCTGCAAGAGCCCGAACAATTCCAAGCCTTCCTCGCCGAAGAAAGGATGAAGGATGAACTGGAAGAAGTGCACACAGCCGATGTCACGTTCGGTAATGAAGACCTTCTCCTTAGGACGTGCGACCACAACCGCCCCCTATATGTCTCCGGATACTGCCACAACATCAAGATAGGTAAAATCCTGGTTGATAATGGGTCTTCCGTTAATCTCCTCAACGTGCGGGTGTTGAAGGAAATCTGCATGAGCGTCCAGCACCTCGCTCGTGACAAAATTACCATCTCCGGTTTTGACTCCCAGTCGTCACGGACTCTAGGATCTGTAATACTAACGTTATGCTTTGGGCTGCTCGTCACGGACATTAAGTTCCATGTCATAGATGCCAAGACTTGCTACAATGCTCTGCTCGGTCGTCCTTGGTTGCACGAGTACAACATCATCCCGTCTACACAACATTAGTGTATGAAGTATTTCAAGGATGGTCTCGAGTATACCGTGACAAGTGAGCTGAACCCATTCTCCGTGAACGAAGTCCGCAAGTACGAAGATGCAAAGTACTTTTTGCCAGATTTCGAGGATACAGAAAGGTGTCGCAAACCGGAGAACAAAGCTGCCGCCACCATTCCTATTTTCGGGAGTGATACCGAAGAAGAAGAAGAAAAAGTTTACGCTGGGCCGTCTCGACGCAACAACCCGGGACCGTCTGCCCCCATATTGATCTTCGGAAGCGATTCGGAAGATGAGGTTAATGTTGTAATTCTCCAGTCGGCCGTCAGTACAAGAATTCCCTGGCGATGATCAGAGTTTGCAGATTACCATGGTTCCGCAGGAGCTCTACAAAGATTTTGACGCACTTGAAGCTTACAATGTGCAAGACCTGCAGACGTTTTACGTCCCTCCTAGGCGAAAAGGTGAAAAGACGATCCTATTCTATCGGTCCACGGAAATAAGAGTCGAGAAAGAAATCTGGCATAGCATGGATTCTACCCTCGACAGGCTCCAACCCATCCGTCTGCCCAGATATTACACAAACGGATTGAAAAAGCTATTGAAGCGCCAAGGGGTACCTTTAAAACAGACTACTCGACAAGCTCGATTCTATAACAGGATTTGGGATGTCCCCGGGATTCAGCACAAGTTGCCTAACGGGAAAATGGAAATGCTTGGGCTTGGATATGTAAGAGCCGGGAAACTGGAACGAGTCCACGGTAGCTACGCCATATATAACTTCGATGAAGAAGAGGACGCCTTGTCGGAAAACGCCAACCCCCTATCAAAACTAGATCCCGCGATCAAAGTGCCGAGTCCGTCATTTGAAGAGCGAATGGACAAGCTTATCAGGAGAGTGGGTCAAAAAGCTCGGGATGACCATAACCGTGAAATGGCCATCTACGAGAAAGCCAGGACGCAACATCTTCTTCAACAGAATGCCAAAGGCGAAAATACTCCTCCCTGTCAATCTGTTGTGCAAAAGGCCCGACGCAGAGGTAGAAACAAGTCAAAGAGCAGAAAATGCGTTTGACGGTGACAAAGCGGGACCGAGAAGTCATGCGATCGGAAATCGAGCGGTCCAGAATTGTCCCTTATGAAGAAGATGAGTCGAGCGTATTCTTTACCTCAAGACAAGACGAAGAAGATACTCGATCTCACCATAAAACATCAAATGATCACACTTCCGGAGTCTAAGCACCCTGAGCAAACTAACGAGGTCTCTCATCCGGGCTATTGCTCTTATCACCGAGCCATAGGACACCCTATCGAAGACTGCTTCACCTTCAAGAACTGGGTCGAAGACCAATACCAGCAAGGCAGATTTGCTCTATCCGATAGCTGGAAGGTAACGCCGCCACAAAAGCACGAACCCAAAGCCACAAGAGCAGAACCAGATCCACATCGGTCTTGGAAGCGAGCTCGTACCTGTCATATGATAAGGGTATTAAAAGAAGAGCCCGAGGACATGAATGACCTTCCGTGGTGCTTTGAAAACAGCAATGACGACGAGGTAATCTTAGAATTTCCGCCAGTGCCAAAAGAGCTGGAAGATGGCATACATACTACTGCAGATAACCTCAGGAAAATTGAGCTGGGAACGACGAACGACCCGCGACCGACATTCGTCAGCGAGTTGCTATCTGAAGAAAGGGTGGCCATGTTAAAAGACGTGCTTATGCAGCATAGAGATTGCTTCGCATGGAACTATTCTGAAATGCCAGGACTAGATCCAGAAATAACTGTCCATAAATTGGCAATATCCCCGGACGTCAAGCCAGTCAAACAAGCGCCGAGAAGAATGCGGCTCGAGCTTGAGATGAGCATTAACGCCGAAGTCAAGAAGCTAATCGACTCTGGGTTTATCCAGGAAGTTCAGTATCCCGATTGGATCGCCAACATCGTCCCAGTAATGAAGAAAAATGGGACAGTGCGCATATATGTGGACTTCCGGGATCTCAATAAAGCTTGCCCGAAGGACGATTTTCCAGTACCGGTAACCGAGCTGATGATAGATAACACGTCCACTCACGAGGTTTTCTCTTTCATGGACGGCTCATCAGGGTATAATCAGATAAAGATGCATCCCGAAGACCAGAAGCATACCGCTTTTCGGACCCCTCTGGGAATATTCTGCTACAAGGTGATGCCCTTCGGTCTAAAGAACGCCGGTGCCACCTATCAAAGGGCCATGACGAAGATCTTCGATGACCTCATACATGAAATCGTCGAATGCTATATCGACGACCTCGTCGTGAAAAGCAAATCATACAAGGAACATCTCGAGCATCTGAAGACCGTATTTCAATGCCTTCGGCAATACAACTTGAAGATGAGACCCCTCAAATGCGCGTTCGGGGTATCCTCAGGCAAGTTCCTAGGGTTCATTGTCCGGCACCGGGGTATCGAGATAGATCCGTCGAAGATCAAGGCGATCATGGAAATGCCACCGCCAAGGACTCTCAAACAATTGCGGTCTCTCCAGGGAAAGCTCGCATACATCCGGCGATTTATAGCCAACCTTTCAGGAAAGTGCCGCCCTTACAGTCACCTGATGAAGAAGAGAACCCCGTTCGTCTGGGACCAAAAATGCCAAAGCACGCTAGACGAGATCAAGCAATACCTGCAGAACCCGCCAGTGTTGGCTGCTCCGGTCAAGGGAAAGCCCCTCATTCTTTATACAACCGCCCTTGAAGGTTCCTTAGGCGCATTATGGGCGCAAGAGAACGATCAAGGGAAAGAAAGAGCACTCTACTACTTAAGTCGAGTTCTACTGGGGGCAGAAGGCAACTACTCCCCCATTGAAAAACGCTGCCTGGCGTTGATCTTCGCGATAACGAAACTCCGGCACTACGCGTTGGCGCATGAAGTTCGTCTCATTTTAAAGGTGGACCCCCTTAAGTATTTAATGTCGAAGGCCATACTGACTGGTCGACTCGCTAAATGGGCCTTGCTCTTGATGGAGTTCTCGATAACTTATCAACCTCTTAAAGCAGTGAAAGGCCAGGCCATCGCCGACTTCCTCGCTGAACATCCGATACCGGCCGATTCCCCTCTGAATTGCGAACTGCTAGACGAACACGCGTTTGATGTGATCGACGGTGGTAATATCCGATGGGAGCTTTATTTCGATGGAGTATCTTCCGTGAAGAAGCGCAAACAAAGCACCCCTATAATCAAATCAAGGGTGGGTCTCATCTTCATAACTCCACAGGGAGGGATAATGCGCTTTGCTTTCTCCTTGACAGAGCCGAGGACGGACAACGAGGCTGAATACGAAGCTTTGATAGCAGGCCTTGAGATCGCCATCGACATGGGAATTGAAAACCTCCTTATATACGGAGATTCCCAACTGGCCATCAATCAAGTAAACGGCGATTACCAAACATGCAAGCCAGAGCTGGTAAAGTATGGCGAGAGAGTACAGCGACTACTGACTCAAATCCCCTCCTACACCTTGGAAAGCATACCGCGTGCCGAAAATAGCAAAGCGGATGCATTAGCCAAGCTCGCTAAAGAACTGGCTGATGAGAACCTCGATGACGTCAGGATCGTGGTAAAAAGCCGCCGAGTACTTGCCCCTGCAGAAATATCTCCGGAATCACCCAAAGAAAGGGGAGTAATTGAGCAGACGGCCCTGCAAATAAATGACCAAGAGAAGGTTGGAGATTGGAGAGAAGTCTTCATAGGCTACTTCAAATCCCGTCGAACGCCTGAAGATGCGTCCTCAAAACATCAGCTCATGAAACGAGCCCTATCTTTCGCCTTCATCAATGATACTCTGTATAAGAGGTCATTTGATTCTTTGTGGTTGAGATGCCTGGGACCTGACGAAGCGAAAAGGGTCGTTCGGGAAGTTCACGACGGACTATGCGGTTCTCACCAAGCAGGCCCGAAGATGAAATTGAAAATTAAACGGATGGGCTACTACTGGCCAACGATGATTCAGGACTGCCTTGAATATGCGAAGCAATGCCACTCGTGCCAGATCCATGGGGACTTCATCCATCAGCATCCAAATCCAATGCATCCAACGGTGGCTAGCTGGCCGTTCGAAATGTGGGGAACTGACATAATCGGCCCCATCGAACCAGCATCATCCAGGGGACATCATTTCATCCTGGCGACGACTGATTACTTCTCCAAATGGGTAGAAGCAGTACCGTTAAGGGAAGTGAAGACGGAAAATATTCTCCATTTCTTCAAGACGCACGTCATTTATCGGTTTGGAACTCCGCAACGGATCATTTCCGATAACGGGCCAGCCTACAGAAGCCACAAGATTAGTCGCTTCGCGCAGCAGCACAACATAGACTGGAGATACTCCTCAGTTTATAATCCCCGAGCTAACGGTCTAGCTGAGGCTTTAAACAAAACCTTGACAAAGATCGTGAAGAAGACGGTGTCCTGAAACAAAAAGGACTGGCACGAGAGACTGCAAGAAGCTCTCTGGGCATATCGAACTACGTTCAAAACGGCCACGAACACAACGCCATACGCGTTGGTATTCGGCACAGAAGCAGTACTCCCCCTCGAGATAGAGCTACCCTCTCTACGAGTAGTGGTCCACTACGAGCTGACGGACGAAGAAAATGTTCACCTCCGGCTTGAGGAGCTTGATGCCCTTGATGAGACCCGGCTCATAGCGCAACAAAATTTAGAGGCTTACAAAGCAAAGATGACGCGCTCATACGAAAGATTGACCAGGCCGAGGACGTTCCGCCAAGGCGAACTCATGCTAGTGGTCAAAAGACCTATGATCCCCAATCGCGCCAAGCGGGGAAAATTCGAGCCGAACTATAAAGGCCCGTACATAATAGACTAGGTCTACCAGGGTGGAGCGTATCTGCTCATGGATATGCACGGTGAGAGACCTTTCAGACCAATAAACGGTCGCTTCCTGAAGAAATACTACGCTTGACGGGTTAAGGCTTAGGTTAATGATAGATGACGATGACCATGTCCGCTCACTATCTTCCTAAGCCCGAACTCCATAAGTAGTAACCGGCCTTCTTCAACGACGGACCGAAATGTCCTTAAACTAACAACAAACCGAAACGTCCTTAAACTAACAACGGACCGAAACGTCCTTAAACTAACGACGGACCACTGTCCTAAAACTGGCTGTTGACCGAGATGTCGATAAACTACGGTGGATTGCAGCATCTCAAAGCCGATAAAAAAAAGAATAAAAAAATAAAATAAAGACGGTATGTCCATAAGCAAAGTGGGCACGGATGAAAACCCGAAAGGGCTCCGTGAGTAAAAACGGCAGGACTACCGGTGAGTGTTTGTGAAAACCCGAAAGGGCGCAACCTCGTTAAATGACACTTGCAGGGTCCTCACGACCTTGTAAGGAGAAACCACCAGCGTGAGATCCTTACGACTCACAAGGAAGCAACACACTCAGGAGTCCTCACGATTCCTAAGAAGAAATTACACTTGCGAGATCCTCACGACTCGTAAGGAGAACTCTCTTATGGGACCCTCACGGCTCATAAGATTTGAAAGTCTTAAGTTACAGAAACCTGAACCTGTTCTTAAGCAAACCCCCCACAACCTTCGATGTTGCCCTACAAGCGGTTCAATACTGACCCATGTATACAATCCACGGACGTGAATAAACATTTCCCTAACCAAGTCCCATCCGTGACTAGGGATATGGACGTACGGTGAACAACCCTTGTGAGTCCTCTCGACTTATAAGGAGAAAACCCTTTTGTAAGATCCTTACGACTTATGGGAAGACATGCACTTAGGAATCCTCACGATTCCCAAGGAGAAAACACACCTACGAGATCCTCATGACTTGTAGGGAGAAATACCTTTGTGAGACCCTTACGGCTCATGAAGTCAAAAGCCTTAGTCGACAGGACCCTTAACCCTGTTTACTAAGCCACCTTTGTTCGACATCGACAGAGGCAAATGATGATTCGCTCCTGGCAATATCCCAGTTGTAGCGGTGCTAATGCCGAAATCGGTGTCTAAATCCAAGCTTGCAGCGAAAAGCCAGCAAACCACACATGCATACGAAATAGCCGAAATGATGGAGCAACTTGCAATAAAAAACAGCAAGTAAAAATGTATGCATGAAAAATAGCCGAAATGAGTGGGCAACTCGCAATAAAAAGCAGCGAGTAGAAAATAAAATAAATAGCCGAAATGATTGGGAACCGCGAAAAATAGCCGAAATGATGTGGTAATCGTGACCTTCGCGATATAAAAGCTGAAATGATAGAGCATCGCGGAAAAAGAAATAAAATGAAAATGAAATTTATGCCCTACAGGTGAGGTTACATCAACCCCTGTATACAATCCAGGGGCATAAGCAAAGAAGGGATTATACTCCTTCTCCTCCCCAGGTTTCATCAGAAGTAGAAGCCAAATATCGACGGGCCGCAAGTGACCTGGAGATCGCCTCAACATTCGTCTCGTAACAACGGACACAACTTCAAGCGAAGCGGAACAGCGGCAACTCCCAGTTCCATGGCTCGGCGATATACAGATCATCAAGTGTCAAACCCCCACTCCGTGAAATGCGGATATAATCAACAAAATTCCTGGCTACGTGGAACGCGGACAACGTCACTCTTTGACCCCATGGAAAACGTCAGAGCAGAGCCTGGTCCTCGCAGAACACGGCAGTGAACCCGTGGAAAGCATCCAGGGCAAAATTCCTGGTCACGTGGAACGCGGATAACGTCACTCTCTGACCCTGTGGGAAACGTCCAGAGCGGATCCTGGTCCTCGCAGAGAACGGCAGTGAACCCATGTAAAGCATCCAGAGCGGAGCCTAGTCCTCGCCGAGCACGGCAGTGAACCCGTGTGAAGCATCTAGAGCAAAATTCCTGGTCACGTGGAGCACGGATAACGTCACTCTTTGACCCCGTGGGAAACGTCCAGAGCGGATCCTGGTCCTCGCAGAGCACGGCAGTGAACCCGTGTGAAGCATCCAGAGCGGAGCCTAGTCCTCGCCGAGCACGGCAGTGAACCCGTGTGAAGCATTTAGAGCAAAATTCCTGGTCACGTGGAACGTGAATAACGTCACTCTTTGACCCCGTGGGAAACATCCAGAGCGGATCCTGGTCCTCGCAGAGCACGGCAGTGAACCCGTGTAAAGCATCCAGAGCTGAGCCTAGTCCTCGCCGAGCACGGCAGTGAACCCGTGTGAAGCATCTAGAGCAAAATTCCTGGTCACGTGGAACGCGGATAACGTCACTCTTTGACCCCGTGGGAAACGTCCAGAGCGGATCCTGGTCCTCGCAGAGCACGACAGTGAACCCGTGTGAAGCATCCAGAGCGGAGCCTAGTCCTCGCCGAGCATGGCAGTGAACCCGTGTGAAGCATCTAGAGTAAAATTCCTGGTCACGTGGAACGCGGATAACGTCACTCTTTGACCCCGTGGGAAACGTCCAGAGTGGATCCTGGTCCTCGCAGAGCACGGCAGTGGACCCGTGTGAAGCATCCAGAGCGGAGCCTAGTCCTCGCCGAGCACGGCAGTGAACCCGTGTGAAGCATCTAGAGCAAAATTCCTGGTCACGTGGAACGCGGATAACGTCACTCTTTGACCCTGTGGGAAACGTCCAGAACGGATCTTGGTCCTTGCAGAGCACGGCAGTGAACCCGTGTGAAGCATCCAGAGCGGAGCCTAGTCCTCGCCGAGCACGGCAATGAACCCGTGTGAAGCATCTAGAGAAAAATTCCTGGTTACATGGAACGCGGATAACGTCACTCTTTGACCCCGTAGGAAATGTCCAGAGCGGATCCTGGTCCTCTCATAGCACGGTAGTGAACCCATGTGAAGCATCCAGAGCGGAGCCTGGTCCTCGCCGAACACGGCAGTGAACCCATGGGAAGCATCCAGAGCAAAATTCCTGGTTACGTGGAACGCGGATAACGTCACTCTTTGACCTCGTGGGAAACGTCCAGAGCGGAGCTTGGTCCTCGCAGAGCACGGCAGTGAACCCGTGTGAAGCATCCAGAGCGGAGCCTAGTCTTCGCCGAGCACGGCAGTGAACCCGTGTGAAGCATCTAGAGCAAAATTCCTGGTCACGTGGAACGCGGATAACGTCACTCTTTGACCCCGTGGGAAACGTCCATAGCGGATCCTGGTCCTCGCAGAGCACGGCAGTGAACCCGTGTGAAGCATCCAGAGCGGAGCCTGGTCCTCACCGAACACGGCAGTGAACCCGTAGGAAGCATCCAGAGAAAAATTCCTGGTTACTTGGAACGCGGATAACGTCACTCTTTGACCCCGCGGAAAACTCCTAGAGCAGAGCCTGGTCCTCGCCGAACACGGCAGTGAACCCGTGTGAGGCATCCAGAGCAAACATCGGACTGTGGAGTCCTTAAAATCCACGGACTATGATGTCCTTAACCTCGACCGTAATGTCTTAAAACTAACGACCAACCATGATGATTCTAAACTGATTTTACCTTGGTTAAAGGGTACATCTCTTCACTCCTTTGATATTTGGCGTTGTAATTCCTCAACGTCTTCAAAGAGGTGACGGGTCCCAGTAACCACGTATTTCATGGACTGTGGAGTCCTTAAATCCCGGACTATGAGGTCTTTAATCTTGACCGTGATGTCTTAAAACTAACGTTGGACTGTGGAGTCCTTAAATCCACGGACTATGAGGTCCTCAACCTTGACCGTGATGTCTTAAAACTAACGTTGGACTGTGGAGTCCTTAAATCCACGGACTATGAGGTCATTAACCTTGACCGCGATGTCTTAAAACTAACGTTGGACTGTGGAGTCCTTAAATCCACGTACTATGAGGTCCTTAACCTTGAACGTGATGTCTTAAAACTAACGTTGGACTGTGGAGTCCTTAAATCCATGGACTATGAGGTCCTTAACCTTGACCGTGATGTCTTAAAACTAACATCGGACTGTGGAGTCCTTAAATCCACGGACTATGAGGTCCTTAACCTTGACCGTGATATCTTAAAACTAACATCGGACTGTGAAGTCCTTAAATCCACGGACTATGAGGTCCTTAACCTTGACCGCGATGTCTTTAAACTACGATACCCTGGAAACCATCCCAAACCAACCCCTGACCCCGTGAAATACGGATAAGGGTGACCGCACCCAGCACTTGCGGGTCCTCACGACCTGCAAGGAATAAAACCCTCTTGTGAGATCCTTACGACTCCCAAGGGAAAACCCGCTTAAGAATCCTCACGATTCTTAAGAAGAACTTACACCTACGGGATCCTCTCGACCTGTAGGGAGAAAAACTCTTTATGAGACCCTCACGGCTCATAAAGCTCAAAGTCTTAGGAGGCAGATCTTAACCCTGAATTCTAAGCCATCGCTACCCTACAAGTAGGCCAAGATAAATTGCCCACAGAACAAGTTCAATCGAGAGAGACACACCATTGAGAAGAGAAAAATATGTCTTTATTCATAAACCAAAATGAATACAAAGTACAATTCATGAAAGAACAAAAGGGAGATACTCTCATTCAGGAGTGTGTACAAAAAGAAAGGAAAAGATACAAGTTTTTCAAGCCGGCGGGTGATTTAGCAATTTTGCTAGCTCATCCTGCTTTTGCTGGGCCATAGCTTCATGATTCAGGATCTCCAGAAGACGAGCCTCCGCCTCCGCCTGCTAGGCCTGAACTACGAGGCGAGCCGGCCTTCGAGCTCTTTCTCAGTGGCCTTGTGAGCCTCGACCCTTTCGCGAGTGAACACGACAGCTTTATCAAGAGCCACCACCTCTCTGATAGACTTTTGAAGTACCCGCCGGAGTTCATACGCTTTATTGGCTTTGGCTGTAAGGTTGGTTTGAAGCTCGTGCAATGTCTTAGAGGTCAGCTCCCTCTCCGAGAATTTGCAGTCGAGCCTCTTCTCGCACGACACTATGTTCGCTACACATCGCTCTATCAAATCACGCAAGCCCGCTGTCACGACTGCAGCCTTTGAAACGGGATAGGTACGCTCGGGACTGTATAAACAAGCCTCGGTTGGTAGCAATAGTCGATCTAAAACACGCGCACATCATCAGGTATGGGAAGTAACAAGAAAATTTCCGATGTATATCCTATCAAGCATGCATTTGCAACTATATGAATATCCGAGAAGAAATAATACTCGAAGCTCTGATGTGCGTGCAACATGGTGATAGTGTTCGTAATTAAAGAAAGTTCTCATGGGAAGAATACAAAGATCATTTATGCAAGCAGAAACATACATACGAGTGCCCAGCGTACATGAAAGTTCAACGTAAAGCATGCGAAAACTAATTTGAATATACTACGCTAGCAGAAAAAGGTCACCAAACAAAGGATCAGTGGCACAAGGGTTAACAAAACAAAGAGCGAAATTCTCCATCTCTCTTTATGCCTTCTCCAACACATCGAAACGACGGTTCTCGCGAGGAGTCGCTCCCCACCGATTGGCGCCATGTTCGTCCGCAAAAGCAGACATAACAGCCCGCCGGGCTCTTATTTCGCTCAAAAGGTGAACTGAGCGATCTTTCAAAGCCTGAGTAATCAGGCACGCCTCGTGGAAACCCTCGAGCTTTTCTTCAGCCGCGTCGAGCATCGCCAGGGTCATCTCCGCCGGGTGAGGAGGGATGTCGGCAAGCACGGCAGCAAGAATCATCCGGAGCCAGAGGGATCCCATTGGGAGGGGAGACCCCCTGCGGATCGAGAGTTCATATGCCGCTGAGTCGCATTTGTCGTCGGTAAGGAGGGGATCCACCAATCGTGCGGCAAAGCGGGGGATCATCTCCTCGATAGGAACTTCCCATGGCTGTCGACGAGCATGAGGGTGGTTGTAGGCCATGGCACCCAGTTGTTCCTCAAGATAAATCACACTAAATTAAGAAGAAATTTCTCTGTGAAGAGAAAAGAAGGCCATGGCCTCAGGTTATAAAGAGGGGTATTAAATGATGTGCACGAAATCCTGCATGGTGGGACTATTTCCGAGACCCAAAAAAGGGAAAGCATTGGAAATCAAGGAGATGGGACTATTTCCAAGGCTCCTTTCTAGCATTAAATGCTGCACACAGAGAATATGGCATGAAAAATTAAACAGTCCCATCAAAGGGACCCCACGTGCGGAGCATGTGAGCACCAAACTTGACGTGTACTGAAAAGTGAAATAGTGCTTTACCCACTAAACACATCAGCAGCAACAGTAGCAAAAGTGACAAAATTCCGCAAAAAAAAAGGGGGCATGCAAACACAGAGGGGCACGATAAAACTTATCATTCATACTTTAAAAAGTTCATACAAAATAAAAAAAGGGAAAAACGATTACAACGGCAAGACATTAGACGCGGGGCACGGATTGAGAAACTCAAACGTGACTTTGTCCAAGATCTTCCAGGCATTTTGAACCATCCTAGTATGTTTTCTCTAGCGATCACAAGCGTCGGGATCCTCACGAATGTCCTCCACCCTCCGATAAGCAGCAAGTATGGCCGACTGCTGAAAAGGCTGGTGCAAGAGATCAATGAGGTTATCTCGCCTCCTCTTCTAGAAGGGCATTTATTGTGGTTAAACTATGTTAAAGTACTAACATTCTCTTCTTTCCCGCTCTACATGATTGATGGAGATTCTATTTTGAATTAACTATATAAAAATTATATTCCGCTGCTCTTCTTTTTTCCAGTCTTTCCCTTTACCTAGTTAGCATATAAATTAGGTTTAAATCCCAAAAAATTACCATAAAAGTATATACCTTCATGGCAGCAAACTATCAAATTCTTCTTAAACACACTACAAACAACCACAAAACTTATAAAATTACGAAAAGCTATAATGATTAACGGTGTTATTTCAGCAATGTTAGTGTCACCGAAGCAGGCGCGTCATCAATTTCTTTTGAAAAATTATGAAAATATCCTCTCTCCGAGCTTTCCACTCACCTGCCCCTCTCCGGCCACGCTTCTCCTCCACTAGATCTTGCCCCGTCGTCCCCTCATCCTCCGACCAGACCTCGCCCCTTCCTCCCCTCATCCCCCGACCCCCTCTTCCCCTTATATAGCTGCAGCCCCCCCTACCCCTGCCTGACCACCACCCATTTTCCCCTCCTCTCCCCTACCCGACCTCACCCCTCATCCCTTCTGCCTCGGTCCCACCCTTCTCCTCCCTTCTGCCCCCTCACTCCCAACGTTGTCGTCCACCTTCCAGCAGCCGCCGCCCTCAACCATCTCCTCCATCACTACGGTGGACCTCCTCCTAACACCTATCATTTTAATAAACAATTATCAAAAAAAAATTAATTAAATAATTAAGAATTGATTATTTTAATTAATTAAGAGAGTAAACTTGTCATTTCACATGGCACATTTAACACTGTTAGCGTTGACTGTCTTTGACCGTTGGCCATGGCAGTTTCTCGTAGTTTTGAGAAAATTTTATAGTTGTTGCCGCGGGTTATAGGTTTTTGGATATAAGATTTATGAACTATTGGAAGCTTCAGCTTCTATGGTCAGAATACAGAGAATCCCACCCGAATCAATCCAAGATGCATAAATTCTACCGAAGGTTAGTTTGATAGCAATTACTCGCAATGGTTGTCTCTCATTGCAATGATGGAACATCAATAATTGGATAGGGCATGATGAATATGATAAACAACAGCATCAAATTGCTTAAAACTTATGTAAAAAGTAGAATAAAAAAATAAGAAATCCTTGTATTAAATACACCGAGACCATAGCCACAAATTTATTTGCTATATCCTTATCAATTATGAGCTATAGATTTGAAGAAAGAATGTGTACACAAAAACTAAAACATTCATAATTTGTTTTCTTTTTTTTTGAAAACTAAATGCCTTATATTTATTTAATAAACATAATTATTAAAATTAAGGCTTACCTTTTTACCTCTTTACTTGTAAGCTTACCTGAACCTTTTCATTTAGGCAATAACCACCTTTAGTTTCGTTTGGTGACTAGATATCCCTTTAATAAATGACCTAACTATCACTTTCGAAACATAGTGAAATTTCAATTTTTCCTTCTTAAACAAGAGCCCATCCCCGATTGACCATCGGACACAAGATTCCAGGGATTGAAATTTTACCCTATCCTACACAATTGTTTATAGCCATATTACCCTTTTGTAGTTTTACCCTATCGTACGACCGATTGCATACATTTAGCCTTATTCACATTCAATTGCATCTCTAGATGGTTTTAATACATATTAATATGATTTTATCATCCACATGTGTAATACTGCATTCCTGAAATGTTAAAACTATCCCTTAAACCAAACCGATAATCGTACAACTAAGTAGTTTAGTATGCACCTATTGCTATCATGTTACTGTGCTTGTTTATTGTTCTGATAGTACCATGCTTGTTTATTCATAACCATGATTATGCTAGTCGATTATGAGCATCCACATGTTATCTTGTACACCCTGACATGACTTGCTACACATATTACTTGACCTGACATGGTACCGTACACTCTTTACATGACATGATATCTAAATACACTACTCGACTTGACCTGATGTACCATGGCTTTACCTGTTACCTGATCGTGTGTCTAATGCCAACAAACCTGACATGTAGTCCTTACGGACCGTTCCTGTTGTCTATCCAGACAAACCTGCACCTACCTGATCCTGTGTTGGCATTAGTTCTCGATTACTGAATACCTGACTTGACACATATAACTTGGGGGTATGGGGAAATCAATGATGAAATCCTGACTTGTAACTCGACGGTTGCTTGCTTATAGTAATCAGTTTTTGAGGCTAGGCCCGCCTCGTGACGATGCTGCTGACATCGTTGGTCTGTTCCTTTTTCCTTTTTGTGCCTAGCGGTACGTCTCGGTTTCAGCCCGAGAGTCTTAGACCGTGGTCCCGGGCATGCACGGGATACTATTGAGTTACATCGATGATTCATCATATTGATTTCAAAGACTTGAGAGTAGTTAACCCAATAGACCAATTTAGATAGCTCACTACACATTACCTCACTGTCATTACTTATATCCTTGTTATGCTTGTTTTATCATTTATGCTCATACTTGTATGTATTGCTACCCCTGTTTTATTATTGCTTGATGTTATGACGCGCTGACGTCTGGGTTTTGCACGGCCCAGATTCTTCTACCTTGTTGCAGACTGATCAGGAGTATTGCCGCGGTTAGACCGAGCGGTGAAGTTCCTGTCGGTATGTAGTTTGCTTTCCAGGTGTTTCATTTATTGCATCTTCTGCTTCCGCATATCATTATTTCTCGACTCATTCATTCTGGCTCATGGACATGTACTAGATAGTTTAGTTTACTTTCCTGCTCTTGATATCTCTACAGCCGTAATGTGACTGTGGAAGGATTTTTCCTATCCACAGGTAGCATGGTTGGCTATGTCACGTGCCCATCTTAGCATACTCTGGGAAACGGGGCGTGACATGGTTCTTTTGGAATCAGAGCCTAGGATATAGGTTAATCGGGTTTGATTCTTTTGTAGTTGGGTATTGGACCCAATACACGAATCAGAATACTCGTGATTAGGAACATGTCCTGCCACCTTGTTATCGTGATTCTTGAATTATCTCTTTCTTTTGATCCTTGTCTTGACGATATGCAAACAACTTTGCTTCTCGGCTTGAAACCTTTTTGGTCCTCTATTGTTTCTCCCTGTTCTTTGATTCTGATACTAGGATTTGGGCGACTTGAGTGGAGTTATGTAATTGTACCCATGAACTGCAGCATGGTTCCAATGCGGTACTCTATTTAAGTAACTTGGAGTCCTGGTCTTGATTCACTTCCTTGTTCCATGATCGTTATACCACCTTGTTTCTCTCGGTTTCATTGCATACCAGTTATTGTTTCATCGCCAGCTTGAATCATGTTTACCAGGGTTAACTTTCTTCAGTATCTTGACTTCGGATGAAGTCATCTCGGTATCTTACTTGTTCTTGTTTTTCCCCGCATTAGGATTATTCAATCCTGGTGCATCCCTTGGTTGTTGTCGTCTTGGAAATGGATTTTCGCGGCACTTTCCACGCTTATATTGATGGTAAGGAAAGGAAAGTGAATCTCCAGATTCCCGGACATCCGGAGTTTGTTTTGCTGGAGGGAGCAGTTCTGTCGGCCAGTCGAGTTTAGGGCTAGGGCGACAAACAAGGTTCTTTTGTGATGGAAGTTGATAAGGAGGAAGCGCCGGCTATAGTTCGAAATTTCATAGATGTGGTTGAAGATATATCAGGATTACCGCCGAGGCGAGACGTGGAGTTTGCAATTGATCTTGTTCCTGATGCAGCGCCAGTTTCTAAGGCGTATAATCCGATGGCACCAGTGGAGTTGGAAGAAGTCAGGAAGCAAGTTACGGAATTGCTAGAGAAGGGTTAAATTCGCAGCAGCAACTTAACTTGGGAAGCTCCAGTTCTTCTAGTAAAGAAGAAAGATGGCACAAGGAAGATGCGCGTCGATTATCGAGAATTGAACCGGGTGACTGTTAAGAACAAGTACCCGATCCCTCGCAATGGCGAAGTGTTTGAGCAGCTTAGTAGCGCGAAGGTATTCTCGAAGCTGGATTTGCGGTTCGGATATCATCAGGTCCGAGTTAAATCAGAAAATATTTGCAAGACCGCGTTCCGAACTCAGTATGGACATTACGAGTATTAGTGATGCCCTTCGGAGTAACGAATACACCGGCAATATTCATGGACTTGATGAACCGATTCTTTTCACCATTCTTGGACCAGCTTATAGTGGTGTTCGTTGATGATACCCTGGGATACTCAAAGGAGTATTGAAGAGCATGCAAAATATTTGAAGATCGTACTGCGGACATAGAGGCGAGGAAGATTGTATGTAAAGATGAGCAAGTGCGAGTTTTGGTTGGAAGAAGTAAAGTTTTTGGGGCATGTTGTGTCTGGTGATGGAATCGCCGTTAATTCCTAGAAGGTTGTAGCAGTTCGAGATTGGCCGATTCCGAAGAACGTTGCAGAGATCAGGAGCTTTCTTGGACTTGCCGGGTATCACAGAAGGTTCGTGGAGAATTTTGCTCATTTGGCTGAGCCTTTGACCAAGCTTACGCGCAAGGAAGTACCATTTGTGTTGACGGATAAGTGTTCATACCATAATATTGCATTATTATATTCCCCATTCTTATTCTTTTTATAAATAAACAGGTGCTTTTGACGCATGTCTGCTACATATTACAGGTTACAGGTTCTTGGACAGAAAACAGTGAAAACAATGAAAAGACGATGCAAAAGTGAACTTTGACCAACAAAAAGAAGACTCTTGATCAAGCCTACATCAAAGATAAAATCCACAAAGTACAAAGCAATGCAAGGTCCAAGATTACAAAGCGAACGGTTAAAAGTCCACCGTAATTGTTCACTGGAGATCTGGAAGAAATAGAGAAGCCAAATTGAATAAAGATCCAAAGAAATAAAAAGCCCAAGAAGCCCAGAATTAGTTCCAAAATTTCCAGACATAAAATTTTACCAAAGCTTGAAGTCTACTTTGACTAGGTCTTCCTAAGGATATTTTGGTAAATGCGGACGTGCGAATCAATTGTAACCTAGGGTTTCCTATCCTCTATAAATAGGAACTCTAAATCATTGTAAAGGCTATGCCTCCCTTCATTAATAAATTTCAGAATTCTTTTGGAGAGCATCAAGTTGTAAGTTCTTTATTTTCTGCCTTAGGTTAATTTTTTATTCTTGCTCTAGATAAATTTAATTCATTGCCCTAGTTAATCTTTTACTCTCTGCCCTAGATAAATGTATTTTAATTCCCTAATGAGTGAGTAGTCTCCTCGCTTGTTAGGGTTAGATCTGGGGAAGGTTTGAGAGACGAAGATCTCTCATCCCCTTTCTTACCCGTCATATATTTTCATAGGACTTCATGCATACAAGCACATACCGCTCCCTACGGCACCCTATCCCTCGAGGTAGCGGTGATACCGTAGTATAAAGGCCTGGTTGTGATTGTTTTCCATGGAGGTTAGGGTAAGGATTGATAAAGGAAGGACAAGAAACTAGAGGAAGAAAACATCTTCTCGATGATTCTAATCCCTTTTATTAATAATTACCATAACACCTAATTAGATCTTCATATGGGTATAGAAAGCGGTGAGATTTATAGACTTTCTAAACTTAACTTAGACCTAATCCTAGCAAGACTTAGATATAGATTAATTTATATTTTAGATTTAATAATCAATCCGAACACCCTTCGGAATTAACTCGTAAGAGCGATTAGGAAATTTACAATATCCCTGTGGACCGACCCGTACTCACCGGCTAGCTGCAAAGCGACGCCGTTCTTGATTGCGGTTAATAGATAGTTTTTGACAGATAAAATCAAATGGCGCCGTTGCCGGGGATGGCGTAAAATTTCCTTTTTGCAATTTCGGTTAATCAAAATTAAAAAATCATAAAAATCTGAAAAATAAAAAACTATAAAAAATATATCATCTGTTATTTTTGGAAAGGGTATTTTTGTGTGAATTTTGCAGGATCTACGAACAAATTCGGATTTGGAAATCTACAGAGATCAAAACAGCAAGTATCAAATTCGAACAAACAGAGGAATATCACAACAGAAAACAGAAGAAATTTGGAGGACCGAGTCAACAAGTCAACCGCGCGATCTGGAGAGCAAAAAAAAAAAAACAACTGCCGAAGGCACCAAACCGCGGCGGATCCGTGGTGGGAGGCGGCACTTAGCGGCGGTTCCGCGGTGGAGGCGACAGATCGGTTGCCCAGAAAAAAGGCAGAAGCGCGGTTAAAAAAAACTCTGTAAGTCTTCTGATCTCCTCCTCTGCAAATCTCGATATATCTTCTGTAAAATCTCCTGCAGGATTTTTTGCGCTTAAAAAATCTTTTCCTTTCCAAATAACAAATCTTATGCAGGATTCGTTGCGCTATGCTTAAAATAATAATTGATTGCAAGTGATCTTTTCTGATCTGCATATCCTTAATCTTTTTGCTAACAATATCTTTCCAAATAAAGAGCAAGAGTAAAAAGGAAAATTTTAATTAGAAAACTTGCAAACTTTGAAATTCAAAAAAAAAAAATTGATTCCAAGTGATTTACTGTTTTGCATATCTTTAATCGGATTTTAAGGGGCTTTTGACTAATTCAGATTGGGTGGGGATTTTATCACCCTTCCCAGGACCCCAGAAATCACATAAGGCATTTGCATTGACCAATCTTAATTAAAAAATACTAGACTCAGCCCTAAGGACGTCGCGCTCAATAAGACAGAGGACTAGTTATAGGCATCGGCCGTTTATCCTAACCTGACTTTGCGGTGACTAGGCAAGTGTGTCAAGGCTAGTGGTTTTTAATTAGGCCCACTACTATGGTTCCTTCCCACTTATCTGGCACTTACCTGGCCGCAATTGGCGGTGAAGAGGCGGTTTGAGGTCCTATTTCTAGCCCTTTTGAACAGTTAGGAGCTGTCTAGCTGACCTAGGTGACCCTAGATCTAGGCCTGATTGTGCATTTTTGGTTGATCGAAAGTGTGTCTTAGCCCTTTATCAAAAAAAAAATTCTTTTTTGCAAACAGTTCCAAATAAAAAAAAAAGAGAAAAAGGAAAAAGGAAAATTTTATTAGAAAACTTGCAAACTTTTGTCGCTAAGAAATCCTTGCACCACCTACTTTCTCTTCCCTTTCTTCTAACATGGGTACCCCACATAATAAATCACTTGCCGAACTTTGGTATCCCGAACCTAATTTTGCGTCGTACGTCAATGTGTTCGGTCAATTTAAAGACGATCCTTCCTTGCCTAAAAAATCTTTGAAAGATTAAATAGAGGCGTCTAGGAGAAACAGTTTGACTTTTCAATCCACTTTGTGTCAACCAAGTCAACCTTCACCACTTCCATATGTTGATACCACTTTTTCAAGTCCTTCTGTCACTCCTAAGCCGATGTCCATTGCTGAGCATATTGCTCAATCTCGCAGTCGATCTTTCACCCCTCTCCACTTATCTAGTTCTAGGGATCAACAAGACTATTCATCTTTTTATCCACATGTTGACCTACACCTGACCAACCAACCACATCCTACCAGTCCTACCCGACTTTTCCACCGTCACTAGACACTATTTCTACACAGCCTATTGGGAGTTTTGCATATCCACACGATTTCGAATCTTTTACCGAAACCCCCTTACCACCCAAGTCTAGTTTGGAAGAGTCGTTGGAGGCGTATATCACAGCAACAAACAAAATGACTAGGAATGTGGAATCATCCGTGGCCGCCCTTATGCAACCCAGTGAACCGGTAGCTAGTTTCCCGCTAGCTCAAAATTTTTCAATGTATAAGGAGGAGGTTGGACAGAGTGAGAATGAGAGAGAATTTCAAAATCAAAACTACCCTTACCCAATTGAAGCCCACAACTCCAGTTTTCCATCAAATGTCCTAGATGATTCACAAGTTCAAAATAAAAACGAGTTGTGTGATTTTGTAGTGTTTGATTTGCCAACTTGTGAAGAACCCCTTTCGAGTGAAACCGCACATAATCCGTTTGACCTTTACACCTCCACTCTAGAACCTAAATTGATAAATATCCATGCTTTTGATGAGGTGTCTACAGAAATTAATTTTCACTTGATTGAGGATATAGACGCCTGGAATATTTCGGATGATGAACCTGTCGATTTGATTGAAATTTTATGTTCAACTCATCATCCCGAGTCATTAGATGGTTATCCCGAACTTCATATGCATCTGGATTTTGATGATAATGGCATGGATGAGTTGAATTTTGAGGAGAATTATGATGATAATATTGAGGAGAGTGTTGAGGATAATATTGAAGTTGAATCATTTTTGTTTGATGTGTCTGATTTTCCAATTCATCCTCCTGAACCTTTAACTGTTATATCACCCTCCCTCCTTTCCATCGTTCCGACCATGCTTGAAGACTGTGAGCTTGAAAAATTTTCCTTTGAATTTGACACAGTTCTCCCAGCCGATAACACTTACGAGTATTTCACTTTTTCGGACGATGTTAACGACTCACCGCCCGAGTTTGAGTCCTTTACATTTTCAGATGAGTTAGTTGAACCATCAGACTCGGTTGCTTACAGTAGTTTCGAACCATTGATGGAATCCTTTAAGTTCGAGACTAATTACTACGGTGAGAATGAGACTATCCCTAATTCACTCCCTTTCGTCCTTCCTATCGTTCCAACCGAACAAGATACCGTTACGCTTTCATCTTCTATACCAAGTTCAGCGTACCCATGTTTTCTTGCGAATCTTGAAGGATTTGACCCCATTTCACGACGGGTTGATAGGTTAGCGCAATCGCTTTTAACACATTGGTCATCACAAATTGCGCTAATTTATTCACTCGATTTACACCCTCAAGACCGTGCTACCCTTCTTTCTCCTTTCCGCCATTCTTCTCCCCCACCGAGACCATATTCTACATTTCTTCCCACATGGTCTCGTGTGTTTCTCATTTCTTTCTCTACACCCCATTGTTTCACCAACTCGGCCATTACCACGATAAGATTTTTGAATGGTTGGTGCTAACCTTTGGCTTGTGTAAGGCCAAGCTTAAATTTGGGGGGAACCTTGTTGTATATATGTATATATATTTTTCTGTCTTCTTTTTCTATAAAAAAAATTTAAAAAAAATTTCAAAACATTAAAAAAAATAATAAAAAATTTGTAAATAAATAAACAGGAGAGTGCCGACATTTTGACCCTCTTGGTTTAGTATGACAGTGAGGACACTGTCAAATTCAAGTTTGGGGGTATGTTCGGTACGTCTTCTTCCCTCGCATTCACGTGTACATTTTTTGCATTTGCATACTTATTTTGAAAACCCATAAAAATTGAAAATTTTCAAAAATTATAAAAATTATTGTATTCAATTTTGGCTATTTGATTTTAGTTTGACAAATAGATTAACTGGCTAGGAACAACTAGATCTTAGACTTGGTAAATTAAAAACTCGAAAAATAATCTTCCTTAAAGTCTAACGGTAGAAAGTATATGTCTTTATAGTTTATTTAGAAATAGGCAGATTTTGAGTTCAATTCTTGGGCTAAGTCGAAACGAAGGAAAAGTATTGATATTTTTATTAGAGTATAAGTTTGAAAAATAATTCCTAGCTCAAGTCTAGATTCTGAAAATGTATTCCCTACAAATTGCACAAACACGCACCTTGAAACTTGGAATAGTAGAGGAGACCTTGAAATGCTCTTGTCTAAAGTCCTTAGTACAATGAAAATAAAAGAAAAAAAAAGTGAATAAAGGAAAAAAAATGAACACTGGTTTTGTAATTACTTAAGGCTGCAAAAATAGAAAAATATTTAGCGAGGGTGCTTTATCACCTAGTGCCTTAGACCAACTGGTTTGGGAGTCACTGCTAAAGCCTTGGGTGTTGCAAGACTAGGAATTACGCTTTAATGTGCAAACACATCTTGTAATCGGTCGTTGGTACCTCAAGAAGTATTAACGGTCGCATGAAGGATGTGTAAGCAAAATTCAATTAAAAATTCACCAACTAATAAGTACTTTGGACAACGGACAAGGGTATGATTGCTTGATTTGAATTTCCAAGTGTAGGGGTGATTTATACACACACGTGGGGATATGTGATTAGAGTTTAGATAAGAGAAAGGAATGAAGAATAGAACTTGTATCTTTAGTAAAGTTGATAAAAATTCCTAAGTGGAGATGAAACCCTATAAGGAAAACTTAAGAGATGCCGAAAGCTAAGTAAGTCTACAGGATATATATAATCTTAAGTTAAATGATGAGGAAGCGTGAAAAATATGGGTGGATAATTTACAAGTCAACGATAATAGAATTCCTTGTTAGAAAACCTAATTGGAAAACAAAAGTCAAAAGGCCAAATTGATAGGATTTTGTGGGTAGTATCCGCTGAAAACCCTCAGGAGACAACACTCCTCCTACTAGGGACACCTAGAGGTTTAACGGCTTGTTGCACAAGCTCAGTGCAATCGCGATTCCCTGCGAAAGTGCGGTTAGATTTTTGTCGAGAATAAAAATAAGTTTGCTCGAGGACGAGCAAAAGATAAGTTTGGGGGTATTTTTTCATACCATAATATTGCATTATTATATTCCCCATTCTTATTCTTTTTATAAATAAACAGGTGCTTTTGACGCATGTCTGCTACATATTACAGGTTACAGGTTCTTGGACAGAAAACAGTGAAAACAATGAAAAGACGATGCAAAAGTGGACTTTGACCAACAAAAAGAAGACTCTTGATCAAGCCTACATCAAAGATAAAATCCACAAAGTACAAGGCAATGCAAGGTCCAAGATTACAAAGCGAACGGTTAAAAGTCCACCGCAATTGTTCACTGGAGATCTGGAAGAAATAGAGAAGCCAAATTGAATAAAGATCCAAAGAAATAAGAAGCCCAGAATTAGTTCCAAAATTTCCAGACATAAAATTTTACCAAAGCTTGAAGTCTACTTTGATTAGGTCTTCCTAAGGATATTTTGGTAAATGCGGACGTGCGAATCAATTGTAACCTAGGGTTTCCTATCCTCTATAAATAGGAACTCTAAATCATTGTAAAGGCTATGCCTCCCTTCATTAATAAATTTCAGAATTCTTTTGGAGAGCATCAAGTTGTAAGTTCTTTATTTTCTGCCTTAGGTTAATTTTCTATTCTTGCTCTAGATAAATTTAATTCCTTGCCCTAGTTAATCTTTTATTCTCTGCCCTAGATAAATGTATTTTAATTCCCTAATGAGTGAGTAGTCTCCTCGCTTGTTAGGGTTAGATCTGGGAAAGGTTTGAGAGACGAAGATCTCTCATCCCCTTTCTTGCCCGTCATATATTTTCATAGGACTTCATGCATACAAGCACATACCGCTCCCTACGGCACCCTATCCCTCGAGGTAGCGGTGATACCGTAGTATAAAGGCCTGGTTGTGATTGTTTTCCATGGAGGTTAGGGTAAGGATTGATAAAGGAAGGACAAGAAACTAGAGGAAGAAAATATCTTCCCGATGATTCTAATCCCTTTTATTAATAATTACCATAACACCTAATTAGATCTTCATATGGGTATAGAAAGCGGTGAGATTTATAGACTTTCTAAACTTAAAATTAGACCTAATCCTAGCAAGACTTAGATATAGATTAATTTAGATTTTAGATTTAATAATCAATCCGAACACCCTTCGGAATTAACTCGTAAGAGCGATTAGGAAATTCACAACATCCCTGTGGACCGACCCGTACTCACCGGCTAGCTGCAAAGCGACGCCGTTCTTGATTGCGGTTAATAGATAGTTTTTGACAGATATCAATAAGTGGGCGTCAGTTGTTGAGGCGCTGAAGCAGAGACTGATAACCGCACCTGTTTTAACCGTACCAGAAGGTTCTGTAGATTGATGATTCACAACGACGCATCTAGGAAAGGATTGGGATGTGTTTTGATGCAACAGGGGAAGGTTGTAGCGTACGCATCGAGACAGTTGAAGACCCATGAGGAGAATTACCCAACTCACGACTTGGAGCCTGCGGCTGTGATCTTCGCTTTGAAGATTTGGAGACACTACCTTTAGGGCGAAAGGGTCGAGGTGTTCACTGATCATAAGTGTGTTCACGCAGAAGGAGCTTATTATAAGGCAGCGTAGATGGTTGGAGCTGATAGCTGACTACGATCTTGATCTTAAGTACCATCCGGGGAAGTTAATGTTGTGCCGGATGCGCTCAGTCGATTACCAGCAACTCGGACGTTGACTGCACAAACGGGAACTTATCAAAGACTTTCGAAGATTCAATTTGGAGGTTGTGCTACCGCCTTATTTGGGACAGTTGATGCAGCAGCAAGTACAGTCGTCGTTGATCGAGGAATTTTTTTTTGAGCAGCGAAATTGCAGGACCCCAGAAGTTTCGAGAACAGGTTGAAGTTGGACTTCGAACGGACTTATTGGTTCATGAAGATGGTTCGTTTCGATACGGTAGTCGTTCTGTGTGCCAGAGGGAGACATCCGCGAAGAATTTATGTAGGAGGCGCACAGTTCCGCATATTCTATACATCCAGGAGGCACAAAGATGTACCGAGATCTACGACAACATTTCTGGTAGGAAGGCATTAAACCGAAGATTACCCGCGTAGTGGCAAAATGCTTGGTGTGTCAGCAAGTTAAGGCTGAATATCAAAGGGTTGCTGGTTTATTGCGACCACTTCCAATTCCTCAGTGGAAGTGGGAACATAGAACCATGGATTTCGTAACAGCTCTACCGCGGAGTCCAAAAGGGCAACAGTGCAATTTGGGTGATTGTTGATCGTTTGACCAAGGCAGCTCATTTCGTTCCTTGTCGGGTTGGTCAATTAACGGAAACTTCGGCAGAACGGTACATACAGGAGATTGTAAGATTGCATAGAGTACCAGTGAAGGACGTGTCCGACCGTGACACTCGGTCCTTATCACATTTCTGGAGGAGCTTACAAGGAAGTTTGGGGACTCGATTGAAGTGTAGCACGGCTTATCATCCTCAAGCAGATGGCCAGTCGGAGAGAGCGATCCAAACTCTTAAAGATATGCTGAGAGCTTGCAGGTTGGACTTCAAGGGTTTATATGAGGATCATCTACCTTGGATGGAGTTTTCTTACAGCAACAGTTTCCAGGCGACTATTCAAAAGGCTCCATTCGAAGCTTTGTATGGTCAAAAGTGTCGTTCCCCTGTTCGTTGAGACGATATTGGTGAACGAAGTTTGGTGGGACCAGATTTGGTTGTGTAGACAGTTGAGAAGGTTAATAGATTCTGGAATCATATTAAAGCAGCACAAGACCGACAAAGAGTTGGGCTGATAAGTTGAGAAGAGCTCTAGAGTTCGCCGTTGGTAATGTGGTGTTCTTGAAGATGTCATCGACTAGAGGGGTGATCCGTTACGGAAGTCGAGGAAAGTTTAGTCCTCGATTCGTTGGACCTTTTAAGATTTTGAAGCATATTGGAGAAAGCGTATCGTTGGTGTTACCGCAATCTTTGGAGAATGTTCATGATGTGGTTCACATATCTCAACCCCGTAAGTATGCTTGAGATGAAATACATGTATTGGATCTTTCGGAGCACACTGTACGAGAATATTTAACCTTTGAGGAGCGACCGATGTAAATTGTGGATCGAAGTGAAAAGGTTCTTATGAGCAAAGTTATCCCTCTCGTGCTTGTTTCTTGGAGTAATCGCTTGCATGGAGAACCAACTTGGGAACGAGAAGATGAAATCCGGCAGAAGTTTCCACATCTATTCTTGAGATTCTTGTTTGTTCATCTTATCTTGTTCTTGGAATTTCGAGGACGAAATTCTTTTGTAGTTGGGTATAATATAACACCCGAGTTCATTTATACCAATTCCAGTTTCCGTATTTACTTATCCATGGTCTGTTCTTGATTTATCGTGTTTGGGTCGAATGGTGGTTACTTGGTACATTGCATTCGACCCGACCCGCTTGCTTGAACTTATTTGATTCATATTTATAGTTTATCGTGACTCGTTGCTTTGACACGTGTATCTAGTATAAACTGCATATTGGCATTTCGTCTGGCATCGCATATTTTAACATATAACTTGTAGTCACTGAAAATATTTATTAAAATACATGACTTGGCTTGTTTGATACCCCTAACCCTGTGGTAGCGTCCTTGCATCGTGTTCTCGTCCCGTTCAGTGAAACGGACGCGTTTGGACGGCTACGCGCACGTACGTGCGTCCGTACTTAGGGGTATACTTTTCTATTACAAAATCCTTCATTTTAATTTTTGGAATTTGCCAATAATTTTCATATTTCAAATTCAAATTCTGGACCCGACCCGGACGCTGTTCTGAAATATTTTACATCCCGCTAAAATTCAATTGTTTAAATTCTAAAATTTATATCTAAAATCTTTCAGTTCATTCTATTTATTAAAAACGATTTTTAAAACTCTTTTAAAATTTTCCTCATACTGCGCAGATTCTTTTTCCCTAAAATCTTTCCCCTAATCTTCTTTCCACCATTCACAATCTTCCTTTCTAACCCCTGGGCCCCACGAACGCTCTTTTGCTTCCCTCTCTCTTCCTTTTCTTCTTCTCTCTCTCTCTCTCTCTTCCTCTCTCACCCCCCGCTAGCGTCCAAGTTTCTTTCTCCTCCCTCTCTCTCTCTCCTCTCGCTCTCTCCCTATCTCTCTCTTCTTGCGTCTCTCTCTCTCCTCTCGCGGTAGATGTTGGTTCCGTCACCGCTGCTTCCCATACCGTCACCTCCCTCTATCCCTTCTTCTTCTTCTCTTCTTCAAAAAGCCCGAGCGCCCACAAGAACCCTAGCCGCCTTTCGCTTTCTCGACCTTTCCTCGATCTCGTCACCACCTCCATCCCATCTCCTCCTCCTCCTCCTCGTCGCCATCTTCTCCTCCCTTCTCCTTTGCCCTAGCCTGCACCTCACAGAACCCCACTGCAGCCAAAACCCATACCCACCTCCATCGCCACGACCTCCTCCGTCGACCTCGTCACCACCACCATCACCTTTCCCTCTCCTCTCTTCTCCTCCATCTCCCTTGCAACCGAGCACTCTCCCCATTGCGAACACTAGAACCCTGCAACCATCACCCGCTGCAGCCCTCGACTGCGCCCCGGCACCTCGCCGGAGCTCCAACTCCCGTGGCCACCGTCTCCATCACCACCACCTTTCTCATCTCCCTTATCCTCCTCCTTGCAACTGCAACCTAGCAACCCAATCCCAGACATCAAGAAACCCACCGAAATCCTCATCATCACTTTGCACCTTGCATCCTCACCGGCAACTCACCTCCGACGACCCCAACAGCGCCAACACCTCGTCGTCGTCACCACCTCCTCCTCTCCTTTCCCCTTCTCCCTCCTACACCAGGGTCCTTGCACCAGCCAGCACCAAACCCGAACCTAACCTTAACTTCTATAAACCAACCCTAGTCTTGCCGGAAACCCCATTATCGACAACGCCACCATCTCTGTTCCACCCTCGGCCTTCAACCCTCGAACAGAACACCAAACTTGGAACACAAACTTCTTCTTCCTTCTCTTTCTTCTTCTTCTTCTTTGCTTCACTCTCCTTCTCGATCCGGTTTTCCCCGGCCATCACCGGAACCGTGCCGGTCGCTGTTGATCCGGGTGACCCTGAGGACGTTCCCAGATAGCGTGATCATGTTCTTGCCATACCTGGTTCCCTTACCTAGTTAGCATATAAATTAGGTTTAAATCCCAAAAAAATACCATAAAAGTATATACCTTCATGGCAGCAAACGATCAAATTCTTCTTAAACACACTACAAACAACCACAAAACTTATAAAATTACGGATAGCTATAATGATTAACGGTGTCATTTCAGCAATGCTAGTGTCGCCGAAGCAGGCGCACCATCAATTTCTTTTGAAAAACTATGAAAATATCCTCTCTCCGAGCTTTCCACTCACCTGCCCCTCTCCGGCCACGCTTCTCCTCCACTAGATCTTGCCCCGTAGTCCCCTCATCCTCCGACCAGACCTCGCCCCTTCCTCCCCTCATCCCCCGACCCCCTCCTCCCCTTATATAGCTGCAGCCCCCCTCCACCCCTGCCTGACCACCACCCATTTTCCCCGCCTCTCCCCCGCCCGACCTCACCCCTCATCCCTTCTGCCTCGGTCCCTCCCTTCTGCCCCCTCACTCCCAACGTTGTCGTCCACCTTCCAGCAGCCGCTGCCCTCAACCATCTCCTCCATCACTACGGTGGACCTCCTCCTAACACCTATCATTTTAATAAACAATTATCAAAAAACAATTAATTAAATAATTAAGAATTGGTTATTTCAATTAATTAAGAGAGTAAACTTGTCATTTCACATGGCACATTTAACACCGTTAGCATTGACTGTCTTTGACCGTTGGCCATGGCAGTTTCTCGTAGTTTTGAGAAAATTTTATAGTTGTTGCCGCGGGTTATAGGTTTTTGGATATTAGATTTATGAACTATTGGAAGCTTCAGCTTCTATGGTCAGAATACAGAGAATCCCACCCGAATCAATCCAAGCTGCATAAATTCTACCGAAGGTTGGTTTGATAGCAATTACTCGCAATGGTTTGTCTCTCATTGCAATGATGGAACATTAATAATTGGATAGGGCATGATGAATATGATAAACAACAGCATCAAATTGCTTAAAACTTGTGTAAAAAGTAGAATAAAAAAATAAGAAATCCTTGTATTAAATACACCGAGACCGTAGGCACAAATTTATTTGCTATATCCTCATCAATTATGAGCTATAGATTTGAAGAAAGAATGTGTGCACAAAAACTAAAACATTCATAATTTGTTTTCTTTTTTTTGAAAACTAAATGCCTTATATTTATTTAATAAACATAATTATTAAAATTAAGGCTTACCTTTTTACCTCTTTACTTGTAAGCTTACCTGAACCTTTTCATTTAGGCAATAACCACCTTTAGTTTCGTTTGGTGATTAGATATCCCTTTAATAAATGACCTAACTATCACCTTCGAAACATAGTGAAATTTCAATCTTTCCTTCTTAAACAAGCCCATCCCCGATTGACCATCGGACACAAGATTCCAGACAAAGAAGAAAAGAAGGAGAAATTCAAGAGTCTGGGATTGAAATCTTGGTTTCAAATTAGAAGGAAAGGGTAAAACTGATATAAAATTAAAACAAAACAGGTACGTGACCTGTTTACCCAAGAGGCTAACAGAACATGGGGCAGAAAAGGCTGAGAGCTTTTAAAAAGATGGGCCAAACAGCCAGAATGCGTGCAGAGACTTCAACAGCCCGAAAACAGAAACATAAAGATTTCAATGAGATTTGGTAGGGGTGCGCCAGGCCCATGCAATAGTGCAACGCATGGACGACGCTTGAAGGCCCCAGCAGCAAGCTGCTGTGGATGAGCCCTCCCCCAACAAAAACTAATTTAATATCATAGTGAACCGATGGCCAACGTAACAGATATTAAACTGATAAGAACAGATACTACACTTGATCTTAGCCAAAAGGCCGAGAAAGGTATGAACTGCCCTTCAGCCCGTGATCTTTTTTTGTAGCAGCTGTTGGGTTCCCCTCTGGCTCTGCAGCCGATGTGGGACTGAAATCCCCATATTGCTGTGCACTGGCTCTTCTCCTTTCAACCCAATTAGCTCAGTTTCTGCATTCAAGGAAATCAATGCAGATCTTATTCACTGCTGGTCTTCTAGTAGGGATTTAGTTGAAGCCCAAAATTTTTATGTTTGTCCATTATGGTTCTAAAAATTGAATGCAAAAACGGTATCGGTCAGATTGAGATGGTACATTTCCGATTCTTTTTCCAAACTTCATACTGTAAAAGGAAGATACTGCTTTAAGCATCAAGGTACCGTTTGACATGAAAGTTTAAAATTAATATCCTTACGGCAAGGGACATGTCTTGAAAACTCCATTTCTAATTTATGATAGATGCGATGCACAAAAGAAAACATCTATTTATCTCACAAAACCCATGATGGTGGCATGGGATCAACGCGGTGTCTTTGAAGATTGAGCTGCAAAGGGAACACATCAAATTCATTGGCACATCCATGTCCGACATTATTGGCAAGCTATTACTTACGAATATGGAATAATTAAATTTAAGGAAATTATATGAGCCAACTTCTCTCGGTTTGTAAAACACGAATATGGGTGGACAAAATAAACATACTATTTGAGGTAAAAAGGATTACTTATGCTGCACTTCTTTCTTCGACTCTAGCTTATGTTGCTTCTGAATATCTTTAGTGGTTTATTCTTTACGGCGGTTATCCCCAATATCTTTTTCCATTTTATTCATAGCGAGAATATAAATGGGCACATATATAACATTTTAAAGGTTTGGATAGTCTGTAAAGTTTTCTATAAACATTACAAACAATACTAACCTTTTGACATAGCCTCACGTAGACAAGTAACAACTTCTACCAATATTTTGACATATTGAAATGGACGCCTCGGAGCATCTACATAAAAAAATTCCAATTATAAACATGTTTGCATACACAACAATGAAAAATTAACTATTGATTTACAAGCGGGAAAGAAACAATGAAAAATAATACAAAACGATGTCAGGATAAGAAAAACGGTTGAATCAAATTAATATCCTATCGTAATATAGTGTATGTTAGGCAACATTTCAAAAGTGTAGTAAATCAGCTTGAGAAGAAACAGAATTACTTTAATTCTTATTAAATATGCAAATTTCTGGATTCAAATAACTCGACACTAAAAATCCTATATAGTGTATATATCTCAAGGTCGGAGTTGGGTCCAATCTGAATCTTATTTGTTTACGATTAACACTTTTCCTGATGGAATTCATTACTGAAAAGACAGCAGGAAGCCAAACGAATATAGGAAACGCACAAGATGCCAGCAACATGAAGTTAAGAATAAGAATGATCAGAAATCGAATAAAGACTATCAAAATATAAAATGTTGACAACCACGTTGTTATTAGAAAGTTGCATCTAGGAATTGTCGTTTTAGTTAGCATTGAAATTTAAATTGCCTAAATTGGCATCATCAGACTCGGGCAGCGATTTATAATGCACGGGAAATATATCCATGCCAAGCCATCCATGCTAACTTTATCAACCTGCTGCCAACGGGAAAATTAACCAATATTAGATATATGGTTTATAATAAATATAAGGGATATCTTAATTATTAATCCATGATAGACATAATACAAATAATCAAGTTTAATATAGTGAAGAGTCACTTGTAATTAACAAATACTTGCATGAAGCTAGAGAAGCATCAGAATCATGGTTTCTCTCTCTCTCTCCCCTTCTCACACACACACAGAGGTAGACAACGATTTTTAAAAGAACGTTTTTGATGAATGATATCTTTCAAGTAATGAATATTGTTATTGTAAAATATTGAGGTCTTGAAAATGATTCTGGATGGTTTTGGCTAACAAAACGCCGATCATGTGCCTATTTCACCGCATGTTTGCCCCCTTCTCTCCCCCCCCCCCTTTCCCCCTCCCCCCTCTATCTATAAATTGATGGAAATATATTTCATATTATAAGCAAAAGGAGTTTGTTATGATTATTTTCAGAAAATAAATAAGGATTGCTCCTGGATTTGCTACGGAAGCGATCTATGTGATGTGTCTTTATATTTTCATGCTTGATCCATATATACATGATTACAGACTCTTTTATATCCATTGTATGATTATACATTTCATCAATTGCAATTTCCTAAGAACTATTGGTATCATACGTACGTAATTAAAAATGATCACGTTATGCAATAAGATTTGCTCCACACATGTAGTCATCGAGTTTAATATTAAAGAGTTTGAATCCCACCAAATATAATCACCTATTCGCTTAATGAATAAATATCAGGTACAACAACAGCAACTGAGCCTTTTATCCCAAGCATATGGGGTAGGATACATGAACCAACATGAGAATCACGCCGGGTCCAGCACATGAATCCTCCGCCTCCACTCACCCCTATCGAACAATATACTTTCATTGAGTCCTTTGGCAACCATATCGTTTCGTATCACCTCCATCCATGTTTTCTTCGGTCTCCCTTTTGCCCTTTTGCCATTGCCCATATCGAGAGTATCTATTCGTCGAACCGGTGCTTCCACAGGTCTGCGTCGCACATGACCAAACCATCTTAACCGGTTTTCCCGCATCTTCTCCTCCACAGGTGCTACACCAACTTTTGCACGAATATCCTCATTTCGCACCTTATCTTTTCTAGTGTTACCGCACATCCAACGAAGCATGCGTATCTCCGCTGCGTGCATCTTCTGTGTATTATGCTTCTTAGGAGCCCAGCATTCTGTACCATATAATAAGGCAGGCCGAATAGCGCTCCGATAGAACATCGCTTTCAATTTTAACGGAAAGTTACGATCACACAAAATCCCTATTGCACTCCTCCATTTCAACCAACCAGCTTGGATCCTTTGATTAACATCACTATCGATCTCCCCATTCTTTTGGATGATGGAACCTAGATATCTAAACTGGTCGCTCGGTGATATCTCCTGCCCTTCCAATGTTATACCAATATGGTTTTGACTTCTCCGATTACTAAATTTGCAATGCATATATGCTGTCTTGGACCTGCTCAATCCGAATCCCCGAGATTCCAATGTTTGCCTCCATAATTCCGATTTGGCATTAACCCCTCCTTTCGTCTCATTTACTAGAACAGTATCATTATCGAATAGCATACACCAAGGTACCTCATCTTGGATAGTTCTAGTAAGCTCAACCATCACGATGGTAAACAGGAATGGACTTAATGCAGATCCTTGATATAAACCAATTGTTATCGGAAAATCACTCGTTAAGCCGCCGAAAGTTCTGACATTTGCCACTACCCCATCGTACATATCCTTGATTATGTCAATATACTTGACGGGGACCCCCTTCTTCATCATTGTCCCCCATAATTCCTCTCTAGGTACCTTGTCATGCGCTTTTTCTAGATCAATAAATATCATATGCAAATCTCTTCTACTCTCTCGAAAACGCTCGACAAGTTGACGAAGCAGATGAATAGCCTCTGTCGTCGATCGTCCAGGCATGAACCCAAACTGGTTCTCTGTTATCTTAATATCCTTCCTTAGCCTGTGTTCAATCACTCTCTCCCAAAGTTTCATGGTGTGACACATAAGTTTTATTCCACGGTAGTTTGAGCAACTTTGAATGTCACCTTTGTTCTTGTAGATAGGTACACGGATACTTTTCCTCCATCCGTTTGGCATCTTTTTTGTCTGCCAAATCTTATTAAACAGATCTGTCGGCCATTTAACGCATATTTCTCCTAAGCATCTCCAAATCTCGATAGGAATCCCGTCAGGACCAACCGCTTTTCTTAAACTCATTCTGTTCAAAGCTTCTTTAAGTTCAGGTAGTCTTATTTTACGCATGAAATCACGGTTTATATCTTGAGATTGAATGACAAGTCCATCCAAATTCTTAGTAAAGCTCTCATTGAACAATTTGTCAAAATAATCTGATATACTCATCTCGAACTAAAACCTTCTGATTTTCATTTTTGACACACTTCACCGCACATAAGTCTTTACTCTTCCTTTCCCGCATCCGAGCAATCCGGTATATATCATTTTCAGCCTCTTTAGTGTCTAATTTCTCGTACACCTCCTTGTAGACCTTAGATTTAGCTTCCTGAACAGCTTTCTTAACTTTCTTTTTAGACATTTTATACTTCTCAAATCTCTCCACATCTCTACTTTTCTTCAGAACTTTATAAGAATCCCTTTTAATTTTAATAGCAGCCTTTACTTCTTCATTCCACCATGATGTGTCCTTAGATGGTCGATCACCACCTCTCGACTCACCAAGTAGATCTCGAGCTACCTTCTTGATTCAACTAGCCATTTTGTTCCATGTTCTGTCTGAATCATCTTCCGACTGCCAATCCGCTTCTTGGACCATCAAATATCAGATATGGAAATGCATCCAAGTATGGACCATCAAATGAATAAATATCAGATATGGACCGTCAAATGAAATCGAAAGTTAAATTTCCGTTCAAAGCTCATCAAAACCCATGTGAAATGCATCCAAGTATGGAACACATATGTAATACAACAATTAAAAATAGTTGATACGGAAATCTCAATCGCGAGGAATTCGGAAAAAACACTGTAGAAGCCACAATAGCAACCCTATCTATCCATCTTTTCTTTACTCTTCCAAACATCCTTAATAACAGAAATAAATGATTCTGAAACCAATTTGCAATCTGCAAAATTATAATCGAAACAAAAAAGGCAAGAAAAGACTAAACTACCTTGGAGAAGTTGAACTGGTCTAGAAACAATGTGAGCCATCACATTATATATTCTCACAAAAAAAAAGAGATATACCAAAACGGAAAAGCCATTTCTCTATATCATTCTATCGAACACCTTGCATTCACTGACCTATCTCAAGAAAAAGTTCAAATCTTTACCAAATCATCAAACCACTTGACCAAACAACTAGATATTTGTAACAAAATGCTCATAAATCTGCCTATATAAAGAACATAGCACCGCAAGCAGTCTGCTCATTCAATGCATTCTCATGCTCGGTTGTTCGATACAATCTGCACGACGGAAATCAAATCAAACCGAAACAATTTTTCGCCAGAATCCGCATATGATCCAGATCCAAACACTTGAAGATCCGAAAAACATAAGAATTGCACAAATGTAGTTAAACATCGTAAACAACATATCAAAAGGCCTAAAAACCAAAGATAGCCCATCACGGCATTAAAAGGCATGATATTTCTTAATTTAAGATCCAAATCAACAACAATTTCGCAAAATTATTACGAAGGAAAAGGCAGCAGAGCGAAGAGGGGATATGCAAGATGTTACCATTAGCGATCAAAGGTCTCGATCTCTGCAGTTAGAGAGAGCAAGAACGCCAAGTGCCCTGTCCCGTCTCCTTTTGGCGAAAGAGTCCCTGCTATGTGGAAAAGTAACCGCATGGGTGCTCAGCACGCATCCTGCGCAAAACACGTAGAATACAACAATACCAAAGCGGCCGTTGGTATCTATTTTGAATGAGTCAAGATTCTTAGATATAATAGCATAGGTGCTATCATAAAGATAATAGCAGGACCCTGTTCAACGCCAAGTGCCCAAAACCAAACCACATGTCCAAGCGCGTCTAAAAAACCATCACTTCTATTTCATAAAGGACAAAATTTGACAATTTTAAAATCGGCTATACGGATTTGTTTCTCCATCCCGTTTTGTTAAGGACGGCTTCTCCAGTAGATTTATAATTGAATATTATAGCCCTACTTGTATAATACATCTGTATTTTATGAAGTAATAAGCAAGGCAATTGCCCTACTCTAAAGGTTGAATAATAAGCCGCAAAAGATATATGTATTGAGCAAAATATACGATTGAATCCAATGAAGAGCAAGTGTGTATCATGAAAAAATAGAAGGGCATTTATTGTGGTTAAACTATGTTGAAGTACCTGCATTCTCTTCTTTCCCGCTCTACATGATTGATGGAGATCCTATTTTGAATTAACTATATAAAAATTATATTCCGCTGCTCTTCTTTTTTCCGGTCTTTCCCTTACCTAGTTAGCATATAAATTAGGTTTAAATCCCAAAAAAATACCATAAAAGTATATACCTTCATGGCAGCAAACTATCAAATTCTTCTTAAACACACTACAAACAACCACAAAACTTATAAAATTACGAATAGCTATAATGATTAACGGTGTCATTTCAGCAATGTAAGTGTCGCCGAAGCAGGCGCATCATCAATTTCTTTTGAAAAATTATGAAAATATCCTCTCTCCGAGCTTTCCACTCACCTGCCCCTCTCCGGCCACGCTTCTCCTCCACTAGATCTTGCCCCGTCGTCCCCTCATCCTCCGACCAGACCTCGCCCCTTCCTCCCCTCATCCCCCGACCCCCTCCTCCCCTTATATAGCTGCAGCCCCCCTCCACCCCTGCCTGACCACCACCCATTTCCCCCTCCTCTCCCCCGCCCGACCTCACCACTCATCCCTTCTGCCTCGGTCCCACCCTTCTCCTCCCTTCTGCCCCCTCACTCCCAACGTTGTCGTCCACCTTCCAGCAGCCGCCGCCCTCGACCATCTCCTCCATCACTACGGTGGACCTCCTCCTAACACCTATCATTTTAATAAACAATTATCAAAAAACAATTAATTAAATAATTAAGAATTGGTTAATTTAATTAATTAAGAGAGTAAACTTGTCATTTCACATGGCACATTTAACACCGTTAGCGTTGTCTGTCTTTGACCGTTGGCCATGGCAGTTTCTCGTAGTTTTGAGAAAATTTTATAGTTGTTGCCGCGGGTTATAGGTTTTTGGATATAAGATTTATGAACTATTGGAAGCTTCAGCTTCTATGGTCAGAATACAGAGAATCCCACCCGAATCAATCCAAGCTGCATAAATTCTACCGAAGGTTGGTTTGATAGCATCTAATCGTCGAATCGGTGCTTCCACAGGTCTGCGTCGCACATGACCAAACCATCTTAACCGGTTTTCCCGCATCTTCTCCTCCACAGGTGCTACACCAACTTTTGCACGAATATCCTCATTTCGCACCTTATCTTTTCTAGTGTTACCGCACATCCAACGAAGCATGCGCATCTCCGCTGCGTGCATCTTCTGTGTATGATGCTTCTTAGGAGCCCAGCATTCTGTACCATATAATAAGGCAGGCCGAATAGCGCTTCGATAGAACTTCCCTTTCAATTTTAACGGAAAGTTACGATCACACAAAATCCCTATTGCACTCCTCCATTTCAACCAACCAGCTTGGATCCTTTGATTAACATCACTATCGATCTCCCCATTCTTTTGGATGATGGAACCTAGATATCTAAACTGGTCGCTCGATGATATCTCCTGCCTTTCCAATGTTATACCAATATGGTTTTGACTTCTCCGATTACTAAATTTGCAATGCATATATGCTGTCTTGGACCTGCTCAATCCGAATCCCCGAGATTCCAATGTTTGCCTCCATAATTCCAATTTGGCATTAACCCCTCCTTTCGTCTCATTTACTAGAACAATATCATTATCGAATAGCATACACCAAGGCATCTCATCTTGGATAGTTCTAGTAAGCTCAACCATCACGAACAGGAATGGACTTAATGCAGATCCTTGATATAAACCAATTGTAATCGGTAAATCACTCGTTAAGCCGCCGCAAGTTCTGACATTTGCCACTACCCCATCGTACATATCCTTGATTATGTCAATATACTTGACGGGGACCCCCTTCTTCATCATTGTCCCCCATAATACCTCTCTAGGTACCTTGTCATGCGCTTTTTCTAGATCAATAAATATCATATGCAAATCTCTTCTCCTCTCTCGAAAACGCTCGACAAGTTGACGAAGCAGATGAATAGCCTCTGTCGTCGATCGTCAGGCATGAATCCAAACTGGTTCTCTGTTATCTTAATATCCTTCCTTAGCCTGTGTTCAATCACTCTCTCCCAAAGTTTCATGGTGTGACACATAAGTTTTATTCCACGGTAGTTTGAGCAACTTTGAATGTCACCTTTGTTCTTGTAGATAGGTACATGGATACTTTTCCTCCATTTATTTGGCATCTTTTTTGTCTGCCAAATCTTATTAAACAGATCTGTCGGCCATTTAACGCCTATTTCTCCTAAGCATCTCCAAATCTCGATAGGAATCCCATCAGGACCAATCGCTTTTCTTAAACTCGTTCTGTTCAAAGCTTCTTTAAGTTCAGGTAGTCTTATTTTACGCATGAAATCACGGTTTATATCTTGAGATTGAATGACAAGTCCATCCAAATTCTTAGTAAAGCTCTCATTGAACAATTTGTCAAAATAATCTCTCCATCTTTCCTTGATATACTCATCTCGAACTAAAACCTTCTGATTTTCATTTTTGACACACTTCACCGCACACAAGTCTTTACTCTTCCTTTCCCGCATCCGAGCAATCCGGTACATATCATTTTCAGCCTCTTTAGTATCTAATTTCTCGTACACCTCCTTGTAGACCTTAGATTTAGCTTCCCGAACAGCTTTCTTAACTTTCTTTTTAGCCATTTTATACTTCTCAAATCTCTCCACATCTCTACTTTTCTTCAAATCTTTATAAGAATCCCTTTTACTTTTAATAGCAGCCTTTACTTCTTCATTCCACCATGATGTGTCCTTAGATGGTCGAGCACCACCTCTCGACTCACCAAGTAGATCTCTAGCTACCTTCTTGATTCAACTAGCCATTTTGTTCTATGTTCTGTCTGAATGATCTTCCGACTGCCAATCCGCTTCTTGGACCATCAAATATCAGATATGGAAATGCATCCAAGTATGGACCATCAAATGAATAAATATCAGATATGGACCGTCAAATGAAATCGAAAGTTAAATTTCCGTTCAAAGCTCATCAAAACCCATGTGAAATGCATCCAAGTATGGAACACATATGTAATACAACAATTAAAAATAGTTGATACGGAAATCTCAATCGCGAGGAATTCGGAAAAAAACACTGTAGATGCCACAATAGCAACCCTATCTATCCATCTTTTCTTTACTCTTCCAAACATCCTTAATAACAAAAATAAATGATTCTGAAACCAATTTTCAATCTGCAAAATTATAATCGAAACAAAAAAGGCAAGAAAAGACTAAACTACCTTGGAGAAGTTGAACTGGTCTAGAAACAATGTGAGCCATCACATTATATATTCTCACACAAAAAAAGAGATATACCAAAACGGAAAAGCCATTTCTCTATATCATTCTATCTAACACCTTGCATTCACTGACCTATCTCAAGAAAAAGTTCAAATCTTTACCAAATCATCAAACCACTTGACCAAACAATTAGATATTTGTAACAAAATGCTCATAAATCTGCCTATATAAAGAACATAGCACCGCAAGCAGTCTGCTCATTCAATGCATTCTCATGCTCGGTTGTTCGATACAATCTGCACGAAGGAAATCAAATCAAAACGAAACATTTTTTCGCCAGAATCCGCATATGATCCAGATCCAAACACTTGAAGATCCGAAAAACATAAGAATTGCACAAATGTAGTTAAACATCGTAAACAACATATCAAAAGGCCTAAAAACCAAAGATAGCCCATCACGGCATTAAAAGGCATGATATTTCTTAATTTAAGATCCAAATCAACAACAATTTCGCAAAATTATTGCGAAGGAAAAAGCAGCAGAGCGAAGAGGGGATATGCAAGATGTTACCTTTAGCGATCAAAGGTCTCGATCTCTGCAGTTAGAGAGAGCAAGAACGCCAAGTGCCCTGTCCCGTCTCCTTTTGGCGAAAGAGTCCCTGCTATGTGGAAAAATAACCGCATGGGTGCTCAGCACGCATCCTGCGCAAAACACGTAGAATACAACAATACCAAAGCGGCCGTTGGTATCTATTTTGAATGAATCAAGACTCTTAGATATAATAGCATAGGTGCTATCATAAAGATAATAGCAGGACCCTGTTCAACGCCAAGTGCCCAAAACCAAACCACATGTCCAAGCGCGTCTAAAAAACCATCACTTCTATTTCATAAAGGACAAAATTTGACAATTTTAAAATCGGCTATACGGATTTGTTTCTCCATCCCGTTTTGTTAAGGACGGCTTCTCCAGTAGATTTATAATTGAATATTATCGCCCTGCTTGTATAATACATCTGTATTTTATGAAGTAATAAGCAAGGCAATTGCCCTACTCTAAAGGTTGAATAATAAGCCGCAAAAGATATATGTATTGAGCAAAATATACGATTGCATCCAATGAAGAGCAAGCGTGTATCATGAAAAAATAGAAGGGCATTTATTGTGGTTAAACTATGTTGAAGTACCTACATTCTCTTCTTTCCCGCTCTACATCATTGATGGAGATTCTATTTTGAATTAACTATATAAAAATTATATTCCGCTGCTCTTCTTTTTTCCGGTCTTTCCCTTACCTAGTTAGCATATAAATTAGGTTTAAATCCCAAAAAAATACCATAAAAGTATATACCTTCATGGCAGCGAACCATCAAATTCTTCTTAAACACACTACAAACAACCACAAAACTTATAAAATTACGAATAGCTATAATGATTAACGGTGTCATTTCAGCAATGTTAGTGTCGCCGAAGCAGGCGCATCTTCAATTTCTTTTGAAAAATTATGAAAATATCCTCTCTCGGAGCTTTCCACTCACCTGCCCCTCTCCGGCCACGCTTCTCCTCCACTAGATCTTGCCCCGTCGTCCCCTCATCCTCCGACCAGACCTCGCCCCTTCCTCCCCTCATCCCCCGACGCCCTCCTCCCCTTATATAGCTGCAGCCCCCCTCCACCCCTGCCTGACCACCACCCATTTTCCCCGCCTCTCCCCCGCCCGACCTCACCCCTCAACCCTTCTGCCTCGGTCCCTCCCTTCTGCCCCCTCACTCCAACGTTGTCGTCCACCTTCCAGCAGCCGCCGCCCTCAACCATCTCCTCCATCACTACGGTGGACCTCCTCCTAACACCTATCATTTTAATAAACAATTATCAAAAAACAATTAATTAAGAATTGGTTATTTCAATTAATTAAGAGAGTAAACTTGTCATTTCACATGGCACATTTAACACCGTTAGCATTGACTGTCTTTGACCGTTGGCCATGGCAGTTTCTCGTAGTTTTGAGAAAATTTTATAGTCGTTGCCGCGGGTTATAGGTTTTTGGATATAAGATTTATGAACTATTGGAAGCTTCAGCTTCTATGGTCAGAATACAGAGAATCCCACCCGAATCAATCCAAGCTGCGTAAATTCTACCGAAGGTTGGTTTGATAGCAATTACTCGCAATGGTTTGTCTCTCATTGCAATGATGGAACATTAATAATTGGATAGGGCATGATGAATATGATAAACAACAGCATCAAATTGCTTAAAACTTGTATAAAAAGTAGAATAAAAAAATAAGAAATCCTTGTATTAAATACACCGAGACCGTAGCCACAAATTTATTTGCTATATCCTCATCAATTATGAGCTATAGATTTGAAGAAAGAATGTGTGCACAAAAACTAAAACATTCATAATTTGTTTTCTTTTTTTTGAAAACTAAATGCCTTGTATTTATTTAATAAACATAATTATTAAAATTAAGGCTTACCTTTTTACCTCTTTACTTGTAAGCTTACCTGAACCTTTTCATTTAGGCAATAACCACCTTTAGTTTCGTTTGGTGACTAGATATCCCTTTAATAAATGACCTAACTATCACCTTCCAAACATAGTGAAATTTCAATCTTTCCTTCTTAAACAAAAGCCCATCCCCGATTGACCATCGGACACAAGATTCCAGACAAAGAAGAAAAGAAGGAGAAATTCAAGAGTCTGGGATTGAAATTTTGGTTTCAAATTAGAAGGAAAGGGTAAAACTGATATAAAATTAAAACAAAACAGGTACGTGACCTGTTAAACCAAGAGGCTAACAGAACATGGGGCAGAAAAGGCTGAGAGCTTTTAAAAAGATGGGCCAAACAGCCAGAATGCGTGCAGAGACTTCAACAGCCCGAAAACAGAAACATAAAGATTTCAATGAGATTTGGTAGGGGCGCACCAGGCCCATGCAATAGTGCAACGCATGGACGACGCTTGAAGGCCCCAGCAGCAAGCTGCTGTGGATGAGCCCTCCCCCAACAAAAATTAATTTAATATCATAGTGAGCCGATGGCCCACGTGAGCCGATGGCCCACGTATCAGATATTAAACTGATAAAAACAGATACTACACTTGATCTTAGCCAAAAGGCCGAGAAAGGTATGAGCTGCCCTTCAGCCCGTGATCTTTTTTTGTAGCAGCTGTTGGGTTCCCCTCTGGCTCTGCAGCCGATGTGGGACTGAAATCCCCATATTGCTGTGCACTGGCTCTTCTCCTTTCAACCCAATTAGCTCAGTTTCTGCATTCAAGGAAATCAATGCAGATCTTATTCACTGCTGGTCTTCTAGTAGGGATTTAGTTGAAGCCCAAAATTTTTATGTTTGTCCATTATGGTTCTAAAAATTGAATGCAAAAACGGTATCGGTCAGATTGAGATGGTACATTTCCGATTCTTTTTCCAAACTTCATACTGTAAAAGGAAGATACTGCTTTAAGCATCAAGGTACCGTTTGACATGAAAGTTTAAAATTAATATCCTTACGGCAAGGGACATGTCTTGAAAACTCCATTTCTAATTTATGATAGATGCGATGCACAAAAGAAAACAGCTATTTATCTCACAAAACCCATGATGGCGGCATGGGATCAACGCAGTGTCGTTGAAGATTGAGCTGCAAAGGGAACACATCAAATTCATTGGCACATCCATGTCCGACATTATTGGCAAGCTATTACTTACGAATATGGAATAATTAAATTTAAGGAAATTATATGAGCCAACTTCTCTCGGTTTGTAAAACACGAATATGGGTGGACAAAATAAACATACTATTTGAGGTAAAAAGGATTACTTATGCTGCACTTCTTTCTTCGACTCTAGCTTATGTTGCTTCTGAATATCTTTAGTGGTTTATTCTTTACGGCGGTTATCCCCAATATCTTTTTCCATTTTATTCATAGCGAGAATATAAATGGGCACATATATAACATTTTAAAGGTTTGGATAGTCTGTAAAGTTTTCTATAAACGTTACAAACAATATTAACCTTTTGACATAGCCTCACGTAGACAAGTAACAACTTCTACCAATATTTTGACATATTGAAATGGACGCCTCGGAGCATCTACATAAAAAAATTCCAATTATAAACATGTTGCATACACAACAATGAAAAATTAACTATTGATTTACAAGCGGGAAAGAAACAATGAAAAATTATACAAAACGATGTCAGGATAAGAAAAACGGTTGAATCAAATTAATATCCTATCGCAATATAGTGTATGTTAGGCAACATTTCAAAAGTGTAGTAAATCAGCTTGAGAAGAAACAAAATTCATTTAATTCTTATTAAATATGCAAATTTCTGGCACTACTACAAATAAGGGTTGCCCCTACGGATATATGCGTAGGGGCGAAAAATACCCCGTAGGTGCAAAGGCCGCAGGTGTAAGTTGAGGCCCTGAACTTGCCCCTACGGGCAAATTCTTGCCTCTACGGATTTCTATGTAGGTCCTAGTGTCCCTACGGACTAAGCCGTAGGGTAAAAAAATTTATATTATTTACGGTTTTTTTTAATATATTAAGTGTACCTACGGATATGTCCGTAGGTCCAAGTTATATCCCCTACGGATAACTGCGTAGGTACCTATCCGTAGGGGCAAAATATCAGGAATCCTGATATTTTGCCCCTACGGATATCTTCGTATGGGAGAGGCAGTAGCCCCTACAGATATGTCCGTAGGGGCACTTCCAACCCTCTGGTACTGAGATCAGGGGGCAAATATCAGTTACTGCAGATATTTTGCCCCTACGGATATATCCGTAGGGGCAACATGTTTGCCTACGGATTAATCCGTAGGTACATATTGTCTGTATTTTTTTAAAAAAAAGTGTTGCCTGATTTTTTCCCGCCCTGTGCACAATAATATATACATCAATCAAATATAAAAATAATCATCACACAACATATATCGCAGTATTCATAATCACATCTCACGCATATAATATACAAAAGAAATCCAAAAACTGAATATGATATAAATATAAACCAATATCGATATCGTTTCAAAATGTAGTACAATGTGTATGATATAAATAAATACATGTTTCAAAAAATAAGAACCAAAAAGCTACCCTAGTTCGGTCCAGCTCCACCTCTGAATAACGATAGAATAACGCGCGCCTGCTCCTCGGTCAATAAACTCTGCAATTCGGCGCGAGCGGGAGTCTGAGCGGCCTGTGGAGCTGGCGATGTGGTCTGCGCAGCCACCGTCGAGATAGTCGCTTGCGGAGCCGCGGCTGCGGGAGTCTGAGTGGGCGGTGGAGCTACAGGAGCTGTCTGCGGAAGCGCGGCCGATGTAGTGGCTTGCGGAGCCGCAGCCGAAGGAGATGCATGTGGAGGCTCGGCCGATGTACCCTGTCGCGTCTGGACCTAACGTGTGTAATAAGCGTGTAAGAACTGTGTATTATTCGAATTCATATCATTATTAAGTTATTTCGAAACCCCGTTTGGATATCTAGTTTGTTGTTTATTTTAATTACATCTGTATGTATGATTAATCAAACTTAAGTCTAAAACCAAATAAACTCAAGCTACGTACTAATTATGGATATGTTGATATCTATATAATATGACATGATATTTTACTATAAAGCAGGATACATACCAGCATCTCCTTCAACTCCTGAACGGTGGCCCTCAAGCTCTCCAGTTCCTGATGGACACGTCGGTCACCGGAGATGGAGGAAGTAACCGCCGGGGTGGAGTCCAACCTCATATGGGCCCTGCTAGGGCCCAGTCCCCGGCCTCTCTCCCAACCTCCGTGGTGCCCTCCGTGTGCGGCGTCCAGAACTGGGGTCAGCAGCCTCGGATCGCTCTGTCCGGTAAAATCGATCCCCGAGGCCTGGGCCTGCTCAACCACCCGCTCCTACACCCACATTAAGCAGTAAAGTATAAGTATAAGATTTAAACTTGAACCTTCCAAAACTAAAATTTCAAATTTGGGTAGAAAACATATTAACACTTACGCAGTACTCCTGGGTAGCGACGTCGGGATATCGAAACTCGCCCGTGGCGGGATCTGTCGAGGTGCCGTGGACGGCAAGATATGCGGACAGCACGCTCGGTGTACCACCTGACGCCACGGTCCGAGATGTCTGCAATATTAGAAAGTAACTCTTAATATTAGAAATATTAGAAAATAACTCTTAATATTGCAGAATATCACAAACGTCGGTCTATTGTAATTTACCGATAACTCCATGGCTCGAGTAATGTTCCTCGAGCCACCTGTGTAAGTGGGGCGACCCCTCTTCGCCGACTTCCTGTTCTCTGTATTCTGAGCGGCCTGTTTCTGCACAACGCATTAACATTTAGTTTTCTAATTAAGAAACACAAAGAAATAAATTATATCATAAATAATGAATTACATTTAAAATACATACCTGTTTGCGTTGGGAGTCGAAATAAGCGCACAATAGAGGCCATGTCTCTACGTCGACTCTCGCAAACGCCGGAGTAGATAGGAGGGCCGCTCTCTCTGCCTCGGGGGTCGCCATCCACAGGGAGTAGCAGCCGGCCTTCAGCTCATTCCTGTTGTATCGGACCTTGGCCTGCATGTTCTTCATCAGGCCATTGTACAGAGCATGAAGGTCGAGCACCCTCCCCGGGTGATCAGGGTCGGCTACAGGCTGAAAATCATAATCCAACTGAAAATACAAAAAAACATTATTATTAGATTGCAAGTGTTAATAATAAATATATTGGATAGATCAAATGAAAATATATATTAATACATACCCGATCCTGATCAAAGAAGATGGCGAATGAGCGTTGGTGCTGCTCGCCCCACTCAACGTGAAGTGGATAGTTCTTCACGAGCCGGCTCTCGTCCCCCAAATACCGGCCGAACCTCTCGGCATGAGGACCGGTATAGCGATAGTCAAGGGTAAAAAAAGGGGGAATGCTGCCTCCCCCCTAGCTCTGTCAGGCCTCAGCCTATGGGACTGATTCGGGCCTCGAGTCCCCCTCTGGGGATGGGGAGGCCCTGCGTCTGCACGAAATATCAAGACAATCAATAATAAGACAAAGTTGTATTAAGAAATCAAGGTTAAACGAAAATTCAAGTGTGATATATATCTCCGGTGACTATCGCACGAGCCTGGGCCCGGGCAGCAGCACGAGCAGGACGATAGTTCCTCCGGTGAGGAACAACCGGGGTCCCGGATGTGGACGCATCCCCTCCAACTAGAAAATAAACATCGACGTTAAATTTCCATGAAGTTCATATTTATTCTATATAGCATATGTAAAATGAGTAAATATTTTAAATTTATTCATACTAACCTGCAGACGATGCGGAGGGTATGGAAGCGGCAGGAGTGGCCCCTGCGGAAGATGTGGACGCACCACCTATAATTAGACAATTAAAAATAGATTATATAAGTAATTGCAAAAAGAATGTGTAGATCAATAATATAACGTTCTAGATCAATATGCATGCACTATAGGATATATAAACATACCCGCAGGTGCGGTGGTGTCACCACCTACAGCTAGACAATAATAAAAATTGCTAAGTAAGAGCAAAAGGAATGTGTGTATTTATGATATAGCATTCTAAATCAATATACATACACTATATGATATATAAACATACCTGGAAGAGCGGGGGTGGCCTCTGTCCCAGATGTGGACGCATCACCAATAACTAGACAATCAAATATTGACAGTATAAGTAATTTTGATATAAACAGGCATGAATATCTGTAATATTACATTCAAAATGGATATGCGTGCAGTATACTTGGAGGTGTGGCAAAATCCACACGGAAGGAGGCTTCCGAAGGGGTCTCCGATCTAGGTGCAAGACCGGCCCTCTGAAGCTCCCTACGGAGCTCTCCGGGCGGCAGAACCGCTCTGCCTCTGCCTCTGCCTCTGCCGCGGCTGGAGCTCCTGTCGCCCCTCGCTGCTCCCGACATCGTCATCAAATCTAGATAAACGGTTCGTGGACGCATTAGACAATCATTAAAAGTATTGACTATATATGTATAGAGCGTAAAATGTGAAGTAATAATATAACATTACTGATAACATTTTTCGTTTCGTAGGCGCATCATACATATCTACTTGGATTTCATCGTCGATGTCATTTCTAACCCACGTAACTTCATGATCGGTCGAAGACAACCCGTCCTTCGAAACAGACGGTCGGAGCACTTTAAGCCTTCTCTCTTCTTCGTCCTCATCGCTGTCCTCGTATTCTGGGACATCGTAGACATCTCTGGGTTTCCATCGGCATACAACACTCCACCCCGGATGCTTCAAACACTGTGAATAGTATACTTGGAACGCTTGGTTCAGAAAGATAAACGGATCGTCCTGACCGTAAAATCGAAGTGTGTTCACACTGGTCAATCCATATTCATCTTTCCAAGTCCCAAGACTGCTTCTCCACCTGTCCGTATCGGTTCTCGGATCGTACCAAGTACACTGGAATATATAAAAGGGTTCTGATCGTCCGGGATAGTGGATGCCGAGTATACAATTTAAGTACTCATAGTAAATCACACCGTCCGATCCTACTGTCGCAATCCCACTATTCTGAGTGGTTCTAGATGTTTCTATGTCCTTAACTTCGAATTTGTATCCAAGGACACCAAATCCTTTGTAATATGCAACCTTCATACTAGGAAATTGAGCTAAACATCTTGAATCACTCTCAAATGATGCAGACAAGTTCGGATCGTGGATCTAACAAAACAAATTTTACGAAAAATACATAACGATACAAGTTTAGATTAAAACTGATTGCAATAAAATGTAATTCGAATAACTTACATGCTCTGTGGCCCAATCACAAAAATTATCCTGATGGTATTTTTCCAAACGTTCTTCGTTCCAATCAGGATGCCCCTCACGTATCTCGTTTCATATATGAGTATCGATGGGAATATGAAGGTTTCATATTATCATTGAGTATCATATATTGGTTTTAACCCGAACATCTCGAATCGCTCTCTAATTATGCGTTTGTTGTGTATTCTTGTTGTATGTGTATGTTCCGGCTGTCGGGGGTAGGCTTCTATCCCATTAAGAATGTATAGAGCGAACGCCCATCACTTGTGCTTTCAACCGTTTCGAGTAAATTTCGGCAGCACCTCCCCGCTGTTCTCCGAGTATACTGTAATAGAATAGATAATCATTTCAAAGCTGTGAAACAACGTTGAAATGAACATCTAATCTATCTTTGTACACGGAGAACCAGCGGAAAGGTACCGACGAAATATCTCGAAACGGATGAAAACACAAGTGAATGAAGGCGTTTGCTTTATACATTCTTAACTTGTCCACACAGGACAAATCTATGGGTTACCATACGATTGAATTTTCTCATCGCGTAGACTATACGACTGTTGTTAGTATCGAGCTATACTGTCCGATATTTAACAACCTTCGTATAGTTCTAGGTCACGACGAGTATCGCACGTATGTTAACCGATAGACGGGGACTAAGTGGCGCTTTTAGTTTCATATATGGGTATCGATGGGAATATGAAGGTTTCATATTATCATCGAGTATCATATATTGGTTTTAACCCGAACATCTCGAATCGCTCTCTAATTATGCGTTTGTTGTGTATTCTTGTTGTATGTGTGTGTTCCGGTTGTCGGGGGTAGGCTTCTATCCCATTAAGAATGTATAGAACGAACGCCCATCACTTGTGCTTTCAACCGTTTCGAGTAAATTTAGGCAGCACCTCCCCGCTGTTCTCCGAGTACACTGTAATAGAATAGATAATCATTTCAAAGCTATGAAACAACGTTGAAATGAACATCTAATCTATCTTTGTACACGGAGAACCAGCGGAAAGGTACCGACGAAATATCTTGAAACGGATGAAAACACAAGTGAATGAAGGCATTTGCTTTATACATTCTTAACTTGTCCACACGGGACAAATCTATGGGTTACCGTACGATTGAATTTTCTCGTCGCGTAGACTATACGACGGTTATTAGTATCGAGCTATACTGTCCGATATTTAACAACTTTCGTATAGTTCTAGGTCACGACGAGCATCGCACGTATGTTAACCGATAGACGGGGACTAAGTGGCGCTTTTAGTTTCATATATGAGTATCGATGGGAATATGAAGGTTTCATATTATCATCGAGTATCATATATTGGTTTTAACCTGAATATCTCGAGTCGCTCTCTAATTATGCGTTTGTTGTGCATTCGTGTTGTATGTGTAACATGATTTTAAACCATTGAGATCAAGATTGATAGAACTGATCATCCTACATTGCAATAGCATTCATCAACCAAAAACTATTATTGCAATGGTATTCATCTATAACAATCAACAATTAAAACTACAAATGTAGGATACTGATATCATAAAGCGTTATACGCAACATTGATAGAACTGATAAATAAAAAAACGAAACACAAACCGTATCAAGATTTAACAACTTTGATTATGTCATATACGCGGGCCGATATTTTCATATTAGCCAATAGGCAAAAATAGATTGCGGTCTGGATATGGCATATTGGCAGATGTTACCTATATGCATATATGCATGTTGTCTCCCCATTTTTTCATAAATCAAACCAACTACATACATCAAACTAGTCCATGCCACCAATCGGAAACTCCACTATGTCTTTGAATTATTATTTTTCCAAATAACATTGAGCTCCTATTGACATTGTCCCATCCAACAAATTTGTTGTGCTTGCCTCGACCTTCATCTAGCTTTCACATGCCATACACATTAGATGAGTAATATAGTTATAAATTATGGTATTTTGTTGTCATCAATCCACCTAACCCTAGCCCCAACCTAACCCCAGCCCCAGCAACAGCCCCAGCCCCAGCCCCAGCCCCAACCTAACCCTAACCCCAGCGCGGCCAGCTAAACCCCAACACCAACCCTAAGGCAAACCCTAACCCCAGCCCCAGCCCCAGCAGCAGCCGAATCCCAACCCTAACCCCGACCCCGACCCCGACCGCGACCCCTGCCGAATCCCAACTCACGCGCGCAACCCCAGACCCAGCCATGAACCCTAAGCCCAAAATAATCAAAAAATTCTTTAATTTACCTCAAGATTTACTCACCTGAACGGCGGTGGCGACGACCTGAACGGCGGTGGCGACGAGGAGAACGACGGTGGCGACGAGGAGAACGGCGTGGCGATTTGGGGATTTTTTTCGCGTGCGATCTAGAGAGAGAAAGAAATTGAGCGTAGGCGATCGATCTGTGCCTTTATTAAATCGATATTTAGTTGCCCCTACGGATTTACCCGTAGGTCCTCTGTTTGCGGCTCCGTAGGGGCAAACACCAAATTAAGAATTAATATTTTTATTCTTGGACGTCTGGGCCAGTAGGGGCAACCTTTTAGCCCTACGGATTAATCCGTAGGGCCAAGTTAAATCTGCCCCTACGGATTCCAATATCCGTAGGGGCAACCCCCTATTTTACTAGTGTGGATTCAAATAACTAGACACTAAAAATCCTATATAGTGTATATATCTCAAGGTTGGAGTTGGGTCCAATCTGAATCTTATTTGTTTACGATTAACACTTTTCCTGATGGAATTCATTACTGAAAAGACAGCAGGAAGCCAAACGAATATAGGAAACACACAAGATGCCAGCAACATGAAGTTAAGAATAAGAATGATCAGAAATCGAATAAAGACTATCAAAATATAAAATGTTGACAAACACGTTGTTATTAGAAAGTTTTGAAAGTTGCATCTAGGAATTGTTCGTTTTAATTAGCATTGAAATTTAAATTGCCTAAATTGGCATCATCAGACTCAGGCAGCGATTTATAATGCACGAGAAATATATCCATGCCAAGCCATCCATGCTAACTTTATCAACCTGCTACCAACGGGAAAAATAACCAATATTAGATATATATGGTTTATAATCAATATAAGGGATATCTTAATTATTAATCCATGATAGACATAATACAAATAATCAAATTAACATATAATCAAATTAACATATACGCGTGAAGCTAGAGAAGCATCAGAATCATGGTCTCTCTCTCTATAATTAAACATTTATAGCTGCTCAGGAGAGGACAAAGAAGAGGACACAGAAGAGGAGGAATAGAAGTACTCACTATAGCTGCTCTTGAAACATTTACAAGTAAAAACTTTCAAATAATTCCAAGATTACTTTCATTTTTATGTTTATTTTGCTTGCTTTCATCGGATTAATGTGTACAACTAAATATAATGAGAACAAATGCACAGCTAAATGTAGAATCATGCAGAAATCCAAGTTGAATTTATGCTAGTCTAATGGACCTGAACCATAATAAGAACATCGTTGGGGCGTCCCCTATTCAGCGACGCGCTATATCGGATCCCGAGTGTAGTGTTAAGTATGTAAGGGCAAGTAGGCCGTCGTCCAGAAACGGGACGCTACATCGGACCCCCGGTGTATTGAAAAATAAGCAAGAGTTTCATAGGATCCGTCTCGTTTCTTGAAACATAGGTTCCTTTACGAGTAGACTAACAGAATCAGTGGAGGTGATGATTAGGAGGAGAGTTGTATTATGTGTTTGCAAGAAACTAAGTAGGTAGGTGAAAAGGGTAGAATCATAGAGCCTTAGGGTTATAAAATTTGGTATACGGGCAGAGATAAAAATCGTAATGGGATAGACGTGATCATAGATAGATGGTTGCTTGAGAATGTAGTTGAGATTATGAGAAAATGTGATAGAGTTTTACTGGTTAAGTTTATTTTAAGTGGGGAGATCATCAATATTATTAGTGCTAATGTACCACAGATAGGTCTTGATGACGCTAGTAAACGTCTATTCTGGAAGGATTTAGACGAGATGGTGCAAAATATACTTATTGGAGAGAAGTTATTTATTGGTGATGATCTCAATGGACATGTAGGTACTAGTCGTAGTGGGTTTGATATTATTCATGGAGGTTTTGATTTTGGACAAATGAATGAAGCGGGTAGCTCAATTCTAGATTTTGCCTTGTTTTATGATTTGATCTTAGTAAACACTTGGTTTTGGAAAAAAGAGTCTCACTTTATCACCTTTAGGAGCGGATCAAGTGCAAGTCAAATAGACTTTTTCTGACGAGAAGAATAGATAGAGCTTATTGTATCGATTGTAAAGTAGTGCCAGGTGAGAGTGTAACCACTCAACATAGATTTTTAGTTTTAGATTTTTGATTTAGAAGAGCACCTAGGAAGATTAGACGTAAGGTTGAACCTAGAATTAAATAGTAACGATTGAAAGAAGGCAACCAAAAGGTTTTTATAGATCGCGAAGTTCAAGAGGCGGATTGACAGTCTAAAGATAATTTAGACAGAATATGGAACAAAATAGCAAGTTGTATTAAGAGGGTAGATAGAGAACTTCTTAGTAAGTCGAGAGGTGGTGCTCCACCGTCTAAGAACACACATGGTGGAATGAAGGAGTAAAGGCTGCTATTAAAATTAAGAGGGATTCTTATAAAGATTTGAAGAAAAGTATAGATGTGGAGAGATTTGAGAAGTATAAAATGGCTAAAAAGGAAATTAAGAAAGCTGTTCGGAAAGTTAAACTTATGGTCTATAAAGAGGTGTACGAGAAGTTAGACACTAAGGAGGCTGAAAATGATATATACTGGATTGCTCGGATGTGGAAAAAGAAGACCAGAGACTTATGTGAGGTGAAGTGTGTCAAAAATGAAAATCAGAAGATTTTAGTTCGAAATGAGGATATCAAGGAAATGTGGAGAGATTATTTTGACAAATTGTTCAATGAGAGCTTTACTAAGAATTTGGATGGACTTGTCATTCAATCTCAAGATATAAATCGTGGTTTCATGCGTAAAATAAGACTACCCGAGGTTAAAGAAGTTTTGAAAAGAATGGGATCAAGAAAAGCGGTTGGTCCAGACGGAATTCCTATCGAGATTTGGAGATACTTAGGAGAAATAGGCGTTAAATGGCTGACAGCTCTGTTTAATAAGATTTGGCTGATAAAAATGCCAAATGAATGGAAAAAATACCCTTGTACCTATTTACAAGAACAATGGTGGCATTCAAAATTGCTCAAACTACCGTGGAATAAAACTTATGTGTCACACCATGAAATTTTGGGAGAGAGTGATTGAACACAAGCTAAGAAAAGATATTTAGATAACAGAAAACTAGTTTGGGTTTATGCCTGGACGATCGACGATAGAGGCTATTCATTTGCTTCATCAACTTATTGAGCGTTTACGGAAGAGGAGAAGAGATTTGGATATAATATTTATTTATTTAGAGAAAACGTACGACAAGATAGCTAGAAAGGTATTATGGGAGACAGTAAGGAAGAAGGGGGTCCCGTCAAGTACATTGACATAATCAAGGACATATACGATAGAGTAGTGACAAATGTCAGAATTTGCGGCGGCCTAATGAGTGATTTTCCGATTACAATCGGTTTACATCAAGGATCTGCATTAAGTCCATTCCTATTTACCATCGTGATGGATGAGCTTACTAGAACTATCCAAAATGGGGTACCTTGGTGTATGCTATTCGCTGATAATATTGTTATTATAAATGAGACGAAAGCAGGGGTTAATACCAAATTGGAGTTATGGAGGCAAACGTTGAAATCTCGGGGGTTCAGATTAAGCAGGTCCAAGACAACATATATGCATTACAAATTTACCAAACAGAGAAGTCAAAACCATATTGGTATTACATTGGAAGAGCAAGAGATATCACTGAGTGATCCATTTAGATATCTAGGCTCCATCATCCAAAAGAATGGGAAGGCCGATAGCGATATTAATCAAAAGATCCAAACTGATTGGTTGAAATGGAGAGGTGCGACAGGGATTTTGTGTGATCATAACTTTCTGTTAAAGTTAAAATGGAAGTTTTATCGGAACGCTATTCGGCCTGCCTTATTATATGGTACAGAATGTTGGGCTCCTAAGAAACATCATACACAGAAGATGCATGTAGGGGAGATGCGCACTTCGTTGGATGTATGGTAACACCAGAAAAGATAAGGTGCAAAATAAGGATATTCGTGTAAAAGTTGGTATCGCACATGTGAAGGAAAAGATGCAGGAAAACCGGCTAAGATGGTTTGGTCATGTGCGACGCAGACCTATGGAAGTACCGGTTCGACGAATAGATACTCTCGATATAGATAATGTCAAAAGGACGGAAGGGGGACCGAAGAAAACATGGATGGAGGTGATACGAAAAGATACGGTTGCCAAAGACCTCAATGAAAGTATATTGTTCGATAGGAGTGAGTGGAGGCGGAGGATTCATGTGCCGGACCCGACGCGATTGTCATGTTAGTTCATATAGCCTATCCCATATGCTTGGGATAAAAGGCTCAGTTGTTGTTGTAATGGACCTGAAATATTTCGACATGCACAATGTGACGCACAACAAAACTTCAAAGTGTCAGTTTGAACTAAAATAAATGCAATAATGAAAGCTATCACCAGCTAGATTAGGCGACAAATACACGCCTCATAAATAAAAAAGGAAATATTGCCGAGTCTTGAAGGTAGTTTCTAGCAAGGAAAGATGAGTTAACTGACGGCACATCCTTCTTGGGACATTCAAAATACCATAAATGATTTATCTCACAAGAATGCTGGAGAATTTTCTTTTCTTTGCTCCTGCATTTATAAAGCCACAATGATAACAAATTAAATTAGCAGGTCAAGCACAAGCAAGAATCTTAAACCAATTTAACAGACAGCTTTCAGCTTCTCACGAATTGAAAAATATGTACATATACGGTAATCAAACTCTTATGAAAACAGTTTCTAGTTTCATCTGCAGCTTGTAATTTATCGTCAACGAAGATCATGCATGAAATATATGAACTCCAGGCTTTAGGAAAGGAAACCTCAAAGGAAAAGATTCAAAAGTTGCAATATTTAGTTGGAAAGAAGACCTGAAACTTGAAATTAAACCCAAGACCTATTGTTGGGAAACAAAACACATTGCCCCTTCAGCTAAAGCCTCATTATGCCATAAATATATACCATATAGTTCTAAGAATTCCCACACCCGTTTGTAATCGATATTAGTCTCTTTCCATTTTTTTCGCAAATTTTCAGCGGGGGACATGCCCACTCTAGTCCCTGTCCCTTAGTGGATCCGCCTGAGTGAATCATATTACGGAAATTCCCAGATAAGGCTCAACTCTAGTATGCCCAGTCATCTTAAGGCCACTCTCAGCTGAAGAAGAGAATATAAGTCTACAATAGAACAGCCGACAGAAGGCAATAGAGGATTAATCCTACCAATAGAACCGATTATTTGACCAAGAAATTTCCAAAGGACTCATGAAAAGAAAGTTCCTGCATAATGCTGGAATATATTGATACTAATTTATTTGCACGTGTGATGCACATGTTAAAAAATATATTAATACAATATTTTGTGTGCGAGCGGATGGGGGGATAGGGAACAGGATGGTTTACATCAAAATAGCTGATTAAAATTCTAAAATAAAAACAATGATATAGATAGCTTTGGAAAGTGAGCAAAGAGGGGGGGGGGGGGATTTCAAATTTTTTAATGTTGATGTTGTGCTATGATAAAGTAATTTATTTGAGGATTTTTCTCAATTCTTATAAACTTTTCTAGAAAAGATAGGCCAACAATTAAAGATATTAGCTGCAGCCTTGGAATTTGCATTATAATAGTAGAAATATCTGGTCATCCTTTGTGCAATCCATTTATGAAAGTATATGGCAATTTATATTTGACTTCTCTTAAAAACAGAATTTCATGCATACGATTTCTAGCTTCACCAACATTGTTATATAGACCTACAACTGGAACGACAAAGATTACACTATTAGAAATCTCATCGCAGAAACAAGGTTTAATAATCAATCAATAAATCTAATTTGTGGAATCAGAATCCACCCCTTTGGTCATGCACAAGCACAATTAAATTATTCAGAAGAATAACAATACTGAGAATCTCTAGTTCATGGAAGTGGCTGCTAGTAACAATTCGTGTACCTTTTCAAGCTCATGGTGCATACCTAAATGCTTATCAATCTTAAGCAAGCAGTTAATACAGGTAAAAGAAATATGTGATTGAGGCATACCTGTAATGAGCAAATAAAACAGTGTTGTATGCCACTCAACCTTAAATGGCTAACGATATGGATTCATCTCCTTCACTGAAGAATTGTGTTGCCCTTCCAATAACCAAAATGATATGGGACTAACTCTAGATTTCTCGGCTGTAAGGGCACGGATCATGTTAGCTACTTTAATCACCCTCGACCCTCTCTTAAAAGATATTTCCCCAGTGCAGAATGCAAAAGGCCATCAGGTGTAATCCCATCAGCAACCATCTTGTCATAAAACATTTTAGCTTAACCCACAAATTAAAATTCCATAAGCGACAACATCAAGCAACAAACCCCTCGCTTTAGCACATTGAAAAGCCAAAGCAGCCTTTTCTAATAACCCTTCCTTGCAAAACCCATCAATTATAACACTATAACTAACAATATTAGGAGAGACACGATTCTTCAACATCTCTTCGTGAAGTCCAATTGCACTTTCCATATTTCCAGATTTGAACTGTCCGTCTACCAAAGAGCTATATGTCACAGCATTAGGCAAGGAGTCCATATCGAGCATTTTATTAAATAGTATCATGCCTTCGGCCATTCTGCCTTCTTTGCAGAAGGCATCAATGAGAATAGTGAAAGTAATAGCATTAGGCTTTAAGATGCTTTTCACCTAACAATTTCTCGTAAAACTCGATAGCTCGATCGAGTCTCTTCATGAAGCATAAGCCACTGATTATAGTGTTGTAAATCACAATATCAGGCTTTAAACCTCGTTCTATTATCTGTCAGATTGGCATTTGTACCTCTTCTAGCTGGCTTTTCTTCAAATGCCCATTAATTAGAACATTATAAAAAAAAAATCAGGTGTATGATTTCTAAGCATCATATTATAAACTTTGAGCTCTGCAGTGAGATTGTTGTGCTTACACAAGCAATCGATCAAGCTGCTATATGCTACGACATCTGGCATTATACCCCTTTTTAGCATTTGAAAGAAGACTATTTTTGCTTATTGTAATTTCCCTCCTTCGGCCATTCCCTTGATAAGTATACTGAAAGTAACTACATCAGGTACTAATTTGTGACATCTCAGTTGCTGAAAAGTTCTAAGTGCATAATCTAGTTTCTTCACTTTAAACCAGCCTTCCATTAGTACATTAAAATTCACAGTAGTAGGTTGCAAACCCGATTTCAATAGAAACCTGAGGGCATCGTGCATTCTCCCCACATTACAAAGTCCTCCCAGTAATAAATTGAGAACAAATGCATTCGGAGAACAACCCATTCTCTTGATTTGCTCGTGCAAACGGAAAGCTTCTCTCAAATCCCTCGACTTGCAAAATCCATCTATAAGCGCACTATATGTGAAAACATTCGGTTCGAGTCCTTGCTTCAACATTTTACCAAAAACCCCACAAGCCTCAAAGATACGGCCTTTTTGACTCAAGCCAATGATCAAAATACTGTAAGTAACGACATTTGGCATCACGTTGTCATCCAACATCCTCTTATACATTTCAAAAGCCCTGTTCAAGTCCCCAACTCTAACACAACCATCTATAAGTGATGGATCTCCGGATCTCCTTCAGATGTTACCTTTCGTTGATCTCTTCGCGTGCTGGCAAACGGCGGAGATTGAGTTGGAGGGTTGACCCCTGGAGCGTGTGGATCTCAATGGGTTTGAGGTGGTTTAGGCCGAGCTACCTGCAAAGAAGTCCCGGGATGGTTGTGCCACCGAGGACCCTCCGACGATCAAGTTAGTCGCGGTATTTTGGCAGAGTAACGGCCTAGTGGAGTAAAAATGGCTTACCTTGATCGTCTGAGAGAGGGGTTTATATAGCGGCAGCAATGGGCAGGCGGGCGTGAGAATCACGCCGGCCGTTACGCCTTGACGTCACGCCTGTGTGATAGGCGGGATCCCGCATTAATGACAGGACAAGCTCGTTAATAGGGGATCGTGATGGCGTGGAACGCGGGATCGTGGGCGGCGAATATCTCGCGCATGGCGAGATTCGCGGAGCTGTGGCGGAGGCGCCTGTGATCAGCGCCGCGGGTCGGTCGGTTAGACCGAGGAAGATGAGCTCGGCGGGAGGCTCGGATTCGAGCGAAAGGCCGAGCATCTTGGTTCTGTGATAGCTCGAGGAGAGCCGGGGGTGGTCATGAAGGCCACCGAAGGTCGGGAGGCTCCTCGGGCGGGAGACCCGAGGTGTGTGTCACGACCCACCCTCAATACAGAGAGTATTGTCCGCTCTGACCGTAGCCGCACAGTTTTCTCCTTCGGGGCGAACTGGACCCGACCAGGGGCCACTTCCCAAGAGGTCATCCATCCCAGGACTTCCCTTGACCCGAGCACGCTTAACTACGGAGTTCTCAAACTCCTGTAGTGCCAGTTCACTTAAAAGGCGTCTCTGTATTGAAGAGCGGTATCATTCTATTTATAGTACAGATCTGTCATCTTTCGGAATGTATTCTGAAAATTCCCCATTGTTTTACAGGGGTCCCCATGCTTATCTGGTATAAATGGGTATACCGGATAATACATGGGGTATTACATTCTCCCCCACTTAGAACAATGGTTCGTCCTCGAACCATAGACCTACTATTGAGAAACCAGCTCTGATACCATTCTGTCACGACCCACCCCCAATACAGAGAGTATTGTCCGCTCTGACCGTAGCCACACGATTTTGTCCTTTGGGGCGAACTGGACCCGACCAGGGACCACTTTCCAGGAGGTCATCCATCCCAGGACTTCACTGGCCCGAGCACGCTTAACTACGGAGTTCTCAAACTCCTATAGTGTCAGTTCACTTAAAAAGCGCCTCTGTATTGAAAAACGGTATCATTTCATTTATAGTACAGATCCGTCCTCTTTCGGAATGTATTCCGAAGATTCCCCATTGTTTTACAGTAGGTCCTCATGCTTATCTCTTATAAATGGGTATACCGGATAATACATGGGGTATTATAGTGTGATTCCCACTGAGGTTCTTAATCCTTTCTTGTAGGTTCCGGGACACGTCATTTGCAACGTGTCAACATCTGGAGAGCCACCGATATCGAGCCTCATCAATAGCCTCCCATTCTCGTCTCGACCCGTTGCTGGGTAGGGTCGAGAGTGGTCTGACCGATCACCCGTGATGAGCTCTTACTAGAAGATATCGTCGGCGCGCATTCCGGGTCAAAGAGTAGTATTTTCTTGATGACGTCAGCGGATCAGGGAAGAGATCTCGCATTAAAGGGAAGCGCCGGATCGTGTGTTCATTCGTCGAAGCGACAACCCACGTGTCTAGCGTTGGTTGGATGACGAGACGTGCCGCAAGAGTTCCTGCGCCTGAAGGGACACGTCCAATATGAGTGCGATAGGTGGAACGTTGTCGGTCGTTGATTGCGAAACACTGTTTTGACGGGAGGCAATCGGAGCCGTAGGATGGCGTACACCGGCAGCTATAAATAAAGGTAGGATCCCCATCAGGGCCCATACCTCTTTATAATTTTCTCGTCCCTAGTCGTGTAAGCTCGGCGCTCTTCTCCTCAAGTCGGATTCCTTGCATTTAATTTCCCGAGGACACCCCGCTTTGATCAGGTTAGATGTCTTCTTCTGAGGAGTCTATAAATGTAGTCCGGGTAGAGTCTAGAGAGTTTTCGGCAGCTTTCTCTTCCACTTCCTTCGCTTCTTCCTCGTCTGAGTCGGAGTCCCCCCGGGAGTTAGGGTTAGTCATGCTCCAAGGGGAGTTAGGGTTAGTCATGCTCCCCGGGAAGTTAGAGTTAGTCATGCTCCATGTGGACCGGGACTGTATTGAGCGAAAGGGAGACCGACGAGCAAACTCATCCTGAAACCCCTACTGAGCCTGACAGTGACAATATCCGTACAGTCTGGTCTGTTCGTCTATGAGTATCGCATATCAAGTCTAGGGGGTGGATAAAGTCAGACCCCTAATAACTTGGCATTCAGTGTCGGTATGAAACCCATCACCGCCTGAGAAACTACCGATCCTAGATCAGTAATTCTCGACTATCTTGGACAAGAATTTCTGATGATGGCCACCCGTGCACAACGCGACATTAACCCCCAATACCGGGAGAGACGAGTCCCCTGACGATCCGTTCATTGCCTCCATGTGGCTCGGGACTGTACGCAACTAAAACCTGTTTGCACGACTCTTTTGAGCCGTGGTAGGATAGCAATCAAAGCACGGTGGAAACTCACACAAGACAAATGACGATCTCAGGTCGATAGACTAACCTGTACACATGTCACCAGGGAACTGCTATCTGACAATGGGTATAATACCAACTGTTGGGGTAAAAATTTGCACCCCGGTTGACCGAGTCAAAGTCAAGGTCAACCCACAAGCTAGGTGGGCCCAAGCCCAGATCAAGCGGGCCCATGCCCAAGTCGAGCCCGCGGCCAGCCTCCCCATGCCAATAACAAAATCATGTAATAAATAATTTTTATATAATTTTTTATACATGAATGTATGCAAAATGGGCATAAAGCCAATATTTTGTAAGCCCATGGCTTATGTGCAAAAATGAAATGGCACATGAGCCATAGGATAGGCAAAATGCCATTTTGTGAAGCCCAAGGGGCTATATGTAAATATGTAAGCCTATAAAAAAACAACATGATGATGAATAAAGGAATACACTTTTCATTCTCTAAAAAACCTAGGGTTTGTGCATCTTTCCCCTTTCTGAAGGTTTCAAACCTTCTTCTTTTTTTTGTGAATTAAATCAAGAGTTTTACTCACCCTTTTCTAAAACTAAATAGTTTTTCACCACAAAACCCACGAAGGGGAACTTGGATCTGTCATCAGATCTCAAAAAGAAGAGATTTTTAGATCTCACATCTCTTGATCTAGCCAACAGAGGAGGAAGAAGAACCAATTTCCTCAAACCAAAACATTTTTAGGAGTTTAACTCCACTCTAAACCTTATTTCTGGGACTAAAATCTCCTTTTCCTCGCCAGCACCCTGCGCTCGAGCGCAAAGCGCCCACGTGCCGACACGTGGCGCGCTTGCGCTCCAGCGCCCAGCGCCCGAGCGCAAAGCGCCCACGTGCCGACACGTGGCGCGCTTGCGCTCAAGCGCCCAGCGCCCGAGCGCAAAGCGCCCACGTGCCGACACGTGGCGCGCTTGCGCCTAAGCGCACAGCGCCTAAGGCGCTGTCTCCACGCATCCTTTGGATGCCCTTTTCCCCCTTTTTATATATATACATACATATATATATATATATATATATATGCATATGTATACATATGTACACACACATACTCCATGACACTGTCCCTGTTAGAAAAAAATTTCTAACTGGACGCTGCCCCGCTCCCCGCAAGGGGGTTGTAGCCCCCTTGACCCCCAGCCCGCTATCCGGGTAGCGGGACCCCCGTAAAAACTCTGCGTGGCTCCCGACATATCCAAAAAACCCTTTCAAAACACATCACACGCACACTGCACATTGAGTTCGCATGACCAGTTTAACCCGTCAATCGGAGGTTCCCTCGCTCCAACGGCGAGGAGTAATTAACGGCAGTTTAGTCCGCGGCTGCCGGAGATTCGGATCCCCACAATCATTAAACCCTGGCCTACCCTAGGCAGGAAGAATCTGTAGTACGCCTGACAAGCACGCGCGTATTCCTATCTTAACGGGTGACAAAAAACACCCTACACCAACTAGCATATTTCCGGCGAGTCCGTCCGGTGTACTCATAACCCAATGAGCATCTGTATACATCTTAGGTGAACAAACTAAAACCAATGGCTTGTGAGACCGGCCATCGCCCCTTGTCGGGGTCTCGATCAGTATACACTAGTCCACTCTGGAGTATCGATGCCCGGTCTCGAAACTCTCACGACTAGGGATATTTAAGGATGTGCTTATAGACCATCCAGCTCCCACGTATACGATCACCATCATACTGCAGGTAGTCAAGAAAGAATCCTATGGGCTTTATCAACATGCAATAGTGATCTATAAAGCCACCTAAAGGAAGTACATGATGATAAAGACAAACCAGATAGCATACTATCATCTCGAGTAAGATTGTTCTACCCGTATAGGTCCTCTTTCAATCATTGCAATCACGTGCCTGCGATCCAATAATTGACTTGTGGGCACTATAACCAACAATGGACTCTAGCGGGGTACGGACAAGCTTGCTTGTCAACCGGCTTTTCGTTCAATACCTAGGTAGCCGTTATATACAGCTATTACCACTAACGTGCTTGTAGGTTAATCTGGTGGGGGATTGATCTAAAATGTTTCGGATCAAATAGATATGATCCTAACCTACAGCCAGTATATTATCGTGTCTCTAGAGTCCCACACAGAGGGTTTTCCCGTTCTATCTAAATGATGCAGTGCTTGTATGGTGATGCGTGCAGGGTCCAATTAAACGTATATATGTGATACTACATGTATTAATCGGACCGATGATACTAGCCCGTTTATGATTGAACAGGTTATTAAATCAAGTGTTGATTTAATGATATTACTTATATATGATGATGCATATATAAACTAGTATTAACATGAAATTCTCACTCTCTTTTATGTAATGATTACATAACTTGTGCTTGCACATATATTTATATGTATATGAGATTATATATATATATATATATTCTTTTTCCTCTTTATTTTTTCCTTTCTTGATTTTTGCATGTCACATATATTATGCGTGAATTTGTGAGCACTCACTTGTCAAGCTAGGTGACATGTATGGATGAAAGAGAAAATGACGTGTGATATGAGAAAAGGCTCTCCACATTACTCTCACGAGACCTATCCATTTGGTTTTTGGTTTTTCTCTCTCATCCACCAAGAGAGAAATGTAAGAAAGGAAAGAAAGAAAGAGAGGTTTTTGAGAGTTCACCATTCTTATCCTATATCTCTCTCATCTCATTTCTAACAAGGATTATATGAGAGTTTCTTCAATTGGATTGAAGATGAAGCTAGAACCGGTGATCTTCGCATGGATCATGTTCGACGGAGCCGATCGGAGACCAAGCACGATTCGGAGCACATCAGAGCTTAGCCAGAGTCCTAGGTTCAATCGTTGGAGTATGAGAAGATATTTCAAAGATTGTATCTTCTCCTTATTCTATTCTTTTGTTTACAAGTTTTTGTCTACGGTAATATTCTAGGGTTTAAGGGTCCTGTCCGCTTGGATATTTATCGTTTTTCTGCTTCTGCAATCGTTTTAAAAACCCATCCAGCGAGAACAACCACGCTGCAATATTTTATTTTAGTCTAGAATCAAGTTGATCTCAAACGGCTAGAATAAACTTTTCTATTCTACTTCAATTCAATTTACAAAAACCAAAATTTTATTTTCAAATTTCATATTCAAAAACAAAGGCATGTTTCTGAAATGTCAGAAAAATAGACGTTGATAGACGTCCCTAGAACGTCTATTATTTATAACAGTTTTCAATTTTTCAAAATATAAATTTGGGCGAGATTTTTGTAATTCCAAGGGCAAAAAATGGCCACTAACTATCCTATCTTTTTGGGCAGTTATAATAACTATCTCAACCGTTCATTTTCATATTTCTATAAACAGTACTCATTTTTCTCAAGTTTCTCGCTAATTCTTTTTTTAACGTTTTTATTATCAAGTTTTTGGTGAAAATTCTTCATCTCTTTGCTCTCAAGTTCTTCACTACTCTTTTCAGAGAGGAGATCTTTCGAGCGTCTTTAGACCTTTCTATTCTTTTAGAAAGTAAGATCTCTAAAAGTTTCGAAAAAGCGATTGTTTTTAAAACTTGTTTAATCTTGAAAAACTGTTTCGGTTTGTTTTTAAAATTTTTGTTAATCTTCAAAATACAATCTCTCATCTTATTTGAATCGAAAATTTGATTTATCTTTTGAGATCGTCAGGATTGTTGAGGTTGGTTTGTAAAGATTTATAAAAATCTTATTTTGTACGGCCTAATGAAGAAAGGTCATACAATCTCTCATTTTATTGAATCAAAAATTTGATTTATCTTTTTAGATCGTCAAGATTGTTGAAGTTGGTTTATAAAGATTTGTAAAAATCTTATTTTGTACGACCTAATGAAGAAAGGTCTAAGATCTTCACATTGTAACGTTTCAGACTTGCACCTTGGAAAAAGTTTAGGTGTTCATCACCTGCAAGTGTAAAAGGTTTTGGGTTTGAGCCTTTGGTAAAAAGTCTAGGTTTTCCCCGCCTGCAAGTGTAAAAGTTCTAAGATCTTAACCTGGTAAAAGATCTGGATTTCTCCACCCGTGAAGGAGTCATTGGTTAGTGAGGTTGAATTCTGAGCAGGAGTTTTCAAACGGGGATTAGCTACAGGGTTGGTGAACCTCGATAACAATTCTCTGTGTCCGTTTACTTGTGATTTTGTGCTGTCTATGTGATTCTGTGTTATGATAGTATTTATATTTTAGCCTCTGATTTTTATATTCCGCTGCATAATTTTTAAATTGCCACAAATCAGTCTGAGTTTGCCATAAAGTCTTATTCACCCCCTCTAATACTGTTTTCATTCTCACACACACACATCTCTCTTTTTCTCTCTTTTACTTTAATGTTATTTTTAACTCAACCATCCAAACATGCATTACGTTATCAAAGTCCATTGAAATTATACTTTTGGAATGCATATGCATTCTAAAATATGTTAATCCTAAAATCACTCCTAATTGTAACCCTGGTCCATACAAACATGCCTAAATGAGCTCCAAACCTTTTCCCCCCAAATACAAAAGTTTTGGGAGTAAAAGGGTCATTTTACACTCCTAACAGCTATATAAACCATGATATTTTAGCTGAGGAATCAAGGGAGGTTTAAAAGGTTGTTTAGGATACAAAGATTTGGGGGAAGTTTTCCAAACAGGGGCAAAAAAATAACCCATGAAGTTATATGTAGTAGATTTTTGTATAATAGAATATGCACATCACGTGCCAAACAATAGTGAGTATCAGCACATAAAACTGACTAAAGCAATGGTAAGCATTGTCCAACATAAAGTATATTTTCTCAGCAAAAGAATCAAACACCTTGCACAGAAAGAATATGTGAAATTCCATAGTGGCACCAGTTGAACACAGGACTGATAAAGCCATGATTATGTTATGAACGAATGGTTTAGGACCAAAACAAGATTGTCTTAACAAGAGTAACAAAAGAAATCAAAATTCTTAAGAATACAATTCGCAACTGCAAAACTAAATTAATCAAATAAAACACATTAAAGTATCTTAAAATACACAATCCCAAATCGAGTTTCCCCTAGTATATCTCCTCATCGGGAATCTCTGGGGTCAAAAACTTCCTTGGATCCTTGCTAATCTCCTCATAATTCAATGTAGGCTTCACTTTATCTGGCACCGGCATGAGCAGAATAATCGCATCTTCATCGATAACACCATCAATAATCCCATACTCCACGGCCTCAATAGGCGACATATACCTATCCCTATCAATATCTTTCTGGACCTGTTCGATTGATCGGCCAGTGAAATCTGAGACGATTCTGATGATGTTGTTTTTGTTATGGAGGATCTCTTTGGCTTGAATTTCCACATCTATAGCTTGGCCGCTGGCCCCACCAAGGGGCTGGTGAATCATGATTCTTGTGTTGGGCATTGCAAGTCTTTTTCCCTTGGTGCCACCGCCGAGTATGATTGAGGAGGTTGAGGCTGAAATGCCGAGCCCAATGGTTGAGACATCGGCTCGAACGAGTTGGACCACGTCATAGATTGCCATTGTCGCACTGAGACATGAGAAAAGGATTTGAATTGGTAGATGAAAGTTTTGAGACAAAGCTGACTACAAAAACAAACTTTGCCATTTTTTTTGGCATATAATTTTATAGGTTGCGGTTAATTACTAGATTTAACCAGATAGCACTAATTAACCTGAATAATTTTAGCATCATTTCGTATTAAATTATTTAATGATGCATGTAAAGAAGGATGTTGCAATCCTGAAATCAGCTATTGAGTTTGTTAGGTTAAAGGTCAAACCGTCAAAGTTTAAAGATAACGAACAATTAACAGAATGCGGATCAAGACACCAGCTGCATATAAATGAGGATCTATAATTAGTTGATGATGAGGTTTGCAAATACGAGGTATAGGGTGAAGAACTACAACTAATTATAAGTGAAATAGTAATAGTAATATTAATAATGATAAGGTTCGTTAGCTTGAGAGGTTCACTGATCACTATATGAATTGTGCAGTATGTCAACTCAATGCAAAAGAAGAACGAGAAAGAAAGAATGAAATCCCTCATTCCATGGGGAAAATGGGTCAATGCCGATGGCGAGCTATGAAAACTTTATGCCAATATGAGTTCATGATGTACTAAAGACAATGGAGATCATTGCACTCCTGATGGCATTGAAGGGACAAGCAAGGGGCCTATACAAAGAAAGAGAAGGGAAAAGCTTCCACAATACAATAAGCTTTCAATACCATCAGAACACTGCCTAGTTGTTTCTCTGCTAATACACATTGTATTTACAGAAAAGCACAAAATCCCCGATTGATCGACTGCTAAACAATCAAGAAGTTTCTTTGGCCTTCAGCCATATGAGTCCATGTTTAGTTTGGTTCAAACTCGAAATCTGATTGGAAAAACCAATACCCGAAAAAAGAGCAAGCAAACCGTTAAAGAGTTGTTGCTGATGATGCTTGCAGCATAAATTGTGCATTCCATCACAGATGCATTGCAACTGTATCTTGATTTTTGAACAAGCATTTTACTTTCCTTTCCTTTCTCGAGGAATCATTTGCTAGATCCTATCTTTTACGATCCAATCACCATTACAATACTATACGTTGCAGATCATGACCTATCGAGCATTGATACTTATAGAAGACTTGCCTGTATCTGATAGATATTGGATACTGATAGAAGACTTGCCTGTTATCTGATAGATATCTGATAGATATTGAAAACTATACGTTGCAGATCATGACCTGTCGAGCATTGATACTTATAGAAGACATGACCGTCCAATACATGGGGAGCTGTTTCAGGTGCACATTTCAAGTATCATAAAATGCAAATCACAATTGAGGATTGAAGTCATTACTGAAGAGCGATTACAGGTAAGGAATAGACCTATATGGACATCTGTCAAGGCAGTAAAAACAAGATTCACTGAATTAGGACAGAATGAGGCCAGGACAGAATAGAGAAAACAGATCTATGCATACGCCAAAGTTTGCTATTTTTGCTGTTGTTAATTGTAATAACTTGTCAATGCCGTGTGTGATTTGTTGTTTCTCTCATGTTTCTTCTGTTCTTAAAGCCAAAAAAGAAACATGTGGAAAGAGATTCTATCTGTATAACCAAATCTCCAATCCACGGTCTTATGGTTGGAAGGGAACTTCCAGATTCCACTTTCCTCGTCTCATCCACTTGTTGATTGTTCTAGATGAGCAAGTTCTTCTTGATAAAATGCCAACTATAGAGTGGTTTTACATGCATAAATAAACAAAAATGTCCCTGCAGAGCAGTGTAGGTTTTGCAAGAAATGGGCTTCATCAGGACTATCTTCTCGCAGGCATCCGAATTTCTCCTACAGAAATTGACATGGTGGTGTAGACTTGGAAAATGCAAAGGAATATAAAATTGACATAAGGAGCCCCAAGTCAGCCTTGATTAAATATAAGTGGCAACATGTCAGAACACTGAGATGTAGAGTAATAAAAAGATTAGTGATATTAGTAATTATTTGTTGTGACATTAATCAGCATGGATGTCGCTAACAAATCCCTTTTAGATACTCTACCATTAAACTTACTGTGTTCCTCAACGACATTCCAAGTTTGAACTTATAATACCTGGCAATCCAATTTAGCTCCAAAAGGTGCAGCAGAAAGTATCTCATGATATTTACATTCAAAGGTTGATATCATTCGTCTATCATTTCTACTGTGATCCTTGTAATAACAATTTCATTCATCAAAACACTATGTAGTGGCATATTCATCAACTCCAAGGATCTTATACTATACATGCGTTTGAGAAAGCTTAAACAACCACAGAACGACCAGCTTATTATAATATTTTTAGCATCAATTGCCTGCTCCTTGAGAGGGAAAAGAAGCATGAATTATCCCCCCAAAACTAGAGTTATAGTCGACTTATGGGTGACGACCGAAGTTCCATTTGAAATTTCATCTCACATTCAAACTCAACTATGGGAGATGGGTGACCAATGTTCCTAAATAACTCAACTATGGGGATTTTGTGTGATTGTAACTTTCCGTTAGGATTGAAAGGAAAGTTTTATCGAAGAATTATTTGGCCAACCTTATTATATGGAACTGAATGCTCGGCTCCTAAGCAACATTATATACAGAATATGAATGTAGCAGAGATGCACATGCTTCGTTGGATGTGTGGTAGCACTATATAAGATAAGGTGTGAAATGAGGATATTCGTGCAAAGATTGGTGTAGCACTATATAAGATAAGGTGTGAAATGAGGATATTCGTGCAAAAATTGGTGTAGCATCTCTGGAAGAGAAGATGCGGGAAAACTGTCTAAGATGGTTTGCTTATGTGTGACGCAGACCTATAGAAACACCGGTTCGACGAATGGATATTATCGATTTAGGCCAAGTCAAAAGGGCGAAAGGGAGACCGAAGAAAACATAGATGGAGGCAATACTTAAAGATATGGATGTCACATGCCTTAATGAAAGTATATTGTTCGATAGGAGTGAGTGGAGACTGAGGATTCATGTGCTCGACCCAGTGTGATTCTCATGTTGGTTCATGTAGCCTGTCCCATATGCTTGGGATAAAGGCTGAGTTGTTGTTGTTGTTGTTGTTGTTGTTGTATCTACATGAAGCTTTGTTCTCCATTAATCTACATTGAAACTGGTAGTATTATAATCCTATATATTTCTTTCACTCGGGGTCTTTCAATTATTATAAAGCATGCAATTAATAATTGTAGGCACTAGGCAGGCCCTATACTGATTATATACTACACATACAAGTGCATATCAAAATTTTAAATGTATAATCACATGTCCTATTGCTCAATTCTCAAATTTTAACTTCCTGATGGTTATGTTTTAAGCATTCTAATATTTTTTGTATATCTGTGACAGGATAACAAAACTCTGCTTGTTATTCCATAGTAACCTCCATGTTTCCCTTGATAACAAAATTTCTCACTTCAAACATTAAATCAACAAAGGGGAAAAGAACATAAGCAGCAAAAACCTAACCAGTGATTGCTGTCCTTCCAGATTACCACTCGATTTTCAAACATTAAATCCTAAATTTTCCCCCAAATCAACAAGAACATTTGAAGAAAGAGATGCATATGTATCCCTAGCTTCAAATGAAAAAGAATTCACCTTGCATTGCACTTTGCATGTAAATCAAACAGCATATAAGTAAACAAAGACAGATAAATTTGGCGCAAATAACATCTACTTTAGTTAAAACGAAACCAAATTCTACAACGTAGCAACCTTTAGTTCCCCTCATTAGACCAAGGCTTAATAGGGGAAAAAGAAAGAAAACTTGATCCTAAAATAAATGAACTAGGCATAAAAAAGTAGAAAAAACCCTAACATGGAGCTAATTAAATAAGTAACCATACCTAAGAGAACCACCAGGAGAATTGATGAACAGCCTGATATCCTTAGTGTGATCCTGAGCATCAAGCAGCAGCAGCTGGCTTATGATCGCGTCCGCAACAAAATCGTCAATTTGGTTCCCCAAGAACACGATTCTCTCTCTCAGCAGCAACCCCATCACGTCCGACTCCGCCCCTCTCATCACCGTCGCCGCCGACTGAGAAGCAACAGGAAACGGAGAAATCCCTGACCCTAGTCCCGAATCCAGCCCTGAATTTGAGCTCTCTAAATGGGATATTGGCTTCGAAGGAGAAGAAGCGATGGCGTTGATTTGTGAAGGGGTGGCTTTGACGAAGAAAGCTTGGGACTTGAGAGGTTTGAAGACTCTTGAAGAGGGGCAAATCGAGGGTTTGATTGGAGTTGAGATCGAGAGAGAAGTGGCCATGGCGATTGATGAGGAGGTGAGGAGAGAGTCTCGAAGAGATAAAGTTTCGGTTTTTTTCACAAGAAAGAAGGGGTGTGGTCACCGCATTGGGGTAAAAAATAAAAGAAAAATGTTGGATGTGGTCACCGCAGTAAGGTTTTGGAGAAGTAAGCGGTATTGTTTCAAAAGAGTAAATGACACGAAAATACCCTGAACTGTCGTTTTTTCACTGAAATGCCATAGACTCGTAGAGGCATAGGCTAGTTACATTGCACTCAAATATCGTGAGAGTGCGTTTGATAGGAGGCATCTGGAGCGTAGTTTTAAAGTAATACTTTTCATACTGATACAATGGAATCCATATAGGTTAAATGCATTTTTGTTGGATACAAGGTGAGTCATGTTATCCATTATCTAAGTACTTATATCATATAGCTCGTCTTATTTTCAATGGGGATCCATGCGGCTTACATGGATTCCACCGCACCGGTGGAAAAAATATTACTCGTAATTTTATATTACCGTGAAATATTGCCACACTTGTTTGGTTTTAAAGAATATTCCGGGAATATAGGATTGCCATGGTAATTAAACGATCTCGTTTCATGATAATTTTATCCTCCTAAAACAGATGTCAATCCTATATTACCTTCCCCCCTGACACGAGATAAGCCATAACTGTTCGCTGCCCATCGTTGGCCGTCCCTGTAGCCGGCCGGCCGTTGTCGGCGACCATTCCTCGCCACATGTCCGCTGCCATCAGTCGACAGTTGCACATATATATATTATCTAGGATGATTAAAATAAACGAAGCATGTTAATGCAAGACCCCGTGGAATTCGATGTTCGGCCATCACAATCCGGGAATGTGAGGATTCCCGGTAATAGCGGATAACATATAGCAAACGCAACCCAGCCGTATTAATGTATAGTTGTGGTTTATCCTTTATCTTCACGACATGTCAAATATACTTCCCAAGCAAGAAGAAGGGTGGGGCGGGATGGAAGGGCCGCCTTGGGAATGATAACATCAAGATATTTGGACGGCAAAGGTGGAGGAGACAGGAGCGATGGATAAGGAGGCGAGAAGGATGGGGAAGAAGGGGGGAAAGGGGTAGAGCATGAGACAGTGTGGTGGTGAATAGAGCGATGAAAGATGGAAAAGGAAAGAACAGATAAATACTAAAATCATCATCTAGATATAGGCGTTTTTGTTCTTGAAAACGGCGTGCAACCAAAAAAAAAACCTAGACGAATGCAGGTGGAAGGTATTTTACGTGAGAGCGTCAGTGAATAGGGGTTTAAGGTATTTTACCCTAATCAAAAAATTTTCAAGGCATTTCAGCAGAAAACAAGGTTATTTGAAGATACCTTTGTATATTTTAAAGCAAGCACCGTACAGGCCTTTCAAAGGCCCACTTACTCAGCATTAGATATCTAGCAGCCCATTCCACGAAACCTATTTTTTTTAATGACAAAAATACCCTAAGCCCCACTAATAACCCTAGCCTTCGCGTATATATTCAGTTCTCTCATTTGCTCGCCGCCGTCTCCTCCTTTTCTCATTCTCGAATCAAGGATTTCATTGCCTGAGCTCTTCGAGTTCGACTCGAGGGGCTTCAACACCAACCCAATCAGCAACCATGGCGGCTCAGATGTCCAAGAAGAGAAAGGCAAGCGCTCAGAAACCCTAACCGTAATCTCTGCGCTTTCACCACCAGATCTTAACCTTTCTGGGAAAAAAATTCAATTTTTTTTATGTGGTTTTCTCATTCAGTTCGTTGCCGATGGAGTGTTCTTCGCTGAACTCAATGAGGTCCTCACGAGGGAGCTCGCCGAAGACGGCTACTCCGGCGTTGAGGTTAGGGTTACGCCGATGAGGACCGAGATCATCATTCGTGCCACTCGAACCCAGAACGTTCTCGGTAATTTTATTGATTTTCCCCTATTTTTTTTTTTTGAAATATTTTCGTTTTTTTAAAATTAAATTAGATTTGTTGAGATCTGTTTGATTGAATGGATAATTTTGATGAAGGTGAGAAGGGGAGGAGGATTAGGGAACTGACTTCTGTTGTGCAGAAGAGGTTCAATTTCCCTGAAAACAGCGTGGAGCTTTACGCCGAGAAGGTTAACAACAGGGGGCTTTGTGCGATCGCGCAGGCCGAGTCTCTTCGTTACAAGCTTCTCGGTGGCCTTGCTGTCCGAAGGTACAACTATCGAATTCGCTAACTGTTCTCGGTCTTTGGATGGTTTGCAAATTACCCATCTTATTAATTATTTTCTAATGTAGCATATTAGCCTCAAACCATTCCCACAGTATTTTATGTGTAATGCGCATTCTAAAATAGTTAGATTTTTAGAAGCGCAGTTATCACACATTGCAACAAGAAAAAATAATCTATTTGTTTAATAGAAGAAATGGTTGAGGGGCTGATGACATAAGGTTGCAGTAGCCCCATTTTAAGTATATCAAGCTCCTTTTGAAAACATTTTGTTTAGATTCTTATCAAAATGATTTAAAATGAAACGAATCTTAACAACATTATAGTTCACGCTGAGATCATGTGTTTTTGGCAACTGTTAAGAAAAACTTATTGATATCATCATATCAACTTTATACTCTTTAGATTCAATGATACATATTTGATTTGATTTGTTTCTTAAACCTAAACTTAAGACCTTGATCATACCTCCCTCTATCTCTCAACATGTGTACAAACTCCCTCTCAGAGAGAGGGGAGGGGAGGGGGGGGGGATTTAATTGAACACTCCAACTTTTGTTGGCCGTCGTGGTACTTGACTCTTTTCATCATGAAGCTTTTGATATGTATATCTTGCATGTTGTATTTAAATAGGGAATCTGTTTCCATTTTGGGTTGTTCTACCAAGGTGCCTGTAAATTCAGTAATGGTATCTTCAACAACAATGCATAAAATGATAGCCGTTCAATCGGCAGCGGCCAGACAACCGCGGGGATGGATCCATAGATGGTGAAACTTTTGATATTGACCATCTACTGATTCCATTGCACATACTTATTGTGGATTTTTCATATCCAGCATATGTAGTGCCTGTACCATCTTACCTAATTTCCTGCATGTTTTTGTCAATAGATTGAAATTATTTGTGTATGCATTGCATTCGTTGTAAAATCAGGCAACTGTAATTTCAATACTGGTGTCTTCATCAACAATGCACAAAAGGATAGCCTTTTAATTGGCAGCGGCCAGACAACCGTGGCGATGGATCCACAGATTGTGATCGTTTGATGATGACTATCTACTAATTCCATTGCACATTGTTACAGATTGCAATTTTAGATTTAACTTGTAGCATATCTGATGTGGTTTAGATTCGGCATGTTCTGTTTTTCAAGCACACCATTGCTATAGGTATACCATTTTATGTTCTTGCTTCCTTCAACCTGCGTCTATGTATGAAATGAGTATTGTATCTCAGCACATGCTTGTTATGTGTTTTAAAGTAGCTTGACATCTAGTTTCTCAAAGTTAATTTAGCTTAGTGGCAAACAAGAACAATCATGTTGTTCCAGCTTATTTACTTGAAGTGTTCTCTTGTTTCTCTCTTCGGCTATTCAAAAAATAATGAAATTTAAGGCATCATTCTTGTTTATTAAGTTTTCAGATTATGTTCTTTTGACTGTATGTTGATATTTTTTGAAGTGGTCAAACAAATGCATTGAGTTTCCCCTTAATTGTAAAGATGTTTACCTTGCAGGGCTTGCTATGGAGTTTTGCGATTTGTTATGGAAAGTGGTGCAAAGGGTTGTGAGGTGAGTTTCTCTGCACCTTGGGTTTTTTTACTTATTTCTTTTCAGTTAGACTACCAAGAAACTTAGGATATCGAGTGTGCCAGTTGTTTATCCTAATTTTCGTGTTTCAGATTTAAACGAAATTTGATCACCTCTGGCTGTGACCAGAAACCTAGTATATGTGATGCATTTAGCTTAAATACGGAATTTTTCCTGGATTATCAAACGGAAATCTTCATACCTAACTTGACTTTCTCTTTATATTGTAAAGCTTGAGTTATTGGTTAAGTGTTGAAGCCCTGTAAGTTAATTTTGATGTTTCTTAATCTTGCTCAGGTCATTGTGAGTGGGAAGCTCAGGGCTCAACGTGCCAAGTCAATGAAATTCAAGGATGGCTATATGATTTCCTCTGGTCAACCTGTCAAGGAATACATTGACTCTGCAGTTAGACATGTTCTCCTTCGGCAGGTTAGTCATCTTGGGTAACATAATAATTATCATATAAGCTATTATCTTTTCTTTTTATACTTGTTCCATGATGATTTATTTCCCATCACCATGGTATGTTATACATTGTTGAAATAGCTAGGTTATGCCTGAAAGGCTAATCACTAAGAATCAGCTTTGGTCCTAGTGTTGATTTCTTGTCCATCACACCAATCAGCACAATTTTGGATTACTTCTAAATGAGAGCATGCTGATGCTGCCCATCATATAACTGCATCAAATCTTACTCTCTTTTTTTGTTGAAGAAAGAATAGGGCATACCAAAACTGTCTCATTAAAATTTATAACTAAGAAACAATATACAAAACATACTGTAGCAGCTGTATGCATTTTTAACACTAAAAAATGAAAAACAAAAGAGAAAGAAACAGAAAGATGGGGGATAAGAGAAGAAAAATCCCAAGCGCATCCGATTCTATATTTATAAACTTCATCTGATGTTTCCCAGCAATCCAGGGGTGCATCACTTCTCATTAGACTTGATGTAATTCTCAGCTCCTTTGAAAAAACATCTTTCACAATTTCCTGGTGTCTTGATACCTTTCCTGAACGAAAAACAAAGTGTGCAAGCGAATTTTTGGTGTAACAACAGTGTTTTACTTGCTCAAATTTGAAGATAACCAAATACATTCAGGGAGAACAAAAGAGAATACAATCCTGAACTTTTTGATGAGTGCCTAAATTATATATTTCTGCTTTAGTTAAGAAATAAAAGTAATTCCAGGATAACTACATCATCTGCTCTAATTTGAAGGTGTATGGATTTCAAGTGACAACTATACAGCACACCAGTCAATTTTAACAGTAAGACAACCCCAAATTTAAATATCCACTAGAAATATAATTTGTCACTACTGAAGGATACCCACAAATGAACCATATGTATCAGAATTATGTTGAACTGTAGACTTCAAACTATTGAAAACTTAACAAGACATTAGATTTAATCGATCCAATCCATCGGGGCTTCGGGGAACCCATAAACTTAACATGCATCTTTTAAGGAACAAACAAAAGTATTAGAATAACAGGGAGAAGAGAGGATCAACATTTCAGGTTTTTTGGGCTATAATTTGGTAGCCATAATAACCAATGCATATGCCTATTTGATAGATTCTCTGTTACATGATTTTTTCTTTTTTTTGTGTGTGTTTGGGGGGGGGGAGGGGGTTGTAATGTTTCAGAATTAAAACATTTCATTCCAACCAACGGCATTTTGTGAGATGTAAAGTCTACCAAATCTCTGAGTTGCCATCAAATCCTCAAAAATGTAGTAAGAGTTGACTCCATTTTTTTGGTAGGGAGTTCTTGGTATCAAGGTGAAGATTATGCTGGCTTGGGATCCCAAAGGTAAACAGGGTCCCATGACTCCGTTGCCCGATCTAGTCACAATTCACCAGCCGAAGGACGAGGAGGAGTACATCAGGCTGCCACCTGCAGTACCCCAGGATATCGAACTTCCTGCTTAGGAACGATAGTCCGAGCTATTTCAGTTTGGTGATAGTTATTTCTAGTATTAGACTGATAATTTTTATCCTTTGCTTTTCATTTTTGCTTTCAACTTGTTTGGGAACGATAAATTTTCTGCTGTTTTGTTTGTTTGCACTATGGAAGTGGTTTTTTGTTCTGGTGATAATTTTGAGTTGCAAGTATTTCTTTCTTTCTATGGGTTTTACAAGTATCTGGATGTCATCAACTTTTTACTCTTTTAGCTGTTTTCCAGCTTCTAAAATTTGCTGAATTTTTTATTGAGCTGTTCCTATACAGGTATCAGTGTGGCAAAACCAATCTATAATCTTTTGACTATTGTTCTTGAGAACAACATAGAACGGTTTAGAAAGCTTGGAGGTTGAATCCGCTCGGCTCAAAAAAAGTTTGGTATAATTATTTAAATGAGGTTAAACAAGCTGGGCCGAATGTAAAATGATGTTAGTTGAATTACATGAACAGAGCAAGCGCTTTCCTGGATCAGGGCTTGCGTGGGATCGGTTAATTTTAATCACACTTATTAACTCGTAAAATAAATTTAAAACCCATATCAAAATAAATATTTATTTAAATGTTATCATACTAAAATATTGAAGAATCTAAAATCTAAATATAAATATCGGGTTTAAACAGGTACTAGATCTTGTAATGACAACATTTCTGATTGTTTGTCACAAAATAATCCAACATCAATATTTCTTTTGCATGTATCCGTATAACTGTACATATTTTTTCATTTACTCTTATAATATTTGTTAATGTTTTTATAATTTTAAATAGGCTCCGCAAAAGGTCGAGCTTTGGTGGAAGCTCGTTCTGAGTTCGACAAATAAACGAGCCGAGCTTGGTGAAGTTTTTAAGCCCGTTTAAATAATTATACCAAACCAAACAACCCAAACAACGTAAAACTCGGTTCATTCTGCTCGTTTAACACCTCCAACTCCAGAACAAAGTAACATGAAACTACATCTGGATCCTATCATCAGTTTGCTTTCCTACAATATAAACCGCGAAATGCAGCCATATTCCTTAAGTCATTCAAGATACTCAACACCAACATCATTTTCAGGTATTGGCGTAAGATTTTCTGTGCCTCTCTCAACAAATACTTGGTACCGCAACGGACAAAGTTCCAATAGAATCTCAATTCGAAGCAAAATGGTAGAAGCGGCTTATCTACCGTCCGTATATCACACCACTCAAATGGAGATTCAACTGGAACTTCAAACCACTGCTCGCACCATACCAAAACTAATGAACTCCTTTGCAGTATCGAACATTATTGCCAATAAAATTTACAAGCTAGCAAATCGGTTGAAACCATGTCCAGTAAAAAGAACTTGATTAGCAACTTACACGATTGACTTGACTTGACTACAGCTTGAAAGTAAAATTAGGACTATTGCATTCATCTATCAGAGCCTCAGTAGAACTTATCATTTTCAGGAATTTGTCATCCTCGCTCACAGAAAACCTCAACCATCTTTTTCTTCTCAACATATCCTAAACAAGGGTGCAAAACAGTTCCAATCATCGCCGGTCCAAGACTCACTAACGCAACTTTGCCTGAAGAAAGAGCGAGCACCACAAATATCAAGACAGCAGGGGATATCAAGCATCAGTATGCAGCCGGCCGGCCCTAAAGGCGGCCGGGGCACATTAGGATACTGCATCCTGAACTTTATGAACGCCACGAATTCTAATATCATCCCAAAACAATAAAGGAAATTCTCTGTGGCCACGATCTCTTGAAAACCTCATACAAGACAATAGAACTCTTGAAGCCGAGAGCAAAACACCAACAAGAGGCGTTACATGCCTTTATCTTTTGCTGAAGAACTGAGGTAGCATTCACCTCTCTGCCATACCTAAAAGTTGGCAAGTGTCGCTACTCATTTCGGTTACAATCATGCACCCATGTTCGATAAAGCCAAGGCCCCTTGCAGCCACCCAATACAACCAATCCCCGCCGAGCATTTTCACAATATCTGAAAATTACCCAGCGGTCCATTGGTCTCGATCGAGTGGGACCATGCCAGTGCCCGTCAACAGAGGGTACAAGTACCCGACGACAACCATGATGACAGCGTACATGAGAGCCTTTGGCAACGTTTTCTTAGGGTTATCTACCTCTCCCACTAAAGTACTAATTGAATCTCAATAATTGAGGTTCCTATCGGAATGTTGAAGTACAAATTACAATTGAAGTCGTGTATATAGACAACCAAAATAAGAATGTTACAGTTATGGACAACTGGGTATGTCCTGAAAATTCCAGAACAGGAATTCTTATAAAAATACAAGATATACTAAAACTTGATTTTTTTTTATTTATAAAAAAGGACACTGATATTTAGTAACACCTGACATTAAAAAAGAACTAAACACCCAAAAATCTCATATCAACCGATCTAAAGAAAAGCCAAAGGAATCGCCGAAATATACAGAATTGCAACTTACCAAAGATTTGTTGACTCTAAAATTGATCGATTCCCTTTAGAGATTACTTTAACTTCATTATTTTCTTCTAATTTCTAGCTAATTTTGAGGTGAAAACCCCATGAAATCTTGGTGATGAAGGATACAAGTGCTTCCAAGATATAAGCAGCTCATTAATATACTCGTATAATTAGAAAATTTATGCACCCAAAGCTACCCATAACAATTTTTTTATATTTATTTAAAGGCAAAGTGGTCCACATTTAGCTTTCAAATGATAATTGTCTAATCTCATTACTGTGGGCAAGTGCCATATTGCTTTCAAATGCTTAATTTTCTGTGTCTTTCTTCGTTATTTAGTATTTTGGGACATAAGAACAAAAACTTGGTTGTATTAAACCTAATCCTTGTTAATTCAAATATAACAACTGAATTTCATCCCAGCACATCGCTAATTGGCCAATAAAGTGGAAAATTAACCGACGGAAAATATTAAGGAGAAAACACAATATATGCCATTCAATAAACACAACCAGAGGAGCATAAACTTACACGATTAGCTTAACAACAGAAACTAAGGTCAAAATTTGTGCAATAGAGTATCTGACCTGTTTACATGCCACAATCAGATGTTTCCCATAGGGTGCTAATCTATCAGAGCCTCGGCAGAAATCTCATTTTCAGGAGCTCCGAATGCCGGCAAGTCTTCACTCACAGAAAACTTCAACCACCTCTTCTTATTCACATATCCCAAAACCGGATGCAAAACAATTCCAATCGCTACCGCAGCAAGACTCACTAGCGCAACTGTGCCAGAAGAAAGCGCTAGCACCACAAATATCAAGGCAGTAGGAGGTATCAGCATCAAAATGCAACCGACTGTCCCTAAAGGCACTTTATAAGGCCGTGATACATTTGGGTATTGTATCCGCAACTTTATGAATGCCACAAATTCCAATATCATCCCGAAACAATAAAGAAAGTTCTCTGCGGCGACAATCTCCTGAAAGCTCATCCAAGACAATAGAAGAACTCCCGAAGCCGAGAACAGAATTCCAATGAGAGGAGTTCCATGTCTCGATCTTTTGCGGAAGAACTCGGGGAGCATTCCTCTCTCCGCCATACCTAAAAGTTGATAAGAATCGCTGCTCATTTCTGTTACAAACATCCCCATGTTCGATAAAGCCGAAGCCCCTTGAAGCCACCAACTTAGCCAAACACCACCAACAATTTTGGCAATATCGGAGAAATACCCATCAGTCCAAAGCTCTCTATCAAGTGGGATCGCCCCAGTGCCTGTTAGAAGAGGATACAAATACCCAACGATTACCAGAATTACAGCATATAACAATGCCTTCGGTAGAGTTTTTTTAGGGTTATCAACCTCTCCCGCTAATGTACTGATGGAGTCCCAATAGTTTAGGTTCCAAAAAAGCGTGTTCAAATACAAGTTCCAATCAACATTGTGTAAATCAACGGCCAACCATCTCTTAGGCTTCAATTTCGGTATAGCTATAAATCCCATAACTAGAAAAGGAAGCAGAGAGAAGACTCCGAGGCAAACGGCAACCCATCCGACTATAGTTAAGCCCCTACAGTTCATGTAAGTTAACGCGACAGTCAAAATTAACACGGCAAACGTCCTTGGAAGTCCACTTCCCAAAGCAGGAATACCCGATTTGAGATAGTCTAAGAAGAGAACTGGGTAAAGAGCGTTATCGATAACGCCGCTAAGCCATTTCATCCAACCTTGTTGAAATCCCCAGAAAGGGCCCAGAGCTGAAGAGACCCAGACAACATATCCACCGTTTTCAGGGAACATTGTGCCCATTTCGGCAGTGATCAGGGCTTCAGGGACGCTCCATATGAATGGGAAGACCGCGAAGCCGATAATGGCTAAGAGAGGGCCCGCGGCTTGGACACTGTCTTCGATACCAAAGGGCCCACCGGAAACTTCGTAGAATATCAGGAATATGAGTGGGATTATTGAGACCTTGCTAAGATTCTCCATTCTAGGGAGGCTTTCGTTGAGGTTTTCGTAATTGGGACCACCGTAGTCACCCATTGGAACAGCAGTTGCTTCAGTACCAGCGGTACTGCCGAGTTTCTGTGAGCATCGATTCGAAATATTAAGGTTAATTTCTTTCCATCTATGGATTATTGTAATCTTTTCAGCGTTTATTAATTTTGTCGGCAGTCATGTAAGCCTTGATATTTTATAGCCAAATGATACTAATCTTAGCGATGTTGGATGCTAATAAAACAGTTGATAGGTTGTAAGTGCTGGATGACGTGTAATCGAAGGACAACAGCAGCAGCAGCAAAATCAAGCCTTCATCCAAAAATCTTGGGGTCGGCTTTTTTTGAGGTGTAATGGAAGGGCTTTATACGAAATTAACCTAATAAACTAAACAAACCAGTTAAGGGTTTATGACTGCTAGATGATGTAAGAAAATGAATTGTGTTATGAGCAATTTACTAAAATCATTGGATTATGCCATGGAACATAACTATCAATACCAAATCAACCATCTGTACCCTTCTTCTAGACCTCTTCTCCTTGGTTCAGGAAAATCTGGAGGATCTCAACTGCTCATCTTACCATTGTGTGCCAATATTTTCACCTGGCCATTGTTTTTCTTCTCAAGGAATTTAACAAAATAAGCGATCCGAGGGTAGACATCATGTCAAATCTTTCACCATTCTATTTGATGGCAAACCTTGCAATTTACAACCAAAGCAATGTTGAATTGCTAGCATTTCATTTTTCTTCATTTTTTTAATTATTAAAGTAGCATTAAAAAAGATCATTCAATCAACCGATCGGTACAGAATTTAATGAAGCATTACTGGGTCTCTAACAATAATTCAGTACTAATGTCCTTCACATCTACATGACTGGGGAAAAAAATTCCTTTAGAAAAATTTGATAAAAACAAAAAGGGAAAAATAAGAGAGAGAGTCCTTGCAAAAATTCCATTGCAAATAAGTTAAAGAACTCACAGAACGAAACAAAAACAAATTCTAAAACTTTTAGTAAAAATAAAAAATACCCAAATTGGGAAATTTGTACCAACATCAAGAAACCCATTAAATACCAAAATCTCTCACAAATCCAATGAAAATTAGATGGAAAGATAATCAACAGAGCTTCGGCTTACCAAAAATTGGAGTAGACTCTGAAATCTAGGCCTCTGTGTGATTCCCAAGTGCTTCCCTCTTGAGATTTTCCCAATTTCATTTTCTTTTTTGGCTCTTAATTTTTAGAGTGATTTTTGAGGTGAAAACCCCCATGAAATCCAAGTGACGAAGGGAACAAGTGCTTCCAAGATGTAAGAGAGTCATGAATATTGAGTTGCACCCAAATGGGTGGAGCCCACACTTTAAATTTTTTTCTTTTCTTTTTTCAGATAATTGTTTTGTTTTAGTCACCTTGCTTTTTGGGCAAGTGGAATGGATACTAGGCACCCAAGAAAGAAATGGGGCCCACCTTACAGTGAAATGGGGTCCATGTCACGTGCTATTTTAGTGAAATATAAGTAGAATTTTCCTTTAATTGACACATGAAAACAAGCCTAAATTTATTTTTCCCTTGTGCGTGGTGTAATATAAAAGAATAAATTATAAATGGCTAACGAGTAGCCAGGTTCGACTCAGATCAAAACGTGTCAGTTGCATTTTGATGGATGATTGGCTAGGCTTTCGATATCCACAAAGCAGTGTTTGGATTGTGGACTATTATTTATTTCCCGATTAACGTACTCCATTTTTAGTCTTTTCTCAATTGATATAGATAGCTGATCCAGTAAGACCGAAGCTTAATTTCCAAAATAAGACAAACTATAAAAACATACAACCCTTCATGTTTTCGACCAATCCAAACTGCTCATTTTGATCTATATGTTTTAGATAACTTATGTATCAAATTTCAAAAAATTTGGAGACCTCTAGGCCTATTAGAAATGATATGTTAGTATTATGGGAAGCTTGTATGAGCCACTATGATGTTTTTTTTAATACATACGGATAGATATTATAAAAGGGAGCTTAATGGGCTTGCGGTCCTCTCAACCCCATTAATCAGCCGTAGTGATAGGTTCATATACGTGGGATGAGATCCATATTTTAAGTAGCGGCGGGATTCATTCTCAAGGATTAGATTAGGCGAGCGCAATCACGGTTCTGCGCTCGTCCTTAGCCCAAATTTCTTTTTTTTTTTATGACAAATGCTCAAAATTTATTATATATTTTTCCAAAGTTATTATATATTTTTCCAAAGTTATTGTCACGTTTTGTGACTGTATTTATTGATGCCCCTTAGGATGCTGAGTCGATGACAACACATGCCAACAAATCCAACAATACAATATTTGATGCAATATTCTCAACATTGAATATTTAAAGTTGGGACGAGGGTCCACTTGTTTGGTCATTTTTGGGTGAAGATGAACAAGGTGGATTTTTGTTACATGTTTTTCTTTTCTATTTTGGAAAAATCCATGGTCCCAACCTTGAGTCATGAGGCAAGTCCATGGGAACTAGCTTGCTCCAGCAAGTGACACGTGGCCAAACAACCAAATGGAGGCACCACCTTACAAAAATCAAGAAAAATCCTTCACCAACACCCGCATGAAATCTACCACAATTTAACCACGAGGCAAAATCCAGGCTCATTTCTTTGGCGCTAATATCTGGATATTGTGAGTCCTACCATTTTGTGTCTTGGATGGATTGTGGTAGGATTTCCAACCCGTTAGGTAAAGTATTACTCAAAATCAGTGGGTACGTGTCACAAAAGTTTCGCTTTTGATGCTAAAAACGGGTACGGACCTCTCGGATCCACACAAGATCCGCATCCATCAGCCGGCTAGGAGGACCCTCGGATTCGGCTGTGCTAAATGGAGGTAAATTTGAGCACGTGAAATGCACGTGGGAGAAGAGCAAATACAGTTTCGTGTTTCTACGGTAAACTCCAGAAATTGTACCTATGGCCCGTTCAACGATCATAAACCGCGTTTTTTCAAAACTTCAAAGCAAGCTGAGTTTCTCAAAGTTTCATATTGTTTCTATATTTTATCTCTCTTTCACTCGCAAAATAAGTTAGTAAGTTAACCAAAACCTCGAATTTATAAATATATGACCTCAAAGTTTAGGAAAACCACATTTTGCATGCTTAAGGTTTCAAAATACTTGTTGTCAAACTATGCCTAAAGGAAGAAAAGCTGATCATAGCCTAAGGAGAGAAAAGCGGAGATTTTTTTTTAATGCATATGTGTGATTGTAGAGATAAGAGTGATGACAGAGGCACTCTACAAACTAAGAAATTGTTAGTTTTTGTTGTGTTTTTCGCCGTGTGGAATTGTGTTTTCGATCCATGTGTATGTCCAAGCTCCTAGTATTATGGAATTGTGTTTTTAATGCATATGTGTGATTGTAGAGATAAGAGTGTTTTTCGCCGTAAGGAATTGTAGAGATAAGAGTGATGACAGAGGCACTCTGCAAACTCCAGAAATTGTTAGTTTTTATATTTCTTCCTTTTCATCATGTGGGTGCAGAATAACATTTTTTCAATAATACGTTATTTTCAGCTACCAGATGGACATAAGACGGAAATATCAGAATTACAAGAAACTAATTTGGTGTACTTATATTTAAAACCCTGAATATTAAGATTAACATTACACACGTATATATAAATATGAGATAATTCGGAGAGTTTAAGCAATCCAAAAGAAGAAGAAAAACATAACATGATAAGTGCTCATGACATCAAACCCACTGTGTGGGTGCATAAACTAGGAAACGTTTCAACCTTTTTATATGCTAAAGGAATCACATACGTTGCCTAAAATGCACGCTTTCATTGTTCTCACACCAACAACAAGTACACAGAGGAAAGGAAAGAAAAGCTACCAAAAAAGAGGTATTTATCTAATGGACTCCTTTTCCAAAAAAAAGTTGAAAGAAAGGAAACTATTTTTTGTCATCATGCCCATCTCTCTTTTAAGCTGTTAGTATTAAATATGTTTTGGTTTTTAATAGATTAATCTACTGAGTATATGCTTGTACTTAATGGCTATGAAATAAACCTACTAATTAATGGACAAGTTAGGATATGGAGAAAAAAGGGGGAGAAAAAATGAATAATTTGTCTACATGCTTGAAAACTTATCTCCATTTATCCTAGAAATAAAACACTCACGGTATGTTCGGACCAAACAGAAGGACTTTCATGATATTTAATTATCTCGTAAACTGATTAGAGATTTGAAGTGGATCATAAAAGTACTTTCCATAGAAAAAGGATAATTTGCGAGATTGATTGATTGATTTTCCCGCAATTTCTGGTCTCATTCAATATTATCACTTGCATAGAAAATAGGAAGAAAAAAAATCCTACCTAAAAGCAATGCATCATTTTCTAATGTGTATATGTATTCCTAAGCTTAGTTGAGCAAGACATCAATATGGCTGCGCTAGACCACAAGGAGTCGAACAAAGCCGGGGATGGGTCTCACCCCACTAAAATCCATCAACACATACGATTCTTCCATTTTGAGACGAATTAGCTATGGTCGAATGCGTATCTCATTTAGTAATATCTTCGTACTAATCGCGGAAGCAAAATTTAATCCATAAACTTACCTCATCGGCTGCCTCTGTAGTACTCGCACTCCCCTTATAGCCATCGCACGGCGCTTCAACGGTCGTCGTCGCATCCGATGACCGCTCTTTAACGATGTCGGTTGCTTTAGAAGACACCTGTCCCTTGATTGGGATACCGTCGGCTTTCGTCGAATCCGGGCCGTTCATCAGGAAGTCTCAATGATCCCTCCCGTTAGTGCTAAGAAGAGAGCAAAATGTGTCGTGTGTGAGAGAGAGAGAGGGGGATTTGAAGGAAAGGAATATAAGACAAAGGTTTGTGGGACGAGTTAAATGTGACGTCGTTGCAATGAACCGCCAGAACTCGTAACAAGCTTAAACGATGCCTCATTTATCTCCTAATTTAGATTTTGTATCATTAAAATGAACTAATTGCTATTTTAATGAAATTGATGAACAAAAGAAATTATACTTCTTTTTGGATAGGAACGATTTTGCATGAATAGATCAGCAGCCACCGAAATCTCGGATGTACAAAGATGCGATACATTCAACATAAAAAAGTTTTAGAATAAAATATCTTTTTCAGAGGAAGCCTTTTTAAACATGATCAACTTTCATTTAAAAAATAATAATAAAGATTGGCACGTGGCAATCTATCTAGGATATGTGTTATTGATGTGCACAAACTAACGATAGGGCACGTTGGAAAAAATTAGCTTGCAAGGATTTGTATATTGCAAGCCAGTAGACCCTCAGATGGTTTTGGATTTTATGAAAGGGAAGTTGCATGGTGCAAGCCACTTGTAGACCCTTGGATGGTTTTGTGTTTTGTACAAGTGAAGTCATCTAAGCATTTGCAAGTGGATTGCACCATGTATGCAAGTCTTTGCATAGAAGTTTTTTCCCGTACGAAAAAAACTAGTATGCAAGGGCTTGCATGGTGCAAGCCACTTGTAACCCCTTGGATGATTTTGAGTTTTGTACAAGGGAAGCTATTTAATGGTTTGTAAGTGGTTTGCACCATGCAAGCCATTGCATAGAAGTTTTTTCCAGCACGGAAAAAACTAGTATGTAAGGATTTGCATGGCGCAAGCCACTTGTAAACTCTTGGATGATTTTGGATTTTGTGTAAGCGAAGCCATCTAAAGGCCTACAAGAGGTTTTTACCATGCAATCAATTGCATTCGAAGACTTAGGAGTGCACGAGAAAAGCGAGGAAGAGCATTGGGAGAATTGCCATAGCCATAATGCCCGAAGTGAATGGACAGAATTAAAATGTTGTGGTGAGCTAAAGCATTAGCAATGGAGGCTATTTATAGGCTTCATAGCACTCTTAATTGGTGATGAAATGGCTAAAAAAATAAAAAATGATGGTAGGTGCAGAGAGCATGTGAGAACTTGACCTGCGAGCTTCTCTCTTCTTTGTTTATACAATGCATTTTTAGAAAATTCTGATAGAAACTGCAATTTTTTGGAACCCAATATGATATAAGAAATATAGGTGATAATACCCATAAGTAGAAATTCTCCATATCACAACACGTGCCATCTGTGCAAACCCACTAGATTCTTGGAGGCAGCAGAGCTGAGATAAATATGACGCATCGGGGTCGTTCCTCGGCGCCTCGCTTCCGAGGTTACATCAGACCTTTTAGAAGACCTCACCGGAGTACGTTCCCTATTCATCTAGCAACCAGCCAACAACTTGCCTCTGAGCTATCCTACAGCCGAGCTTCTTCAGCCTCCTCGTTCGTCTCCGAGCTATTACAAAGCTGAGCTTCCTCAGCCTCCTCGCTTGCCACCGAGTTGAGCTTTCTCAGCTTCCCTATCTGTCCGAGAGCACGAAGCCCCAGCGCCCCCGTAACGGCTCTGTGTATCTCGCCATGACGAGATCTCCGCCGCTCCATGCTCCGCATTCTACGCTAGCGTATCTCGTCATTAATGAGTGTATCTCGCCATTAATGGACGTATCCCGCCATCAACGCGAATATGACGCATTGGCGTAATTTACGGCGAGAATCTCGTATCAGCTCGCTTCAATGCGACTCCTATATAAACCCCTCCTCCAGACGACTCATGTACGTCGAACTGATTTCCAATACACCGCTACTCTGCCTAATTACTTCTCGGTACTTACTTGATCGTTGGAGGGTCCTACAGTGGTTTCCCACCTCAGGACTTCCCTTGCAGGTAACCCGGTGTCAACAGAAGCCCACAACCCATTAAGACCCATACGCTCAACCTTTACTTCAAATCTCAACGGTTCAACCTCGCTGGCAGCAAGATCGACAAAGGACAACATCTGAGGGAGATTCCGACCTCCATCAGTTGGCGACATCTATGAGAAGCTACTTCTTTTCCCACACAAGAAAGTTGATCTTCCGCCCTGGATATAATGGCCAGCGATTCTCATCATGGAGATCCCAGCACGAGCCATCCCGCCCTCCACAACGGAGGCGGGGTCGGTCCTACTCCACCCCTAACGTTATAGACGCCTTTTCAGCACGGATCGACAGGCTCACGGCTATAGTGGACGCGCTTGCTCGTGTTCAAACGGCCGGCCACGCCCGCCAAACCGCTGCCCCCACCTCCCGGAACGACGGCATGCGTAGGATGATGGAGGGGCGCGTTCGGGCCCTCGACCTCGTTCACGCCCATCTCGATGTCACCGAACACCGCCGTGCCGATTCCGATAGTCATGACCCACATACGAGAAATGATTTCATGACTTGTTGAGCCTCAGCTAGTTCGATACCAAGTTCTCAGGATAGACCGGGCTATCACTTCAACGCCCGCCGCGCTCTCTCGCCTCCTGAAGAGGCGTTGGTCAGGTCGCCTGATTCCAGGAAAGACCGACGTCACCACACTTATCGAGACCGCGCAAATGCGAACGTCGGGGCCGGCCATGAAGGGTCCACCACGAGGATATGAGGAACGTGATAGAGCGAACCCGAAATCGCTCCATCGCGTAAGCCCGGAGTAGAGATAGCAGGCACTCCGACCGTGGAGAATTCTCGGGGTACCAACAGCGAATCGAGGTTCTCGAGAAGAAAATTGAGGACATGCGGCTCGCCACCCATTCGACCGGAGGAGTGGCAAAGTACTCCGCAGATTCGCTCACGAGGCCGTTCACAGAGCAGTTACTATGTGAGCGGGTCTCGTCTCGGAACAAACCGCCTAAGGTGGCTCTCTTTGACGGGAAGTCCGACCAGAAGGACCACTTGGATGCGTTTACAGTGGGCATGAGCTTCCAAGACAACTCAGATGTCGCTCAGTGCCGGGCCTTCCCCACCACCCTCATTTAGGCCGGCCGGGATTGGTTCCGTGGACTTGCGCCACACTCAATCTCGATCTTTGACAAGCCGACGACTCAATTCCTCGGTCATTTTGTCGGTAACCGATGACAGAAAAGGACGGTCGACTACCTGTTTACCATCAAGAGTGAAGACAGGGAATCCTTCAAGGGTTATATCACCCGCTTCTATAATGCCCTCCTGGAAGTCCCCGAGCACCGCGACGAAATGGTTATCACCGTCTTGAGGTCGGGTCTTAGACACAAAGAGTGGGTCCGCTCTTTTGCATTGGCGCAACCTAGGACCATGGCCGAAGTAAAAGCCTGGACCGAGTGGGAAATCTAACTCGAGTTGGTGGTAAACGCCAACTTACCCAGCGGCAACCGAACGGACCGAAAAAAATGGGATAGAAAAGAGAGAAAGAAGGTCGACCGTCCAAAACCTTATTCTCCGAGGTTTCATGAGTATACTCCCCTGAACGTCTTCCAAACCGAGCTACTAGAAGATGCTAAGGGTGAGAGGTTTTTAAAACTTCCGCTAGCTACTCAAAGGCCGGGAAAACGACTCCGCGGTTCATACTGCGCCTACCATCGGTCGCAGGGGCACTCGACCGAGAGCTGCAAACAACTCCGTGACTATATTGAGGAACTGATTCGCTTCGGTCACATGGCGAAGTACATGCGAGACAAATGGCAGGCGGATCGGGAGCAAATGAACCAACCCCCTCCCTGAGAATTGACGGTTGGGCAGATCATGGCCGTCTCCATAGGTTCAACTCTGGGAAACGAGGATAACCGTCGCGTCCGACCGGTCATGACTTTAAGTGATCTGCCTCACAAGAAATGCAAGAAGGACGATCCAATCACCTTCATCGATGAGGACCTTCACGGCATATCATTCCCGCACAATGATCGCCTCGTGATAGCAGCCCGGGTAAGCCGATACGAGGTCCGGAGAATGTTGATCGACTCGGGGAGCTCGACGGATATCCTGTTTTACGACTGTTTCCAGCGTATGGAATTAAATCCGTCCGACCTCCAACCGACCTCCATCAGTTAGCGCCGTCTGTGGCGTCCAGTTACTGGCCCGCTCCCTCCCATGCGGGTCAAAGAAGGTTGAACGACATCTCTAAGAAATCTCAAGAATCAAGGAGGCCAAGATATAGAAGCCCTCATCACGAGGTGGTCGAGTAGTTTCCTGCTCGGCTCATCCGCGGGGGGCAGCTTCCTGCCCAGCTACGCTGTGGATCTAAAGCCCTCATCATGAGGTGGCCAAGTAGTTTCTTGCTCGGCTCATCCGAGAGGGGCAGCTTCTTGCCCGGCAACGCTGCGGATCCAAAGCCCTCATCACAAGATGGCCGAGTAGTTTCCTACTCGGCTCATCCGCATGGGGCATCTTCCTGCCCAGCTACACTGCGGATCCAAAACCCTCATCACGAGGCGGACGGGTAGTTTCCTGCTCGGCTCATCCATGGGGGGCAGCTTCCTGCCCGGCTACGCCGCGGATCCAAAAACCTCATCACGAGGCGGCCGAGTAGTTTTCTGCTCGGCTCATCCAAGGCCGAGTCCAAGGATGCCAATCTATTTACACTTGGCGTTTGTTCGTGCATATATCGCGCTCGCTCGACACCTTGACTCCGGGATGAGGAGGGACGCCGATCTACTTATACTTGGCGTTAGTTCGTGCGTATATCGCGCTCGCTCGTCACCTCGACTCCGGGGTAAGGAGAGACGCCGATATACTTATACTTGGCGTTCGTTTGTGCGTATATCGCGCTTGCTCATCACCTCGACTCCGGGGTGAGGAGGGATGCCGATCTACTTATACTTAGCGTTCGTTCGTTCGTATGTCGCGCTCGCTCGTCACTCGACTCTATATATACTTGGTCTTCGCGGGACACCGGCCTATCTACACTTGCAAAAGTAAAAACATTGCATAAGCGAGCTAAAAGTACTTTATTGATATTCCGAGTTATGTATAAGGTATTATGGGCTCCCCAGCCTAACAAGATGCCGGGATGGTCCCCAGCCTAACAAGATGCCGGGATGGTTACAAAAATTTAATAACAAAAGGGAGGTTGCTCAAGCTGCCTTCTCGGCCGACACTTCCCCCTGTTCGGTGCTCCCACCAGGGGCTTCAGTTGCGGCCTACGGCTCAGCGCTTCCGCCCACTACCTCCTGCTGGCTCGGTGCTGCCTCCCTGGGGCACTTCCTCGGCAAGGGGATACCTTGCACGAAGCTCCTGGTCGTCGAACCCAGGCATAGCTTCCTTGACGGCGTCGAGAGTATTGTGCCACCCGACGGCGGCGGAGTCGGTAAGGTCGACGTAAAATTGGTCGGAAGCCTTGTACTCCTCCACTGCTTTCTTCGCCTTGCTCTCGGCATGCTTCATCGCCTCGTGGGCCACCCGAGCATCCTTTTTGAATGAGTCCCTCTGCCTCTTCATGACGTCATAGAGCCCGTTGACCTCCTCCATCTTGGCCTGAATAGCCCAGTAGAATTCAGTCAGGAGTTGATGAGACTCCTTCAATTTGGAGACAGTCCGGCTCTCCGCGACCAAGCTCGAGTCAAAAGAGGCCATCTTATCCTCCACTTGTCTCAGCTAGGCGAGGAGCTCTTCCTCACGCGAGGAAGATTCACCGGCCTTCTTCATTGCCGGGGACACCTCCTCGGTCTCCATGGCTGCAAGAAGGGCGCAATGCTGAAGGACCCGCAGAAAACACGAACCATTTTAGGAGCTAAACACAGAAAAAAACACTTGGAGAAATTTTGGAAAAGTTACCAACCTGAATGGCCTCCTGAACCATCGCCGCCGCCTGGGCCTTCAGGGTGCCTCGGGGAATCTTGGCCCCCGCCGCTGTAACACCTTAGAATGCGATTAGTATTAATTAAGCGATAATGCGGATTTTTAGTAAAAAATTTACCAAAATAGTTTTCAAATGTTTTATAAAAATTAATGAATATTTTATTAATATTTATTTTAGGCTTGTACATACTTGTGCATGTTAACCTAGGGTTAATTAGGTGCTAAACCAAGCTTAAGTAGCCATGGCATGTTAACCCATTCCATTAAGTATTAGGTAATTAGCTAATTAAATTAGTTTTTAAAATAAAATAATTAGGGGTTTTTGAATTTTGGGGTTGACTTGAGAGAGAGGGAGAGAGAGAGGGGGGGGGGGGGGAGGGGCATGACAAGCATGCCATGCATTTAATGAGGAGAGAGGAGAGGGATGCATGGCTTGTGCTAAACTCACCCCTCATTCCCACACCCCTCACCCTTACACATACGCCCTCATTCCCTCACTCTCACTCTTATTTATTTTTCACTCTCATATTTTTTCTCTTCATCTCACCCTCACTCCCTCAACTGAAACCCCCTCTTGTTCTTCACTAAACCAAAGTTAAATCCACACAAAATCTCCACTAAACTCCATCTAAACCCCTCACAAGCCAAGATCAAACCACTAGGATCACTTGGAGTAAGGAAAGATAGGATTTTGGAGCAAGTGTGAATAGGTAATGGCCCCTAACTGTTAACTAGGATATTATGATGTTGTGTTGATAATTAGCTGCTGATTAGAACACTAAAATTTCAGTTTTTGTGAAAATATCGTATTTTGGAAAGGAATTGTGTCTCGAGTGAATCTGCTCTCAAACCAGGAATTTTCTGGAGAAGTTGTCATCACAGAGATCTAGTTTAGAGGCCAAGAACCTACCATAGAAACCTGAGACCATTCCTTGCACACTGGGCCGCAAATAAATAGGTTCTGGCCGCAAATTGCGGCCAGATTAGGGGCCGGGGTCTCGAGTCTTGGTCGTGGGGTTTCTGGGGCTGTTTTTAGTCTCGTGGAAGTTGCAACTTTCACCAATTGTTTGTGTAGAAAAATCTGGGACCTTTTAGCTAAAATTCAAGCGTTTCAGCGACGTGTGATGCGGACTATCCGGTATCTGTTTAAGTGTTTCGCACGATGTGTAGCCGTAGGGCTGGTCTAGAAAGTTACTATACGCGTTTAGCCCGCTAAGAGATCACTTGGGAGCTTGGGAGTCGGTTTGTTGTTACCGTTGTTTGCGTGTGTTATCGAAAGGTTTCTAATGTGCACTTGTTATGTTGTTGCATGATTTTAGAATCCCAGGCAGAGACTTCGGACGTCGCGAAGAAGGGGAAATAGGTGGTCGGATATACTTAGCTCGAGATCACCGGTGAATAGATTTAACATCTACGGGAAAATTGCCCGTATGGCGTTATGCGTCAGGGTTTGATAGGATATTGTTGTCGCATGTTTATATTCATATATATTGATTATGAATGTGTACCATTGTTGCATACCCCATTTCCTGTTTGTAACGCCTTAGATTTCGATTAGTGTTTGTTTAGACGATAGTGCGGGTTTTTGGTAAAAAGTTTACCAATTTGGGTTTCTCACATTTTATAACATTTAATTAATAATTTATTATTATTTGTTATGGCATGCACACACATGTGCATGTTTATGTGAAGGTTTGTTTGTGCGAATCTAGATTAGTGACCATGACACTTAACCTAATCTAATCTTTTGCTCTAATCCTTTGCTTTGCCTTAACCCTAATCCTAGATATTTGTTGTGGGAGATATTTGTTTTGGGTTTTGTTTGAGAGAAGAGGTGGCATGGTGTAGTGTGAATACATTAATGGTGATTTAATGCAAAGGGGTACACTCACCTCACTCTCACCCTACACTCACCTCCCTCTCTCATTATCCTTTCACTCTCTCATTTCTCTCACACTCATTCCCTTCTCATTTTCTTCATCTCTCTCTTTTCTAAACTGAACACTTCATTAATCCATCACAAATTCATCTCAAATCTTCACAAAAACTAACAAAAATCACACATTTTGCCTTGATTTACCTCTTGGATGCCTTGGAGCTTGGGAAGTTAGGATCTTTGAGTTCTTTTGGATAGGTAATGATCTCTTTCTGTTAGTTAGGTGTTTATTGTGTAGCGTAGCTTATTAGTTTCAGTTTTGATCGCGTATAGTTTCGTTTCGGGTAAATATCGTATTTTTAGTGTAGTTTTGGGTCTCGGATGATCTGCTATCAAAACAGGTATTTGTTGCAAAGGTTCCCATCACAGTGACCTAGTGTAGTCACCTAGAACCTACCCTCAAAATACGAGCCCATTCCCTTCTTAGACGGCTGCGGATTTAATGGTTTTGGCCGCAATTTGCGGCCAGAGTGGAGACTGAGGTGATGAGTTTTGGTGTAGGGGTCTTTAAGGTTGTATGTGGTCTTATGGTACTTGCAACTTTTACAGATTGTTGGTATAGCAAAATCTGGGACCACTTTGCGTATTTCTTGTGTTTCGTTTCACGCGTTACGTTATCCGATACGGTTTGTGTTCTGTGTTGCTGTTGCTCCGAGTTGGTTTCGTTGTGTCGTTATGCACGTTAGCCACAATACGAACACTTAAGAGTATGTTTTGTGTTGTCGCGTCGGTCAAACGTAGTTTATACGTGTTTTGGGTCTATTGATAATATATACTTGCTTTGTTGTGTTATGTTTTAGGTTCACAGGCGGGGACTTCGGGCGCTGCGAAGAAGGGGAAACAGGTGGTAGGCTTTACTTAGCCAGGAGCTTTGGCGAGTAGATTTAACATCTACAGGGGAATCGCCCGCATGGCGTTATGCGTCCGGGCTAGAGATGTTATGATATTGTCGCATATTCTATTGCATATATAGAGTTGCGCATACACCTTATTACTTAGTTATTTGTTGTGCTTGGACTAGTACCCTTAGGACACTGCACTATTATTGACGGCTCATGTTGCACGAGCATTGATTGTATGCCATACACACCGTCAATAATTGCCATGACACGCACAACATACATACATATCTGATATTGTTTGGTTAGGAACATTGAGACATTGATTCATATTTCTTGTTGCATATGACATATAGCATACCTGTATACCTACATGCTTACACATATGCCTTGACATGCTTACATACTAGTTACCTGTATACCTATATGGTATTGTACCATTAGTGATAGGTAGATACATATACCTTGCTATACCTACATGTTTACACATATATCTGGTTATAGCTACATGTTCACCTTTATTTGATATTATATAGACTTGGAGAAATTAGGAATCCGCATGATATATATATTAACTTGTTGCAGTTAATTAGCGGCTTTTCCTTTATATGCTCATATTACAGTTTTATGTTGCATATATTATATTCATGGATTTTCGCATTGAGATATGGATTTTTCATGATGTTTTCTAGATTTGAGGACCGTGGTAGTTTCATGAAATTATGCATTATTTGAAAAACCCGGTTTCTCTTGATATGATATTTCAGCAGCCACCATGAGATTTATCGGTTCTGATATATATACCCCATGCGAGGAGGAGTCGGGGGTCGTGTGAGGGTACATGGTGGGGCCCGGAGGTACCGCGGGGCGAGAAAGGGATGTCGATGTAACATGCCGATGAGCCTGACAGGGGAACCATGCATACCGGTGACAGTACCTATGACTCGGTGGTTATCATGGGGATACCGACGGGAGTCATATACGTATAGATACGTCGAAAGACGATGGTCGAAACTGGGCACTCGGGGTTTTCGGAATAGCGTATGATACGTACTATCAGGGGGCCAGTCGTGGTGATAGCACCTGATAGATCAGTATTTAGGTGTCGATACTTGACACTTTATTTTCATGATATTTTTACTCCTAAATATATATAACAGTGGAATGGGACGCTGTTATATATATATATATATTAGTGGAATGAGACGCTAATATATATGTATACATATCAATTTATATACTTCATCATAATGATTCATGCAAATATACTTATTTAGGATATATGAGATTCACTTGATATTGGATACAGGATATATATGAGATTGACTTGATATTGGATAAAGGATATATGAGATTTACTTGATTTTATACATTTAGGATATATGAGATTTACTTGATATTGTACATTCAGAATTTATGAGACTTACATGATATGAGAGCCAAATTGGGGGCTGATTTGAGGAAATTGGGATTTTGATTGTCTTGATGAACTTTGGTCCTACCACGAGGTCAGGATTCCGTAAGAATGACATGTTTTATCCCATACTCCGCATTTATTGTTTATGCACTGCTTCATGTATTAGTAGTACCTGATAGAGTACCTTCTATGACCGTTGCATTTACATACTCTTATTTTATATGCGTTGCTTCATGTATTAGTTGTACCTGCTAGAGTACCTTTCATGACTGTTGTTCCCTCATGAAAATATCGGGAAAACCCCCAATGGGGCATCATGTGCTCACACGTGACCAAGGGTCACGTGCTGATACGTGATGGTTTTCTGAGGACTCTGTTATAATAGAAGTGAATTCTAATCAAACAATCAATCAACGGGAGTCACGTGCCCACACGTGATGAGTCTTTAAACCTACTAAAAAGAATTAAAAGTATAATAAAATAACTAAGGAAAAACCCCAATGGGGAATCACGTGCTCACACGTGACCAAGGGTCACGTGCTGACACGTGATGATTCTTTAGTTCTTTAAAACAGCAGAATTAAATTCTGGTTAAAATGTTAATCAAGGGGGTCACGTGTCAACACGTGATGGGTTCCTAAGCTCTTTAATTAATAGAATTAAATTCTATTTAAATGATCAAACAATGGGATCACGTGTCAACACGTGATAGGCTTTTAAAGCCTTCTGAACTAATAGAATTAAATTCTAATTAAGAAGGAACCGAGAACCCTAATTGGAAAATATCTTTCTAAATCTTTCCAAATAAAAAGAGATTGTGCTCTGTAAAGTGGAGCACTATTGGATTAAAAATCCAATGGTGATTAAAAATCACCAATTTATAGAAAGATTCTATACAAGGAAAGATTTCCCTGAAATTCACCAAGAATAACAAACAGAATATCTTTTGGATTAAAAATCCAATGGTGAATAAAATTCACTGGGTAATCTAAAAGATCATGTTGGTTACAGAAACAACAAAAATCTTTCAATGAAAAATTGACTAAACAAATTGATTCTTTTCTTTCTCGTATAAATAGGAGCCAAGAAGAGAAGAGAAGGATCTTTGGATTTTTTTTAGAAAAGACAACAACAGAGAGAAAAAAGAGAGGAGAATTTAATTCTCAAGAGGAAAAAAGATTTCTTCAGAAGAGAAAAGAAACCCTAGGTGAGAAAGGGAAAGAGATCTAAGCTCCATAAAATAAAAGAGAATTTAATTCTCAAATTAATGTTCCCCGCCGAAGGATGCGACCGGGACGTTGGGACGTCGAGCCTGAAATTCGAGGGCAGATGCTAATTGGTGCTATCCGTCCACCTCTCCGAAGATGCCAAGTTGATTTATGGCACCGTGTATCGAAGGTTTAAACGGATGCGGCCGATGTAGCAGACTTCGTCAGATCCCCCCTCGTTTGTGAGGGGTTTTTGATTGTGGGGACGCTCTTCCCTGCAGGCGCAAGCCCCTGCAGTTAATTACGCTATCTCATCGCGGTATCAACTTTCTCCTTCTCCAGATGGTCACTTCGTGTCGTGGGTGTTTGTTTTGTTTATGGTTGCCCGTGGATTGTATACGGAGACTAATGTATGTTGTCGCCCGTAGGGCGTGGATTAGTCCAAATCCGTATTTTCTTAGATTTGGGTTTTGGTTTGGGTTTAAGGATACGTTAGCCTCATTTCAGACTAAGATCAACTTAAACGTATGTTAAGGATATGTTGGTCTAATGTTTAGACTAAGATCGACTTAACATGATCATTTAGATCCGACAAAAGAGCAATTGGGCTCTATCATTTAGTTTAGGGACATTGCGGTCGATTAGTTTAAGTACATTACGGTCCGTTGTTAGTTTAAGAACATCTCGGTCCATCGGTAGTTTAAGGACATCTCGGTCCAGTTTAGAGACATCATAGTTTATAAGGTTTAAGGACATCGTAGTCCATGAGTTTAAGGACCCTACAGTCCGGTTTAGAGACATTGTAATCTATAAGGTTTAAGGACATCGTAGTCCATGAGCTTAAGGACCCCACAGTCCGGTTTAGAGACATCGTAGTCTATAAGGTTTAAGGACATCGTAGTCCATGAGCTTAAGGACCCCACAGTCCGTGAGATGTGTGGTTGTCGGGACCCGTAACCTCTCTAAAAATGTTGAAGGATTACAACGACAGATATCAGAGGAGTAAAGAGATATACCCTTGAACCGGTGTGAATTGATTGGAAGATCTGTAGCCCAGTTTGGGACTAAGATCTGTTGAATATTTGTGAGCAGATGGGCTCAGTTCAATATAAGTTGAGGACTTATGTCCAGAATTGGGCTAAGTCCAATTAAAATGTTTAACATTTTTAATTCTGGCTACTGAGCCTTTACTTGGGCTTGGCCCTTTTAGTAATGCTGAGTATTAGGTCCTGATAATTTTTGTCTTGTATTGAATGCATAGCATTCATCAGAACAAAGTGTGCTCTGACAGTGCGCCACGTGGTGCGTCAGGCGCTTTGCGCTAATTAAAGACCGTATTGCGCTTCTGTCAGGTAGCGCACACGAAGGTGACACGTGTCGCGCTTAGCGCTAACTGCTAGTTTATTAGCGCATTGCGCTTTCCGTTTATGAGCTCTTTGCGCTGATTTAGGGGCGCGCCAGTGAGTGACACGTGGCGCGCTTGGCGCCAAGCGCCAGCCCATGAGCTCAGAGCGCTACTTCAGAATCGCAAAGCGCAAGTTGTTTCTGTGATTGACACGTGGCACGTTTTGGCGCTGAGCGCCGGTCCAAGGAGTGCAAAAACGCAGTTCATGAGTGCAAGGCACTGTTCAGTAGCGCAAAGCGCATCTGATTAAATTTATGATCAGAGAACAAGTTTATATTCTTCTTTTAAAGGAGGTTTTGCCTCAAGATTCAAAAACAAAAGTTCTTGTTTATAAAAGGGCTCTGCCTTTGTAGATCAAGAATCTGTGAATGAAGTAAATGCTTTTATTTTTATGATTAGATCTTTTGATCTTTTTCTTTTTATCAAAGACCTTGGTCTTTTGTAGATCTGTGATCCTTTAAGAAGACAGTTCTTCTTTTTTAATGAGATGATTTCATCTCTGTTGTTCAAGAATTAATTCTTTACCTTGAAGAAATGATCTTCTTTTTCTAAGAGCTTGCTCTTCTTTCTCTTTGAGTTTTTCTCAAAATTTGCAGGGGGGTTTCTCTATATGAGACTTGAAGTCTTGGGGCTTTTATATATGGCCAATTGATTTGTTCAATCAGTTTTAAGAGATCTTTCTCTGATTGATTTGGGAATATTTCCCACCGTTGGATCTTTGATCCTAGGGCTTCTGCTTTGCAGAAGATAATCTTCTTGTTTTAATAAGATTGGAAAGATCTTTCCATAATAGAATTTTAATTCTGATTAATTAATAATTTATTATTATTAGATCTTTTGATCTAACGGTAGGGAATTTTTAATTCCAGCACTGGCACACCTTGCGCTAGCGCACCTACGTTCGACACGTGGCGCGCAGCGCAGAGCGCAGCGCAACTGCGCTAGCGCACCCATATTCGACACGTGGCGCGCAGCGCGCCTGGCGTTGGATTTGAAGCGTTGCTTCAATTTTCAAATTTTGAATTTTAAGACAGAGCTTTGCTCTGATTGGGGGAAACAAATGCCCCCCACCGTTGCGCTTACGTGGCCCACACGTGAACGCAGCGGTGGCAACATCTGAGCCCTTGGATCAACTCAAAAGTTGAAGAGGCGGCTTAACGCCTATAAATAGGACCTTTGGTCCTCTGGATGATTATCATCTTCTTTGAGAATTTTGTTCAGAGCACAGCTCTCTTGTTTAAGAATTTCTCAAGAGCAAAAACTCTTTCCAAATTTAGGTAAAATTATAATAAATTTTAATAAGTTAGGGTTTTACTTATTAACAGAGCCTTACTCTTTGTAGATCTTTGATCTACAGAAAACCCATTTAGGGTTTTATTGGCGGAGCTTCTCATGAACCCATAGATCTAAAGAGATCTTTGGGGGTTTCTCAGCCCCTGAACAGAGCCTTGCTCTTCTGAATCATGTGTAGATTTCTTAATCTTTGATGAAGAACTTTTAAGAGTTTTCTTATGGATCTTGAAGATCACAGAATTTTTAATTCATAAAAATTAATTTTAATTAATCCTTGATGGATTTTTCCATCATCATTACAGAGCCTGTCTTTTTAAGGAATTTTATTCCTTCATGATCAGAGTGTGACAAGTGTCACTCTGTCATAGAGTTTTGCTTTCAAAGAGAGATTTTCTCCTTTTCCCGAGAGATTTCTCAGTCAATGAGAATTTCCTTATTAATTAACAGTCTCATCTAATGATGAGGTTGTTTTTATTAATAATTTCTAATCGATGAATTGTCATCTAGATTTTATGGGTCCCCCTTTGGTCTCCCTTTGGTCCCCCTTTTCACTGCATTGCAGTATGGTGTAACTTTTAAAGTACCGAGTGTCAGAATTTTAAAATTAAATTATAGCACCGACAGTCGATTTCTGTCCCCCCTTTTGCAGGCAACATGTCTTTCGATGCTTCGTTTCCGTTCGTTCTTTCAGAGGGAGGACTTCCGGGAGCACCTGTAGACCGGGAGGTCCTAGCTTTGATCAGAGACCATGATCCGGAACATAAGAATCTTCACCTCTGGGGGTCATGGTACAATCAGATTATCAGGGTCCGACAAAGCTTTTCGTGCGCGGTACCCTCGGAGCCCATTATGGCGATCCATTACGCCAACTCACCCCCGGTGAACTACGCCGTGGAGATGGTTAATTGGACTTCAGAAGGCCTTCTTCAGCCTGCTATAGCTTCGATTCCTGTTCAGCCTCCTAAGGTTTTAGATACCTTGGGACGCCGTATTTGTCAAGGCGAGGCGCGGCCGTGGGGGCAACCATATAACATAGGTCTGATTCCTCGTCATCCGACCGGTTATCTGCAATGGGCCCGCTACATTCTGTCAGCGAAGAAGTCGCAGTTGTTGAGGCTTGGGTTGTATACCGCCGTTTATACTTCTCTTTTCCAGTATCCTACGCTTCCCACCTGGTAGTTTAAGGCCTTTTTGGAGAAGTGGAATATCCCTACTCACACCTTCCTCTCACTGGACCGGGAAGTATCAATCTCCTTAGAGGAATTTCCAGAAGTTTCTGGCTTACCGGTCATAGGGGAGCATTATGAGGAGATGCTTCCCACAGACAAATACGTCTTTGGTGCCAAGCCAGTGATAATGGGCCTTACTCCGGTGAGTGCCGTTCAATACCAATTTCCTAGTTTGATCAAAGTGTTGAATATCTACGAGGGTCTTTTCCTCGAATCTGGGAGTCGCAGGGTTAGTTTCGAGGATTTCATCGCTCGCTTTCTCCACCCGAAAGTCCTCTCGAAGGAAGCTGTTAAATTTGCTACGCTTGACGACCCTTTTGGCTTAGGTTTAGACAACCTGCCAACGATGGAGGTAGATCAGAAGAGTTTCTTCCTTTCCAACTCTCCAGTTGTTCCTTTAGCGGAGATTGCAGTCCCTGGGATGGATGAGGAAGCATTCTTTTTGGGATTTCTTGGGCTATGGTTGAGCTGGTTCGTGCTCCCGATGCACCTTCGCCGTATGAGGCCATCTGTCTTTTACCCGGCTTACCGGATGACTATTGGGGTGAAAGTGGCTGTCGGGGTCGCCGGCTTAGCCCGTCTGTATTACGGCCTTAGTCAAGCGGCGGATACTACTGATCCCGGAGTACAGCATGTGAACTTCTCGATGCATTACTTCATGTCATGGCTCGAGCTACATGCACTTGGCATTTTTGGTATCCATAGAAGGCCTTCATTCTATGACAGGTGCAGCTTCCCCGGGATTATGCGATTAGTCGGCGTCTCAATTGTAAATCCGTCGCCGAGGGATGCTAGAGGTTTGCTCCTTCGTCCCCGCACGGTTGGAGACGGGATGACCTTCACCGACAAGGTGTTAACCGTTGGAAAAGAGTCTGCCACAACGGTGCGGCTATTGCAGGATATTTTCAAAGATGGAGCCTCGGTTTTGACAGCTCGGGAGATCCTCCATTTATATTCTATCAGACCGGGCTTCCTGGTATTTAGGCAAAATGATGCGGCGCTTTTCATGAGATATAATCCGCATCGTTTTGCCCAACAATTGAGCTATAATCAAGGAGTGCCGCTAGAAGCTTTCTTGTTGGAACCCACTGCCACTGAAGAGGGGATGCGGAGCGCGCTGCATCACTTCATGCGTTTGAATACGGGCTCTCACTTCTTTATCAGCGAGCCGAGTTGCGTTCCAAGGATCCTTAATATGTATACGGCATGGTACCAGCATTCGACGAGCGCCGTTATTAAGGAAGAAAGGCGGTTGCTGCTTGATCGCAAAAGTGCACCTCCTGCCAGTGATCGCAAAATCCCTTTGAAGCGACGGACCACTGTCCCCCCTCCGCTAAGAGAAGTCGCTGCAGTCGAGCCTCCACGTGTGCTAAGCCCTACGCGCGGGTTGCCCCGTGCTCCTGTAGAGACGGTGGATGTACCATTGGTGCCCCGTGCTCCCACGGAGACGGTAAACGTAGCTTCACCCGAATCTGGCGTGGGCTCGGATATCGGGACTTGTCGCCCCAAGGTGCCCACTAAGCGTAAGCTCGTGCTTGCTGCGACTGGAGCTCGCGCACAGAAGAAGAAGAAGAAGTCGCTCTTCTCTACCGATATCGTATTTGGTCAGGAGCCTCATACTCCTTATAGTGAGGGCTTGAGCGAGTATAGGATAAATGATGGCTTATTCATGCCGCCAGATGATACTGATCTGGCGGCTGCCATTGCAGCTTCTGAGCAATTGTCAAGCCGCGAAGAGGGGTTGTCTATCCTCGCGCGATCAGGTAATCATTAGTCGTATTCTTCGCCATTGCATTGTACTTCTATTATTGTGTTTTGACTGACGCTTTTCCTTCTTTAACAGGTATCTCCACTGAAGAAGCTCTTGTAGTTTCTCTCAAGACTTTTGAGGAAGAGGAAAGACTTCGAGCATCCTTAAGCATCGGTATGCTTCGGTTTATCGGGTCTCCGCTCCCTTTTTTTATATAGGTGATCTGACACCGCTTTATCTTATCGCAGGGACCACAATGCCGATCCCGCAAGCTGATGCGGAGATTCTTCCCGGGCCAGCCATCGGAGTCCTGGCCTCTTCGGCACTGCTGAAAGAGGCCTTACTCAAACGACCGATGACGGAAGGCCTGAAGGCTCCAAAGGTAACCCTTGGTGCGGACGATGACGTCCTGTTAATGGAGGCGTCTAGAAGGTCTGCTTTGACGGCTCGGGCGGAAAGGAAACGCCGAATGCGCATGGCAAGGGAGCGTAGTGCTGCCTTAGCCGCGGGTGCGGGTTCGAGCACCACTACCCCTGCCCCTGCTCCCTCAGAGAAATCTCCGGTTTCCTTGTCTACTGCTTACAGACGGGCGGCACGTGCGGTTCGGGAAGCAAACGGTAAAACAGCTCAAGGTAATGTGCCGTGAAGTTCCGTTGTCAAAGTTTTAAGTATCAATTCTCATATATTCTATCTTGCAGAGCCGAGTCTTCCCGAAGAGGTGGCGGTGACCGCTGAGCCTGAGGTAGCGGTGGAGGAGGTAGCTGTGATTGCCGAACCAAAGGCAGTGATAGGAGAGATAGCTGTAATTGCCGGGCTCGAGGTAGTGACTGGTAAGTCAGTCACGATTGCCGAGCCTGATATAACTGTAGGTGAGATGGCTACAGCCGCTGAGCCCGAGGTGGCTGTTCCTTTTCAAGAGTCGGGCACCGCCCCAATCATTGTTCTTTCTACCTGCGACCCTTTGCTATCTCCTGGTGTCGCGAGCGTTACGACGGCTCTGGTAGAGTCAGGGGATGAGGTGACAGGAGGTAAGACCTTCTCGATGGAAGAGGATAGAGCAGTTGCTATGTCAAGTGACGCCTTTGTCGCGGTTCTGACTGGCGACTCACTAGGTAGATTTTGGATCATTGCTTTTCTTTTATTTTGCAATCTTTTTCAATCTTTCCTGACAGGGTTTATCTTGTTTCTAATGCAGGTGCGGCTAGTGCTGATGTCGCGCAATCCGAGGCAATGCCATCAGCAACCGTCTTGACGGTGACACCTCCTCTACCCTCTCTCATACCATCTCAGATGTTGGAAGGTGCGGATTCGTGACCCATCAGTCTTATTCTTTTTAAGCTGTATAATTTATGTACTGACGTTGCATTACTGTGTCCTTGCAGGAGTCCTTTTCGACCACCTGTATCAGGTGCTGTACCCACACTTCTCCTTCCTGTCAGAGATTAGTCCGTCTGCTGGTGTCGGTGAGTATCTTTTCTAAACGACGTCCTTTCTTTAACGGGCAGTCGCATTACTGCTAACTCTTCTTTATGTTGCTTGTAGCATTATAAATTGAAGGAGGGGACGATACTGTCGTTGCGCTACCAGCACTCCCAGCTCTGCCCCTTACTGCAGCTGGTATAATAGACTCTATTTTCTTTGTGTATGTATATTCTTTATTTCTCGAGCTGTGATCTGACTATGATTTATTTTAGAGAAATCACATCGACTCCAGTCTCTTTCGAGTCTCGCATTATGATGCCGGCAGGGCCCTTCTCCAGACGTCCGTCCTCAAAAGGCGCCGCGAATAGTCTGCGCATGCTGAGCGACTATATTGAGTAGCTCGACGTGGAGACTCCCACATCTGCTGTGGATTTTTTTGCAGAGGTTAACCCTATACTGGAGACGCTCGTGAACTTTCATAGTGAGGGCGTTTTTGAGTCCTGGGTTAATCGCTGCAGGGAAATCGAAGCTTGCCTGCATGAGCTTGAGCTTAGGCGTCCCGCACCTGAGATTCTGGCTGCGAGCACTCAACGGGCTGCGTGGATCGAGCAGAGCACTTCTTACTTCCGCCATCTTGAACAAGAAATGGCTTTAAAGCAGAAGGAATGTAAAGAAACTTCTAGCGAATCTGCTCGACTGCATGCTCAGGTTGATGCGAATGCTGCCCAGTTGAAAGTTACCCTCGAAGGCCTTCTGCGATGCATTTCTAATGGGTTAACATTGAGGCAGAAACTCGACGTCGTCGATCGGGATGCACAATATCGTGAAGCAGCTCAGCGGGCCGCCGAGGAACAACTTTCGTCTTACTTGCAGCAGCGAGCCCAGGTCGAAGCAGAGTTGGTCGCGGCAGCTGATCAAGAAGAGGGGCTGAAGGAAGTGCGCGAGCGGCTGATTGGATTACTGAAAGCGCTTCCTTCTCAATAATAATTTTTTTGTACCATTTGTAATTTTGAATAAAATGTATTCGTCCTTTTATTCTTTCATATGATGTATTTTTGTAACCAATTGAATTTATGAATAAAAGATACACATTTTTTTGGCAATGTCTTGTGTCATCTCTCTGCTTTCTTCTTTCTTTTGTTATCAGCGTGTCACCTTAGCAAACATAGCCGGCAGATGATGGAGTGAGCATCTTGTCTTGGCTTCTTCGAGAGGTAGTGATGGCTTAGGAAGCAGGTTCAGATCTGTTACCTAAGACTTTTCAACTTTATGAGCCGTGAGGGTTTCATAAAGACTTTTCTCCCTACGAGTCGTGAGGATCTCGTAGGTGTATTTTCTCCTTAGGAATCGTGAGGATTCCTAAGTGCGTTTTCCCTTATAAGTCGTAAGGATCTTATAAGAGAGTTTTCTTCCTTACGAATCGAGATGACCCGTAAGTGTTTAGTGGGATAGACATGTAGATGACGTATTTCTGAACGGGGTCATATGGATGACGTATTTCCGTGACGGGGTCATATGAATGACGCATTTCCGAACGGGGTCATGTGGATGACGTATTTCCGAACGGGGTCATGTGGATGACGTATTTCCGAACGGGGTCATATGGATGACGTATTTCCGAATAGGATGACGTATTTCCGAACGGGGTCATGTGGATGACGTATTTCCGAACGGGGTCATATGGATGACGTATTTCCGAACCGGGTCATGTGGATGACGTATTTCCGAGCGGGGTCATGTGGATGACGTATTTCCGAACGGGGTCATGTGGATGACGTATTTCCGAACGGGGTCATGTGGATGACATATTTCCGAACGGGGTCATGTGGATGACGTATTTCCGAGCGGGGTCATGTGGATGACGTATTTCCGAACGGGGTCATGTGGATGACGTATTTCCGTACGGGGTCATATGGATGACGTATTTTCGAACGGGGTCATGTGGATGACGTATTTCCGAGCGGGGTCATGTGGATGACGTCGCGTCTGTTGTAATGAGATGAATATCGAAGTGGTTTTCAGGTTGTCTGTGAACCGTTGAGATTTGGCTTCTTCTTCTGATGGAGCCTGGGGAAGGAAGGTGTGATTCCTTCTTTATTTGTGCCCCTGGATTGTGTACAGGGATTGATGTAATATCACCTGTAGGGCATAAATTTCATTTCATTTTATTTCTTTCCGCGATGCTCTATCATTTCAGCTTTTATATCGCGAAGGTCGCGATTACCCAATCATTTCGGCTATCTTCGCGGTGCCCAATCATTTCGGCTATTTATTTTATTATTTTTTTACTCGCTGCTTTTTATTGCGAGTTGCTCAATCATTTCGGCTATTTTGCATGCATACAATTTTTACTTGCTGATTTTGTTGCAAGTTGTCCCATCATTTCGGCTATTTCGTATGCATGTGTGGCTCGCTAGCTTCTCGCTGCAAGCTTGGAATTAGACACCGATTTCGGCATCAGCACCGCTACAAATGGGGTATTGCCAGGAGCGAATCATCATTTGCCTCTGTCGATGTTAAACAAAGGTGGCTTAGTGATCAGGGTTATGATCCTGTCGACTAAGGCTTTTGACTTCATGAGCCATAAGGGTCTCATAAAGGTTTTTCTCCCTACGAGTCGTGAGGATCACGTAGGTGTGTTTTCTCCTTAGGAATCATGGGGATTCCTAAGTGTGTGTTCTCTTATAAGTCGTAAGGATATTACAAGAGTGTTTTCTCCTTATAAGTTGAGAGGATTTACAAGGGTTGTTCACCGTGTAGACATATCCCTAGTCACGGATGGGACTTTGTTAAGGAAATGCTTATTCGCGCCCGTGGATTGTATACAAGGGTCAGCATTGAGCCGCTTGTAGGACAGTATTGGAGGTTGTGGGGGCTGCTTAAGAACAGGTTCAGATCCCTGTAACTTAAGACTTTTGAATCTTATGAGCCGTGAGGGTCCCATAAGAGGGTTCTCCTTACGAGTCGTGAGGATCTCGCAAGTGTAATTTCTCCTTAGGAATCGTGGGGATCCCTAAGTGTGTTACTCCCTTGTGAGTCGTAAGGATCTCACGCAGGTGGTTTCTCCTTACGAAGTCGAGAGGACCTTGCAAGTGTCTTTTAACGAGATTGCGCCCTTTCGGATTTTCACAAAACTCGCCGATAGCCTTGCTGTTTTTACTCACGGAGCCCTTTCGGATTTTCATCCGTGCCCATTTTGCTTATGGACATACCGTTTTCTCTTTCTCTTTTTTTATTTTAATGAGGCTGCGCCCTTTCGGGTTTTCACAAAATTCGCCGGTAGTCATGCTGTTTTTACTCACGGAACCCTTTCGGGTTTTCATCCGTGCCCATTTTGCTTGTGGACATACGTTTTCTTTCTTCCATTTTTTTATTATTTTTTTTGTATCAGCTTCGGGATGCTGTAACCCACAGTAGTTTATTGACGTCTCGGTCAACAGCTAGTTTTAGGACATAGTGGTCCGTTGTTAGTTTAAGAACGTTTCGGTCCGCTGTTAGTTTAAGGACGTTTCGGTCCGTTGGCTGGCTACTACTTATAGAGTTTGGGCTTAGGAAGATAGCGAGCGGACATAGTCGTCGTCATCTATCATTGATCTAGACCGTGACTCGTCAGGCGTAGTACTTTTTTAGGAAGTGACCATTTATTGGTCTGAAGGGCCTTTCACCATGCATGTCCATGAGTAGATAGGCTCCACCCTGGTAGACCTTGTCTATGATATACGGGCCTTCATAGTTCGGCTCGAATTTTCCCCGCTTGGCGTGATTAGGGATCATAGGTCTTTTGACCACTAGCACGAGTTCGCCTTGGCGGAATGTCCTCGACCTAGTCAATCTATCGTATGAGCGCATCATCTTCGCTTTATAAGCCTCCAGATTTTGTTGGGTTATGAGCCGGGTTTCATCAAGGGCATCGAGCTCTTCAAGCCGAAGGTGAGCATTCTCTTCGTCTGTTAGCTCGTAATGAACTGCTACTCGTAGAGAGGGTAGCTCTATCTCGAGGGGGAGTACCGCCTCCGTACCGAATACCAATGCGTACGGCGTTGTGTTCGTGGCCGTTTTGAACGTAGTTCGATACGCCCAGAGAGCTTCATACAGTCTCTCATGCCAGTCCTTCTTATTTCGAGACACCGTCTTTTTCACAATCTTCGTCAAAGTCTTGTTGAAAGCTTCAGCTAGACCGTTAGCTCTTGGATTATAGACTGAAGAGTATCTCCAGTCTATGTTATGCTGCTGTGCGAAGCGGCTTATCTTGTGGCTTCTGTAGGCTGGCTCGTTATCGGAAATGATCCGTCGCGGAGTTCCAAACTGATAAATGACGTGCGTCTTTAAGAAATGGAGGATATTCTCCGTCTTTACTTCCATCAGTGGTACTGCTTCTGCCTATTTGGAGAAATAATCAGTTGTTGCCAAAATGAATCGATGTCCTCTGGACGATACTGGTTCGATGGGGCCAATTATGTCAGTTCCCTACATTTCGAACGGCCAGCTAGCCACCGTTGGATGTAGTGGATTTGGATGCTGATGGATAAAGTTTCCGTGAATTTGGCACGCATGGCACTGCTTCGCGTATTCGAGGCAGTCTTGGATCATCGTGGGCCAATAATAACCCATCCGTTTGATCTTCAGCTTCATCTTCGGTCCGGCTTGGTGAGAACCGCAGAGTCCGTCGTGAGTTTCTTGGATGACTCTCTTTGCCTCTTCAGGTCCCAGGCATTTTAGCCACAGAGAATCAAATGATCTCTTATACAGAGTATCATTGACGAAAGCAAAAGATAGAGCTCGCTTCATGAGCTGATGTTTTGAGGACGCATCTTCAGGTGTTTGACGGGATTTGAAGTAGTCTATAAAGACTTCTCTCCAATCCGTAACCTTTTCCTGGTCTTTTATTTGTAGAGTCGTTTGCTCGGTCGCTCCCTTCTTTTCAGACGACTCCGGAGACACCTCTGCTGGAGCAAGAATCCAACGGCTTTGCACAACTATCCTCACGTCATCGAGGTTCTCGTCGGCCAGCTCTTTAGCGAGCTTGGCTAATGCATCCGCTTTTCTATTTTCCGCACGCGGTATGCTTTCCAAGGTGTAGGAAGGAATTTGAGTCAGCAGTCGTCGTACTCTTTTGCCGTATTTCACCAACTCAGGCTTGCACGTCTGATAGTCGCCGTTTACTTGACTGACGATCAGTTGGGAGTCTCCGTATATGAGGAGGTTTTCAATTCCCATATCGATGGCGATTTCGAGACCTGCTATCAGAGCTTCATACTCGGCTTCATTGTTCGTTCTCGGCTCTGTTAAGAAGAAGGCAAAACGCATTATCCCTCCTTGTGGAGTCACGAAGATGAGGCCTACTCCTGATTTGATTATAGAGGTGGTTTGTTTGCGCTTCTTCATGGAGGACGCCCCATCAAAATAGAGTTCCTATCGGGTATCATTCTCTCTTCTCTCCCTGTCGATTATATCAAACTCATGTTCATCTGGCAATTCGTAGTTCAAGGGAGAACCGGCAGGTATTGGATGCTCAGCGAGGAAGTCGGCGATGTCCTGGCCTTTCACTGCTTTAAGAGGTCGATAAGTTATCGAGAACTCCATCAATAGCAGGGCCCACTTAGCGAGCCTCCCCGTTAATATGGCCTTCGACATCAATTATTTGAGAGGATCCATCTTCGATATGAGATGGACCTCATGTGCCAACGCGTAGTGTCTGAGCTTCGTTATTGCGAAGATCAACGCCAGGCAGTGTTTTTCGATGGGGGAGTAATTGCTTTCTGCCCCCAGAAGAACTCGACTCAGATAATAAAGGGCTCTCTCCTTCCCTTGGTTGTTTTCTTGTGCCCACAGCGCGCCTAAAGAACCTTCAAGGGCTGTTGTGTATAGGTTTTTCCTTTGACCGGAGCAGTCAGCACTGGCGGATTCTGTAGATATGTTTGATTTCGTCTAGTACGCTTTGGCATTTGTGATCCCAGACGAACGGGGTTCCCTTCTTCATTAGGTGACTGTAGGGACGACACTTGCCTGAGAGATTGGCTATAAATCGCCGGACGTACGCGAGCTTTCCTTGGAAAGACCGCAACTGCTTGAGGGTCCTTGGCGGAGGCATTTCCATGATCGCCTTGATCTTTGACGGATCTATCTCGATACCTCGGTGTCGAACGACGAATCCTAGGAATTTGCCCGAGGAGACTCCGAACGCGCATTTGAGAGGGTTCATCTTCAAGTTGTATTTCTGAAGGCGTTGAAATACGGTCTTCAGATACTCTAAATGTTCCTCGTATGATTTGCTCTTAACCACGAGGTCGTCGATATAGAATTCGATGATTTCATGTATGAGGTCATCGAAGATCTTTGTCATGGCCCTCTGATAGGTGGCACCGGCGTTCTTTAGACCGAAAGGCATCACCTTGTAGCAAAATATGCCCAAAGGGGTCCGGAAAGCGGTATGCTTCTGGTCCTCAGGATGCATCTTTTTCTGATTGTATCCTGATGAACTGTCTATGAAGGAGAAAACCTCATGAGTGGATGTATTGTCTATCATCAGTTCGGTAACCGGTACTGGGAAGTTGTCCTTCGGGCAGGCTTTATTGAGATCCCGAAAGTCTACGCAGATGCGCAACGTCCCATTTTTCTTCATCACTGGGACGATATTGGCGATCCAGTCAGGATATTGAACCTCTTGGATGAAGCCGGAGTCGATTAGTTTCTTGACCTCGGCATTGATGCTCATCTCAAACTCAAGCCGCATTCTTCTCGGCGCTTGTTTGATTGGCTTGACGTCCGGAGATATCGCCAATTTGTGCACATCAATCTCTGGATCTAATCCTGGCATTTCGGAATAGTTCCATGCGAAGCAATCTTTATGCTGCATGAGCACGTCCTTTAGCGTAGCCACCCTTTCTTCAGACAATAGCTCACTGATGAAAGTCGGCCGCGGGTCACTTGCCGTCCTCAAATCAATTTTCTTGAGGTTATCTGCAGTAGTATGTATTCTATCTTCCAGCTCCTTTGGCGCTGGTGGAAATTCTGAGATTACCTCGTCATCATCGTTTTCGAAGCACCAGGGGAGTTTGTCCATATTCTCAGGTTCTTCTTTTGATAACATTATCACGTGATAGGTACGAGTTCGCTTCCAAGACCGATGTGGATCTGGTTCTACCCTCATGGATTTGGGTTCATGCTACTGCGGCGGGGTTACCCTCCAGCTGCTGGATAGAGCGAACCTGCCTTGCTGATATTGATTTTTGATCCAGTTCTTGAAGGTGAAGCAGTCTTCAATAGGATGTCCTATTGCCCTATGATAGGAGCAATAGTCCAGATGAGAGACTTCGCCGGCTTGCTCGGGGTGCTTGGACTCCGCGAGTGTAATCAGTTGATGTTTTATGGCAAGATCAAGTATTTTCTTTGTCTTGTCTTGGGCAAAAGAGTATGCTCGACCCATCTTCCTTATAAGAGATGAATCTTGGTTGCTCGGTTCTTGATCGCGTGACTTCTTGGTCCTGCTCTGTCGCTGTCGAACGCCTTTCCCGTTCTTTGGCTTGTTTCTGCCTCTGCGTCGGGCCTTTTGTATAACGGGTTGATAAGCAGGAGCATTTTCGTTTTTCACAGCCTGCTGAAGGAGGCGTTGCGTCCTGGATTTATCGTAGATGGCCATTTCGTGATTATGGTCGTCTCGAACCTTTTGACCTGCTTCCCTTATAAGCTTGTCCATTTGTTCTTCGAACGACGGACTAAGCATTTTTACGGCGGGAGCCCTTTCTGGTTCAGGGTTAGCATCTTCCCACAGAGCATCTTCTTCTTCATCAAAGTCATGTATGATGTAACAGTCGCGGAGTAGCTTCCGTTTCTTGGATTGAACATACCCAAGCCTGGTCGTTTCCATTCTCCCGTTGGGCAATTTTCGCTGAGTTCCGGGAACATTCCAGATCCTGTTATAGAACCGTGCTTGCCGCACAGTTTGCTTAAGGGGTACATCTTTGCATCTCAAGAGTCTCCTTAGTCCATCTGTGTAATATCTGGGCAAACGGATGGGCTGGAGCCTATCAAGTGTAGAATCCGCGCTATGCCGGATTTCTTTCTCCACTTTGGTTTTCCCGGATCGGTAGAATAGGATCGCCTTTTCACCTTTTCGCGTGGGAGGGACGTAGAATGTTTGCAGCTCTTCTACACTGTAGGTGTCGAGCGCGTCTAGTTCTTTATGATGCTTGGGCGGAACCATGGCAACTTGCAAACTTTGATCTTCAGCAGCGAAGGTTTGTATTGATGGCCGAGCAGAGAATATGGCATTGACCTCATCTTCCGAGTCGCTGCCGAAGATAAGCATAGGAGCGGACGATCCCGGCTTGCTGTACTGGGGTGGCCCTGAATAAACTATCTCTTTCTCTTCCTCGGTATCACTCCCGAAAACAGGAATGGTGGTGATAGCTTTGTTCTCCGGTTTGTGACAACTCTCTGTGTCCTTAAAGTCTGGTAAGAAGTATTTTGTATCTTCGTACTTGCGGACTTCGTTCATGGAGAATGGGTTTAGCTCTCCTGTCACAGTATATTCGAGACCATCCTTGAAATACTTCATACACTGATGTTGTGTAGAAGGGATGATGTTGTATTCCTGCAACCAGGGCCGACCGAGCAAAGCATTGTAGCATGTCTTGGCGTCAATGACATGGAACTTGATGTCCGTGATGAGCAGCCCAAAGCGTAACGTCAGTATTACGGACCCAAGCGTCCGTGATGACTGGGAATCAAATCCGGAGATGGTGATTTTATCGCGAGCGAGGTGTTGAACGCTCATGCAGATTTCCTTCAACACCCTCACGTTGAGGAGGTTGACGGAGGACCCATTGTCGACCAGAATTTTGCCTATCTTGATATCATGACAATATCCGAAGACATCCCGAGTAGAAGATCTTCATCGCCGAAGGTGATATCGGCTGTGTGCACTTCTTCCAACTCGTCCTTCATCTTTTCTTCAGTGAGGAAAGCTTGGAATTGTTCAGGATCTTGTAACGCCTTGATCAATGAATCTCTCACCTCTTTGGATAGCAGAAGGGCGTCGAGAATACTGAGCTGCGAAGGTAGCCTTCTCAAGTGTGCCAGAACATTGTAGTCCACCTTATTTTTCTTTGGCGGGTCCTTGGCTGCCAGTTCTTTGATGGCTTGGTCATCAAGGATGATATCCTCATAGACCTTTTCTTTTCCCTTATCTTTTCTATTTGATCCACTGTTCGAAGGCTCAAGATTCTTTTCAGGCAGCGTACGATTGCGCAGCTGAATATTTTCACAGGTCGTCGGCTTTTCCTCTTTTCTCAAGGTGGACTCCTTAGAGAGAGGGCCAAGAGTCATTTCTTCGTCGGAGTCGCTCCCGAAGGTGAGAACTTGCGATCCCCCGGCGTTGACCACGTGACAGTTGTCGATAGTTCTTTTATTCTCCTCGGTCATACTTCTTTGCTCCCGAGGAGTTTTGCGTTTCATTCGCTTAAAATGTTGTCGGTGAGCAACATATCCCTGCCACTATCTTTTAAAAGCATTGCACTCTTCGGTGGGGTGTGCGATCCTCCGATGATATAGGCAGTAGTTAAGATGTATTTCTGCTTCACCAGGAATGTTTCCTTCGGAGGGTGGCAGTTTCATTCCCATTGATATGGCTTTGGCGAACCTCTTCCTCGTCTTGAACCTGTTTTTATTCGCAATGGAGGTATTTTGGTCTGGCGGGGATATTTCAGCTCTTTCGTCCAGTCGCCGACGTTTGGCCTTTTCAAATATGGCCATCTCACACTCCCGACCAACTTTGGTTTTCAGAAGAGCTTCGTTTAGGAATGCATCAATTATTTTATCTGACGGTCCCAGAAGTACCGGCTCAGGCCCTGCCCCTAGTTTCTCTGTATGAGGAGCTTCCTCACCGTCTATCGAAGAGTGAGAGATCACATGGCAACTTGCCACATAACCTTTAGATTCATCCGATGAGTCTTCTTCATTACCATCATTTCCGTCCTTAAGGACGTGGCTGAGGAACTCTTGGAACGTGATTGGAGTCCGCGTCTTCTGGTTATACTCTTCCAGCGCGTCAGTCTGCTTTTGTAGGTCCATGCGCTTGTCGCCAGGTTTCACGGACTTCTTGGATTTCTTCTTCTTTTTCGAAGATTTTGACGGCTCGGTGTGCGAGCTTTGACTATCACCACTGATCTTTGGAGTTGGACGCGGTTTCAGCATCCCCTCGATGATCTCAGGCTCCAGTGGATTCTTCCATCTAATTGCCGGACATGTGTGGAGATCCTTCAGCATTCTTTTTGTCTTGGCTGAAAGAGCGACATCCCATGGAGCTTCCTCTACAAAAAAGCATGATGCCTCCGGTGTATCTGTTTTCTTGGGAGTGTGTGGCCGAGGCGGGTTCACCTTCCAATTCTCAGATAATACGAATTTGCTTTGCTGGTATTGATCTTCTATCTAGCTTTTGAAGATGTAACAATCCTCGATCGAATGGCCCAACATTCGGTGATAAGGGTAGTAGTTAAGATTGCTAATGTCGACTGGTTGCACTGGGCGTCTTGGCTCCGGCAGAGTGATGAGCCTGTTGCACAGTGCGAGCTCGAATAACCTCTTCGTCTTGTCTCGAGGGAATGAGTAAGGGCGTCTCATTTTGTCTTCGAGAGATCGAGTTCTATTATTTTGGCGATCAACTAGTCTTAGACCACTGGGCTGCTGTTGAGTATTAGCGACGACGGCCGCTTTCCCCTTTCCCTTCTCGTTCCGCGGCTCCGACTTTGGAGGAGACGGTCTATGACCCATCTGGTCCATTTGGGCCAGTTTGTCGATCAAGGCTTGGAACGTGGTCGGCTTGAAGAACATCATGAATTGGGAGATGGTTGCATGAGGGTCCGGAGTGCCCACGAACATGCCCACCGTCGGCGCTTCTTCGATGCGCTGTTCGCATTTCGACCACAGATTCTGCCATCGTATTGTGTATTGAACCCATGTCTCGCCTGGCTTTACCCTGGCGTTAATCAATGTTGTGATTGGGGTGCGCTCACTAGCGCTTGCAAATCTTTGAGTGAATAATAACTCCATTTCTGCGAAAATCTTGATGGGGTCATTTGGAAGTTCAGAGTACCATTCAAACGCTGTTTCCGACAAGCTGCCGATGAATTGACGGAGCAAAAGTTTATCATCACCCCCGGTGTAGCCGCAAAGAGCTCTGAACTGGGTGACGTGCTGGTGAGGATTGCCTGTCCCCTTGAACACATGGAATTTGGGGATTGTGTATCCCGGCGGATATTTTATTTGGTCATACCAGCTTGGATACGGTCGCCAAGTTTTGACGACTTGGCCGGCCGCTTCATTCGCCTGGTGAGCTCGTATTTGCTGAGCTATATAGTCGTCCAATGCGGCCTTGGAAATGGTTTCTTCCTTGGCTGCTGAGTGAGCCGGAGGAGGATTAGATGTCTCCCCTCTATCATCTTCAACAATGATCGGAGGGTTTTCAGCTGGAGGACTGTAACATCATTCCTACCATGTCTTGGAAGAGAAGCGCCATTTGTTTTATGTTGGCAGCTTGTTCTGCTGCTTCTCTGTCCTTCTTTTCGAAGACCCTGCGTAGGAAGTCAGCATCAGTTTCTTGTTCGTGACGCTGTTCTGATGATGCCTCCGGGCTTTCTTTTGGCCCGATGAGAGCGGCCATTGCAGTCAGCATCTCCTGAAGCTTCTGCTGCTGTTGTTCCTGAGCTCTTGTAATGGATCGGGTGAGCGGTCGGTAGCCCGTAGAAGCGCGGCTATCCTCTTTCCCGGATGCCATATAAATAGTGTGCACCATTATGCCCCCAAACTTGGGGCGTTTGGTCTCGGCGTCTTTGCGTTCTGCCGTATTCATAAGGGCTTTCTCTGGCCTCCTTTTCTTTTGAGCAGTTGATGTTGAGGGGGCCGTTGCAGCGGGCACCCAGGCAGTTTTCGTCCTTTGTGGCTTGCTAGGACGGTTCTTTTCCTGCTGAACCTTCACCTTTTTCTTTCGGCGAAGATAATCTTGATCGACCACTGACTCCTGGACCCGTCACCAGACTTTGTAAACTTTGGAGGACAGCCGTTGAGGGGGCTGATCTGGCTTTATTTCTGTAACATTCTCCACCGGTGGAGGAGATCTTTTCAGTACGGCGGTAGGAGAGTTCCTGCACACCTTGTTCAGCAGTTCAAAGCCGTTTCTGGTTGGAACAGCAGCATTGACTTCCACCGTTGGGGCTGGTGGAGTTAGCCCAGAATTTCCCCCAGCCTTCCTTACTCGGCGCCAGTGGTGACGTCGAGCATGTCGAGCTGTTGGGATTGTTTCAGCTTGAGGGGTGATTTCATCTTGCCCCCTGTTCAGGTGAGGCGCTGCCAGTACCAGCCTCTTGAAGACTGATGTCCCTTGAGTTGCAGTATCCAATCTGTCAAAGACAGACTTTTGAGCAGGGACGGGAGCCGGAACAGTCAGTCTTGTAAAGACCGACCCTTTGGCAGGAGAAGCCGTTTTGACGACTTCGGGAGCAGGGATGGCTATCCTCTTCGGAACAACCTTTTCTGGGATTGCAGGCTTCATCACGGGCCTATATGAATTTTGGCCCAATCTGGCGAAAACTGAGGCGCTGGAGCTGGACGACCCGTTGAGAGAGGCCGCGGTAGTAGCAAGCCAATCAAAGACCGACTTCTTGAGAGCTTCTTGTGTTGGTACGTGGGTGCTAAAGCTCATCGGTGGGAGCATGGTTCCAAAGAACAATCCGGTGGTAGCCTGAGTCACCTGATCTACCGGCATCGTGAACAAGGAGGCCGCTTGAGACCCGTAAGCTATGCCTCCAGATGAGGCGGAGCGCGAGTTGCAGTTGCAGTTGGAACACTTCACGCAAGTAGATGCCATTGCTGTTTCGCTTTCTGCGCCTAGCAAGAAACCAAATCTTAGTACCTCGAACCCAAGCGCAACCATATCAAACCGCGATTCGTTCGCGAACACGACACATGAAGTTTGGAGTGGAAAGAGGAAAAGGTCCCACCGGGCGTGGCAGAATCTGTTCCCCGCCGAAGGACGCGACCGGGACGTTGGGACGTCGGGCCTGAAATTCGAGGGCAGATGCTAATTGGTGCTATCCGTCCACCTCTCCGAAGATGCCAAGTTTATTTATGGCACCGTGTATCGAAGGTTTAAACGGATGCGGCCGATATAGAGATTTCGTCAGATTCCCCCTCGTTTGTGAGGGGTTTTGATTGTGGGGACGCTCTTCCTTGCAGGCGCAAGCCCCTGCAGTTAATTACGCTACCGCATCGCGGTAACAACTTTCTCCTTCTCCAGATGCTCACTTCGTGTCGTGGGTGTTTGTTTTGTTTGTGGTTGCCCGTGGATTGTATACGGAGACTAATGTATGTTGTCGCCTGTAGAGCGTAGATTAGTCCAAATCCGTATTTTCTTAGATTTGGGTTTTGGTTTGGGTTTAAGATACGTTAGTCTCATTTGAGACTAAGATCAACTTAAACGTATGTTAAGGATACGTTAGTCTAATTTTTAGACTAAGATCGACTTAACAGGATCATTTAGATCCGACAAAAGAGCAATTGGGCTCTATTGTTTAGTTTAGGGACATTGCGGTCGATTAGTTTAAGGACATTACGGTCCGTTGTTAGTTTAAGGACATTGTTCCCCTCCGAACACGGAGACACGACCGCGCAGGTCCGTCTTGCCTGAAGTTCGGGGCAGATGCTAAATGGTGCTATCCGTCCACCTCTCCGAAAATGCCAAGTTGATTTATGGTACCATGTATCGAAGGTTTAAACGGATGCGGCCGATGTAGCAGACTTCGTCAGATTCCTATTCGTTTGAGGGTTTTTTGATTGTGGGGACGCTCTTCTCTGCAGGCGCAAGCCCCTGCAGTTAATTACGCTACCGCATCGCGGTAACAACTTTCTCCTTCTCCAGATGGTCACTTCGTGTCGTGGGTGTTCGTTTTGTTTGTGGTTGCCCGTGGATTGTATACGGAGACTAATTTATGTTGTCACCCGTAGGGCGCGGATTAGTCCAAATCCGTATCTTCTTAGATTTGGGTTTTGGTTTGGGTTTAAGGATACGCTAATCTCATTTGAGACTATGATCAACTTAAACGTTAGTTAAGGATATATTAGTCTAGTTTTAGACTAAGATCAACTTAACGCTTGTTAAGAATACGTCAGTCTAATTTTAGACTGAAATCAATTTAACGAGATCGTTTAGATCCAACAAAAGAGCATTTGGGCTCTGTTGTTTAGTTTAGGAACATTGCGGTCGATTAGTTTAAAGACATTACGGTCCATTGTTAGTTTAAAGACATCTCGGTCCATTGTTAGTTTAAACACATTGCGGTCGAGATTAAGGACATCATAGTCCGTGAGTTTAAGGACCCCACAGTCCAATATTAGTTTAAAGACATCACGGTCGATGTTAAGGACATCATAATCCATGGGTTTAAGGACCCCACAGTCCGATGTTAGTTTAAAGACATCACGGTCAAGGTTAAGGACATCATAGTCCATGGGTTTAAGGACCCCACAGTCCGATGTTAGTTTAAAGATATCACGGTCAAGGTTAAGGACATCATAGTCCATGAGTGTAAGGACCCCACAGTCCAATGTTAGTTTAAAGACATCACGGTCGAGGTTAAGGACATCATAGTCCATGAATTTAAGGACCCCACAATCTATAGAAATGTGTGGTCGCCGGGACCCGTCACCTCTCTGAAAACGTTGAAGGATTACAATGATAAATATCAGAGGAGGAACGAGATGTACCCTCGAACCAATGTGAATTATTTGAAAGATCTGTAGCCCAGTTTGGGACTAAGATCTGTTGAATATTTGTGAGCAGATGTGCTCAGTTCAATATAAGTTGAGCACTTATGGTCAATATTGGGCTGTTTCCTGATTTAAAATCAGGAAGCTTCTGTGAAAAGCTTCAGAAGAGGGTCACGTGCTTACACGTGACTAGCGGTCACGTGTTCGCACGTGACACCTGAACGCATCATTCAAGCAAGTTCAGTCTCCTGACTAAGTCGAAGAAAAGGGGGCTTCAGGAAGGGTCACGTGCTCCCACGTGATCAAGGTCACGTATCGGCACGTGACATTTAAATTCAAGCAGCAAAGGCGCACATTGGTTCCCTGATCAAGTCAAGGAAAAGAGCTTCAGAAAAGGTCACGTGCTCTCACGTGACCAGAGTCATGTGTTGACACGTAACGTTCAAGACAGCAGACCCGTTCTCCCGTTGAACCAAAGAAAGAGAGTTCAAACAAGGGTCACGTGCTCACACGTGACCAGGGGGTCACGTGGTAGCACGTGATGTTTAAGCAGCAATCAGAAGACGCAGCGCAGAAGGCTCATTCCAAAGGGGGTCACGTGTCTACACGTGACCATGGATCACGTGGTCACACGTGACCGGCTTTCAAAGCCCATATTTTTTTAACGACAGAATTAAATTCTGAAGGAAATTCGAATCTTTCCAAAGGAAAGTAATTATTTGGGACCAATCAAATTAAAGATTCAGAGATGATTAAATATCATCTATCTATGGAAAATCTCGGGTTTGGAAAGATTTCCCCTTTAAATCTAACCAAAATAGCAAGGGAGAATCTCTGGATTTAAAATCCAATGGTGAATAAAATTCACCTAATCATCCAACGGCCCAAAATGAATGATGAATGCAAATCAAATATCAATGAAGATTCGTCAAAAACTGATTGATTCGGCTGCTTCTCCTATAAATAGGAGCCAAAAGACACAGAGAAATATATACATACGGAGAGAAGAAAAGAGAAAAGGAGAAGAGCTTTGATACTTGAAAAAGACTCATATCTTCTGCAAAAAACCCTAGGTAAGAAAGGGAAAGCCTTTTGGAAAGAAAAAGAATTTAATTCTCAACAGAGTTTAACTCTGAGGCATAAAACGAGAGAGCATATCTCCTCCCTCTTTGATAGAGGATCTGCAAAGTGCACATCTCCCCTTAAGGTTGAGAATTTAATTCTCAATGGGTCGAGATCCTGCCATGCAGATCCAAAACATAGAGAAGGAATGCAAGTATGAGAATTTAATTCTCACAGAACTATAGGAATTTAATTCCTCCAAAATAAAGTTAGGGTTCGACCCTGTATTATGGGAATTTAATTCCTTCAAAACAAAAAGAAACAGGGTTGAACCCTAATCAAGAACATAGTTTTGTCGAAACAGTGGGAATTTAATTCCTTTAATCATAATCCTCAGAAAAGGGGAGTTTAATTCCTTAAAAGCTTTTAGGGTTTAACCCTATTCGGTTCTTCGCATAAACAAGGAATTTAATTCCCACAGAAAACTCAGATTTAAACTCTGTTCCAGAATATAAGCCTTCAAAAGGAAATAGGAATTTAATTCCTCTGAAATTAAAAGTTCGAGGAATTTAATTCCTGAAAGAGGAGCAACAGATCCTCCAAAAACAGCATTGAGGCAGGGTCACGTGTCACCACGTGACCCCCCCAAAAGCCCTACAGAAAGCCCCTTTGAGGCAGCACCCCACGTGACACACGTGACTTTCAGCAGGAGCCTTAACACATAGGCATTTGAATGCCCGTCACGTGCTAACACGTGACGCTATCAAAGACACAGTAATTTCGGCAGAATCATTGAAGGGAAGGCACTCTCACGTGGGGCCACGTGACCGTTCTTGCTGTAGTGTTTGACACTAAGTTAAAACTCTCGAATCCAGTATTGAAGTGCTATCGGGCCTTAGTGTTCAACACTAATTAAAGAATTTTGTTCGTAGTGTTCAATATTAATTGTTTTAATATTCGGCACTAATTTAAGATCCCCATTGCCAGTGTTTAACACTGAGCTGTTTTAGTGCTTATGATCATTTCAAGGCCTTGTTGCTGGTGTTTAACACCAATTATTCTTCTAGTGTTAAACACTAACTTGTCAAACTCATTCCCAGTGTTCAACACTGATTGCTTTGAAGTGTTTAACACTAGTCTATAGCCCAATTGGCTAAAGGGATGGAGGCAAAGCTTCTCCCTCGATGGACTCACAAGGAATCAATATTCCAGACATGATGGGACTTAGCCCAAGCTGGCCATAAGTCCTCAATTCGTGACTAATTGGGCCAATGGGCTCATAACATGATTAATCAGTCCTGACCTCAAATTGGGCCAGGGGCTGCTCAAGCCACTCCGGTTCTAGGGTACATCTCTTCACTCCTTTGATACTTGGCATTGTAATCCCTCAATGTCTTCAAAGAGGTGACGGGTCCCGACGACCACCCATGATATGGACTGTGGGGTCCTTAAACTCATACAAATTCCTGGTCACGTGGAATACGGATAATGTCACTCTTTGACCCCGTGGGAAACGTCCAGAGCGGATCCTGGTCCTCGCAGAGCACGGCAGTGAACCCGTGTGAAGCATCCAGAGCGGAGCCTGGTCCTCGCTAAGCACGGCAGTGAACCCGTGTGAAGCATCCAGAGCACATACCGGACTGTGGGGTCCTTAAACCCATGTACTACGACGTCCTTAACCTTGACCGAGATGTCTTAAAACTAACACCGGACCGCAATGTCCTTAAACTACCCACGGACCGCAATGTCCTTAAACTACCCACGGACCGCAATGTCCTTAAACTACCCACGGACCGCGATGTCCCTAAAACTAGAACAATAGAGCCCTTTCTTATGCTCTTTTGTTGGACCTAAACGGCCCCGTCTAAGTTGATCTTAGCCTTGGAGATGGTTAACGCGTCCTTAGACCCTCAAACATACTGGACTACGAATCCCCCGAATTAACTCCGGCTCAAGGGTACATCTCTGAACTCCTCTGGCATCTGTCGTTGTAATCCTTCAACGTCGTCAGAGAGGTGATGGGTCCCGACAGCCATACAGACGATGGACCACTATGTCCCTAAACTGGAACATTAGAGTCCAAACACTCTTTTGTCGGATCTAAACGATCCCGTTAAGTTGATCTTAGTCACAAAGTTAGACTAACGTATCCTTAACAAACGTTTGAGTTGATCTTAGCCTCGAGTAGGGCTGACGTGTCCTCAAACCAAACCCCCCCCAAACCCAAATTTAAGATAATGCGGATTTGGACTAGTCCACGCCCTACGGGCGACGACATAACTCAGTCTCCGTAAACAATCCACGGGCAATAAAACAAACACCCACGACACGAAGTGACCATCTGGAGAAGGAGAAAGTTGTTACCGCAATGCGGTAGCGTAATTAACTGCAGGGGCTTGCGCCTGCAGGGAAGAGCGTCCCCACAATAAAAAAAAAAACCCCTCAAACGAGGGGGAATCTGACGAAGTCTGCTACATCGGTCGCATCCGTTTAAACCTTCGATATATGGTGCCATAAATCAACTTGGCATCTTCGGAGAGGTGGACGGATAGCACCAATTAGCATCTGCCCCGAACCTAACGCCTCAGACGTCCCGACGTCCCGGCCGCCGTTCGGAGGGGAACAGATTCTGGCACGCCCGGTGGGACCTTTTCCTCTTTCCACTCCACACTTCGTGTGTCGTGATTCGCGAACCAAACGCGGTTCGCTAATAGTTGCCCTCGGGTTTCAAGGTACTGAGAATTGGCATCTCGCTTATTGCAGAAAAACAAAGGATCGATGGCTTCCACCCCTGCGAAATCCTCCAACTGCTCAGACGGCAATTGCAGCCGACGCTCTGCCTCGCCAGGAGGTATAGCCTATGGACCCCAAGCTGCTTCGCTATTCACAATGCCAGTGGAACAGGTCACTCGCGCCACCACAGGATTGTTCTTTGGGACTATGATCCCGCCGACAAACTTTACCGCTCCAGTGCTGACAAAGGAAACTCTCGGGAAGTCAGTCTTTGATCGTCTTACCCCTGCCGCGGCTCCTCTCAACGAGTCGCCCAACGTCAATGCCTCGGTCTTCTCTAGACTGGGCCAGGAATCCTGCGAGCTCATCACGGGGCCTACAATCTCAGAGAAGGCTGCTTTTAAGAAGATGGCCGTTCCCGTTCCCGAAATCGCCAAGGCAACCTCTCCAGCCAAAAAGTCAGTCTTTACAAGATTGACGGCTCCGGCCTTTGCTCCCGCTTCCCAGAGGACATCGGTCTTCGATAGGCTAACGCCAACAACAACCCCCCATCCACACAGGGGGCAAGAAGGAACCATTCTTACTGCTGACCCAACGCCACCCGCTCGACGCGCTCGACGTCGCCATTGGCGCCGAGTAAGGAAGGCTGGGGGCAACTCTCCCTCCGGGCTGACTCCAGCGGCCCCGGTGGCAGAGGTCAATGCTGCTGTTTCAACTCGAAATAGCTTTGAAACGCTAAATAAGGTGCGAAGGAATTCCCCCACGGCAGTACTGAAGAGGTCTCCTCCCTCATTGAAAAAGGTTGAGGAAACAAAACCCGAACAGCCCCGATCTCCTCAACGGCTGTCTTCCAAAATCTATAAGGCTTGGCGGCAGGCCCGAGACTCGATCATCGATCCAAACTTCTGCCGCCAGCACAAGAAGCTGAAAATCCAACCTGAAGCCAGTCACCAAGCTAAGCCCCAAAAAGCCGGTGATCAACTGACTCACAAAAGGAGGAGGCCAAAGAGGACCTCACAGCAAGTAGCGACGACTGAAAGCACTAAACCCAGACGCCCTGAGTCTGGGGGCATGGTGGTGCACACTGTCTACATGGCCTTTGGGAAAGAGGAAAGCCGCACTTCCACGGGCCACCGACCCCTAACCCGATCCGTGACGAAAGCCCAGGAGCAGCAACAAAAGCTTCAAGAAATGATGAATGCTATGGCCGCGCTCACCGGACCAAAAGAAAACCCAGAAACGTCCTCAGACGCACGCCGGGAGGAAGAAACAGACGCTGAATTCCTTCGCCAGACACTGGAGAGAAGGGACAAAGAGGCCGCTGAACAAGCATCCAACATACAACGGATGGGCCTTCTCTTTCAAGACGTGATAGGAATGATGATCCAGCAGGACTCACCCGCCGAAGATCCCCCGATCGTTCTTGAAGACGACCGAGGAGAAACGTCAAATCCACCACCAGCCCTTTCAATGGCCAATGAGGAGGCAATCTCTAAGGCTGACTTAGCTGACTACATAGCCCAGCAAATCCGAGTTCATCATGCGACTGAGGCAGCTGGTCAAGTCGTGAAAACGGGGCGGCCGTATCCGAGCTGGTACGATCAAATCAAATACCCGCAAGGCTATACGATACCGAAATTCCATGTGTATAAAGGGACCGGCAATCCCCATCAATATGTTGCCCAGTTCCGGGCCCTCTGCGGTAACACCGGCGGTGACGATAAATTGTTGCTTCGCCAGTTCGTGGGCAGCTTATCAGAAACAGCGTTCGAATGGTATTCAGAACTCCCGAACGATTCCATTAAAACGTTCGCTGAAATGGAGTTGTTGTTCACTCAGCGATTTGCAAGTGCCAGCGAACGCACTCCAATAACCGCACTTATTAACGCCAGGGTAAAGCCGGGCGAAACCTGGGTCCAGTACGCTATACGCTGGCGGAACTTGTGGTCGAGATGTGAGCAACGCATCGAGGAAGCACCTGCGGTGGGCATGTTCGTGGGAACCCTAGACCCCCACGCAACTATCTCCCAGTTCATGATGTTCTTTAAGCCAACCACATTCCAGGCTTTAATCGACAAGTTGGCTCAGATGGACCAGATGGGTCATAGACCATCTCCCCCGAAATCGGAACCGCGGAATGACAAGGGTAAAGGAAGGGCAACCTTCGTCGCGAACGCCCAACAGCAACCTAACGTCCCGAAATCGGCGGATCAACTGGAGGAAAGACGCCGGTACTATAATGAGAAAATGAAGCGTCCCTACTCGTTCCCGCGAGACAAGACGAAGCGGTTATTCGAGCTGGCGATACGCAACAGGCTTATAAACCTACCAAATCCAAGGCGACCGCCGCAACCCACCGAGGTGAATGACTCCAACTACTGCCCTTACCATCAAACGGTAGGCCATCCGATTGAAGATTGCTTCGTCTTCAAAGGATGGATTGAAGACCAATACCTCCAGGGGAAGTTTGTACTGTCCGAAAAGTGGAAGGTGAACCCACCACAGCCGCATGCTCCTAGGAAAGCGGATACACCGGGGGCAACATGTTCTTTTATTGAAGAAGCTCCATGGGAGGTCGTGCTATCAACAAAAACCAAAAGAATGCTGAAAGACCTTCATGCGTGCCCTGCGATCGAATGGAAGGACCCTCTTGAACCTCAAATTATCAAAGGAATGTTGAAGCCCCGCCCAATTATAAAGACTAACGATAAGAGCCCAAATACTCACGTCCAACCGTCAGAATCTTCGAAGAAAAAGAAGAAGAAATCCAAGAAGTCCGTGAAGCTTGGAAACGAGCACACGAACTTACAGAAGCAAATCGACGCGCTGGAAGAATACAATCAAAAGGCGCGAACTCCTATCACACTGCAAGAGTTCCTCAACCATATCTTTCAAGAGGAAGATGAGGGAGAGAGCTCGTCGGATGAATCCGAAGGATATGTGGCGAGTTGTAACGTAATCTCCCACTCGTTTACCGATGATGGGAAAACTCCCGGCACTAAGAAGATGGAGGCAGAGCCTGTACCAGAGCGTCCATGGCCAACAGACGAAATGATCGACGCTTTTCTAGACGAGATTCGTCTAAAATGTAAAGCGGACCAGGAGCGTGAAATGACCACGTCGGAAAGAGCCAAATGCGGGCGACTGAACGGAAGAGTTGAACTACCTCCGCCAGAGCGAAAAGTATCCGAGGTAGACAAGAAGATATTCAAGATGAAAAAAAGGTTTGCCAAAGCCATGTCAATGGGGATGAAGCTACCGCCCTCGGAAGGAAACACACACGATAGGGTAGAGACGCACCCTGACTATTGCACATATCATCGGAAAATCTCACATCCCACGGAGGAGTGCGACGCCTTTAAGATATGGTGGCAAGGATATGTTGTTCGTCAGCAACATTTTAAGCGCATGAAACGCAAGATCCGTCGGGAGCGAAGAAGCACTGTCAATGGGCACAACATAACGACTGGCAACTGTTGCATGGTTAACGCCAGGGAGTCACAAGTTCTCACCTTTGGGAGCGACTCTGATGAAGAAATGGCTCTGGGCCCTCTCTTTAAAGAATCTTTCTCGGGGAAGGAGGAGGAATCGGAGATCTGCGAGAACATCCAGCTGCGCAATCGCACGCTCCCAGAAAAGAATCTCGGGCCCGTCGGCCGAAAAGATAAGGGAAAGGAAAAGGTCATTGAAGATATCACTCTAGATGACCAGGTCATAAAAGAGCTAACTACCAAAAACCCTCCCAAAAAGGGTAAGGTAGACTATAACATCCTCGCGCACCTAAGGAAGCTACCTTCTCAGCTTAGCATTCTTGATGCCCTCCTATTATCGAAAGAAGCGCGAGACTCACTAATTAAGGCGTTACAAGAACCCGAGCAATTCCAAGCCTTCCTCGCCACTGAAAGGATGAAGGATGAACTGGAGGAAGTGCATACGGCCGATGTCACTTTCGGTGATGAAGACCTCCTTCTCGGGACGTGCGACCACAACCGCCCCCTATATGTCTCTGGATACTGCCATGACATCAAGATAGGCAAGATCCTGGTGGATAATGGATCCTCCGTTAACCTCCTTAATGTTCGGGTGTTGAAGGAAATCTGCATGAGTGTGCAACACCTCGCTCGTGACAAAATTACTATCTTCGGTTTCGACTCTCAATCGTCACGGACTCTCGGATCTGTAATACTGACGTTACGCTTCGGACTTCTCGTCACAGACATCAAATTCCATGTCATTGACGCCAAGACCTGCTACAACGCCTTGCTCGGTCGTCCTTGGCTACACGAGTACAACATCATCCCTTCTACGCAACATCAGTGTATGAAGTACTTCAAGGATGGTTTCGAGTACACCGTAACAGGCGAGTTGAACCCGTTTTCTGTAAACGAAGTTCGCAAATACGAAGACGCGAAATACTTTTTGCCAGATTTCGAAGATACAGAAAGGTGTCGCGACCCAGAGGACAAAGCCGCCGCCACCATTCCCGTTTTTGGGAGCGATACTGAAGAAGAGGAAGAAATAGTGTATACAGGGCCATCCCAACGCAACAACCTGGGGACGCCCACCCCCATACCAGTCTTCGGGAGTGATTCGGAGGACGAGGTTAACGCCGTATTCTCCAGTCGGCTGTCAATACAGGCACCCCTTTGCGAGGACCATAGTCTGCAAATCACCATGGTACCGCAAGAACACTATAAGGATCTCGACGCGCTTCAAGCTCACAGCGTGCAAGACCTGCAAACATTTTACGTCCCTCCCAGGCGAAGGGGTGAGAAGGTGATCCTATTCTACCAATCCTCAGAGTCGAAGGTGGAGAAAGAGATCTGGCACGGCGCGGATGTTATACTTGACAGGCTCCAACCCATCCGTCTGCCTAGATACTATACAAATGGATTGAAGAAGTTATTGAAGCGCCAAGGAGTACCTTTAAGACAGACGGTGCGGCAGGCTCGGTTCTATAACAGGATTTGGGATGTCCCCGGGACTCAGCGCAAATTGCCCAATGGGAAAATGGAAACACTTGGGCTTGGGTACGCGAGAACCGGAAAACGAGGGCGAACCCACAGCAGCTACGCTATATTTACCTTTGATGAAGAAGAGGACGCCCTGTCAGGAGAGGCCGACCCCTCATCAAAACTAGACCCCGCGATCGAAGCGCCAAGTCCATCGTTTGAAGAGCGAATGGGCAAGCCTATCAGGAAGGTGGGTCAGAAAGCTCGGGAAGACCACAGCCGCGAAATGGCCATCTACGAAAAGGCCAGGACGCAACGTCTATCTCAACGTGCTACAAAAGACAAACACGCTTATCCTCGTCAATCCGTTGTACGAAAGGCCCGACGCAGAGACGGAAATAAATCAAGAAGCGGCTCGGGCTTGTCCCTCATGAAGAAGATGAGTCGAGCGTACTCCTTCCCCCGAGACAAGACGGAGAGGCTGCTCAACCTCGCTATAAAACATCAAATGATCACGCTTCCAGAGTCTAGACATCCTGAGCAAGCTAGCAAGGTCTCTTATCCGAGTTATTGCTCTTATCACCGAGCCATAGGACATCCTACCGAAGACTGCTTCACCTTTAAGAACTGGGTCGAGGACCAGTACCGACGGGGCAGATTCGCTTTATCCGACGGTTGGAAAGTGACGCCGCCGCAAAAGCACGAGCCCAAAACCACAAGAGCAGAACCGGATCCGCCTCAGTCTTGGGAGCGAGTTCGCACCTGTTATATGATTACGATATTAAAAGAAGAGCCCGAGAACGAAGATGACCTTCCCCGGTGCTTCGAGAACAGCGATGATGAGTTGATCTCAGAATTCCCGCCCGCTCCGAAAGAACTGGAAGACGGTATACATACTACCGCAGATAACCTCAAGAAGATCGAGCTGGGATCGACAGACGACCCGCGGCCGACATTTGTCAGCGAGCTGTTATCCGAGGAAAAGGTGGCCGCGTTAAAGAACGTGCTCCTACGGCATAAAGACTGCTTCGCGTGGAACTACTCCGAGATGCCAGGATTGGATCCGGAGATTGCGGTGCATAGATTAGCAATATCCCCGGATATCAAGCCAGTCAAGCAGGCGCCAAGGAGGATGCGACTTGAGCTGGAGATGAGCATCAACGCCGAAGTCAAGAAGTTGATCGATTCCGGATTTATCCAAGAAGTCCAATACCCCGACTGGATCGCCAATATCGTCCCGGTAATGAAGAAGAATGGAACGGTGCGCATATGCGTGGATTTCAGGGATCTCAATAAAGCATGCCCAAAGGACGATTTCCCGGTGCCGGTAACCGAGCTAATGATAGATAACACATCCACTCACGAGGTCTTCTCCTTTATGGATGGTTCATCAGGATACAATCAGATAAAGATGCATCCCGAAGACCAGAAGCACACCGCTTTCCGGACTCCTTTGGGCATATTCTGCTACAAGGTTATGCCCTTTGGTCTAAAGAACGCTGGCGCCACCTATCAAAGGGCCATGACAAAAATCTTCGACGATCTCATACACGACATCGTCGAATGCTATATCGATGACCTCGTAGTGAAGAGCATGTCATACGAAGAGCATTTAAAGCATCTCGAAACCGTATTTCAACGCCTTCGGCAATATAATTTAAAAATGAATCCCCTCAAATGCGCGTTTGGAGTCTCCTCGGGCAAATTTCTGGGATTCATCGTTCGACACAGAGGTATTGAAATAGATCCGTCAAAGATTAAAGCGATCATGGAAATGCCTCCGCCAAAAACCCTCAAGCAGTTGCGGTCTCTCCAAGGGAAGCTCGCATACATCCGGCGGTTTATCGCTAATCTTTCGGGCAAATGCCGTCCTTACAGCCACCTGATGAAAAAGGGAACCCCGTTCGTTTGGAATCACAAATGTCAAGGTGCACTAGACGAGATCAAACAATACTTGCAAAATCCGCCGGTGTTGGCTGCCCCAGTGAAAGGAAAGCCTCTCATTCTTTACACGGCCGCCCTTGAAGGTTCTTTGGGCGCATTATGGGCACAGGAGAATGATCAGGGGAAAGAAAGAGCACTTTACTACTTAAGTCGAGTGCTGCTGGGGGCAGAAAGCAATTACTCGCCCATCGAAAAACATTGCTTGGCATTAATCTTTGCAATAACGAAGCTCAGGCACTATGCGTTGGCACATGAAGTCCGCCTCATTTCGAAGGTGGACCCCCTTAAATACCTGATGTCAAAGGCTATATTGACGGGAAGACTCGCTAAATGGGCCTTTCTCTTGATGGAGTTCTCGATAACATATCAACCCCTCAAGGCAGTGAAGGGCCAGGCCATTGCCGACTTCCTCGCCGAGCACCCGATACCGACCAACTCTCCTCTGAACTGTGATTTGCCGGATGAGCATGCATTTGATGCAATTGGCGGTGGAAGCACACGATGGGAACTCTATTTTGATGGAGCGTCCTCCATAAAGAAACAGAAACAGGGTAGCCCGATCATCAAATCGGGGATAGGCCTTATCTTTGCAACTCCACAAGGAGGAATAATGCGCTTCGCCTTCTCCTTAACGGAGTCAAGGACAAACAATGAAGCCGAATACGAAGCTCTGATAGCAGGCCTCGAAATCGCCATCAACATGGGAATTGAAGACCTCCTCATATACGGAGATTCTCAGCTGGTCATTAGCCAAGTAAATGGTGACTACCAAACGTGCAAACCAGAATTGGTGAAGTACGGCGAAAAGGTGCAACAACTGTTGGCCCAGATCCCCTTCTATATTCTAGAGAACATACCGCGCGCAGAGAACAGCAAAGCAGACGCATTGGCCAAACTCGCTAAAGAACTGGCCGACGAGAACCTCGATGACGTCAGAATCATAGTACAAAGCCGTCGAGTGCTCGCCCCGGCAGAAATACCTCCGGAATTATATAAAGAAAAGGGAGCGATTGAGCAAGCGACCCTACAAATAAAAGACCGTGAGAAGGCTGAGGACTGGAGGGAAGTCTTCATAGACTACTTTAAGTCCCACCGAATGCCCGAAGAAGCGTCCTCAAGACATCAGCTTATGAAACGAGCTCTATCCTTCGCTTTCGTCAACGATACCCTGTACAAGAGATCGTTTGATTTTCTATGGCTGAGATGCTTGGGACCTGACGAAGCAGAAAGAGTCGCTCAAGAAGTTCACGACGGGCTTTGCGGTTCTCATCAAGTGGGCCCAAAGATGAAGTTAAAAATTAAACGGATGGGTTACTACTGGCCCACGATGATCCAGGACTGCCTCGAGTATGCGAAGCAATGCCACTCATGCCAGATCCATGGAGACTTCATCCACCAACATCCGAATCCACTACACCCAACGGTGGCCAGCTGGCCATTCGAAATGTGGGGGACTGACATAGTCGGCCCCATTGAGCCAGCATCATCCCGGGGACACCGCTTTATCCTGGCGACAACTGATTACTTCTCCAAATGGGCAGAAGCAGTACCACTGAAGGAAGTGAAGACGGAGAATATCCTCCATTTCTTCAAGATGCAAGTCATCTATCGGTTCGGAACTCCACGACGGATTATCTCCGATAATGGGCCGGCCTACCGAAGCCATAAGATTAGCCGCTTCGCACAGCAGCACAATATAGACTGGAGATATTCTTCAGTTTACAACCCACGAGCTAACGGTCTAGCCGAGGCTTTCAATAAGACCTTGACGAAGATCATAAAAAAGACCGTCTCCAGGAATAAGAGGGACTGGCACGAAAGGCTGCAAGAAGCCCTTTGGGCTTATCGAACTACATTCAAGACGGCCACGAACACAACACCGTACGCGTTGGTATTTGGGACGGAAGCAGTTCTCCCCCTTGAGATAGAGTTACCCTCTCTACGAGTAGCAGTCCACCACGAGCTGACGAACGAAGAAAATGCTCACCTTCGGCTTGAGGAGCTTGACGCCCTCGATGAAACCCGGCTCATAGCGCAACAACATCTAGAAGCCTACAAAGCAAAGATGACGCGCTCTTACGAAAGATTGACCAGGCCGAGGACATTCCGCCCAGGCGAACTCGTACTAGTGGTCAAAAGACCTATGGTCCCCAATCGCGCCAAGCGGGGAAAATTTGAGCCAAACTATGAAGGCCCGTACATCATAGACAAGGTCTACCAGGGTGGAGCCTACCTACTCATGGACATGCACGGTGAAAGGCCTTTCAGGCCAGTAAACGGCCGCTTCTTGAAGAAATACCATGCTTAATAAGCTGCAGCCTAGGTCAATGATGGATGACGACGACTATGTCCGCTCGCTATCTTCCTAAGCTCAGACTTTACAAGCAGCAGTCGGCCTTCCTATATCGACGGACCGAAACGTCCTTAAACTATCGTCGGACCGAAACGTCCTTAAACTATCGTCGGACCGAAACGTCCTTAAACTAACAGCGGACCGAAACGTCCTTAAACTATCGACGGACCGAAACGTCCCTAAACTACCACCGCAACGTCCTTAGGTTGACGAGATGGATAAATAAAAAAAAAATGATAAAAAAAAAAAACAAAAACGGTATGTCCATAAGCAAAATGGGCACGGATGAAAACCCGAAAAGGGCTCCGTGAGTAAAAACAGCAGGGCTGCCGGCAAGTGTTCGTGAAAACCCGAAAGGGCGCGACCTTGTAAAAAAAAAGAGAAGAGTAAAAATGATATAAATAAAAAAAAAACGGTATGTCCATAAGCAAAATGGGCACGGATGAAAACCCGAAAGGGCTCCGTGAGTAAAAACAGCAGGACTACCGGCGAGTGTTTGTGAAAACCCGAAAGGGCGCAACCTCGTTAAAGGACACTTACAGAGTCCTCTCGACCCTGTAAGGAGAAACCACCTGCGTGAGATCCTTACGACTCACAAAGGAGCAGCACACTTAGGGATCCTCACGATTCCTGAGGAGAAAATACACTTACGAGATCCTCACGACTCGTAAGGAGAATTCTCTTATGGGACCCTCACGGCTCATGAGATTTGAAAGTCTTAAGTTACAGAAACCTGAACCTGTTCTTAAGCAAATCCCCCACAACCTCCGATATTGCCCTACAAGAGGCTCAATACTGACCCTTGTATACAATCCACGGGCGCGAATAAACATTTCCCCAGCAAAGTCCAACCCTTGTAGGTCCTCTTGACCCATAAGGAGAAAACCCTCTTGTAGGATCCTTACGACTTACAGAGGAACATACACTTAGGAATCCTCACGATCCCTAAGGAGAAAATACACCTGCAAGATCCTCACGACTTGTAGGGAGAAATACCTTTGTGAGACCCTTACGGCTCATGAAGTCAAAAGCCTTAGTCGACAGGACCTTAACCCTGTTTGCTAAGCCACCTTTGTTCAACATTGATAGAGGCAAATGATGATTCGCTCCTGGCAACATCCCAGTTGCAGCGATGCTGATGCCGAAATCGGTGTCCAAAATCCGAGCTTGCGGCGAAAAAGCTAGCAAGCCACACATGCCTACGAAATAGCCGAAATGATGGGGCAACTTGCAATAAAAAGCAGCAAGTAAAAATGTATGCATGAAAAATAGCCGAAATGATGGGGCAACTCGCAATAAAAAAGCAGCGAGTAAAAATAAAACAAATAGCCGAAATGATTGGGCACCGTGAAAAATAGCCGAAATGATTGGGCAATCGCGACCTTCGCGATATAAAAAGCTGAAATGATAGAGCATCGCGGAAAGAATAAAAGAAATGATGGAAAAATGAAACCTTTTTGCCCTACAGGTGATACTACAACAATCCCTGTACACAATCCAGGGGCGCAAACAAAGAAGGAGTCGTACCCCTTCCCCCAGGTTTCACCAAAGAAGAAGAAGCCAAATCTCGACGGGCCAAAGGAGACCTGGAGATCGTCTCAACACTCGTCTCGTAACGATGGACACAACTTCAAGCTAAACGAAACAGCGGCAACTCCCAGTTCCATGGCTCGGCGGTGTACATATCGCCAACAGTCAAACCTCCATTCCGTGAAATGCGGATACAATCGACAAACTTCCTGGTTACGTGGAACGCGAATAACGTCACTCTTTGACCCCGTGGAAAACGTCCAGAGCGGATCCTGGTCCTCGCAGAGCATGGCAGTGAACCCGTGCGAAGCATCCAGAGCGGAGCCTAGTCCTCGCCTAACGCGGCAGTGAACCCGTGTGAAGCATCTAGTGCAAACTTCCTGGTTACGTGGAACGCGGATAACGTCACTCTTTGTCCCCGTGGAAAACGTCCAGAGCGGATCCTGGTCCTCGCAGAGCATGGCAGTGAACCCGTGCGAAGCATCCAGAGCGGAGCCTAGTCCTCGCCTAACGCGGCAGTGAACCCGTGTGAAGCATCTAGTGCAAACTTCCTGGTTACGTGGAACGCGGATAACGTCACTCTTTGACCCCGTGGAAAACGTCCAGAGCGGATCCTGGTCCTCGCAGAGCATGGCAGTGAACCCGTGCGAAGCATCCAGAGCGGAGCCTAGTCCTCGCCTAACGCGGCAGTGAACCCGTGTGAAGCATCTAGTGCAAACTTCCTGGTCACGTGGAACGCGGATAACGTCACTCTTTGACCCCGTGGAAAACGTCCAGAGCGGATCCTGGTCCTCGCAGAGCATGGCAGTGAACCCGTGCGAAGCATCCAGAGCGGAGCCTAGTCCTCGCCTAACGCGGCAGTGAACCCGTGTGAAGCATCTAGTGCAAACTTCCTGGTTACGTGGAACGCGGATAACGTCACTCTTTGACCCCGTGGAAAACGTCCAGAGCGGATCCTGGTCCTCGCAGAGCATGGCAGTGAACCCGTGCGAAGCATCCAGAGCGGAGCCTAGTCCTCGCCTAACGCGGCAGTGAACCCGTGTGAAGCATCTAGTGCAAACTTCTTGGTTACGTGGAACGCGGATAACGTCACTCTTTGACCCCGTGGAAAACGTCCAGAGCGGATCCTGGTCCTCGCAGAGCATGGCAGTGAACCCGTGCGAAGCATCCAGAGTGGAGCCTAGTCCTCGCCTAACGCGGCAGTGAACCCGTGTGAAGCATCTAGTGCAAACTTCCTGGTCACGTGGAACGCAGATAACGTCATTCTTTGACCCCGTGCAAAACGTCCAGAGCGGAGCCTGGTCCTCGCCAAGCACGGCAGTGAACCCGTGTGAAGCATCCAGAGCAAACACCGGACTGTGGAGTCCTTAAAATCCACGGACTATGACGTCCTTAACCTCGACCGTGATGTCTTAAAACTAACGATCAACCCCCCCGATTCCCTACGGATTTTGCCTTGGTTTAAGGGTACATCTCTTCACTCCTTTGATACCTGGCGTTGTAATTCCTCAACGTTTTCAAAGAGGTGACGGGTCCCTGCAACCAAACACCGGACTGTGGAGTCCTTAAATCCACGGACTATGAGGTCCTTAACCTTGACCGCGATGTCTTAAAACTAACAGCGGACTGTGGAGTCCTTAAATCCACGGACTATGAGGTCCTTAACCTTGACCGCGACGTCTTTAAACTACGATACCTTGAGAGATCCCTAACCCCGTGAAACACGGAAAAAGGTGATCACACCTGGCACTTGCAGGCCCTCACGACCTGTAAGGAAGAAAAACTCTCTTGTGAGATCCTTACGACCCTCAAGGGAAAACCCGCTTAAGGATCCTCACGATCTTTAAAAAGAACTCACACCTATGGGATCCTCTCGACCTATAGGGAGAAAGACTCCTTATGAGACCCTCGTGGCTCATAAGAAGCAAAGGCCTCAGGAAACAGATCCTAACCCTGAATCCTAAGCCACGGCTGTGCAAGGAGATCAAGATAGAATATCCGCAGAATGCATTCAATGAAAAGGGGACACATCACTGAGAGGAAAATTGTATCTTTTATTCATAAACCAAAATGGATGCAAAATACAATTCAAAGCAAAAAAGGGCAGATACTCTTATTCATGAGTATGTACAAAAAAAAGGGGTTCTACACTAACGAAAAAGATCACCAAACACAGGATCAACGGCACAGGGGTTGATGAAGCAAAGGACAAGATTCTCCATCTCTCTCTCCGCTTTCTCCAGCACATCGAAACGACGATTCTCGCGAGGAGTCGCTCCCCATCGGTTGGTGCCATGTTCGTCCGCGAATGCAAACATAATAGCTCGCCGGGCCCTTATCTCGCTCAGCAGATGAATTGAGCAGTCCTTCAGAGCTTGAGTAATCAAGCATGCTTCATGAAAACCCTCGAGCTTTTCTTCCGCCGCATCAAGCATCGCCAGGGTCATCTCTGCCGGGTGAGGAGGAATGTCGGCAAGCACAGCCATGAGGATCATCCGGAGCCAGAGGGAACCCATCGGGAGGGGAGAACCTCTACGGATCGAGAGCTCGTGCATGGCCGAGTCACATTCGTTGTCAGAAAGGAGGGGGTCCACCAACCGAGCAGAAAAGCGGGGGATCATCTCCTCAAGAGGAACTTCCCACGGCTGTCGACGAGCATGAGGGCGATTACAAGCCATGGCACCTGTTTCTCCCTCAAGAAAAAAAATATATATATATATGATATGAATCTCTCTGTGAAAGGAAAAGAAGGCTGTAGCCTCATATATAATAAAGCGCATTAAGTGCTGTGCGCAGAAAATCTTGCATGGCGAAATTATTTTCAAGGCCTAAAAAAGGAAAGGCACCGAAAATCAAGGAGATGTAATTATTTCCAAGACCCTTTCTCTGCACTAAAAATACGGCATGGAAAATTTTGTGAACAGCCACATCAAGGGATCCCACGTGCGGAACACGTGAGGCCTAAACCTGACGTTCAGTTAAAAGGAAAATATGGAGTGATACCCTGCATGATAAAAAGCATAAACAGCAATAGTAGCAAAATAATAAAATCTCAGAGAAAAAGCGTGCAAACATACAAGGATACAACAAAACTTGTCATTCAGACTTCAAGAAGGCAATACAAAATAAAAAGAAAAAAAAAAACTTTTACAATGGTAAGGCTTCAGACGCGGGGCACGGGTTGAGAAACTCGGAATTGACTTTATTCAAGATCTTCCAAGCATTTCGAACCTCCCGAGTATGCTTTCTCTCACGGTCACAGGCATCGGGGTCCCCACGGATGTCCTCTTCCCTCCGGTAGGCGCCCAGTATGGCTGATTGCTGAAAGATCTGATGAAGGAGATCAATGAGATCATCCCGCCTTCTCTTTGAGATCAAGCCCATAAGGTACACCGAATGCACCTTATCCTCGGCAATGTCTAAGTCCCCGAGCGGTATGCCGGCGCAAAAGAGAGGAAGTGCCTCCCGGATCGCCAGCACGATTAGCCTCAGAAGAGAAGAGCGACGGGGGAGGAGCCTATGGTTGTACTCGTCGAAACGGCTCATGATTTCGGCACACTGAGCGTCGGTAAACTCCTGGTTCTGACCGCGGCCCAGCGCACGAATGTTCCCGTAGGAGATGATCTCGTCAAGTCTATACAGATGGGCATCCATGGTACCTAAGATAAAAGTCAAGAGATTCATTACAAAGCCACCATTTCACTAATTGCAGAAGAACAGCCTTGGGCCAAGAGACCCCAGAGATTCTCTGTGTGAAGAAATCGAGTTCTTCGTTGGAATTTAATTCCTTGTTAAGAAAAGGGAATTAAATTCCCAAAAACATTTTAATGGAATTAAAGTCCATGGAGTTGAAACGCTGTCATCATCTCCCCGAAGATCACCTAAACCCTTAAAAGATCTATAGTTCGAAAGTTAGGTGGTTTCCTGTTCTTATGGAAAAACTTGAGGAAAAATGGGTGCTTTATGAAACCCTTAATACGGATTTAAAATCCAAAGAGTTCTTTTAAAAAGACGAAGGCGCTTTGGCCGTTCAACATTATTACCTGAGGAAAAGGGATCCGTCAACAGAGTTAAACTCTGGGAAATGTCTGAGACAGAGAACTAAGCTCTGAAAGCGAGAATTAAATTCTCAACGAAAAAGTTCTCAGAAGAAGAAGATGAACAAAGTGAAGGCTCCTATGAAGAGACAGCGGTATTTATAGAAGACAATGAAAACGCTTCGTCTCCCCAGATCCCTAGAGGAATCCAACGGTCACAAGAGGTGACAGCGTTGCACTCACGTGCAGACACGTGAGAACAACGCTGTGGGGGCATTTGTTTCCTGATTTAAAATCAGGAAGCTTCTGTGAAAAGCTTCAGAAGAGGGTCACGTGCTTACACGTGACTAGCGGTCACGTGTTCGCACGTGACACCTGAACGCATCATTCAAGCAAGTTCAGTCTCCTGACTAAGTCGAAGAAAAGGGGGCTTCAGGAAGGGTCACGTGCTCCCACGTGATCAAGGTCACGTGTCGGCACGTGACATTTAAATTCAAGCAGCAAAGGCGCACATTGGTTCCCTGATCAAGTCAAGGAAAAGAGCTTCAGAAAAGGTCACGTGCTCTCACGTGACCAGAGTCATGTGTTGACACGTAACGTTCAAGACAGCAGACCCGTTCTCCCGTTGAACCAAAGAAAGAGAGTTCAAACAAGGGTCACGTGCTCACACGTGACCAGGGGGTCACGTGGTAGCACGTGATGTTTAAGCAGCAATCAGAAGACGCAGCGCAGAAGGCTCATTCCAAAGGGGGTCACGTGTCTACACGTGACCATGGATCACGTGGTCACACGTGACCGGCTTTCAAAGCCCATATTTTTTTAACGACAGAATTAAATTCTGAAGGAAATTCGAATCTTTCCAAAGGAAAGTAATTATTTGGGACCAATCAAATTAAAGATTCAGAGATGATTAAATATCATCTATCTATGGAAAATCTCGGGTTTGGAAAGATTTCCCCTTTAAATCTAACCAAAATAGCAAGGGAGAATCTCTGGATTTAAAATCCAATGGTGAATAAAATTCACCTAATCATCCAACGGCCCAAAATGAATGATGAATGCAAATCAAATATCAATGAAGATTCGTCAAAAACTGATTGATTCGGCTGCTTCTCCTATAAATAGGAGCCAAAAGACACAGAGAAATGTATACATACGGAGAGAAGAAAAGAGAAAAGGAGAAGAGCTTTGATACTTGAAAAAGACTCAGATCTTCTGCAAAAAACCCTAGGTAAGAAAGGGAAAGCCTTTTGGAAAGAAAAAGAATTTAATTCTCAACAGAGTTTAACTCTGAGGCATAAAACGAGAGAGCATATCTCCTCCCTCTTTGATAGAGGATCTGCAAAGTGCACATCTCCCCTTAAGGTTGAGAATTTAATTCTCAATGGGTCGAGATCCTGCCATGCAGATCCAAAACATAGAGAAGGAATGCAAGTATGAGAATTTAATTCTCACAGAACTATAGGAATTTAATTCCTCCAAAATAAAGTTAGGGTTCGACCCTGTATTATGGGAATTTAATTCCTTCAAAACAAAAAGAAACAGGGTTGAACCCTAATCAAGAACATAGTTTTGTCGAAACAGTGGGAATTTAATTCCTTTAATCATAATCCTCAGAAAAGGGGAGTTTAATTCCTTAAAAGCTTTTAGGGTTTAACCCTATTCGGTTCTTCGCATAAACAAGGAATTTAATTCCCACAGAAAACTCAGATTTAAACTCTGTTCCAGAATATAAGCCTTCAAAAGGAAATAGGAATTTAATTCCTCTGAAATTAAAAGTTCGAGGAATTTAATTCCTGAAAGAGGAGCAACAGATCCTCCAAAAACAGCATTGAGGCAGGGTCACGTGTCACCACGTGACCCCCCCAAAAGCCCTACAGAAAGCCCCTTTGAGGCAGCACCCCACGTGACACACGTGACTTTCAGCAGGAGCCTTAACACATAGGCATTTGAATGCCCGTCACGTGCTAACACGTGACGCTATCAAAGACACAGTAATTTCGGCAGAATCATTGAAGGGAAGGCACTCTCACGTGGGGCCACGTGACCGTTCTTGCTGTAGTGTTTGACACTAAGTTAAAACTCTCGAATCCAGTATTGAAGTGCTATCGGGCCTTAGTGTTCAACACTAATTAAAGAATTTTGTTCGTAGTGTTCAATATTAATTGTTTTAATATTCGGCACTAATTTAAGATCCCCATTGCCAGTGTTTAACACTGAGCTGTTTTAGTGCTTATGATCATTTCAAGGCCTTGTTGCTGGTGTTTAACACCAATTATTCTTCTAGTGTTAAACACTAACTTGTCAAACTCATTCCCAGTGTTCAACACTGATTGCTTTGAAGTGTTTAACACTAGTCTATAGCCCAATTGGCTAAAGGGATGGAGGCAAAGCTTCTCCCTCGATGGACTCACAAGGAATCAATATTCCAGACATGATGGGACTTAGCCCAAGCTGGCCATAAGTCCTCAATTCGTGACTAATTGGGCCAATGGGCTCATAACATGATTAATCAGTCCTGACCTCAAATTGGGCCAGGGGCTGCTCAAGCCACTCCGGTTCTAGGGTACATCTCTTCACTCCTTTGATACTTGGCATTGTAATCCCTCAATGTCTTCAAAGAGGTGACGGGTCCCGACGACCACCCATGATATGGACTGTGGGGTCCTTAAACTCATACAAATTCCTGGTCACGTGGAATACGGATAATGTCACTCTTTGACCCCGTGGGAAACGTCCAGAGCGGATCCTGGTCCTCGCAGAGCACGGCAGTGAACCCGTGTGAAGCATCCAGAGCGGAGCCTGGTCCTCGCTAAGCACGGCAGTGAACCCGTGTGAAGCATCCAGAGCACATACCGGACTGTGGGGTCCTTAAACCCATGGACTACGACGTCCTTAACCTTGACCGAGATGTCTTAAAACTAACACCGGACCGCAATGTCCTTAAACTACCCACGGACCGCAATGTCCTTAAACTACCCACGGACCGCAATGTCCTTAAACTACCCACGGACCGCGATGTCCCTAAAACTAGAACAATAGAGCCCTTTCTTATGCTCTTTTGTTGGACCTAAACGGCCCCGTCTAAGTTGATCTTAGCCTTGGAGATGGTTAACGCGTCCTTAGACCCTCAAACATACTGGACTACGAATCCCCCGAATTAACTCCGGCTCAAGGGTACATCTCTGAACTCCTCTGGCATCTGTCGTTGTAATCCTTCAACGTCGTCAGAGAGGTGATGGGTCCCGACAGCCATACAGACGATGGACCACTATGTCCCTAAACTGGAACATTAGAGTCCAAACACTCTTTTGTCGGATCTAAACGATCCCGTTAAGTTGATCTTAGTCACAAAGTTAGACTAACGTATCCTTAACAAACGTTTGAGTTGATCTTAGCCTCGAGTAGGGCTGACGTGTCCTCAAACCAAACCCCCCCAAACCCAAATTTAAGATAATGCGGATTTGGACTAGTCCACGCCCTACGGGCGACGACATAACTCAGTCTCCGTAAACAATCCACGGGCAATAAAACAAACACCCACGACACGAAGTGACCATCTGGAGAAGGAGAAAGTTGTTACCGCAATGCGGTAGCGTAATTAACTGCAGGGGCTTGCGCCTGCAGGGAAGAGCGTCCCCACAATAAATAAAAAAACCCCTCAAACGAGGGGGAATCTGACGAAGTCTGCTACATCGGTCGCATCCGTTTAAACCTTCGATATATGGTGCCATAAATCAACTTGGCATCTTCGGAGAGGTGGACGGATAGCACCAATTAGCATCTGCCCCGAACCTAACGCCTCAGACGTCCCGACGTCCCGGCCGCCGTTCGGAGGGGAACATGGGCTAAGTCCAATAAATGTTTAACATGTTATTGTTCTGGCTATTGAGCCTTTATTTGGGCTTGGCCCCTTTTAATAAAGCTTCACACGAAAAGGACACGTGTCACGCTTGGCGCTAAGCGCCGGTTTATAAGCGCATTGCGCTTTCAATTTATGAGCGCATTGCGCTAGTTTAGGGGCGCGCCAGTGAGTGACACATGGCGCGCTTGGCGCCAAGCGCCAGCCCATGAGCGCAAAGTGCTACTTCAGAAGCGCAAAGCGCAAGTTGTTTCTGTGATTGACACGTGGCACGTTTTGGCGCTGAGCGCCGGTCCAAGGAGCGCAGAAACGCAGTTCATGAGTGCAAGGCACTTTCCAATAGCGCAAAGCGCATTTGATCAAATTTATGATCAGGGAACAAGTTTATGTTCTTCTTTTAAAGGAGCCTTTACCTCAAGATTCAAGAACAAAAGTTCTTATTTATAAATGGGCTCTACCGTTGTAGATCAAGGATCTGTGAATGAAGTAAATACTTCTTTTATTTTTATGATTATATCTTTTGATCTTTTTCTTTTTATCAAAGACCTTGGTCTTTTGTAGATCTGTGATCCTTTAAGAAGATAGTTCTTCTTTTTTAATGAGATGATTTCATTTTTTTTGTTTAAGAACCATTCTTTTTACCTTGAAGGAATGATCTTCTTTCAAGAGCTTGCTCTCTTTCTTTTGAGTTTTCTCAAAATTTGTAGGAGTTTTTTTCTATATGAGACTTGAAGTCTTGGGGCCTTTATATAGGGCAAGTTGATTTGTTAAATCAGTTAAAGAGATCTTTCTCTGATTGATTTGGGGACGTTTCCCCACCGTTGGATCTTTGATCCTAGGGCTTCTGTTTTACAGAAGGCAATCTTCTTATTTTTAACAAGATTGGAAAGATCTTTCCATAAAAGAATTTTAATTCTGATTAATTAATGATTTATCATTATTAGATCTCTTGATCTAACGGTGGGGAATTTTATAATTCCAGCGCTGGCGCACCAGTGCTTTGCACGTAGTGCGCTGCTCAGAGCGCAGCGCACTTTGCGCTAGCGCACCTACGTTTGACATGTGGTACGCCGCCCAGAGCGTAGCGTAGCCTGAGCTAGCGCACCCGTGTTTGACACGTGGTGCGCAGCGCGCCTAGCGCTAGCGCACACATGATGCACTGCCTAGGGCACAGCGCACCTGGCGCTAGCGCATCCATGTTTGACACGTGGCGCGCAGCGCGCCTAGCGCTGGATCTAAAGCGTTGTTTCAAAATGTTTTAACTCTCGGTTTTGAGGCATTTGTTACATTCTTTGCATGTGTAGTTTTTCCCTTCATTTTTTATTTTATTATTATTTTTTTATTTATAAGGGAGCAGGCTGTGAGCCAAAATTTTGGCGGGAACAAATGCCCCCCACTATTTTGTCCACGTAAGTACGTACGTGGGTGAAGTAGTGCAGAGTTATGCATGGCCACAGAATTAAGGGCTTAGGAGACAAGTTTAGGGTCCTTGTAGCCTAAGACTTTCTTCGTCTTCATGAGCCGTAAGGGTCTCAAGAAGGTTTTTCTCCCTACGAGTCGAGAGGATCTCGTAGGTGCAAATTCTCCCTAGAAATCGTGAGGATTTCTAAGTGTTTATTACCTCCGTGAGTCGTAAAGATCTCACTCGGGTATTTTTCCTTACGAATCGTGAGGACCCGTAAGTAGCTTCTTCACTTCAGCGGCGAATGTGGCTTTGGCAAATGTGGCCCATAGATGGTAGATGCCATTTCATCCTGAACTCTTTATAAGATAGCGATGGTTTAGGAAGCAGGTTCAGATCTGCTACCTAAGACTTTTCAACTTCATGAGCCGTGAGGGTCTCATGAAGACTTTTCTCCCTACGAGTCGAGAGGATCTCGTAGGTGTATTTTTTCCTTAGGAATCGTGAGGATTCCCAAGTGTGCTTTCTCTTGAGAGTCGTAAGGATCTCACAAGAGAATTTTCCCTCCTACAAGTCGAAAGACCCCGTAAGCGGCTATTTCCCTCCTTGTCGAGATTCGACTTTGGAGAGTGTGGCCCGTGAATAGTATGCAAGAGTCCATTTTGGACCGACTTGCAGGGCCCCAGTGCTTAGGAAACTAGTTCTTATCCCCATTACCTAAGGCTTTTCCTCACGAGTCGAAACGAATCGAGAAGTTCTCACAAAGACACTAATTTCCTCACGAGTCGAGAAGAATCGAGCAGTTCTCGCAAGAATATCCTAGCGCCACAGTTAACCTCTGCTCTTTACGACAGAGGTCTGTTAGGGTCTGTGATACTAGGGTTTTGTCCGTCGTACCGTCGCGTTGGCTGATGTATTCCTCGATAGGCAATCTTGCTGTTCGAATAGCCTTGCGACTGTCGTGTCTCTGATCCCTTTGGGGGCTAGACAAGACGTCTTCAAGCAATCCTCCTAGGCAGTTTAACCGTCGGAAGAGCAAGCATTAGGAATTTCACCATGCCGCTTTTTACTTGAGGTTTGGCTCATTTTGGAGAGCCCCGATGAGTCATAACCACTCCGCGCTGGGGTGGGATGATCTCCGATAGTCTTTCAGGTTTTATATGAGTTGCCGTCAAGACCCTGAAGCTAGGAATTTGGCCTTCGCTTCGTTTGCTGGCATTGCGTCTGTTGTATCGAGACGAATGCTGCGGTTGTTTCTAGGTTGTTGGTGAACCGTCGAGGCTTGGAACTAGGGATTTTGCCGTGGCTCCGTTTGTTTGATTGTCGCGTCTGAATCCTGCTGGAGGAAGAACGCTGTGGTGACATTTCGTCTGCTGTATCGAGACGAACGTCGAGGTGGTGACCACTCCACGCTGGTGTGGGATGATCTCCGATAGTCTTTCAGGTTTTATATGAGTTACGGTCAAAACCCTGAAGCTAGGAATTTGGCATTCGCTTCGTTTGCTTTGGTGTGTCCGAATCCTGTTGGAAGAAGGACGCTGTAGTGACATCTTGTCTGCTGTATCGAGACGAACGTCGAGGTGGTGACACTCCGCGCTGGTGTGGGATGATCTCCGATGGTCTTTCAGGTTTTATATGAGTTGCCGTCAAGACCCTGAAGCTAGGAATTTGGCCTTCGCTTCGTTTGCTTTGGCGTGTCCGAATCCTGTTGGAAGAAGGACGCTGTAGTGACATCTCGTCTGCTGTATCGAGACGAACGTCGAGGTGGTGACCATTCCGCGCTGGTGTGGGATGATCTCCGATGGTCTTTCAGGTTTTATATAAGTTGCCGTCAAGACTTTGAAGCTAGGAATTTGGCCTTCGCTTCGTTTGCTTTGGCGTGTCCGAATCCTGTTGGAAGAAGGATGCTGCAGTGATATCTTGTCTACTGTATCGAGATGAACGTCGAGGTGGTGACTACTCCGCGCTGGTGTGGGATGATCTCCGATGGTCTTTCAGGTTTTATATGAGTTGCCGTCAAGACCCTGAAGCTAGGAATTTGGCCTTCGCTTCGTTTGCTTTGGCGTGTCCGAATCCTGTTGGAAGAAGGACGCTGTAGTGACATCTCGTCTGCTGTATCGAGACGAACGTCAAGGTGGTGACCACTCCGCGCTGGTGTGGGATGATCTCCGATGGTCTTTCAGGTTTTATACGAGTTGCCGTCAAGACCATGAAGCTAGGAATTTGGCCTTCGCTTCGTTTGCTTTGGCGTGTCCGAATCCTGTTGGAAGAAGGACGCTGTAGTGACATCTCGTTTGTTGTATTAAGATGAACGTCGAGGTGGTGAACACTCCGCGCTGGTGTGGGATGATCTCCGATGGTCTTTCAGGTTTTATATGAGTTGCTGTCAAGACCCTGAAGCAAGGAATTTAGCCTTCGCTTCGTTTGCTTTGGTGTGTCCGAATCCTGTTGGAAGAAGGACGCTGTAGTGACATCTCGTCTGCTGTATCGAGACGAACATCGAGGTAGTGACCACTCCGCGCTGGTGTGGGATGATCTCCGATAATCTTTCAGGTTTTATATGAGTTGCCGTCAAGACCCTGAAGCTAAGAATTTGTCCTTCGCTTCGTTTGCTTTGGTGTGTCCGAATCCTATTGGAAGAAGGACGCTGTAGTGACATTTCGTCTGCTGTATCGAGACGAACGTCGAGGTGGTGACCACTCCGCGCTGGTGTGGGATGATCTTCGATGGTCTTTCAGGTTTTATATGAGTTGCCGTCAAGACCCTGAAGCTAGGAATTTGGCCTTCGCTTCGTTTGCTTTGGCGTGTCCGAATCCTGTTGGAAGAAGGACGCTGTAGTGACATCTCGTCTGCTGTATCAGGATGAATGTCACGGTTGTCTCTAGGTTGCTGGTGAACCGTCGAGGTTTGGAACTAGGGATTTTGCCGTGGCTCCGTTGTTTGATTGTCGCGTCTAAATCCTGCTGGAGGGAGAACGCTGTGGTGACATCTCGTCTGCTGTGTCGAGACGAACGTTTCGGTGGTGACCACTCCACGTTGGCGTGGGATGATCTCCGATAGTCTTTCAGGTTTTATATAAGTTACCGTCAAGAACCTGAAGCTAGGAATTTGGCCTTCGCTTCGTTTGCTTTCATTGCGTCTTCTGTATCGGGACGAATGTCGTGGTTGTCTTTAGGTTGCTGGTGAACTGTCGAGGTTTGGAACTAGGGATTTTGCCGTGGCTCTGTTTGGTGATGTTGCGTCTAAGTCCTGCTGGAATGAGGAGGAACGCTCTTGTGGGTCTCTAGGCTATAGATGTGGCCGTCGAGACTTGGAACTAGGTACTTTGCCATGGCTTCGTTGTTTTGACCGTGAGGTCTTTCGTTGACGTTGCATCTGCATCCTGCTAGACTGCGAGGGAATGCCGTTATTGACATTGCGTCTGCTATAACGAGACGAACGCTGAGGTGGAGCTAGTATTTTGCCGTCACTCTGCTTTGTTTCGACCGCGAGGTCTTTCGTTGACGTTGCATCTACTGTAACGAGACGAATGCTGAGGTGGAGTTGGGATTTTGCCGTCACTCTGCTTTGTTTCGACCGTGAGGTCTTTCATTGACGTTGCATCTGCATCCTACTGGACTGTGAAGGAACGCCGTTGTTGACATTGCGTCTGCTATAACGAGACGAATGCTGAGGTGGAGCCGGTATTTTGCCGTCACTCCGCTTTGTTTCGACCATGAGGTCTTTCGTTGACGTTGCATCTGCATCTACTGGACTGCGAAGGAACGCCGTTGTTGACATTGCGTCTGCTATAACGAGACGAATGCTGAGGTGGAGCTGGTATTTTGCCGTCACTCCGCTTTGTTTCGACCATGAGGTCTTTTATTGACGTTGCGTCTGCATCCTGCTGGACTGCGAAGGAACGCCTGTTGTTGACATTGCGTCTGCAATATTGCGACGAATGTCGAGATTGTCTTTAGGTTGTCTATGAACCGTCGAGATTTGGAACTAGGGACTATGCCGTGGCTCCATTTCGTTGTGTCGCTTCCTTGCCTTGCTGGCATAAGGAGGAACGCTGTCGTCGGTCTTCTGGGATGCAGATGTGACCGTTGAGACTTGGCTTTCTTTCTGATGGAGCTTGGTGGGATGATATGGTTCCCTCTTCGTTTGCGCCCCTGGATTGTATACAGGGATCGATGTGATATCACCTATAGGGCAAGAGTTTAATTTTTTTTATTATTATTTTTTTATTTCTTTCCGTGATGCTCTATCATTTCATCTTTTACATCGCGAAGGTCGCGATTGCCCAATCATTTCGGCTATTTATTTTATTTTTACTCGCTGCTTTTTATTGCGAGTTGACCAATCATTTCGGCTATTTTCCATGCATACACATTTTTTTTACTTGCTGATTTTGTTGCAAGTTGTCCCATCATTTCGGCTATTTCGTATGCATGTGTGGCTTACTAGCTTCTTGGTGCAAGCTTGGAATTAGACACCGATTTCGGCATCAGCACCGCTACAACTGGGATATTGCCAGGAGTGAATCATCATCTTCCTCTATCGATGTTGAACAAAGGTGGCTTAGCGAACAGGGTTAGGATCCTATCGAGTAAGGCTTTTGACTTCATGAGCCGTAAGGGTCTCATAAAGGTTTTTCTCCCTACGAGTCGTGAGGATCTCGTTGGTGCGTTTTCTCCTTAGGGATCGTGAGGATTCCTAAGTGTGTGCTCTCTTATAAGTCGTAAGGATCTTACAAGAGTGTTTTCTCCTTATAAGTCGAGAGGACTTAAAAGGGTTGTTCACCGTGTAGACATATCCCTAGTCACGGATGGGAGTTTGTTAGGGAAATGTTTATTCGCGCCCGTGGACTGTATACAAGGGTCAATACTGAACCGCTTGTAGGGCAGTGTTGGAGGTTGTGATGGTTTCTTAAGAACAGGTTCAGATCCCTGTAGCTTAAGACTTTCAAATCTTATGAGCCGTGAGGGTCTCACAAGAGGGTTCTCCTTACGAGTCGTGAGGATCTCGCAAGTGTAATTTCTTCCTAGGGATTATGGGGATCCCTAAATGTGTTGCTCCCTTGTGAGTCGTAAGGATCTCACGCAGATGGTTTCTCCTCACAAGGTCGAGAGGACCTTGCAAGTTTGTTTTTTTTTAAAACGAGATTGCGCCCTTTCGGCTTTTCACAAAACTCGCCGGCAGCCCTGCTGTTTTTACTCACGGAGCCTTTCGGGTTTTCATCCGTGCCCATTTTGCTTATGGGCATACCGTTTTCTTTTTTCTCTTTTGTTTATTCTAACGAGGTTGCGCCCTTTCGGGTTTTCACAAAACTCGCCGGCAGCCCTGCTGTTTTTACTCACGGAGCCCTTTCGGGTTTTCATCCGTGCCCATCTCGCTTGTGGACGTACCTTTTTTTTTTACACTACGTCAGCCTGAGAATGCCACGGGTTGGTAGTAGTTTAACGACGTTTCGGTCATCAGCTAGTTTTAGGACATAGTGGTCCATCGTTAGTTTAAGGACATTCCGGTGCGACGCCAGTTTTAGGACATAGTGGTCCACCGTCGCCGTATTTGAGGCGAATCTCTAGTTTACTGACTTTTCGGTCTATGGGGCTTTCCCTATGAATGAGCACGATGCCCCCGGCATGTCCACCTTTTTAGGGGCATAAGGTTATGGCTGGCTCACCTTCCAGTTTTCCGATAATGCGAACTTGCCTTGTTGGTATTGGTCTTCAATCCAGTTTTTGAAGACATAGTAGTCTTCGATCGGATGGCCTAATACTCGGTGGTAGGGGCAGTAATTGGGATCGTTGACTTCATTTGGCTGCAACGGACGTTTTGGATTTGGCAGATTGATGAGTCTGTTGCGCACTGCCAGCTCGAACAGCCTCCTCGTTTTATCTTGAAGAAATGTGTAAGGATGTCCTAGTCTCTCCTCGAGGGATGGGCGTGGACGCATATTGTTCTGGCGAACAACCGGCTTTGGGTTGCTCGGCTGTCGTTGAGTATTAGCGACGAAAGTCGCTTTTCCTTTCCCCTTTTCATTCCGAGGATCTGTCTTCGAAGAAGATGGTTTATGACCCATCTGGTCCATTTGGGCCAACTTGTCAATCAAGGCCTGGAAAGTAGTTGGCTTGAAGAACATCATGAATTGCGAGATGGTCGCTTGCGGATCAAGAGTGCCCACAAACATGCCTACCGCCGGTACTTCTTCGATGCGTTGTTTGCACTTCAACCATAAGTTCCGCCACCGTATTGCATATTGAACGCATGTTTCACCTGGCCTTACCCTGGCGTTGATCAATGCGGTGATCCGGGTGCGCTCGCTGGCGCTTGCAAATCGCTGGGTGAATAAAAGCTCCATTTCCACAAAAGTCTTGACGGAGTCATTCGGGAGTTCAGAGTACCATTCGAAGGCTGTTTCTGACAAGCTACCGACGAATTGACGGAGTAAAAGTTTATCATCACCCCCGGTGTTGCCGCAAAGAGCTCTGAACTGGGCGACGTGCTGGTGAGGATTGCCTGTCCCCTTGTATATGTGGAATTTAGGGATCGTATATCCCGGTGGATATTTTATTTGGTCATACCAGCTTGGATACGGTCGCCCAGTTTTGACGACTTGGCCGGCCGCATCATTCGCCTGGTGAGCTCGTATTTGCTGAGCTATATAGTCGTCCAATGCGGCCTTGGAAATGGTTTCCTCCTTGGCTGTTGAGTGAGCCGGAGGAGGATTAGATGTCTCCCCTCTATCGTCTTCAACAATGATCGGAGGGTCTTCAGCTGGAGGATCCGGCTGTAACATCATTCCTACCATGTCTTGGAAGAAAAGCGCCATTTGTTTTATGTTGGTAGCTTGTTCCGCTGCTTCTCTGTCCTTCTTTTCGAGGACTCTGCGTAGGAAGTTAGCATCGGTTTCTTGTTCATGACGCTGTTCTGATGATGTCTCTGGGCTTTCTTTTGGCCCGGTGAGAGCGGCCATTGCAGTTAGCATCTCCTGAAGCTTCTGCTGTTGTTGTTCTTGAGCCCTTGTTATTGATCGAGTGAGCGGTTGGTGACCTGTAGAAGCGCGGCTTTCCTCTTTTCCGGAAGCCATATAAACAGTATGCACGATTATGCCCCCAGACTTGGGGCGTTTGGGCTCGGCGTCTTTATGGTCTGCTGTAGTCACAGGGCCTTTCTCTGGCCTCCTTTTCTTTTGAGCAGTTGACGTTGAGGGGGCCGTTGCAGCGGGCCCAGGCAGTTGTCGTCCTTTGTGGCTTGCTAGGACGGCCCTCTTCCTGCTGAACCTTCAGCTTCTTCTGTCGGCGAAGATAGTCTTGATCGATCACTGATTCTTGGACACGTCGCCAGACTTTGTAAACTTTGGAGGACAACCGCTGAGGGGGCTATTCCGGCTTTGCTTCTGTAACATTCTCCACCGGTGGCGGAGATCTTTTTAGTACAGCGGTAGGAGAGTTCCTGCGCACCTTGTTCAACAATTCAAAGCTGTTCCCGGTTGGAACAGCAGCACTGACTTCAACCGTTGGGGCTGGTGGAGTTAGCCCAGAGGGGGAGTTGCCCCCCCAGCTTTCCTTACTCGGCGCCAGTGGTGACGTCGAGCGTGCCGAGCTGCTGGATTGATTCAGCGATGGGGATGGCTTCGTCGTGCCCCCTGTTTTGGAGAAGGGCTGTTGCCGGCGTCAGCCTCTTGAAGACTGATGTTCGTTGAGTAGCAGCATCTAATCTGTCAAAGACAGACTTTTGAGCAGGAACGGGAGCCGGAGTGGGAGCCGGAACAGTCAGTTTTGTGAAGACCGACCCTTTGGCGGGGGAAGCTGCCTTGACGACTTCAGGAGCAGGGATGGATATCCTCTTCGGAACAACCTTTTCTGGGATTGCAGGCTTCATCACGGGCCTATATGAATTTTGGCCCAATCTGGCGAGGACTGAGGCGCTGGAGCTGGACGACCCGTTGAGAGGGGCCGCGGTAGTAGCAAGCCGATCAAAGACCGACTTCTTGGGAGTTTCTGGTGTTGGTACGGGGGTGCTGAAGCTCATCGGTGGGAGCATGGTCCCAAAGAACAATCCGGTGGTGGCCTGAGTCACCTGATCTACCGGCATCGTGAACAAGGAGGTCGCTTGAGGCCCGTAAGCTATGCCTCCAGATGAGGCGGAGCGTGGGTTGCAATTGCAGTTGGAACACTTTGCGCAAGTGGACGCCATTGATCCTTCGCTTTCTGCACCGAGCAAAACGCCAAATCTTAGTATCTCGAACCCAATGGCAACCATTAGCAAACCGCGATTGGTTCGCGAACATGACACACGATGTGTGGAGTGGAAAAAGGAAAAGGTCCCACCGGGCGTGCCAGAATCTGTCCCCCTCCGAACACGGAGACGCGACCGCGCAGGTCCGTCTTTGTTGAAGTTCGGGGCAGATGCTAATTGGTGTTATCCGTCCACCTCTTCGAAGATGCCAAGTTGATTTATGACACCATGTATCAAAGGTTTAAACGGATGCGGCCGATGTAGCAGACTTCGTCAGATTCTCACTCGTTTGAGGGGTTTTTGATTGTGGGGACGCTTTTCCCTGCAGGCGCAAGCCCCCGCAGTTAATTATGCTACCGCATCGCGGTAACAACTTTCTCCTTCTCCAGATGGTCACTTCGTGTCGTGGGTGTTTGTTTTGTTTGTGGTTGCCCGTGGATTGTATACGGAGACTAATTTATGTTGTCGCCCGAAGGGCGTGGATTAGTACAAATCCGTATCTTCTTAGATTTGGGTTTTGGTTTGGGTTTAAGGATACGTTAATCTCATTTGAGACTAAAATCAACTTAAACGTTAGTTAAGGATACGTTAGTCTAGTTTTAGACTAAGATCAACTTAACGCTTGTTAAGGATACGTCAGTCTAATTTTACCCTGAGATCAACTTAACGGGATCGTTTAGATCCAACAAAAGAGCATTTAGGCTCTGTTGTTTAGTTTAGAGACATTGCGGTCGATTAGTTTAAAGACATTACGGTCCATTGTTAGTTTAAAGACATCTCGGTCCATTGTTAGTTTAAAGACATTGCGGTCGAGGTTAAGGACATCATAGTCCGTGAGTTTAAGGACCTCACAGTCCAATATTAGTTTAAAGACATCACGGTCGAGGTTAAGGACATCGTAGTCCATGGGTTTAAGGATCCCACAGTCCGATGTTAGTTTAAAGACATCACGGTCAAGGTTAAGGACATTATAGTCCATGGGTTTAAGGACCCCACAGTCCGATGTTAGTTTAAATACATCACGGTCAAGGTTAAGGACATCATAGTCCATGAGTTTAAGGACCCCACAGTCCAATGTTAGTTTAAAGACATCACGGTCGAGGTTAAGGACGTCATAGTCCATGAGTTTAAGAACCCCACAGTCTAATATTAGTTTAAAGACATCACGGTCGAGGTTAAGGACATCATAGTCCATGAGTTTAAGGACCCCACAGTCCATAGAAATGTGTGGTCGCCGGGACCCGTCACCTCTCTGAAAACGTTGAAGGATTACAATGATAAATATCAGAGGAGTAACGAGATGTACCCTCAAACCAGTATGAATTATTTGAAAGATCTGTAGCCCAGTTTGGGACTAAGATCTGTTGAATATTTGTGAGCAGATGTGCTCAGTTCAATATAAGTTGAGGACTTATGTCCAATATTGGGCTAAGTCCAATATAAGTCGACGACCTAGCCCGATCATTTCTTCGTCGAAACCATCGCTAGAGTCCAGGATCCGATGATCACAGCGGAGGGACGTCATCACGGAGCTAAGGAAGTGGAGGACCGGATCTACAAAGGTTGTAGTCACTTTCCTTTTTAGTTAAAGTTGTTAACTTGCATTCTTTCGCCTTACCTCTAGTCAACGATCCGTATTAGGGTTTCTCGGCACATAGAAAATTTTGAATTGGCCATGTTTGATCTGTTGTGAAACCTCATGGGTGTGCCTAGGAACCCTACAGTGGTATCAGAGACTAGCTAGAGCCTTAGGCGATGCGTAGACGATGTTAAAAGTCCGATCGAACCCGAAACCCTAATCCAAGACCTTTCTCTGTACATTTTTTCAAAACTGGGTTTTTTCCAAATTAAAAATATGCAGAAAAATCAGCAGGCTTTTCTAAGAAATACTGTGCAAAACGAGAACCTAACTCAACTAAACCGCCGCGGAACCGCGGCAGTAGCCTGGCTCGCGCGGCGGTTCCGCGGCCGTACGGTCGCTTCTTCCATTAAATTTTGCACAGTAATTCCTATCTTTTGGTGCTGTATTTTCTGGTAATTTTTAAATTCTACTCAAGAGTTGAGTATTTTGGGTTGTATTGGGAGTTCGTAGATTTGATCGGATTATCAAACTTTGTCTATGTCCTTTTCCGGGTATTTTTAGAACATGTTAAAAAGTTCGACCGGATAAAAATACCCACTTTTTCCCCTGCCGGAAAATTTCCAATTGTTGGATTTTTCCGTAGTTTAATGACGTTCTAAGTAGTGCAAGTAACGCAATGGTCCCTCTAGAAGACAACAAACCTTAACTCGATTATGTGACCGTCTTGAACTGCCCTTTGAACCTTAGGGTTTGGGGCAGTACGGCGTGCCACATGTGAGGCGTTGGCTTGACCCTTCTACGGCTGGACCGTTGGTACTGAGGCATGAAGTGAATGTTTTTAAACTTGTTTCATATGTTGAGCTGTTTCGGGAAAACTTGGGTGTTCGATTGTTCGATCGGAAAGTTTGACATTTTCTATTTATCCGGAATGTGATACAATAATTGGAATTCACAAGTAGTTATGAGATAACTGAATGAATGTTATAAATCTAGCGGTTTAGTCTCACTTGATCGGTTGCCACGGAATTTTGATGTGATCAAAAGTCCGTCGCAATCACGTAGCGTACGCGGATACTCGCCGGGTAAACTTAATAGACAGCCTCACTCCATAGCCCCGACCAAGTGACTGTAGGAGAACCCCGTCGCCGAAAGCATCCGTTCGGGTGCTCGCGGCAGCGGTGTTCCGCCTTGGTGCACTTCGTCGGCGGCATCGGGGGTGCATCCGTTTACTAAAGTTTACGACGAGCATTCGATCAGGATGTCAGGAATCTTGTTGAATTGCCCGACTTGATATTGAAAAGAGTTTTCGATAATGAGACTAAAATGCGGGTTTATAATTGTTAGGCATGCGATGTCTAAGGAATTCATTTGATTAGGCATGCGATGTCTAAAGAGTTTGTGGATTCCAACTGTTGTAGTTTTACACTTTTTTTTCTGCGACCGTAAGTGTAATATGCGATATCGCCGGTTTCGTTGCTATATGTCAACGACAATTGGGATACGCATGTTTACTTACGTTGATGACATGTGATGTTATGTGTTGCTGGATATGTTATATTGGATCGTCGTGTTTGAATAGCCGGGTTTTTTTATGTGAGATGAGTGTTTTTCTTTTTCATTCATGTAAAAACTTGTATGTAATATTCTTTTATTAGGGCACTTCCAGGTTGCGGAAGATATCACCGTTGATGTATATTATTTACTTTTCCGCATTAGGATAGACCCAAGGAGGGGAGCATAAGTAACCGGGTTCTAGGGTCCAGTGGGAGATCATCTCGAGGAGTCGAGTCCGGGTCTCCTAACCCTAGAATTGGTAGGGTTGCTTGCCGCTCTCGTAGGGGTCTAGGAGTGTGGGATTGGTTATTCATCGCGACCGTGGAATCCGTGTTTTATACTGGCTCGTATTAAAAACACGGACGTCCTAGTATATCCAATATTTCATATGATATTTTCTGCTGCGTTATCTGTGATGTGATCATGTGATATGTTCAGATAGATATTATATATAGTATATATGATATATTATATAGACGTTGCTTATGTTTTACACCCGTGCTAGCCCTGCCTCGCTCTGGCGTTAGTTACCTAACCTAACGGTGCAGACGGGACATCGAGGCGAATGCGGATGGCATAAGCGTACGTTATATTGATCTGTGATGTTTAGGTGGACTTATATGATGGGACATTCATTAATGTGATTAATGAAAGAAAATAAACCTAAAAAATGTTGTGGAATCGAATTTCAAAAATAAAACAGGTAGTTACAGTTCTTGCTTTGCATCGCGGTGTTCCTTGTAGAACATCCTGCACCTTATTCGATGAGGAAAGGGCCGACGATCCCTTCACCGGGAGTGACCCCTTTAGCGATAACTGGTAGATGCTACAACCCTCGATTTGTCTTTTGATTGCTTCTATAGTTTCTGCTTTGCACAGTGATATATATGATATATCCCGCACCTCATTCGACGAGGAAAGGGCCGACGATCCCTTCGCCGGGAGTGACCCCTTTAGCAAAACTAGAAAAGCCTCAAAAACACTCCATTTAAAAATCATTTGATTCCGCAACGAGATCAAGTTCAAAGCGTTAAAGGTTTTTTTAAAAACCAGCCGCAACCCTCCGTCATTTTAGGAAGTAGAGTACTTAGTATTCGTGCTGTGTTTGTTGACCATAGTCAAGGCACAGTGTACGGTAGCTAAGTGATGTCTTCCTACACCGCATATGATGCGATTAGTTAGGATAGTCGTGTGACTTTGTTGACCTTAGTTAAGGGTCATGTGGGCGGGTCTAATTAATTACGAAATGACGGATAGAACTTGACTAGTACTTATGATTTGTTGACCATAGTTAAGGTCATAAGTACTAGGGGTAAAAATCTTCATCGGGAGTTTCAAGTGTTGAAATTTGCAATGAGATTGCATACCTTCTATGTGATAGTTGGATCCCGATACCCACTGCGAGTAATTGTTACTCATGGGAGAGTTTTGCACTTTATAATTAGCCGATCAAGTAGGTGTCTAGAAAGGTGTCAACGGGGTTACGCCTATGGGAAAACGAGGTTTACTGTAATTAGGTCCGTGCGAAAGCACGGGGAACCTCCCTCAAAGTACCGACACTGGCCTGGCTGAAAGATTGGCGAACTTGTAGAGTGTAATTAATCCCGGCTAGTCTTTCCTTTTAGGGTTTGAAGGAAGATTTGATAAAAACAGTGGGAGCCATCCTGATTAGATAAAATAAATAACTAATCTAATTTTGCAAGAGCGCACGCAGAGTGTTTTCTTCTCTCTCTCTCTCTCTCTCCAGGTAGCGACCATATCACGCCTTAATCAAGATAATAATATGGATGTATTAACTGAACCCGCTTATTATACTGAGCTGGGGAACGTTGGTCCCGCTCCAACTTATAATTGTTATAAGACCGAGCAGGAAATAGGGGAATACCAGGATTCCCATGCCACCCAAACGAAGAAAGTGCATATGATGCATCTCCTTCGGGTGTGTTCATTATAAAGAACTGTTTCTCAGTGTCCTCTACGTCCTAGGTATTAGATACCGGATCAGGATCCCGCAAATGTAATCTGTTACATGGGCTACAGAAAGGTAGAGAACTGAGAACGGGTGATAAGTTTCATGAGACAGAAAACGATGCAAGTGTTGCAGCCAGGTCTGTTGGTCACTGTCACCCTGTATTACAAATACATTGATTCTGAACAAATGCTATTAGATACCGAACCTGATATACAAAATCATATCAATCTCTTTATTTATTAAAGAAGGATATAATTTTGTATTCATGGATAATGTTTTGAACATTTCCTATTTCAAAAGTTGATCGGTTTAGGCACGTTATCTAAAAGCATTGACGTTCTAAATCAAACTACAGTTCCTAGTATACAGAACACACACAAGAGGAAGAGTTCAGAAATGAACGAATCCTTCTTGATGCATTATAGACTAGGTCATATCAATGCGACCCGACTGGCTGAAGTTACATTTAGATGCATATTTAAATCAGTTTGAATTTACATCTTGTGAAACTTGTCAGTCATGTCACAAAGATTAGATGACCATAGCTCTGTTTATTGGAAACAGAGAAAGAGTTAGTAAATTCTTGGGATTGATACATGATGATGTATGTAAGGTCTCCTGTCTACACATGCCAGGATTGGTTCTTTGTACTTCATTACATTCTCTGATAGTCTCTCAATATTCAGCCATATGTTCCTGTTGAAACATAAGTCCGAACCTTTTGAGATATTCACAGAATATAAGTTAGAAGTAGAGAACCAAAATACGGGTATAAGTATTATGTCCTATGATAAGATCAGGGAGGAGAATACTTGTGCATGGCATTCCTGGACTATTCTAAAGGAGAATGAGATTCTTTCAGTGTTACTCCTCTGAATGCACCACAGCACAACGGTGTATCGGGATGGAGCAATCGCACCATATTGGATATAGTGTGCTCTATGATGAGTACTACTGAGTTACCTATTTTCTTTTTGGGGTTGTGCACTTGAGAAGCTGCATATCTATTGAATAGTATTCAAATCAAATCAGTGCCTACCACTCCATATAAGATATGGTATGGGAATAGCCTATCTCTTAAGTAAGTTAAGATTTGGGATTGTCCGGCCTATGTCAAAAGCAAAATCCGGACAAGATCATGGCAAGGTCAGTTCTGTAGAACTGGAAAGGTTCCAGCTATACAAAACTGCAGCTGATGATTTGACAGAACCAAAGGATTCAATAGTTCCCGACGAACCTCAGCCTCTCTGCCGATCTGGTAGGGTTTCTCATCCGCCTGAGAGATACTTCGGTTTCTCGATGACAGTAGGAGCGAGGAATACATCATGAGATGATAACCCAACTAGTTTCGAGCAGGCCATCGAGAGTAGGGACTCTATAAGAATGGCTGGATGCTTAGCAATCTGAGATGGAATCCATGTACACCAACAAAGTATGGACTTTGGTTGCTATATCTGAAGGGTTAAATCCCCATCAGGAGCAAGTATATCTTGAGAAGATTACTTGGTGTAGATGGAAAAGTTGAGACTTTCAAAGCTAGACTTGTTGAAGGTTTTCGTCATCAACCAGGCATGGATAATGATGAAACCTTTTCCAGGGACTATGCTTAAGTCCATCCAGATCCTACTTGCCATTGCTACATACCATGACTACGATATCTGGTGGTTGGGTGCCATGACTACTTTTCTAAATAATGATTTAGAAGAGAACGTCAATAAGAACACAGCCAGAGGGCTTCGTAAATAGTGGGAGCAGCGGAAACATATACAAGTTGCTTTACATAATAAAGCAGACATCGCGGAGTTGGAACGTCTGTTTTGATGTGATAGTCAAAATGTTTGACTTCATCAAAATGGTAGATGAAGCTTGTATATACAAAAAAGGTAGTAGGGAGTATGGTGGTGATCCTCGTAGAGTACGTAGATGACATACTCTTGATAGGAAAAGAGTTTCTTATGCTACGAACGGCCAATCTCCTCTTATCACAAGGATTCTCCAAATAGAATAAAGGTGAATCACTGGAAAGGTTCCAGGGTGATAAGGACGACTGAATTGTCAGTAGCAAGCATTGTCTTTACCCTCAGTAGAGGGACGGTATGTTGGAAGAGTTCCAAGCTAGATACCGTGGCAAACTAGACGATAAAGGCTGGTAACATCGCTATTAGAGATACTACCAAAGAGGCAGTTTGGGTGTATATTGGTTCATAAGATGAACTAGGTTCCTACCATTGTATGACAATGGAAGTGTGGTTTTGGCCCAGGAACCCTGGTCCCATCAATGACCCAGACATATTCTGAGGCAGCATCACCTGATCATGGAGATAGATGATCTCCAGGGTGATCGAGGTTAGGAGAGTAGACTCAGAGGACAACACGGCAGATCCACTCACAAAGGCTTTTTCCCAGAGAGGGACTCATATGGGATGGTTGAGTATGTGATACTGCAACCACTGCTACAGATGGCCCTAGTGCAAGTGGGAGATTGTTAGTTATATGTATGCCCTAGAGGCCATACTGTGCATTGGATGTATATTGTAATGGATGCTGGGACATATATAGGTAGGACTTTCTTGCTCGACATGATAGTACGCTATCTGGTTGCTCTTTATCTTAACATGTATACTTTCTGTCTCTCTGTTACATGTTGATAAAGCCCTTAGGATGAGTACTCGACTTCCAGGACTATGATGTAGATCATACTAGTGGGGCCTGGGTAGTCCATGAGTACATCCTTCAATATTCCTAGTCGTGGGAATATCGAGACGGGGCATCGATATTCCAGAGTAGACTAGTGCATATCTTCTCGACCCATGTGATGGGCGATGGATGATCCCATATCCATTGGTGTTTGACATCAGAGATGGTATGCGGGTGCTCAGTGGAGACTGGGTACACTGAACGGATTCGCCGAGAACTCCCAGATGGTATTATACCTCACGTCAGATGGCAGTTCTCTGGTGACACTGGTACAACTTAATCTGTTGACCCGAGATCGTCATAGAGTCTTGTGTGTCTCCCACTGTGCTTTGATTTCCACCCTACCACGGCTCTACTGAGTCGTGCAAACAGGTGGTTTTTGGGTACAGTCCCGATTCACATGGAGGCAATGAGCGATAGGAGGGGATTCGTCTCTCCCGGTATTGGGGGTTGATGTTGCGCTATGCACGACTGGCCATAACTGGAAATCCCTGGCCAGGGTTGCAGTGATCTACTAGTAAGTGTTATCAGTAGTTTCATGCTATGTTATGGACCTTATATCGGCATGACTTATCAAGCTACTGGGGTCTGACGTTTACCACCCCTAGGCGAGATATGCGACATATCATACGAACAGACCGGACTGTACGGTAAGTGTTACTGGTTGGATTCACAGGAGTGTGAGCGGGCTTGCTCGTCGATCTTCTGATCGCTCAATACCCGGGTGGCCGTTATGTTTAGCAGACCGCTAGCGGCTTGTGGGTGATTGATATGATCATCATCTGCTGCCGGCGTATTGACGAGTCTTTAGAGTCCTATACAGAGGTTTCCTGGCTCAAGCAAAACGAAATAGGAGCGCATATGAGATATGTGCGGGACCGAGAATAATGCCTGTATGTGATACCGCATTCTATTCTCGCGATGAATGTATCGATTGGTTGTATGCGATATAACCTAGTTATCGAATCGAGGATTGATTCGATAAGTCGATACATTGGATATTAGTCGGTCATATGCGATATGACCGGATCGTTAAATCAAGTGTTGATTTAATGATTTAATGTATAATTATATATTAGATATATTACTTTATATTAACTAGTATTTGTTCACTTAAGATGGATTTTCTCACTTGATGTGCACATTGTATATATGATATAGTTTTGTGCACTAGTTTGTATCATGTTTGATGATACATGCAACCTTGGGTGTGTGTATGCTATACACCATGTTTAGTTAATGGTTAGGGTTTCCATTGCTTTATTTATTCATCTATTTTTTTTGGTTAAGAGATAAAACTAAATGGTTTCTTTTGTTTTATGCTAGAAGTCTCTTGATGCTTCATGCATCTTTGACAAAGTGACCACTTTGTCTTTATCCCTTAACATAACCATTCAACTAAACCATAGTTTATTCTCTACACTCAACCATGGTTGCAAAATGATAAGAATCACTTTATTTTCTTTTATTGATAATTCTTATCATATTCTTTTTCTACTTCTTCTTCTTCTTCAAGAAGAAGAAACTATGTTACCTCTAATGGTGTCATGAGTAAAAAGAGTGAGAAATCCAATTCTAAAGTGAACCCACTTCCTATTTCTTCATCCTCTACCACTTGCCACGTAGTATAGGGTGTTTTATTCACAAGTTTCATGACTTGGTGAAGTTGGAGCTTGATCTTGAGTTGCCTCGACGTAGATCATCTTCGGCATCGAAGTCGACGACCTAGCCCGATCATTTCTTCGTCGAAACCATCGCTAGAGTCCGGGATCCGATGATCGCAGCGGAGGGACGTCATCACGGAGCTAAGGAAGTGGAGGACCGGATCTTCAAAGGTTGTAGTCACTTTCCTTTTTAGTTAAAGTTGTTAACTTGCATTCTTTCGCCTTACCTCTAGTCAACGATCCGTATTAGGGTTTCTCGGTACATAGAAAATTTTGAATTGGCCATGTTTGATCTGTTGTGAAACCTCATGAGTGTGCCTAGGAACCCTACAGTTTCCCCACCGTTGGATCTTTGATCCTAGGGCTTCTGTTTTTCAGAAGGCAATCTTCTTGTTTTTAACAAGATTGGAAAGATCTTTCCATAACAGAATTTTAATTCTGATTAATTAACGATTTATCATTATTAGATCTCTTGATCTATCGGTGGGGAATTTTATAATTCCAGCGCTGGCGCACCCGTGCTTTGCACGTGGTGTGCTGCTCAGAGCGAAGCGCACTTTGCGCTAGCGCACCTACGTTTGACACTTGGTGCGCCGCCCAGAGTGCAGCGCAGCCTGCGCTAGCGCACCCGTGTTTGACACGTGGTGCGCAGCGCGCCTAGCGCTAGCGCACACATGGTACACTACCTAGGGAGCAGTGCACCTGGCGCTAGCGCATCCGTGTTTGACACGTGGCGCGCAGCGCGCCTAGCGCTGGATCTGAAGCATTGCTTCACAATGTTTTAACTCTTGGTTTTGAGGCTTTTGTTACATTCTTTGCATGTGGAGTTTTTCCCTTCATTTTTTATTCTATTATTTTTTTTTATTTATAAGGGAGTAGGCTGTGAGCCAAAATTTTGGCGGGAACAGACATCTCGGTCCATCTATAGTTTAAGGACATCTCGGTCCAGTTTAGAGACATCATAGTCTATAAGGTTTAAGGACGTCGTAGTCCATGAGTTTAAGGACCCCACAGTCCGGTTTAGAGACATCGTAGTCTATAATGTTTAAGGACATCGTAGTCCATGGGCTTAAGGACCCCACAGTCCGGTTTAGAGACATCGTAGTCTATAAGGTTTAAGGACATCGTAGTCCATGAGTTTAAGGACCCCACAGTCCGTGAGATGTGTGGTTGTCGGGACCCGTCATCTCTCTGAAGACGTTGAAGGATTGCAACGACAGATATCAGAGGAGTAAAGAGATGTACCCTTGAACCGGTGTGAATTGATTGGAAGATCTGTAGTCCAGTTTGGGACTAAGATCTGTTGAATATTTGTGAGCAGATGGGGCTCAGTTCAATATAAGTTGAGTACTTATGTCCAGAATTGGGCTAAGTCCAATTAGAATGTTTAACATTTTTAATTCTGGCTATTGAGCCTTTACTTGGGCTTGGCCCTTTTAGCAATGCTGAACATTAGGTCCTGACAATTTTTGTCTTGTATTGAATGCATAGCATTCATCAGAACAAAGTGTGTTCTGACAGTGCGCCACGTGGCGCGTCAGGCGCTTTGCGCCAATTAAAGAGCGCATTGCGCTTCTGTCAGGTAGCGCACACGAAGGTGACACGTGTCGCGCTTAGCGCTAAGCGCTAGTTTATTAGCGCATTGCGCTTTCCGTTTATGAGCGCTTTGCGCTGATTTAGGGGCGCGCCAATGAGTGACACGTGGCGCGCTTGGCGCCAAGCGCCAGCCCATGAGCGCAGAGCGCTACTTCAGAAGCGCAAAGCGCAAGTTGTTTCTGTGATTGACACGTGGCACGTTTTGGCGCTGAGCATCGGTCCAAGGAGCGCAAAAGCGCAGTTCATGAGTGGAAGGCACTGTTCTGTAGCGCAAACCGCATCTGATCAAATTTATGATCAGAGAACAAGTTTATGTTCTTCTTTTAAAGGAGGCTTTGCCTCAAGATTCAAGAACAAAAGTTCTTGTTTATAAAAGGGCTCTGCCTTTGTAGATCAAGGATCTGTGAATGAAGTAAATGTTTCTTTTATTTTTATGATTAGATCTTTTGATCTTTTTCTTTTTATTAAAGACCTTGGTCTTTTGTAGATCTGTGATCCTTTAAGAAGATAGTTCTTCTCTTTTAATGAGATAATTTCATCTCTGTTGTTCAAGAATTAATTCTTTACCTTGAAAAAATGATCTTCTTTTTCTAAGAGCTTGCCCTTCTTTCTCTTTAAGTTTTTCTCAAAATTTGCAGGGGGGTTTCTCTATATGAGACTTGAAGTCTTGGGGCCTTTATATATGGCCAATTGATTTGTTAAATTAGTTTTAAGAGATCTTTCTCTGATTGATTTGGGTATATTTCTCACCGTTGGATCTTTGATCCTATAGCTTCTGCTTTGCAGAAGATAATTTTCTTGTTTTAATAAGATTGGAAAGATCTTTCCATAATAGAATTTTAATTCTGATTAATTAATAATTTATTATTATTAGATCTTTTGATCTAACGGTGGGGAATTTTTAATTCTAGCGCTGGCACACCTTGCGCTAGCACACCTACGTTCGACACGTGGCGCGCAACGCAGAGCGCAGCGTGACTGCGCTAGCGCACCCGTGTTTGACACGTGGCGCACAGCGCAGCGCGACTGCGCTAGCGCACCCGTGTTTGACACGTGGCGCGCAGCGCGCCTGGTTTTGGATTTGAAGCGTTGCTTCAATTTTCAAATTTTGAATTTTAAGACAGAGCTTTGCTCTGATTGGAGGAAACAATTAAGAGTTTAACTCTTCTAAATAAGAACTTAGTTCTTCCTTTGGTTGAAGATCTGCAGAAGCAGATCTCCCCACAAGTTGAGATTTTAATTCTCAACGGGGAGATTCTGCCATACAGATCCAAAATTTAGAGGGAGAATTGAGTTTAGGGAATTTAATTCCCCCAAATTCTTAGGAATTTAATTCCTCCAAACGTAACTAGGGTTTAACCCTACATAAGAATTTAATTCTTCCATATACATAGGAATTTAATTCCTCAAAACAGAATTAGGGTTTAACCCTACCAAAGAATTTAATTCTCAAACAAAGGACTTAAATTATCCATGCTCGTAAATCTGGTCACGTGGCAACACATGACCCTTCCTTTAATGATCAGAAAAGAACGAATGAGTTATGGTCACGTGCCCCCACGTGACCCTCAAACAGACTCCTCAAAATGAGAAAGAAAAAGCTTGGAGGCAATACCTCACGTGCCCCCACGTGACCGTCAAACAGACTCCTTAAAATGAGAAAGAAAAAGCTTGGAGGCAATGCTTCACGTGTTCACACGTGACCCTCAAAACTAAAGGGAATAAGGCCAAAGGCAATACTGATTTAGGGCGCCTCACGTGTCCCCACGTGACCCCTGACTAACACCTTTTTAAAAAGGGTAAATGAGGGAAAACAGAGAAATTAATACTCAATACATGAGCACTATCACGTGCCCACACGTGATGATTACAAAGATTAAGTGTTTAACACTTATTGGCGGCTTTTGAGAGTAAAATAAAGGAAGTCTGGCCCAATTCTCTGGCGCCTCATGTGACTCTACGTGACTGCTTCATTTTTAGTGTTCAACACTATTTTGAGTGTTCTGTCCTTAGTGTTTAACACTATTTTCAGCACATCACGTGGGAGCACGTGATCGCCAAATATCCTCTAGTGTTTAACACTATTTTAAATCCAAGTTTAGCCCAAATTGGCTAAATTTTCCAGAGGTAAATCTCCCATTCAAATGAACCTTAAAATCCAGAGCTATAATGAATGGTTAGTGCTCAGCCAAAGACAAAATGTTGTCAGAGCCCCCAGACCCCTGTTTAGCATTGCTAAATAATGGGGAGGTTGAACCTACACAAATGTTCAACAGTCCAACAAAGAGCCAACATCTCAAACCTAATTGGACTTAGCCCAAGTTGGCCATTAGTCCTCAATTCAGATTTAACTGAGCCAATGTACTCATAATCTAATTAATTGATATTAGTTCCAAATTGGACTACAGATTTCCCAATCAACTTTGGTTCAAGGGTACATCTCTTCACTCCTTTGATATTTGTTGTTGTAATCCTTCAATGTCTTCAGAGAGGTGATGGGTCCCGATAACCAATCATTCCATGGACTGTGGGGTCCTTAAGCCGATGGACTATGATGTCCTTAAACTTTATAGACTATGATGTTTTTAAACTACGGACTGTGGGGTCGTTAAGCCCATGGACTATGATGTCCTGAACCTCGGACTGTGGGGTCCCTTTAAACCCATGGACTATGATGTCCTTAACCTTGGACCAAAACGTTCTTAAACTAACAATGAACCACCATGTCCTTAAACTAGTAATCGACCGCAATCTCCCTAAACTAAATAATAGAGCCCAAATGCTCTTTTGTTGGATCTAAACGATCCCGTTAAGTTGATCTTAGTCTAAAACTAGACTAACATATCCTTAACAAACGTTTAAGTTGATCTTAGTCTCAAATGAGACTAACGTATCCTTAAACCCAACCCCAAACCCAAATCTAAGAAAATACGGATTTGGACTAATCCACGCCCTACGGGCGACAACATAAATTAGTCTCCGTATACAATCCATGGGCAACCAAAAACAAAACAAACACCCATGACACGAAGTGACCATCTGGAGAAGCAGAAAGTGGTTACCGCGATGCGATAGCATAATTAACTGCAGGGGCTTGCGCCTGCAAGGAAGAGCGTCCCCACAATCAAAAACCCCTCAACTGAGGGGGAATCTGACGAAGTCTGCTACATCGGCCGCATCCGTTTAAACCTTCGATACATGGTGTCATAAATCAACTTGTCATCTTCGGAGAGGTGGACGGATAGCACCAATTAGCATCTGCCCCGAAATTCAGACAAGACGGACCTGCGTGGTCGCGTCTCCGTTTTCGGCGGGGAACAGATTCTGGCACGTCTGATGGGACCTCTTCCTCTTTCCACTCCACACTTCGTGTGTCGTGATTCGCGAACGAATCGCGGTTTAATATGGTTGCCCTTGGGTTCGAGGTACTAAGATTTGGTTTTGCTCTCGTGCAGAAAAAAGAGATAGCCTCCAACTGCTCCAGCTACAACTGCAACTCACGTTCCACCTCATCTGGAGGTGTAACCTATGGGCCCCAAGCGGCCTCCCTGTTCAAAATGCCAGTGGAACAAGTAACTCAGGCCACCACTGGGCTGTTCTTTGGACCATGATCCCACCTATGAGCTTCAGTGCCCCGCTGCTGTCATAAGAAGCCCCAAAGAAGTCGGTCTTTGATCGACTTACCACTGCCGCGGCCCCTCTCGACGGGTTGCCCAACTCCACTGCCTCAGTTTTCAACAGACTGGGCCAGAACGCCAACAAGCCCGCGATAGCTGAAGCAGCCATCCCAAAGCGGATAGCCATCCCGGCTCAAGCGAACGAAATTATCAGAGAAGCTTTTTCTGCCAAGAAGTCAGTCTTCACAAGGCTGGCCGTTCCGGCTCCCGCTCCAGGCGAAGTCCTCAAAGCTGCTTCCCCCGCCCAGAGGTCTGTCTTTGACAGATTGGACATCGCTTCTCAACGGGCATCGGTCTTTAAGAGGCTGACGCCGGTGACAACCCTTCTTCGCCAACACAGGGGGCATGAGGAAGTCACCCCTACAGCTGAGACAATCCCATCCACACGACATGCTCGCCGTCGCCACTGACGCCGAGTAAGGAAGGCTAGGGGCAGCTCCCCGTCTGGACTAACTCCGCCAGCTCCCATGGTGGAAATCAATGCTGTTGTTCCAACTGGGAACAACTTTGAACCGCTTAGGAGGGATCGCAAGAACTCTCCGACTGCCATGCTGAAAAGATCTCCTCCACCTATTGAGATTGCTACAGAAAAGAAGCCGGAGCAGTCCCCTCAGCGTCTTTCTTCCAAAATTTACAAAATCTGGCGACAGGTCCAGGAATCGGTGATTGACCAGGACTACTCTTGCCGACCAAAGAAGATTAAAGCTCGGCAAGAAGAGAGCCGTCCCGTGGCACTACAGAAGATGTCATCCGTCTGGGTGCCCGTTGCAACGGCTCCCTCAACGTCAACCGCTCATAAGAGAAGGAGGTCGGAGAAAGCCCCTGTGACCGCGGCGAACCGCAAAGACGCTGAGTCTAAACGCCCCAAGTCTGGGGGCATGGTAACACATACCGTTTATATGGCTTCCGAAAAAGAGGAAAGCCGTGCCTCTACGGGTCATCGACCGCTTACCCGATCGATAACAAAGGCTCAGGAGTAACAGCAGCAAAAACTTCAGGAGATGCTAACTGCAATGGCCACACTCACTGGGACGAAAGAAAATCCAGAGACCTCGGAGCAGCGCCGTGAGCAGGAAACTGATGCCGAATTCCTTCGGAGAATGCTCGAGAGGAAAGAAAAAGAGGCCGTGGAACAGGCGGCCAAGATAAAACGAATGGCTCTTTTGTTCCAAGACATGGCTGGTATGATATTACAGCCGGAACCTCCAGCTGAGGACCCCCCGATTATCATTGAAGATGACAGAGGAGAGACATCGAACCCTCCTCCGGCTCTTTCAGCAGCCAAGGAGGAGACCATCTCCAAGGCCGCTCTAGATGATTACATTGCTCAGCAAATACGAGCTCACCAGGCGAATGAAGCGGCCGGGCAGATCGTTAAGACTGGACGACCCTATCCAGGCTGGTATGACCAAATAAGGTACCCGCCGGGATATACGATCCCTAAATTCCACGTATATAAAGGGACGGGGAATCCGCATCAGCACGTCGCTCAATTCAGAGCCTTGTACGGCAACACCGGAGGTGATGATAAACTCCTGCTCCACCAGTTTGTTGGTAGCATGTCGGAAACGGCGTTTGAGTGGTATTCAGAGCTTCCCAACGACTCCGTCAAAACTTTTGCAGAGATGGAGCTACTATTCACCCAGCGTTTCGCGAGTGCTAGTGAACGCACCCCAATAACGGCATTAACCAATGCCTGGGTGAAACTTGGAGAAACATGGGTTCAATACGCAATACGATGGCGGAATTTATGGTCGAAATGTGAGCAGCGCATCGAAGAAGCGCCGGCAGTGGACATGTTCGTGGGCACTCTTGACCCTCAAGCGACTATTTCCCAATTCATAATGTTCATCAAGCCGACCACGTTCCAGGTCTTGATTGACAAACTGGCCCAAATGGACCAGATGGGTCATAGACCGTCTCCTTCAAAGTCGGAGCCACGAAATAAAAAAGGGTAAAGGGAAAGCGACCTTCATCGCGAATGCCCAGCAGCAACCCAGTGGTCCAAAATTAACGGATCGCCTAGACGAGAGACGGCGATACTATAATTAGAAAATAAAGCGCCCTTATTCGTTTCCCCGGGACAAAACGAGGAGATTGTTCGAGCTACCGGTGCGCAACATGCTAATTAATTTGCCGAATCTAAAACACCCATTGCAACCCGGTGAGGCTAACAGTCCCAATTATTGCCTCTACCATCAAGCGGTAAGCCATCTAATTGAAGACTGCTTCATCTTTAAAGGCTGGATCGAAGACCAATACCAACAGGGCAGGTTCGTACTGTCCGAGAATTGGAAAGTAAGCCCGCCGCAGCCGCACGCTCTTAAAAAGACAGACACACCGGGGGCATCGTGCTCTTTTGTCGAAGAAGCTCCATGGGAGGTCGTTCTTTCAGCCAAAACTAAAAGAATGTTGAAGGATCTCCAAGTATGCCTGGCAATCAAGTGGAAAAATCCACTGGAACCCGAGATCATCGAGGGAATGCTGAAACCGCGCCCAACTCCAAAAACTGGTGGTGATAGTCAAAGTGCTCACACCCAGCCGTCAAAGTCTTCGAAAAAGAAGAAGAAGACCAAAAAGCCCGTGAAGCTTAATGACGAGCGCACGAACTTGCAAAAACATATCGACGCACTGGAAGAATATAACCAGAAGGCGCGAACTCCAGTTACACTCCAAGAATTTCTCAGCCACGTCCTTGAGGACAGTGATGATGACGATAGAGAAGACTCGTCGGATGAACCTGAAGATTATGTGGCAAGTTGCCATATGATCTCTCACTCGTCGATAAACGATGAAGAAGCTCCTTACGCAGAGAAACTGGGGGCAGATCCTGAGCCGGGACTTTTAGGACCATCAGACGAAATGGTTGATGCATTCCTGAACGAAGCTCTTTTGAAAAGCAAAGCTGATCAAAAGCGCGAGATGGTCATATTTGAAAAGGCCAAACGCCGGCGACTGGACGGAAAAGTCGAGACATTCCCTCCAGATCAAAGTGCATTCACCGCAAATAAAAGCAGGTTCAAGACGAGGAAGAGGTTCGCCAAAGCCATATCGATGGGAATGAAGCTGCCGCCCTCCGAAGGAAACACTCCTGATGAAGCGGATATACATCCTAGCTACTGCTTATATCATCAAAAGATTGCGCACCCCACCGAAAAGTGCAACGCTTTTAAAAGCTGGTGGCAGGGATATGTTGCTCACCAACAACATTTCAAGCGGATGAAACGCAAAACTCACCGGGAGCAAAGAAATACGACCGAAGAGCGTAAAAGAACTGCCGGCAACTGTCATATAGTTGACTACAGGGGATCGCAAGTTCTCACCTTCGGGAGCGACTCTGACGAAGAAATGACTATTGACCCTCTCTTTAAAGAATCCACCTCGGGAAAAGAGGAAGGACCGAAGAGCTGCTAGAACATTCAGTTGCGCAATCGCATATTACCTGAAAAGAATCTCATGCCCGCGAACAGTGGGTCGAATAGAAAAGATAAGGGAAAAGAAAAAATCCCTGAGGACGTCGCCCTAGATGATCAAGTCGTCAAAAAGCTGACAGCCAAGCACTCGCCAAAGAAAAATAAGGTGGAGTACAACGTTCTGGCACACTTGAGGAAGCTACCTTCGCAGCTAAGCATTCTCGATGCACTCTTGTTATCAAAAGAGGAGAGATTCTCTGATCAGGGCGTTGCAAGAGCTCGAACAATTCCAAGCTTTCCTCGCCGAAGAAAAGATGAAGGACGAGTTGGAAGAAGTACACACGGCCGATATCACCTTCGGCGATGAAGACCTCCTCCTCGGGACGTGTGAGCATAACTGTCCCCTTTATGTCTCCGGATACTGTCATGATATTAAGATAGGCAAAATCCTGGTTGATAATGGGTCCTCCATTAACCTCCTCAATGTAAGAGTGTTGAAGGAAATCTGCATGAGCGTTCAACATCTCGCTCGGGATAAGATCACTATCTCCGGGTTTGACTCCCAGTCATCACGGACGCTCGGGTCTGTAATACTGACGCTACGCTTTGGGCTACTAGTCACTGAAATCAAGTTTCACGTCATTGACACTAAGACCTGCTATAATGCTTTGCTCGGCTGGCCTTGGTTACACGAGTATAACATTATCCCTTTTACACAACATCAGTGTATGAAGTACTTCAAGGATAGTCTCAAATACACCGTGACAGGGGAGTTGAACCCATTTTCCGTGAACGAAGTCCTCAAATATGAGGATGCTAAGTCCTTCCTGCCAAATTTCGAAGACACAGAAAGATGTCGCAAATCGGAGGACAAGAACAAAGCTATCACTACTATTCTGGTCTTCGGGAGCGATACCGAGGAGGAGGAAGAGATAGTTTATTTAGGGTCGCCCCAATGCAACAAGCCGGGACCGTCCACCCCTATATTGATCTTCGGCAGCAACTCGGAAGATGAGTTCAATGCTGTATTTTCCGCTCGGCCATCAATACAAGCCTTCGCTAGCGATGATCGGAGTTTGCAAATTGCCATGGTTCCGCAAGAGCATTACAAAGAGCTTGACGCACTTGATACCTATAGTGTGCAAGAACTGCAGACATTCTACGTCCCTCCCAGGCAAAAAGATGAAAAGGCGATCCTTTTTTATCAATCCACGGAAACCAAAGTGGAGAAAGAAATTTGGCATGGTGCCGATTCTACACTTGACAGGCTCCAGCCCATCCGTCTGCCCAGATACTACACAGAAGGATTAAAAAGGCTGTTGAGGCGCCAAGGTGTACCCCTTAAGCAAACTGCTCGACAAGCACGGTTTTATAACAGGATCTGGAACGTCCCCAGAACTCAACGAAAGTTGCCCAACGGGAGAATGGAAACGATCGGGCTTGGATATGTTCAATCCAAGAAACGGGAGCGATTCCATGGCTGCTACGTCATACATGACTTGGGCGAAGAAGGAGATGTTCTGTTGAAAGATGCTAACCCTGAACCGAAACGAGGTCCCGCCATGAAAATGCCGAGTCCGTCGTTTGAAGAAAAGATGGACAAGCTAATAAGGGAAACGGGTCAAAAGGTCCGGGATGACCATAGCCGCGAAATGACCATTTAAGAGAAAGCCAAGACGCAGCGCCTCCTTCAGCAAGCCGCGGAAAATGACAATGCTCTTCGTCGCCAGCCCGTCATACAAAAGACCCGGCGTAGAGGCAAAAATAAACCAAAGAACGGAAAAAACGTTCGACAGCGGCCAAGCGGGTCTAAGAAGCCGCGCGATCAGGAACTGAGCAGCCGGGATCCGTCTCTTATAAAGAAGACGAGTCGGGAATATTCTTTTCCCCAAGACAAGACAAAGAAGATATTCAATCTTGTCATAAAATATCAGATGATGACACTCTCGGAGTCCAAGCACCCCGAGCAAGCAGACAAGGTCTCTCACCCAGACTATTTCTCCTATCACTGAGCAATATGACATCCTCTCGAAGACTACTTCACCTTCAAGAACTGGGTCGAAGACCAATATCAACAAGGCAGGTTCGCTCTATCCGACAGATAGAGGGTAAGTCCGCCACGGAAGCATGAATCAAAAGCCACTTATGCGATGAGAGTAGAACCAGACCAACATCGGTCTTGGAAGCGATCTCGTATCTGCCACGTGATAACACTGTCAGAAGGAGAACTAGAGAATATGGATGACCTTTCTTGGTGCTTCGAAAACAATGAGGATGAGTTAATCTCAGAATTTCCACCGGCGCCAAAAGAGCTGGAAGATAGGATACATACTACTGCATATGACCTAAGGAAAATTGACCTGGGAACGGTAAACGACCCACAGCCGACGTTCGTCAGTGAGCTGTTATCTGAAGAAAAGGTGGCTACGCTTAAAAACGTGCTTATGCAGTACAAAGACTGCTTCGCATGGAACTATTCCGAGATGCCGGGATTAGATCCAGAGATTGTTGTGCACAAATTGGCAATATCTCCGGACGTCAACCCGATCAAACAAGCACCGAGAAGAATATGGCTCGAGCTTGAGATGAGCATCAACGCAGAAGTCAAGAAGCTAATCGACTCCGGCTTCATCCAAAAAGTTCAGTATCCTGACTGGATCGCCAACATTGTCCCAGTAATGAAGAAAAATGGGACGGTGCGCATATGTGTGGACTTTTGGGATCTCAACAAAGCTTGCCCAAAGGACGACTTTCCAGTACCGGTCACTGAGCTGATGATAGATAATACGTCCACTCACGAAATTTTCACCTTCATGGACGGCTCATCAGGATACAATCAGATAAAGATGTATCCCGAGGTTCATAAGCATACCGCTTTCCAGACTCCTTTAGGCATATTCTGCTACAGGGTGATGCCTTTCGGTCTAAAGAATGCCGGTGCCACCTATCAGAGGGCCATGACGAAGATCTTTGATGACCTCATACATGAAATCGTCGAATGCTATATCGACGACCTCGTAGTTAAAAGCAAATCATACGAGGAACATTTAGAACATCTGAAGATCGTGTTTCAGCGCCTTCGAAAATACAACTTGAAGATGAATCCTCTCAAATGCACGTCTGGAGTTTCTTCAGGCAAGTTCCTAGGATTCGTCGTCCGACACCGAGGCATCGAGGTAGACCCGTCGAAGATCAAGACGATCATGGAAATGCCCCCGCCAAGGACTCTCAAACAACTGTGGTCTCTCCAAGGAAAGCTCGCGTATATCCGGCGATTTATAGCCAATCTCTCCGTCAAATGCCGTCCTTACAGTCACCTAATGAAGAAGGGAACTCCGTTCGTCTGGGATCGCAAATGCCAAAGCATACTGGAAGAAATCAAGCAATACCTGCAGAATCCGCCAGTATTGGCCGCTCCTGTTAAAGGAAAACCTCTCGTCCTGTATACAACAGCCCTCGAAGGTTCCTAAGGCGGGCTGTGGGCATAAGAGAACGACCAAAGGAAGGAGAGAGCCCTTTACTACTTGAGTCGAGTTCTACTGGGGGCAGAAAGCAATTACTCCCCCATAGAAAAACACTGCCTGGCGTTGATATTCGCGATAACGAAGCTCAGACACTACGCGTTGCTACATGAGGTCCATGTCATATCAAAGGTGGATCCTCTCAAATATTTGATGTCAAAGGCTATATTAACGGGACGGCTCGCCAAGTGGGCCCTACTCTTAATGGAATTCTCGGTGACATACCGACCCCTTAAGGCAGTGAAAGGCCAAGCCATCGCTGACTTCCTCGCTGAGCATCTGATACCTGTCGATTCTCCTTTGAACTGCGAATTGCCTGACGAACGCGCGTTTGAAACGATCGACGGGGAGAGAGAGGAGAATGATACCCGGTGGGAACTTTATTTCGATGGAGTATCATCCATGAAGAAGCGCAAACAAAGCACCCCCGTAATCAAATCCGGGGTGGGCCTCATCTTCGTGACTCCACAAGGTGGGATAATGCGCTTTGCCTTCTCCTTAACAGAGCCGAGGACGAACAATGAAGCCGAATACGAAGCTTTGATAGCAGGTCTTGAGATCGCTGTCAACATGGGAATCGAGAACCTTCTTATATACGGAGACTCCCAGCTGATCGTTAGTCACGTAAATGGCGACTATTAAATATGCAAACCAAAGTTGGTGAAGTACGGCGAGAGAGTGCAGCAACTGCTGACTCAAATCCCTGCCTATGCCCTGGAAAGTATACCGCGGGTGGAAAATAGCAAAGCTGATGCGTTAGCCAAACTCGCTAAAGAACTGGCTGACGAAAACCTCGATGATGTAAGGATCGTGGTACAAATCCGTCGGGTTCTTGCACCGGCAAAAATATCTTCGGAATCTTCCGAAGAAACGGGAGCTACCAAGCAAACGGCCCTACAAATAAAAGATCAGGAAAAGGTTATGGATTGGAGAGAAATCTTTATAGACTACTTCAAATCCCGTCGAACGCCTGAAGTTGCGTCCTCAAAATATCAGCTCATGAAGCGAGCTTTATCTTTTGCCTTCGTCAATGATACTCTGTATAAGAGATCATTTGACTCTTTATGGCTAAGATGCCTGGGACCGGAAGAAGCAAATAGAGTCGTCCACGAAACTCACGACGGACTCTACGGTTCTCACCAAGCTGGGCTGAAGATGAAACTAAAGATCAAAAGGATGGGATACTATTGGCCCACGATGATCCAAGACTATCTTAAATATGCGAAGCAGTGCCACTCGTGCCAAATTCACGGGGACTATATCCACCAGCATCCAAATCCACTACATCCGACGGTGGCTAGCTGGCCGTTCGAAATGTGGGGAACCGACATAATCGGACCCATTGAACCAACATCGTCTAGAGGACACCGGTTCATATTTGCGACGACCGATTACTTTTCTAAGTGGGCAGAAGCATAACGCTAAGAGAAGTGAAGACGGAAAATATCCTCCATTTCTTCAAGACACACGTCATTTACCGGTTCGGCACTCCGCGATGGATTATCTCCGATAACGAGCCAGCCTACAGAAGCCACAAAATCAGCCGCTTTGCACAACAACATAATATAGGCTGGAGATACTCTTCGGTCTATAATCTCCGAGCTAACGGTCTAGCTGAGGCTTTTAACAAGACCTTGATGAAGATCGTGAAAAAGTCGGTGTCTTGAAATAAGAGGAACAGGAACGAGAGACTGCATGAAACTCTCTGGGCATATCGAACTACGTTCAAAACGGCCACAAACACAACGCCGTATGCATTGGAATTCGGTACAGAAGCGGTACTCTCTCTCGAGATAGAGTTACCCTCTCTATGAGTGGCGGTTCACTACGAGCTGACAGACGAACAAAATACTCACCTTTGGCTTGAAAAGCTCGACGCCCTTGATGAAACCCGGCTCATGGCGCAACAAAATCTGGAGGCTTACAAAGCAAAGATGACGCGCTCATATGAGAGATTGACTAGGCCGAGAACATTCCGCCAAGGCGAACTCATGCTAATGGTCAAAAGACCTATGATCCCCAATCGTGCCAAACGGGGAAAATTCGAGCCGAACTATGAAGGCCCGTATATCATAGACAAAGTTTACCAGGGGGAGCCTATCTACTCATGGACATGCATGGTGAAAGACCTTTCAGGCCAATAAACGGTCGATTCCTGAAAAAATACTACACCTGACGAGTCACGGCCTAGGTCAACGAAAGATGATGACGCCTATGTCCGCTCGCTATCTTCTTAAACCCAAACTCTATAAGTACTAGCCGGCTACGGACCGAAACGTCCTTAAAGTAACGATAGACCACTATGTCCTAAAACTGGCGATGAACCGAAACGTCCTTAAACTAACAATGGACCACTATGTCCTAAAACTTGCTGTTGACCGAAACGTCGATAAACTACTATGGACCGCAGCATCCCAATGCTGACACAAAAAAATGGTATGTCCATAAGCAAAATGGGCACGGATGATAACCCGAAAGGGCTCCGTGACTAAAAACAGCAGGGCTACCGGTGAGTTTTGTAAAAACCCGAAAGGACGTAACCTCGTTAAAAGACACTTGCAAGGTCCTCTCGACCTTGTGAGGAGAAACCACCTGCGTGAGATCTTTACGACTCACAAGGGAGCAACACACTTAAGGATCCCCACGATTTCTAAGGAGAAATTACACTTGCGAGATCCTCACGACTTTTAAGGAGAACCCTCTTATGAGACCCTCACAGCTCATAAGATTCAAAAGTCTTAAGCTACAGGGATCTGAACCTGTTCTTAAGCCATCACAACCTCCAATTCTGTCCTACAAGCGTCTCGACCCTTGTATACAATCCCCGGGCGCGAATAAACATTTCCCTAACAAAGTTCCACCAGAGACTGGGGATATGCTCGCCCAGCGAACGACACTTGTAAGTCCTCTCGACTTATAAGGAGAAAATACTCTTGTAAGATCCTTACGACTTATAAAAGAACATACACTTAATACTCCTCACGATTCTTAAGTAGAAGACTCACTTACAAGATCCTCACGACTCGTAGGGAAAAATACCTTTATGAGACCCTTACGGCTCGTAAAGTTAAAAGCATTAGTCGACAGGATCCTAACCCTGTTTACTAAGCCATTCGGCATCGACAAAGGCAAATGATGATTCGCTCCTGGCAATATCCCAGTTGTAGCGATGCTAATGCCTAAATCAGTATCAAATTCCAGACTCACAACGAGCCAAATGCATATGAAATAGCTGAAATGATGGGACAACTTGCAACAAAATTAGCAAGTAAAAATATAAGCATGGAAAATAGCCGAAATGATTGGGCGACTCGCAATAAAAAGCAGCGAGTAAAAATAAAACAAATAGCCGAAATGATTGGGCACCGCGAAATGATAGAGCATCTGATTTGTCCAAAAATATATAGTTTAACCGTAATCAGAAATGGCGTCGCTTTGCAGCTAGCCGGTGAGTACGGGTTGATCCACAGAGATGTGTAATTTTCTGATTTGTGTTTTTACGAGTTGATTCCGATTGTGGTTTGGTTTTTGTTGATTGATTTAAAACTAATTAATACGATATTAAAGAACTTGTTAGGATTAGGTCTAAAGTAGGGTTGAGTAGATAAAGATTAACACCTCTTTCAATGCTTTTTGATTCAAACCTGTTTTAGAAGTTATAACAATTATTAGCAAAGGGGATTAGGATGATTGGGAAGAAACGAAGTTTCTTCCTCTTGATCCTTTTCCGTCCTTTTCGTTTCTTCCTCTTGATACTTGTCCGTCCTTTCCTACTAATGGCTATAACCTTCATGGACGTCACGCATGTCCGGTCCTTTATACTACGGTGTCACCGTTACCTCATGGGTAGGGTGCTGTAGGGAGCGGATCATGCATGCGTGCATGAAGTTCTATTTAAAAATATTCAGCATTGAAAGAGATAAGAGATAATCCTCTCTCATTCCCTCCTTTATTCCTAACCCTAACAAGCGAGGATATTACTCGCTCATTAGGGGATCTTCTAAAAATGACATCTTTTTTTTATGTTTAATGTGTTTTGTTTAGACCTAAAATTATTACTTACTTACTTCAGATTAAAAGGAGCTACATCAAGTTAACTAAGGCAAGTAAAAAAATTACTCTACTGCAAGAATGATACTAGATAGCTAGGGCAAGAATTAAATTAGAACTAAGGCAGGAATTAAAAGAATAAAAACTTACAAAAGTGATGCTCTAGATCTCCCAACAATTCTGAATTTTATTGATTGAAAAAGAGGCATCGCTTTTTACAGATTGTGAGTACAATTTATAAATAAACAGGGAACCTAGGGTTACAGATTCTCGAACACATGATTTTACAGATATGCCTACTGAAAATCTCAACACCCGCACCGACGCACCGACACATAAAATTTGCACCGACACGGGCAACAAACGGCCGTGGAACCGCGGCAGATGAGGGATTTGGGCCACGGTTCCGCGGCCCTTTGGTGAGTTCAGCTCACCAATTTTTCTGGGCTTGTTTGTCTTTGTCTTGGCTTGTTATTTCTTCATCTTTTTTCTCTGTTTGGCTTCTTATGTCTCTCCAAATCTTTCAGTGAAAAACGTGTAGCGATCTTTCAACCGTTTTGCTTCGACATTTTGGACCTTGCACTGTTCTTCGTTTAGGCTTGATTAGGATCCGTCAAAAGTCCCTTTTCTATATCAATTTTCGTCTTTTTCACTGTATTTGCTCCAAGAGCCTGTATCCTGTAACATGCAACAAACGCACATCAAGAGTATCTGTTTACTTATAAAATGAATAAAAATGGGGCGTATGAATTGCAATATTATGATATGAACAAATACCCCCAAACTTATCTTTTGCTCGTCCTCGAGCAAACTTATTATTTTATTCTTAATAAAAACCTTAACCTAGCCGCACTTTCGCAGGGAAACGCGATTGCACTGAGCACGTGCAACAAGCCGTTAAACCTCTAGGTGTCCCTAGTAGGAGGAGTGTTGTCTCCTGAGGGTTTTCAGCGGATTACATCCACAAAATCCTATCAATTTGGTTTTTCAACTTTTGTTTTCTAATTAGGTTTTCTAACAAGGAATTCTATTATCGTCGACCCGCAAATTATCCACCCATATTCTTCACACTTCACCATTATTTAACTTAAGATTATATATGTTCTATAGAATTACTTAGCTTTTGGCATTTCTTAAGTTTTTCCTTCTAGGGTTTCATCTCCGCTTGGGAATTTCTATCAAATCTACTAAAGATACAAGTTCTATTCTTCATTCCTATCTCTTATCTAAATTCTAATCGCATATCCCCACGTGTGTGTAAATATCACCCCTACACTTGGAAATTCAAATCAAGCAATCGTACTCTCGTCCATTGTCCAAAGCACTTATTAATTGGTGAATTTCGCTTACACATCCTTCATGCGACCGTTAATACTTCTTGAGGTACCAACAACCGATTACAAGATGCGTTAGCACTTTAAAGCGTACTTCTTAGTTTTGCAACACCCAAGGCTTTTAGCAGTGACTCCCAAACCAGTTGGTCTAAGGCACTAGGTGATGAAGCACCCTCGCTAAATATTTTTTCTATGTTTTAGCCTTAAGTAATCACAAAACCAGTGTCCATTTTTTTTCTTTCACTTTTTTTTCTTCTTTTATTTTCTTCGTACTAAGGACTTTAGACAAGAGCATTTCATGGTCTCTTCTACTATTCCAAGTTTGAAGGTGCGTGATTGTGCAAATTGTAGGGTATATGTTTTCAGAATCTAGACTTAAGCTAGGATTTATTTTTCAAACTTATACTCTAATAAAAGTTTCAATACTCTTCCCTCGTTTCGACTTAGCCCAAGAACTGAACCCAAAATTTGCCTATTTCCAAATAATCTACAAAGACATGTACTTTCTACCGTTAAACTCTAAGGAAGGTTATTTTTAGGGTTTTTAATTTGCTAAGTCTAAGATCTAGTTTTTCCTAGCCGGTTAACCTATTTATCAAACTCAAGTCAATTAACCGGAATATAATTTTTTTTTGAAAATTTTCAATTTTTTATGGGTTTTTCTTTTTCTAATGATTTTTTTTTCTTTTTCAAAATTTTCAATTTTTATGATTTTTTTATATAAAGATGCAATGCAGAAATTAAATATGCAAAAGGAAAAGAAAAATATATACAATATGCAATGCAAAAGATACTATATACATTACCCTCTCCCCCAAACTTGAGCAAAGCAGTGCCCTCACTGCCCGGCCCCACGTCGCGCTCGTGAGCTTGAACGTGATCGTTCCCCTCTAGCCAAAAGTGTTTGAATTCCTCTCTCAATTTCCATCAACCGACGGTCGTGATCTCGTGCTGTCGCCCGAAACTCATCCCTCAAAGAATCGATTCTTCTCACTGTTCTCCGCATCAATCGCGCATGCTCCTGAGGGGTTAGTTCTTCCCCGTTCGATGTCGAGCTCGAGCTAGGGGTGTGTGCGGGAATATTTTCTGCCGGTTCCGTTTGTGTCCAAATATCAATAAGTCTAGAGTAGGACGACGTAATGCCCTCTACGAGTGGTCGAACCGGAACACCGTCTAGCTTGTATGAGTCAAATTCCTCGACGGGGAGGAAATAACGGCAGAGTTGGGTGACAAGCATGGGACACGGGTAGACGGTACCTCGTTTCCCCGTACCTATAGACTGGAGAAATACAGTGCACATGTCGAACCGTGGATTTTTCGTCATAAGTGTATGTACGACATGTAATGAAGGGGTGAAAAAAGTCGTGTTGTGCGAACTACCAAAGATATTGTTTTGTGCCCACCGGCACACAGTAAAAACGTTCGCGAAAAGGGTCCGTGCTTGGATACCCTTACGCGGCTCTCGTGCGCAGTCATTCCCCATCAAGGGCATATAATCCTCAAAGTACAATGGGTGTTCATGTGCGGGTACACGTGGTATGAGTGTAACCTCGTGGATCATATCCCTATCAATGTGAATTACACGATCTTCCAAATTTATTTTAATGTAGCCTAAGTTGTCTAAACTATTATCCTCCATTGATTCATAAAATAGGGCAACTAGGTTAGGTAGGGCAAACGCAGAGGAGTGATTATAGAGCAGAAAATTCCAGCCCCTTTGCTCGATTTCATGTGCAAAATATCTACCGTATACTTCGTGTGTGAAAACCGGGGAAAAATCCCTTTCAAACTGCATTTTATGTGCCATATAGATTTTCCAGAAAAAAGTATGCAAGAAACAGAGAGGAAAAGTTCAGATTTACCTCCCCTGAAAATTTCAGGGGCTGATGTGTCAGAGGCGCGGCGGAAGCGCGGCTAGAGGCGGCTCCGGCGGCGGGATCGCGGCAGTCTGGAGGCGTTGCTGCGAGATTTTTCTGGAGAGGGCAGGGATTGGCGGCTAGGGTTTTATGGGGAGAAAATATTTAGGGTTGGCGCAGGGGAAAGGCTCGATTTGCTTTAAATAGAGGGGAAAGATGGATATTTGTAGAAAACACCTTCTACAATGAGGGTTTTATTAAAAAGTCAGCTCTTAATTCTGAAAATTTGCAATTAGGTCCAAAAATAATTTATTTATTTTTAATTTAATTTTTTTTTATTATTTTTTTATGGTATTTTGGGAATATATATTTACAAATTATATACACACCCCAAACTTATTTGAAATAATGTTTTGGGAAAAAGAAATTTGGGGGTGAAAGTGGAGGAATATCACTCAGTGTAGATCGGCTCCTGCAAGAACAGGAGCTCCTCCGAAGGGTCCGCTGTGAAGAACGGTTTCAGTCGATGCCCATTCACTTTGAATAAGGTACCGTCTTCAGGATTTTCAAGATCAACTGCACCGTGCGGATAAACGGTGCGGACTACAAAAGATCCTCTCCATCTGGAACGGAGCTTGCCGGGATGATAATGTAACTGAGTGTCATAAAGTAAAACCTGTTGACCAGGTTCAAAAGTTTTTCGCAAAAGGTGTTTATCGTGGAACACCTTAGCTCGGTTTTTAGTAATTAGGGCATTATCATATACCTCATCCCTCAGCTCTTCTAGTTCACTCAATTGCAGATTTCGATTGCTGCCCGTATCTCCTAAAGATAAATTTAGCTCTTTGATAGCCCAAAAAGCTTTATGCTCAATCTCCACTGGGAGGTGGCAAGCCTTCCCGTAAACAAGACGTTATGGAGACATACCAAGATCGGTCTTATATGCAGTACGAAAAGCCCATAGTGCATCAATCAGTTTAAGTGACCAATCTTTACGGTTTTTAGAAACCGTTTTCTCCAAGATTTGCTTTATTTGCCGATTTGAAACCTCGGCTTGCCCACATGTTTGGGGGTGATATGGCGTTGACAGTTTGTGGGTGATAGAGTATTTGCGCATTAAGGACTCGAAAGTCCTATTGCAAAAGTGAGAACCATTATCACTTATTATCGCCCGAGGGTGCCCAAATCGAGAAAATATGTGTTCTTTAAGAAACCGAATGACAACCTTATTATCGTTCGTTCGGCTGGGCACAGCCTCGACCCACTTTGAAACATAGTCAACCGCCAAAAGAATATACACATTTCCAAAAGAGTTAGGAAATGGTCCCATGAAATCTATACCCCAAACAACAAAAATGTCCACAACCAAAATTGGTTGGAGCGGCATTTCATTTCTCCGCGATATCCGGCCCAAGTGTTGGCACCGGGAACATGTTTTGCAGTATTCAAATGCATCCTTGAAGAGTCGTGGCCAATAGAAACCACACTGCAAAACTTTCTCGGCTGTCTTCTTTGGGCCAAAGTGCCCGCCACATGCTTGATCGTGGCAAAAAGACAGCACGCTCTTGACCTCACTTTCAGGTACACACCGACGAATGATTTGGTCGGAACAGTATTTAAAAAGATAGGGTTCATCCCAGTAAAAATGCTTTACTTGGGACAAAAATCGAAGTTTATCCTGTTTCGACCAATCATTAGGTATCAGGCCGGTGGCTAAGTAGTTTACAATATCGGCGAACCATGGTTCGCAAGAAACGGTCAAGAGTTGATCGTCGGGAAAAACATCAGTGATTGGAAGATCGAGCGTGGGCGAAGAAGGAAGTCGTGATAGGTGATCAGCTACTATGTTTTCACATCCTTTTTTGTCCTTAATGACAAGGTCAAACTCTTGTAATAAAAGGATCCAACGTATTAGCCTTGACTTAGCATCCTTCTTCGCAAAAAGGTGGCGAAGAGCTGAATGATCAGTATATACAACGACTGGAGAGCCAATTAAATAAGGCCGAAATTTTTCGAGTGCAAACACAACAGCTAAAAATTCTTTCTCTGTTGTTGTGTAGTTTAGTTGGGCCTCATTTAGTGTTCGGCTAGCATAATAAATCACGTGTGGCATTTTATTAATGTGCTGTCCAAGAACAGCGCCAATTGCAAAATCTGATGCGTCGCACTTGATTTCGAAAGGGTGCGTCCAGTCGGGAGATGAAAGGATGGGCGCAGAGATGAGGGAATGTTTCAAAGACTCAAATGCTTCAGTGCAAGTGGAGTCGAAAGCAAAAGTTGTGTCCTTGGCCAGTAAGAGAGTCAAGGGTCTAGCGATCTTGCTAAAGTCCTTGATGAACCGTCTGTAAAAACCGGCGTGGCCAAGGAAGGCTCTGATATCTTTGACGCATTTCGGGGGAGGGAGGTTAGAAATCACTTCGATTTTTGCTCTGTCAATCTCGATGCCGTTTTGCGAGATGACATGTCCTAAGATAATGCCCTCTCGTACCATGAAATGGCACTTCTCCCAATTCAATGTTAGGTTCTTATCCCTGCAGCGGGTAAGAACAGCGTCAAGATACCGTAAACACTCGTTGAAGGAGTCGCCAAAGATGGAGAAATTATCCATAAAGATCTCCAAGAACTTTTTGACCATGTCTGAAAAGATCCCCATCATACACCGCTGAAATGTCGCGGGTGCATTGCATAACCCAAAGGGCATGCGACGATAAGCAAAAGTGCCAAAGGGATAAGTAAAGGTTGTCTTGTCTTGATCCTCTTTGGCGATGGGGACTTGGTTGTAACCGGAATAGCCATCTAGAAAGCAATAGAACTCGTGCCTTGCCAATCGCTCGAGCATTTGGTCAATAAAAGGTAAAGGAAAGTGGTCTTTCCTTGTTGCGGCATTGAGTTTCTTATAGTCTATGCAGACTCGCCACCCAGTTTGGGTGCGAGTGGGAATTAACTCATTTGCCTCATTGGTAATGACCGTAATGCCCGATTTCTTTGGCACAACGTGGATTGGGCTAACCCATTGGCTATCCGAGATAGGGTAAATGATACCACTATCCAGACACTTGACAATCTCCTTCTTAACGGCCTCTTTCATGATGGGGTTGAGGCGTCTTTGTGGATCCCTTGCCGGCTTGGCATCATCCATTAAGTGTATATGATGTTCGACTATGAGGGGACTAATCCCCTTAATGTCCGCCATAGACCAGCCGAAAGCTTGCCGATTATTATGTAAGACTATTAAAAGAGCCTTCTCTTGGTCAAGAGCTAGAGAGGCTGATATAATGACGGGTAAGGTCTCATTATCACCTAGATAAGCATATTTTAGGTGCGACGGCAAAAGCTTCAATTCGAGTTTAGGAGGTGAAACAATAGATGGTAACAATGGGGTAATTGTTTCAAACTCGAAGGATTCCATCAAAGGTTCGAACCGAGTGTACGCAACAGAGTCGGATGGTTCAATTAACTCATCCGAAAAAGCAAAAGACTCCAATTCAGGTGATGAGTCTTCAAAGTCGTCAACGAAAGTAAAACACTCAAAATCGTTATCCGCCGTGAAAGCTGTGTCGGATTCTAGGAGGAACGCACTAGTGGCGTTAACATTGCTGTGATCGAACAAAAAATTCTCGAACTCACAGTCCTCCTCCGCGATCTCATTGATCGAGCAAACATCGAGTACGCTAGCATTAGGCTCAGCAGGCTGACTTCCCAATATTGAGCTCAATTGTCATATTGCCAAAAGATAGGTTCATTGAACCGTTATGACAATTTATTACTGCGTTGGAAGTAGCCAGAAATGGTCGACCAAGTATTACCGGAATTTGATTCCGGGGGTTAGCGACAGGTTGTGTATCCATCACAATAAAGTCAACGGGGAAAATGAAATCCCCTACTCTAATTAACACATCCTCCAGCTCTCACCTAGGATGGGTGATTGACCGGTCGGCCATTTGGAGCATACAGTGAGTGGGCTTAAGCTCTCCAATGCCCAATTGCTCGTACACAGAATAAGGTAGCAAATTCACACTCGCACCAAGATCTAATAGTGCTCTATTAATGTTCTTGTCCCCAATTGTTATCGAAATGGTCGGACACCCGGGGTCGTTTTGCTTTGGGGGTAAGGAATTTACAAGAGCATCACTAATAGCACTAGCCACAAAAACTTTCTTTGGCACTTGCGACTTCCTCTTTTTGGTGCATAAGTCCTTTAAAATTTTTGCATATGAAGGAACTTGTTGGATTGCATCCAAAAGAGGGATATTTATGCTAACCTGTTTGAACAACTCAACAATCTTCTCCATCTGTGGAGTTGGTTTATTGGATCTCAACCGATTAGGAAAAGGAACATTTTGAAAGGTGGTTGAGTCCAATTTTTGCGGATCTGATTGTCGAGTTGGAACGGCACCCCGTGTAGATGTGTTCGTGTTGTGAGAATTGGGTCCGTTCGAGCTAGAAGAAGTAGAGCCGTGTGAAGGGTGGAGAATAGGCTCTGAAGAAGAAGTAAATGGTGAAGAAGATGAAGAAGGGCCACCGGCAGGGGTGTCATTGTCAATACCCACATTGTTTTGCAACACTTTTCCCGATCTCAACGTGGTCACCGTATTTACATTATGATTCTGTTGTTGATTTGCAGCATGTGCGTGACCGGGGTTGGGCAGTGGTTGAGACGGGAGTTTTCCTTTTTCGCGCTCGCTCAAAACTGCATTGAGTTGTGCAATTTGTGCCTCAATAGATTTGATGCTTTGATCGTGTGAGGTACTGTTTTGCACCAAAGATTGAATAGAAGTCTCTAGTCTTGCTGTAGACTGTGTAGATTGCTTAAGGAACGCATCTAGACTTCTTTCGAGCGAGCTAACCTTTTCATTATGAGGTTGAACATAATTGTTTGGCTGGTAAGCATTGTTAGGCACAAAATTGTTCACCTGATTAGGGTAAGATTGCTGTTGAAATTGTTGCGGTTGAAATTGAGTTTGTGAAGGTGCTTGTTGTTGTTGTGGAGGAGGAGGTCTTTGAAAATTGTGATTTCCTTGGAATTGTTGATTTTGGTTCCAAGCGAAATTTGGGTGACTCCTCCACCCCGGATTGTATGTCGAAGAGTACGGATCGTTTCTTTGTCGTTGCTGAAATGCAACATTGACTTGATCATGTCCTTGAGTAGATGCATTATAAGGACACTCTTCGGTTAGGTGCGATGGATCCACACAACAAGCACAGACAGTTCGTGGGGGCATAACAGGGGCAGCAGAAGGCGATGAGATTTTGGTCTCGATCGCTTCTAGCTTTTTCGTAAGAGCGGCCATCTCGGCCTTCATGGCAATCGACATCTCTACTTGATATATGCCTGCCCTAGATTGACCACTAGAAGAAGATGATGTGGTCTTGGTACTCTCCCACTGAATTGTTTGCTCACTAAGATCCTCAAGAAACTGCCACGCTTCGTCACTAGACTTCGAGAGAAAATGACCTTGACATATGGTTTCTAGCAACTGTTTCGTTGCCGAGTTCAATCCCTCGTATAATGTTTGGTAAAGTTGCCAACTTTCGATCCCATGATGAGGGCATTGAATGAGTAGGTCCTTAAATCTCTCGAAGCACTTCCAAAATGGTTCGGAAGGAAGTTGTGAGAATTGAATTATTTCATTGCGGATTCTGGCAGTTTTGTGATGAGGATAGAACTTTTTTAGAAAAGCTTTCACAAACTCGTCCCAATTTCTAATGGAATGTGATGCGGTGATGTATAGCCACTTCTCGGCTAGGTCACATAAGGTAAAAGGAATGACCCTTAGCCTTATAGCGTCATCACTTAATTGGGTTGTTTTCATCATAGCGCACACATTTTGGAATTTATTGATAAAGATATATGCATCTTCAGATTCCAAACCATGAAATTTTGGCAGCATATTGATGAAATGTGGTTTTATTTCAAAATTATCCCCATTTGCCTGTGGGGGTGAAAGACAGGTGGGTAAAGAAGTGCGGACGGGGTAAAAGAGATCCTGGAGCGCAACTCGTGCGGGCGCTTCAACAGGCGGTTGGTTCGGGTTATTCGCACCTAACGGAGGTGGAATCCTTCCCGTCGGTAAGGTATTGTTGGGGTTGAATCCCGACATGCCTTCGGTGAAAGAATTTGGGGGAGAGGATAAGAAAGTGGACAGAATGTCGACTTCGGTGTCGAAGGGTTCGTCGGTCGGTACCAACGAAACACGGACCAATCGGGCGTTAGTATCCCTAGTCCTAAGTGACATACACTAAAGGAGTAGTGTAGTCAGAAAAAATAGAAAAAACAGAATGTGGGGGTAAGATAACGTCAATGGAGGGAAGTGGTGGAAGTGAGTTGCAAGTTTTCTTAGCGACAAGTTGGAAGTTTTGAAATGATTTTTTTTTTTATGTGAGAGTTTTGCAAAGAAGTTTTGAAAAGAGACTCGTGACACAAATGTATCAACCACACATGCACAATCAGGCCTAGATCTAGGGTCACCTGGGTCTGCTAGACAGCTCCTAACTAGGGCTAGAAATAGGACCTCAAACCGCCTCTTCACCGACAAGTACGGCCAGGTAAGTGGGAAGGAACCACCACTACATTGGGCCTAATTAATAACCACTAGCCTAGACATCGCAAGGTCAGTTAGGATAAACGGTCGATGCCTATACTAGTCCTTTTCCTATTGAGCTCGATGTCCTTAGGTCTGAGTCTAATATTTTTTTTAATTAATTGTGGTCAATGCACATGCATTAGGTGTTTTCTGGGGTCCTGGGAAGGGTGATGAAATCCCCACCCAATCTGAGTTTGGTCAATTAGCCCCTTAAAGTCCGATTAAATTATGCAAAACAATAAAAATTCACTTGCAATCAATTTTTAACGCGGCGCAAAGAAACCTGCAGAAAATCTGTTATTTAGAAAGGGAGAGGAGATTTTTAGCGCAAAGAATTCCTGCAGAAATTTTTTTTTACAGAGAGATATATGTAGGTTGACAGAGGGGCGAAAGAGGAACAAACCAAAAAAAATTTCGCGCAGTGTTGCCACTACACCACCGCGGTTCCGCGGCTTTATGCCCCAGTTGGCCGCGGTTTCGCGCTCTATTGATGGGATCAGCTCCTGAAAAAAATTGTGTGGCTATTGTTCTCCAATTCTCCTCTGTTCTGATGTGATTTTTCTTGATTTGCCCTCTGTAAATCTTCAGATCTGCGATTCTTCGCTGTTCCTGCAAGATTCAAAAGATACACCCTTCAAACAGATAAAAATTGATAAATTTTTTATTTTTTATTATTTTCAGATTTTTATAATTTTTAAAATTTATATCAACCTGAAATTACACAAAAGAAATTTACGCCATCCCCGGCAACGGCGCCATTTGATTTGTCCAAAAATATATAGTTTAACCGTAATCAGAAACGGCGTCGCTTTGCAGCTAGCCGGTGAGTACGAGTCGATCCACAGAGATGTGTAATTTTCTGATTTGTGTTTTTACGAGTTGATTCCGATGGTGGTTTGGTTTTTGTTGATTGATTTAAAACTAATTAATACGATATTAAAGAACTTGTTAGGATTAGGTCTAAAGTAGGGTTGAGTAGATAAAGATTAACACCTCTTTCAATGCTTTTTGATTCAAACCTGTTTTAGAAGTTATAACAATTATTAGCAAAGGGGATTAGGATGATTGGAAAGAAACGAAGTTTCTTCCTCTTGATCCTTGTCCGTCCTTTCCTACTAATGGCTATAACCTTCATGGACGTCACGCATGTCCGGTCCTTTATACTACGGTGTCACCGTTACCTCGTGGGTAGGATGCCGTAGGGAGCGGATCATGCATGCGTGCATGAAGTTCTATTTAAAAATATTCGGCATTGAAAGAGATAAGAGATAATCCTCTCTCATTCCCTCCTTTATTCCTAACCCTAACAAGCGAGGATTTTACTCGCTCATTAGGGGATCTTCTAAAAATGACATCTTTTTTATGTTTAATGTGTTTTGTTTAGACCTAAAATTATTACTTACTTACTTCAGATTAAAAGGAGCTACACTAAGTTAACTAAGGCAAGTAAAAAATTTACTCTACTGCAAGAATGATACTAGATAGCTAGGGCAAGAATTAAATTAGAACTAAGGCAGGAATTAAAAGAATAAAAACTTACAAAAGTGATGCTCTAGATCTCCCAACAATTCTGAATTTTATTGATTGAAAAAGAGGCATCACTTTTTACAGATTGTGAGTAAAATTTATAAATAAACAGGGAACCTAGGGTTACAGATTCTCGAACACATGATTTTACAGATATGCCCACTGAAAATCCCAACACCCGCACCGACGCACCGACACACAAAATTTGCACCGACACGGGCAACAAACGGCCGCGGAACCGCGGCAGATGAGGGGTTTGGGCCGCGGTTCCGCGGCCCTTTGGTGAGTTCAGCTCACCAATTTTTCTGGGCTTGTTTGTCTTTGTCTTGGCTTGTTATTTCTTCATCTTTTTTCTCTGTTTGGCTTCTTATGTCTCTCCAGATCTTTCAGTGAAAAACGTGTAGCGATCTTTCAACCGTTTTGCTTAGACATTTTGGACCTTGCACTGTTCTTCATTTAGGCTTGATTAGAATCCGTCAAAAGTCCCTTTTCTATATCAATTTTCGTCTTTTTCACTGTATTTGCTCCAAGAGTCTTTATCCTGTAACATGCAACAAACGTGCGTCAAGAGTACCTGTTTACTTATAAAATGAATAAAAATGAGGCGTATGAATTGCAATATTATGATATGAACAGCATCGCGGAAAGAAAAATAGATAAAATGAAACTTTTTGCCCCACAGGTGAGATCACATCAATCCCTGTATACAATCCATGGGCACAAAACAAAGAGGGGAACCATACATTCCCACCAGGCTCCATCAGAAAAAGAAGCCAAATCTCGACGATTCACAGACAGCCTGAAGATCATCTCAACGTTCGCCTCATTACAACAGACGCAACATCAACAAATCGGAACTGCGACAAAGTCCCCAATTCCATGACTCGACGATGCACAGACAACCGAGAGTCAACAAATCCTAGTTTCGTGGAACACGGCCTATGTCAATCCTGAACCCATGGAAAACGTCCAGAGCGGATCCTGGTCCTTGCGGAACACGGCCTATATCAATCCTAATCCCGTGGAAATCATCCAAAGCAGATCCTGGTCCTTGCGGAACACGACCTATGTCAATCATGACCCCATGGGAAGCATCCAGAGCAAATCCTGGATTCGTGGAATACGGCATATGTCAATCCTGACTCCGCGGAAAACGTCCAGAGCGGATCCTGGTCCTTGCGGAACACGGCTTATGTCAATCCTGACCCCGTGGGAAGCATCCAGAGCAAATCCTGGTTTCGTGGAACACGGCATATGTCAATCCTGACCCCATGGAAAACGTCCAGAGCGGATTCTGGTCCTTGCGGAACACGGCTTATGTCAATCCTGACCCTGTGGGAAGCATCCAGAGCAAATCCTGGTTTCATGGAACACGGCCTATGTCAATCCCGACCCGTGGAAAACGTCCAGAGCGGATCCTGGTCCTTGCGGAATACGGTTTATGTCAATCCTGACCCCGTGGGAAGCATCCAGAGCAAATCCTGGTTTCATGGAACACGGCCTATGTCAATCCTGACCCCGTGGAAAACGTCCAGAGCGGATCCTGGTCCTTGCGGAACACGGCCTACGTCAATCCTGACCCCGTGGGAAGCATCCAGAGCAAATCCTGGTTTCGTGGAACATGGCCTATGTCAATCCTGACCCCATGGGAAGCATCCAGAGCAAATCCTGGTTTCGTGGAACACGGCTTATGTCAATCCTGACCCCGTGGAAAACGTCCAGAGCGGATCCTGGTCCTTGCGGAATACAGCCTATGTCAATCCTGACCCCGTGGGAAGCATCCTGAGAAAATCCTGGTTTCGTGGAACACGGCCTATGTCAATCCCGACCCCGTGGAAAACGTCCAGAGCGAATCATGGTCCTTGCGGAACACGGCTTATGTCAATCCTGACCTCGTGGGAAGCATCCAGAGCAAATCCTGGTTTCGTGGAACACGGCCTATATCAATCCTAACCCCGTAGAAAACGTCCAGAGCGGATCTTGGTCCTTGCGGAACACGGCCTATATCAATCCTGACCCTGTGGGAAGCATTTAGACCAAATCCTGGTTTCGTGGAACACAGCCTATGTCAATCCTGACCCGGTGGGAAGCATCCAGAGCAAATCCAGGTTTCATGGAACACGACCTATGTCAATCCTGACCCTATGGAAAACGTCCAGAGCGGATCCTGGTCCTTGCAGAACACGACTTATGTCAATCCTGACCCCGTGGGAAGCATCCAGAGCAAATCCTGGTTTCGTGGAACACGGCCTATGTCAATCCTGACCCCGTGGAAAACGTCCAGAGCAGATCCTGGTCCTTGCGGAACACGGCTTATGTCAATCCTGACCCCGTGGGAAGCATCCAGAGCAAATCCTGGTTTCGTGGAACACGGCCTATGTCAATCCTGACCCCGTGGAAAACGTCCAGAGCGGATCCTGGTCCTTACGGTACACGGCCTATGTCAATCCTGACCCCATGGGAAGCATCCAGAGCAAATCCTGGTTTCATGGAACACGGCCTATGTCAATCCTGACCTCGTGGAAAACGTCCAGACCGGATCCTGGTCCTTGCGGAACACGGCCTATGTCAATCCTGACCCCGTAGGAAGCATCCAGAGCAAATCCTGGTTTCGTGGAACACGGCCTATGTCAATCCTGACCCCGTGGAAAACGTCCAAAGCGGATCCTGGTCCTTGCGGAACACGGTTTATGTCAATCCTGACCCCGTGGGAAGCATCCAGAGCAAATCCAGGTTTCGTGGAACACGGCCTATGTCAATCCTGACCCAGTGGAAAACGTCCAGAGCGGATCCTGGTCCTTGCGGAACACGGCCTATGTCAATCCTGACCCCGTGGAAAGCATCCAGAGCAAATCCTGATTTCGTGGAACACGGCCTATGTCAATCCTGACCCCGTGGAAAACGTCCAGAGCGGATTCTGGTCCTTGCGGAACACGGCTTATGTCAATCCTGATCCCGTGGGAAGCATCCAGAGCAAATCCTGGTTTTGTGGAACACGACCTATGTCAATCTTGACCTCGTGGAAAACGTCCAGAGCGGATCCCGGTCCTTGCGGAACACGGCTTATGTCAATCCTGACCCTATGGGAAGCATCCAGAGCAAATCCTAGTTTCGTGGAACACGGCCTATGTCAATCTTGACCTCGTGGAAAACGTCCAGAGCGGATTCCGGTCCTTGCGGAACACGGCCTATGTCAATCCTGACCCCGTGGAAAGCATCCAGAGTAAATCCAGGTTCATGGAACACGGCCTATGCCAATCCTGACCCTGTGGGAAGCATCCATAGCAAATCCTGGTTTTGTGGAACACGGCCTATATCAATCCTGACCCGTGGAAAACGTCCAGAGCGGATCCTGGTCCTTGCGGAACATGGCTTATGTCAATCCTGACCCCGTGGGAAGCATCCAGAGCAAATCCTGGTTTCGTAGAACACGGCATATGTCAATCCTGACCCCGTGGAAAACGTACAGAGCGGATCCTGGTCCTTGCGGAATACGGCTTATGTCAATCCCGACCCCATGGGAAGCATCCAAAGCAAATCCTGGTTTCGTGGAACACGGCCTATGTCAATCCTGACCCCGTGGAAAACATCCAGAGTGGATCCTGGTCCTTGCGGAACACGGCTCATGTCAATCCTGACCCCACGGGAAGCGTCCAGAGCACCTCCTAGTCCCATAGAACACGGTTAAAGTCAATCTTGACCCCGTGGGTGTAACGCCTTAGATTTCGGTTAGTGTTCGTTTAGACGTTAATGCGGGTTTACTGTAAAAGTTTACCAATTCGGGTTTCTCACATTTTATAATATTTAATCAATAATTTATTATTATTTGTTATAAGTATGCACGCACGTGTGCACCTAAATGTGAGGTTTTGTTTGTGCTAAATTTGATCTTAGCAACCTTAGCACTTAACCCTAATCTAATCCCTTTGCTTTAATTCTTAACCTTAACCCTAATTCCTTAGATCTTTTGAGTGAGAGAGAGAGAGAGAGATATTTTCTTTTGGAGTAATGAGGTGTGAGTGCATTAATGTGAGGGCATGGTGAGCAATTAATGCTAATGATACACTCACCTCTCATTCTCACCCTACACTTACCTCCCTCTCTCATTTCATCACTCTCTCTCTTTTTCTCTATCTCTTTCTCATTTTCTCATCTATTTCTTTCAAACAAACTGAACACTTATCTTTTCTTCATCATTTCTACACAAAATTCATTACAAATCTCATCAAAAATCACATCTTTGATCACTTTTTCCTCTTGGATGCCTTGGAGTGTGCCAAGCTTGGATCTTTGAGTTATTTTGTGTAGGTAATGATTCCTTTCTGTTCTTTAAGTTAATTTTGTGTAGCTTAGCTTGTTAGTTTTAGTTTTTTTCGCGTATCGTATCGTTTCGGGTAAATATCGTATTTTTAGTGTTTTGTTTGGGTCTCGGATGATCTGCTGTTAAACCAAGTATTTGTTGCAAAAGTTGGCATGACAGTAACCTAGTGCAGAGACCTAGAACCTATCCTCAAAATACGAGCCAATTCCTCCATGATCGGGCCGCAGTTTTATTGGTTCTGGCCGCAAATTGCGGCCAGACTGGGGAGTTGGGGTTTGGGTTTTTGGTGTAGGGGTCTCTGGGGTTATTTGTAGTCTCATGGTACTTACAATTTTTACAAATTATTGGTACAGAAAAATCTGGGACCACTTTGCGTATTTCTAGTGTTTCGTTTCGCGCGATACGTTATCCGATACGATGCGTGTTCTGTGTTGCTGTTGCTCTGAGTTGGTTTCATAGTGTCGCCATACGCGTTAGCTACAACACGAACCCTTTAGAGTACGTATGTGTGTCGTGTTGGTCCGTGTAGATTTTATGTGTTTTGGGTCTATTATTGATATATACTTGTTTTATTGTTTTAATGTTGGAGGTTCGCAGGTGGGGACTTCGGACACTGCTACAAAGGGAAAACAGGTGGTTGGCTTCACTTAGCCAGGAGCGTTGGTGAGTAGATTTAATATCTACAGGGGAATCGTCCGCACGGCGTTATGCGTCTGGGCTAGAAATGACTTGACCTGTCGCATATTCTATGTCATATTTAGAATTGCGCATTCACCCTACTGCTTAGTTATTGTTGTGCTTGAACTAGTATCCTTAGGACACTGCACAGATTATTGACGACTCATGTTGCACGAGCACTGATTGTATGCCACACACACCGTCAATAATTGCCATATCACATACAACCCACATATAGAAATGATATTTTTTGGTTAGGGATATTGAGACATTGATTCATATTTCTTTATGCATATGACATATAGCATACCTGTATATCTACATGCTTACACATATGCCTTGACGTACTTACATGCTAGTTATCTGTATACCTATAGAATATTGTACCATTAGCAATAGGTACATACACACTTAATGATATAGCTACAGGTATATCTTGCACACATACTTCACTTATACCCAGGGGGTATATTAAATCATTACTTATAGGTAGATATATATACCTTGCTATACCTTTATGTTTACACATATATCAGTTATAGCTGCATATTTATCTTTACTTGATGTTATTTAGAATTGGAGAAAATAGGAACCGCATGATATGTTATATTAACTTGTTGCAGTTAACTAGCGGATTTTCCTTTATATGCTTACATTTCAGTTTTATGTTGCATATATTATGTTCATGGATTTTTCGCATTGAGCTATGGATTTTTCATGATGTTTTCTGGATTTGGGAACCGTGGGAGTTCATGAAATTATGCATTATTTGAAAAACCCGATTTCCCTTGATATGATATTTCAGCATCCACCATGAGATTTATCGGTTCTGATTTATATATATACCCCTGCGAAGAGGCGTTGAGGCCGTATGAGGGTACATGGTGGGGCCCGGAGGTACCCCGGGGCAAGAAGATCGATGGACCACGTCGATGAGCCTGACAGGGGAACCATACCATCCGGTGACATTACCTATGACTCGGCGGTTATCATGGGAATACCGACGGGAGACATGTACGTATGGATACGCGGAAAGACGAAGGTCAGAGCTAGGCACTCGTGCTTTTCGGTATAGCGTATGATACGTACCTATCAGGATGCCAGTCTTGGTGACAGCACCTGATAGATCAGCATTTCTATGTCGATACTTGACACATTGGTTTCATGATATTTCTACTCCTAGGTATATATAACAGTGAAATGAGACGCTGTTATATATGCATTTATATATATATTAGTGGAATAGGACGCTAATATATATGTATACATATCAATTCATATACTTCATCATATTTATTCATGCAAAAATACCTAGGTTATAATAGATTCACTTGATATTGGATTTAGGACATATGACATTTACTTGATATTGTACATAAAGGATATATGAGATTCACTTGATTTTGTACATTCAGGATATAGGAGATTTATTCGATATTGTACATTAAAGATTTGTGAGACTTATATGGTATGAGAGCCAATTTGGGGGCTGATTTGAGGAAATTGGGATTTGAATTGTCTTGATAGATTGTGATCCTACCACGATATCAGGATTCCATGAAAATGACATATTTCATTCCATACTTCACCTTTATTTATATGCACTGTTTCATGTATTAGTAGTACCTGTTAGTGTATCTTTCATGACTGTTGCATTTACATACCTTTATTTATATGTATTGCTTCATGTGTAGTTGTACCTGTTAGTGTACCTTTCATGATTGTTGCATATATACATTTTCATATCATTATTGCATGATTATTGCATACTGATTGTCATATTATAATTGCTTCATGTATTAGTTGTACCTGCTAGTGTACTTTTCACGATTATTGCATTCATATGACCTTTTATTGCTATTAATTGCATATGTTAGATTTACGCTGTACGTACATACTTGCGATTACCTGCATAAGTTATTTACTATTCACGAGTTGGCAACTCACCCCCGTTGTGCCACAGTTGTTTTGCAGGGTGTTTTCTCAGAGTAGTCGAGGCAGGCTATTCATCTATCTGATCATCTTTTACCGCGGATACCGCTTCAGCTCATAGTGTGCAGTTTTGCTTAGGTGGGTTTTGTGGTTATCCGTATTATTGTATTGTATATTTGTTGTATTCTTGTACTCTCCATCTACTATTTTTTTTGTTGATTTAGAGACTTGGTGAGGACGATATTGTATATTATTTTGTGACTTGTTGTCTTTTATACAGTTTTCTTTCTATCGTCTTTTATTTCTTCGCTACGGCGTCGTATATTTGTTGTGGTGGTTGTTTTCCGCCTTGGGCGTGTTTTTGCTCCCGTTTGGGGATGCTTTATTTATATTTATGCTGTACCAATTTTTGGGGCTAGTTTTTGTAAAGGAGGTGCTGCCAAAATTTTAAAGAAAGAAAAGTTGGACTTTTGAAGAATTTGGGTTGTGATTTCAAAGACTTTTAAAAATATTTCTTATCTTATCTTGTCTTTTATTGGTTTAGATTTCTGGGTTTTGGCTTTCTTTTACTGCGTTACTGATTCGTATGTCAAAAATATTTCTAAACCGCAATCATGAACGGCGTCGCTTGGTAGCTAGCCGGTGAGTACGGGTCGGTCCACAGGGATTTTGTGAATTTCCTAATTGGTCTTACGAGCTAATTCCGATTGGGGTCGGATTGATTAAATATAAAATCTAAATCTATCTAGATCTAAATCTTGCTAGGGTTAGGTTTAGGGTAGGTTTGGAAATGTAAATAAATCTCACCGCTTTCTATACCCAAATTAAGATCTATGAGGTGTTATGGTAATTATTAATAAAGGGGATTAGAACCATTCGGGAAGATGTTTCTTCCTCTAGGTTCTTGTCCTTCCTTTATCAATCCTTACCCTATCCTCCATGAAAACACGCGCAACCGGGCCTTTATACTACGGTATCACCGCTACCTCGTGGGATAGGGTGCCGTAGGGAGCGGTGTGTGCATGTATGCATGGAGTCCTATTGATTATGTGTGATGGGCAAGAAAGGGATGAGAGATCTTCATCTCTCAAAAGCCTTCCCCAAAGCTGACCCTAACAAGTGAGGAGACTACTCGCTCATTAGGGAATTGAAGAACATTCTATCTATCTAACTAGGGCAAGAGATTAAAGATCTATACTAGGGCAAATAAATAAAACTACTTACTTAACAGATGGCTCTCTCCAAACATTTACACAGGGTTGTCAGACCTGAATAGATGATATGAAAAGAGGTATCGATGCTCTCCAAAAGAAATCTGAATTTTATTAATGAAAGGATGCATAACCTAATACAAGAATTAGGGTCTCTATTTATAGAATAGAAACCCTAGGGTTACAATTGACTCGCACATCTGCTATTACAAAAATACCCCCTAAGAAAAAGACCTATTCAACGCACAGACGCGCTTCTAGAATTTTGCACCTCCACGGGCCCCACACGGCTGCGGATCCGCGGCCTAAAGCATGGTTTGGCCGCGGTTCCGCGGCCAAACAGTGAGAATGTGTGCTCAATTTCTGCTGGTTCCTTCTGGTGCATGTTTCCTTCAATTTTCTTTAGTTCTTTTCTCAGATTGACTTCTAGGTTTCTTCCAGATCTCCACAGTGAACAATTGTAGTGAACTTTTACCGTTGCTTCGTGACGAAGTCTTGAACCTTGCGCTGCCTTGTACTTTATGAACTGATCTTCGTGTAGGCTTGATCAAGATTCCAACATTTATTGGTCATAATCTCACTTTTGTATCGTCTTTTGTCTTTTTCACTGTTTTTGTCCCGAGAATCTGTAGCCTGCAATTATGTAGCAGACATCGGTCAAAAGCACCTGTTTATTTGTAAAATGATTAGGACTGGGGAATATAATAATGCAATATTATGATATGAACAAATACCCCCAAACTTATCTTTTGCTCGTCCTCGAGCAAACCTAGTTTTATTCTCAACAAAAACCTAAGCTCACTTTCGCAGGGAAACGCGATTGCACTGAGCTCGTGCAACAAGCCGTTAAACCTCTAGGTGTCCCTAGTAGGAGGAGTGTTGTCTCCAGAGGGTTTTTAGCGGATACTACCCACAAAATCCTATCAATTAGGCCCATTGACTCTTATTCTTCAATTAGGTTTTCCAACAGGGAATTCTATTTTCTTCGACTCATAAATCATCCACCCATATTCTTCACGCTTCCTTATCATTCAACTTAAGATTATATATATTCTGTAGACTTACTTAGCTTTCGGCATCTCTTAAGTTTTCCTTCTAGGGTTCTATCTCAATTTAGGAATTTTTATCATCTCTACTAAAGATACAAGTTATATTCTTCATTCCTATCTCTTATCTAAACCCCAATCACATACCCCTACGTGTGTATATAAATCACCCCTACACTTGGAAATTCAAATCAAGCAATCATACTCTTGTCCGTTGTCCAAAGCACTTCTTAATTGGTGAATTTTTAGATGAATTTCGCTCACACATCTTTCATGCGATTGTTAATACTTCTTGAGGTACCAACAACCGATTACAAAATGTGTATGCACAATAAAGCGTAATTCCTAGTCTTGTAACACCTAAGGCTTTAGCAGTGACTCCCAAACCAGTTGGTCTAAGGCACTAGGTGATAAGGCACCCTCGCTAAATATTTTTTCTATTTTTGCAGCCTTAAGTAATCACAAAAACCAGTGTTCATTTTTATATCTCTTTATTCACATTGTATTTTTATTTTATTTTATTTTCTTCGTACTAAGGACTTTAGACAAGAGCATTTCAAAGTCTCTTCTACTATTCCAAGTTTCAAGATGCGTGTTTGTGCAATTTGTAGGATATAAATTTTCAGAATTTAGACTTAAGCTAGGAATTATTTTTCAAACTTATACTTCAATAAAAATATCAATACTCTTCCCTTGTTTTAATTTAGCCGAAGAACTGAATTCAAAATTTGCCTATTTCTAAATAAACTATAAAGACATATACTTTCTACCGTTAAACTTTAAGAAAAGTTATTTTTAGGGTTTTTAATTTACTAAGTCTAGATCTAGTTGTTCCTAACTAGTTAACCTTTTTGTCAAACTCAAGTCAATTAGGGCCAAAATTGAATACATCAATTTTTATAATTTTTGAAAATTTTCAATTTTTATGGGTTTTAAAATAAGTATGCAAATGCAAAAATATACATATGAATGTGAAGGAAGAAAGCTTACCGAGCATACCCCCAAACTTAAACTTGACAGTGTCCTCACTGTCATGCTACACCAAGAAGGTCAAAGATGTCGGCACTCCCCTGTTTATTTATTTATAATTTTTTTTTATTTTATTGTTAATAGAAAAAGAAAACAAAAATATATATATATACATATATACAACAAGGTCCTCCCCAAACTAAACAAGGCCTTACACAGACCAAAAGTTAGCACCAACCATTCAAAAATCTTATCGTGAAATGGTAGGGTTGGGGAAAGAATGGGGTGTTAAGGAAAGAAATGAGAAACACACGAGACCGTGTGGGAGGAAGGGTAGAATATGGTCTCGGTATGGGAGAAGAATGGCGGGAGGGAAAAAGAAATGGAGTACGATCTTGAGGGTGTAAATCGAGTGAATAAATTAGCGCAATTTGTGATGACCGATGTGTTAAAAGTGATTGTGCTAATCTATCAACCCGTCGAGAAATGGGGTCAAATCCCTCAAGATTCGCAAGAAAGCATGGGTACGTCGAACTTGGTAAACCTTCCGTTGAAAATGGAAACGCGACGGAGTCTTGCGTGGTCGAAACGATAGGAAGGACTAAAGGGAGTGATTTAGGGATAGTCTTAATCTCACCTAAGTAATCTATCTCGAACTTGAAGGATTCCATCAATGGTTCGAAACAACTGTAAGCGACCGAGTCTGATGGTTCAACTAACTCATCTGAAAATGTAAAGGACTCAAACTCGGGAGGTGAGTTTTCAAAATCGTCCGAAAAAGTGAAACACTCGTAATCATTATCGTCTGTGAGAACTGTGTCAGATTCAAAGAGAAATTTTTCAAGCACACAGTCTTCAAGCGTGATATTTTGCGTGGTCGGAACGATGGAAAGGAGGGAGGGTGATTTAGTTAAAGGTTCAAGAGGATGAATTGGAAAATCCGACACATCAAACAAAAATGGTTCAACCTCAATATTCTCCTCAATACTATCCTCATAATTCTCATCAAAATTTAGCCTATCCATGCCATTATCATCAAAATCAAGACGCATATGAGGTTCGGGAGAAACATTTAATGAGTCGGGATGATGAATTGGAGATAAAATTTCAGTCAAATTTACGGGTTCATCATCCAAAATATTCCCGGCGACTATATCCTCAATCAAGTGAAAATTAATTTTTTCAGACACCTCATCAAAAGCATGGATATTTATCAATTCAGGTTCTAGAGTAGAGGTGTAAAGATCGAAAGGATTAGGTGTGGTTTCACTCGAAAGAGATTCTTCACAATCTGGCAAATCAATCACTACAAAGTCGCACAACTCATCATTTTGGACACATGTTTGAAAACTGGAGTTGTTGGATTCAATTGGGTATGGGTAGGTTTGATTTGGAAGGGTGTAAAACTCACTCTCTCCTCTCAAATTCTCACTCTGTCCAACCGCCTCCTCATACATTGAAAAATTTGGAGCTAGTTGGAAACTAGCTACCGGTTCATTAGGTCGTATAAGGGCGGCTATGGACGCATCCACATTCCTTAGCATTTTGTTTGTTGCTACCATATAGGCTTCTAACGACTGTTCCAAACTAGACATGGGTTGTGAGGGGGTTTCGGTAAAAGATTCAAAATTGTTTGGATACGTGAAACTCCCAAATGGTTGTGTTGAAGCAATGTCTAGAGAAGGTGGGAAAGTCGGGTAGGACTGGTAGGAATTGGATGGTTGGACAGGAGTAAGATCAACATTTGGATAAGAAGGTAAATGGACTTGTTGATCCCTAGAACTGGATGTGTGGAGAGAAGTGAAAGATTGGCTACGAGATTGTTCAATATGCTCAGCAATAGACATGGGTTTAGGAGTTACAACAGGACTCGAAAAAGTGGTATCAACGTACGAAGGTGGTGAAGGTTGACATGGCTGATACAAAGTGGATTGCAAAGTCGAACTGTTTCTCCTATACGCTTCTATTTGATCTTTCAAAGAAATTTTGGGCATGGAGGGGTCGTCCTTAAATCGACTGAAACAATTCGCGTAAGAGGCAAAGTTTGGTTCGGGATACCAAAGTTCGGTAAGAGATTTATGAGGTGGGGTACCCATGATAGAATAAAGGAGAAGAGAAAGAATGTGTGGTGCACGGATTTCTTAGCAACAAAATTTGCAAGTCTTTTTTGGTAAAAAATTTTTCCTTTTTTTTATTTGGAACTTTTTGCAAAAATATTTTCGATAAAGGGCTTTGACACAAATGCAATCAACAAAAAATGCAAAATCAGCCCTAGATCTAGGGTCACCTAGGTCAGCTAGACAGCTCCTAACTGTTCCAAAGGGCTAGAAATAGGACCTCAAACCGCCTCTTCACCGCTAATTGCGGCCAGGTAAGTGCCAGGTGAGTGGGAGGCTCTCCACTACAAATAGTGGCCCTAATTAAGTAACCACTCGCCTTAGACACATTTGCCTAGACACCGCAAAGTCAGGTTAGGATCAACGGCTGATGCCTATAAGTAGTCCTCTATCCTATTGAGCGCGATGTCCTTAGAGCTGAGTCTAGTATTTTTTAATTAAATATTGGTCAAAGAATATGCCTTATGTGATTTCTGGGGTCCTGGGAAGGGTGATGAAATCCCCACCCAATCTGGATTGGTTTCAAGCCCCTTAAAGTCAGATTAAATATATGCCAAACAGTAACAACCACTTGCAATAAAAAAAATCTTTTTTTATTTTAAGCGGGGTGCAAAGAATCCTGCACAAGATTTGTTATTGGAAGGGGGAAGATTTTTTAAGCGCAAAGAATCTTGCAGGAGATTTGGCAAAAGATATATCGGGATTTGCAGAAGAGGAGAAAAGAAAAATTACAGTGCTTTTTCCACCTGCCGACGGCACCAAAACACCGCGGTTTAGCCGCCAGAAGGCCTTCACGACCGCGGGTCCGCGGTTGAATAGGAGGCTCTGTTCCCAAATTTTTTTTCACGCGATGACGTCACAAGAACGCGGCGGATCCGCGGCAAAAGTGGGGTTCACGCGGCGGAAACGCGGCTGGAAAGTGGGTTCGGTTCCCGAGACTTCTGTAGTTCCTCTGTTAAGATTTTTACCTGTTTTTCAGGTCTTCTTTTTTCTGTTTTGATCTCTGAAGATTTCCAGATCCGAATTTGTTCTGCGGTCCTGCAAAATTCACACGAAAATACCCTTCACAAAATAACAAAATGATAGATTTTTATATTTTTGAAATTTTTCAGTTTTTATGATTTTTTTATGATTTAGATTAACCCGAAATTGCAAAAAGGAAATAACACGCCATCCCCGGCAACGGCGCCATTTGATTCGTATGTCAAAAATATTTCTAAACCGCAATTAAGAACGGTGTCGCTTGGTAGCTAGCCGGTGAGTACGGGTCGGTCCACAGGGATTTTGTGAATTTCCTAATTGGTCTTACGAGCTAATTTCCATTGGGGTCGAATTGATTAAATCTAAAAACTAAATCTATCTAGATCTAAATCTTGCTAGGGTTAGGTTTAGGGTAGGTTTGGAAATGTAAATAAATCTCACCACTTTCTATACCCAAATTAAGATCTATGAGGTGTTATGGTAATTATTAATAAAGGGGATTAGAACCATTCGGGAAGATGTTTCTTCCTCTAGATTCTTGTCCTTCCTTTATCAATCCTTACCCTATCCTCCATGAAAACACGCGCAACCGGGCCTTTATACTACGGTATCACCGCTACCTCGTGGGATAGGGTGCCGTAGGGAGTGGTGTGCGTATGTATGCATGGAGTCCTATTGATTATGTGTGATGGGCAAGAAAGGGATGAGAGATCTTCATCTCTCAAAAGTCTTCCTCAAAGCTAACCCTAACAAGCGAGGAGACTACTCGCTCATTAGGGAATTGAAGAACATTCTATCTATCTAACTAGGGCAAGAGATTAAAGATCTATACTAGGGCAAATAAATAAAACTACTTACTTGACAGATGACTCTCTCCAAACATTTACACAGGGTTGTCAGATCTGAATAGATGATATGAAAAGAGGTATCGATGCTCTCTAAAAGAAATAGGAATTTTATTAATGAAAGGAGGCATAACCTAATACAAGAATTAGGGTCTCTATTTATAGAATAGAAACCCTAGGGTTACAATTGACTCGCACATCTGCTATTACAAAAATATCCCATAAGAAAAAGACCTATTCAACGCACAGACGCGCTTCTAGAATTTTGCACCTCCACGGGCCCCACATGGCCGTGGATCCGCGGCCAAAAGCATGGTTTGGCCGTGGTTCCACGGCCAAACAGTGGGAATGTGTCCTCAGTTTCTGCTGGTTCCTTCTGGTGCATGTTTCCTTCAATTTTCTTTAGTTCTTTTCTCAGATTGGTTTCTAGGTTTCTTCCAGATCTCCACAGTGAACAATTGTAGTGAACTTTTACCGTTGCTTCGTGACGAAGTCTTGAATCTTGCGCTGCCTTGTACTTTGTGAACTGATCTTCGTGTAGGCTTGATCAAGATACCAACATTTATTGGTCGTAATCTCACTTTTGTATCGTCTGTTGTCTTTTTCACTATTTTTGTCCCGAGAATCTGTAACCTGCAACTATATAGCAGACATGGGTCAAAAGCACCTGTTTATTTGTAAAATGACTAGGACTGGGAAATATGATAATGCAATATTATGATATGAACAATTACGCTTATAGACGTTGCGTAGTATTAGGGCCGTCACGTGCCAATTCTGGGTCGTGATAGTAGGAAACGGCCAGAGCGACCCCTGACCCCGTGAAATGTGGATAATGTTAACCTTATCCATCACTTACGGGTCCTCTCGACTCGTAAGGGAGAAAATTCTTTTGTGTGATCCTTATGACCCTCAAGAGAAAACGCACTTAGGAATTCTCACGATTCTTAAGGAGAAATTACAGCTACGCGATCCTCTCGACCTGTAGGGAGAAAAAATTTTATGAGACCCTCACGGCTCATAAAGTTGAAAGCTCTTAGGAGGCAGATCCTAACCCTGTCTCCCAAGCCATCATTGCTTTGCAGGGAGGTCAAGATAGATTTTCTATAGGCCACCCACTCCGACAAGAAAAGAAATAATCACTTACGGGTCCTCTCGACCGGTAGGGAGAAAATTCTCTTGTGAGATTCTTACGACTCTCAAGAGAATGTGCACTTAGGAATCCTCACGATTCTTAAGGAGAAATTACACCTACGGGATCCTCTCGACCTATAGGGAGAAAATTCTTTATGAGACCCTCACGGCTCATAAAGTTGAAAAGCCTTAGGAGGCAGATCTGAACCTGACTCCTAAGCCATCGCTGTCTTATAAGGTGATCAAAATAGATTATCCACAAAATGTATTTACTAAAAGGGACACACCATCATGAAACAAAATATGTCTTTTATTCATGAATCAAAATGAATACAAAGTACAATTTATGAAAGAATAAAAAATACTCTCATTCAGGAGTATGTACAAAAGAAAAATAAAAAATATACAATTCTTGAAGCCGGCGGACGATTCAATAGATTTGCCAATTCATCCTTTTTCCGCTGGGCCTCAGCTTCATGATTCATTATCATTAAGAGATGGGCCTCCGCTTGAGCCTGTTGAGCCTGGTATGAGGCAAGCCGACTTTCAAGCTCTTTTTCAGTAACCTTATGAGCTTCGACCATTTCGCGAGTGAAAATGACGGCCTTATCAATGGCTACCACCTCCTTGATAGCCTCTTGAAGCACTCGCAAAAGTTCATATGCCCGAGTGGTCTTAGCCGTAAGATTAGCTTGAAGTTCTCTCAGCGCTTTGGAAGCCAGCTCCCTCTCCGAAAACTTTCGGCTGAGCCTCTTCTCGCATGACAGCATATTTGCAGTGCACCGCTCAATCAGCTCCCATAAGCTCACCTTCGCAGCCACAACCTCTGAAGGAAGGCGTGTACATTCAAAACTATGCAAGCAAGCCTCCACCTGACGACAGAACTCAACCCAGACTTGCACCAATGTTCCACTATGGTAGGTAGCAAGAAAGGGAACAGAACCGTTGGCTTCAGCAGCAAATGCTTCGGCCGTGATCAGACTGCCAGCACGAAGGTCTTCAATCAGAGCTGACAAGGAGTGAAGGCTTAGTTTTGCCATCCGTTCCGAGGCACGTAGAGCGTAGGGGCCGGGCGGAATGACGATGCGAGATTCCAGCGCGGTAAGAACTGGCAAAGCTGTTAAGATTCATAAAAGGAAATCAGCGAGACTTGCAAGCAAGGAGCAGGTGGAAAAGTGTCGAAACTTTACTTATCCACAGTCATGCAAGAGGGGTCTGAAGGCTCCCCAGGCCCGTCAAGAATCTCGACTTCGTCATCAGCTTCCAGAACTATAGAAGACATCAGTGTTATTATATGAAATAATAATAATGTCGTGAGGAGAGGGCAAATGACACTAATCTTGACCGGAAGAGAGGACGATATGTTGAGGGGATATCACCTATGGAGCAGCCATCTCTAATAGTCGCTGAAAAGACTTCCTGGGGGACAAGTCCACGATGGACGCCGCCAATCCTCGTAGCTCTGAAAAGGTAGGAAGGTTCAGATAATGAAGAGATCATTAAAATAAAAGATAGAAGAATACCTTCGATGCTCTTCCTACTCTGGACTGGAGGGATAGCAGCTTCGGCGGCCTCCTCCGTGCCCCTAGGCACATCATCGGGGATGTGGGCCGGTATAATAATTTCCGGTGGAGGAGCAATGGCCATCGCTGCAGGTTCCAATATAAGGACGGTGGCCTCGACTACCTGTCCCGCAGTTTTTGGGCTGTCCCCAGAAAGATCCATTGAATCCGCGGCCAATGAAGATGCCTCTTCCGGGGGAGCAAGTACCGGGGGAACAGGAGTCACCGAGGGAAGCTCCGTGGCAGGAACAACAGTTGTATCGACCCCCTCCACACTTACTAATGTCTCATAAGGGATATTTGTGGAGTCCGTAGTCAAGGCGCGACTCGAACGACTCGAACTCAGATCCTCCGCCATTGCCGAAGTCCCTGCAAAGTTTTCACGAGGATAAGGACATATATATATATATATATATATATAAGAAGTGCAAAATACTACAAAAGGATATATAAGTATACCAATACGCAAAGGAGCTTCTAGTATGGCTTGTTCAAGCCGGCGTTCCTTCCTGAGGAGGTATGCTCATCGGGGTTCGAGGGTAGACTCGTGGCCACCGGTCCACAACGAAAGCGCATCTTCGGCGTCGGCTGAGATGGGCTACTTAAGGGCTCTCTCACCTCCCTCTTCCAAAGGACCTATAAATATTCGCCTTATCGATGGAGGATCTTCGTAAAAGATAACGTCAGGATAAGGCCTCTTCGGAATCCTTACATTCTCAGATTTATCCTGTGAGTGTCTTAAAGCCTCAGCCAATTGTGTGGCTTCCTCGACAGATGAACCCGGGAAAAGTATACCACTACCCGATTCTTGCATGGCTAGTGGTTCATCTTGAAGGATAGGCTCTGATTCCACTAGAAAGTCGAGCAGATTAGTGACCGTCTTCTTTCGCCTCTTGGACCCAGAACTAACTGCAGAAGACGATCGCTTCCTTCCCCTTGGTGCTTTGGTGCGGCGTTGATCCACTTCGCCTTCAATATCCTCACTCGGCGGTGCTACCGACGACGACACTGCCATTGCTGACGCCGCAGCTAATGATACTGCTACTGGCGCCTTATTGGCTCTTGATTGAGCTCTAGTTCACGGCGGCATACCAGCTGTGGGAGTTAGATCCACTTTCGCCGCCTCAAGAATAAGCACGACACCAGTATCTCTCAAGGGTGGGCGAACCACTGCCCGCGGTCGCGGTGGGACTCCCGTAGCCTGGATCGGAATAGGAGCCCTATATCCAAGGAGCATCCTCCTCTCCTCGGTAATAATGGGATTGACTCGGTGGAGGTACCAGCCCGTGAAAGACCCCACAAATCGAGAAATATAGTCAACTTCAGGAATCACGAAGCGAGAGCTGGTGTTCAGCCGCATGAAGTGATGAGTGGCGTCACGAACGACTTCTGACGATGGGCTGGGCTCCACTGTAAACGCCTCAAAGGGGACACCCTGGTCATATCCCAGTTGCTGAGCAAAGCGGTGTGGGTTGTACAGCATAAAAAGGGCAGCGCCGTTTTGACGAAATACCAGATAACCCGGTCTAATCGAATATAAGTGCATGGCTTCCTTGGGCTTCAGGGAAGGTGCTCCCTCTTTCGACGAGTCACAAAGCTATTGAATCGGTCCTGAAGGAGCAGAGAGGACTCGATCTTTGAATACCATCCCGCCCGTATTGGCATAGGGATTAATCAGCACACGAATAGCTCCGGACTGAGTCTGATCAGGAGCAGAAGCGTCCACCAACCTCATGAGCCGCGGAAAAGTGTAGGCATCATAAAAGCAGGGTCTCTGATGCGCGGCGAATGCCCCTAGCACGTGCATCTCAATCCATGACGTAAAATAATGAAGAGAGAAGCTCACTACGTTCACGCCTGGTGTTGAGGTATTGGCTGCAGCGCTTAACCCATGATACAGATGCACTAGCCCCGTAATGCCTATGGCCAGTCGCATCCCTCCAGCGATGCGATGAGCAGGGTAAATGACTGAAGCTCGCATAAATCGACGGTGCATTGGAATGACGAACCAGCTGAGCCAGACACTGATAAAACCCACGAAGAAAGTCTCTTCATCTATGCGAGGAGCTGCGATCGACTCAAAAGGTACAGCCGATAGGATTGGAATGTAAAACTGCAGCAAATCCTCTTCTTTAGCCGGTAGCTTGTTTAAACCGAACCTAAAGGGGTCGTTGATACTCGCAAACTTTGGAGCCGTCTTTGATAGAACGTCTTCGCGAAGGAAGCAGGCGATAAAGCTTTTGAAAGTGACGCCCTGCTCCTCTGACTCTGTGAATAGCTTCTCAAAAATGCTCAGAGTCTTGATTAAACTTGGGTGGTTGTGGCGGACGGCATTTTCAGTCGACAGGCCGTCAAGCATAGCAGGCTCAGTTTCGAAAATATATTCATCAGGAGGCAGCAGTTCTTCATAGAGCGTCCCCCTGACCGGCAACCCCGAGATCTCGAAAACTCTTCCAGAGAAATTAAAACTTCGCAGTCCCCTAGCAAGAAGGTGTTGGTGGGAATATTCCATTGATTTAAGAAAGCCTTAACCCACCAGACATGAGGGGACTGATAGTGGAAGAGAGACGCGTACACTGCCTGATAGAGCCCAACCCTCTGCAGTCGCGCACGATGGGCGGACAGGATATAACGAGCCCAGAGAAGGTAACCCGTGGGTTGTCGAGGAGTAAGCCCTATTTTGTAAACCTGACCCCAGGGCTGTGCTTCACCTTGGCAGATACGACATCCTAAGATGTCTATAGCTGGCACAGGGTGGTTTGGAATTCCAGTTATTGATGGCTCGAGCCGTCCCGTAGGGGTCCAGTTCAACATCTCCACAGCAAAGGCGGTTCGTGGACGCTTCATCGGCAAAAATGGGTAGGTAGGCTCTGTTGGTATCTCGCAGAGAAAGCTGTGGCGACCGCGGATGATGTGTCTGTACCAGGTCCCCCATAAAAGCAAGTGGGAGCAATTAGGGTCGTGAGCTCTGATCATCGCCATCACCTCTTCATCAGACGGTGACTGAAGAAAGGCAGCCTCCGAGCGGGTGAAAGGGAAGTACGGAAGAGAAGCCATTGCTCCTGAAATAAAAGAAGGGGAAACTGTTAAGTGAAACCAACACGTGTATATATTCATATATATATATATATATATATATATATATATATATATATATACATATATATATATAAAGAAAGACAGTAGAAGAAAGCGACAGAAAACTTATTTTATGGAACCATTGGTTACAAAACACAGGGGCCCCATGTTCAGTTGATAAAACTGCACATTTGTGTTACATTTTTCCTACCATTTTCATATTAAAAAAAGGACTTTATTATAATATATTATACATATGAGGGTTTATATGTAAAAACACCATTTTCCATGTGTTAATATATTTTAATTAGCATTTGGTAGGAAAATATATGCAAATAAATTCATTGATCTAATCCTAGTAGAACTAGGTCTACTAAATATTATTTGAGATTGTTGTGCAGAATTTTTTCCAAGTGTGCTGAAATTTTCAAAGACTAGAATCAAGCAAATCAAGTTGTTGAAGAAGACTTGCCTAATTAAGAATCAAAACTTGAAGACCAAGTCTGGCAGCAACCACGAGAAGATTTCTGAATTCTGAAGGTTCCTAGGATTGCCACATGTCACAAGGAGCAGCCCCATTGAAAAATAACCAAGGGTTCTGATCAAAAGGCCACGGATCCGCGGCCATAACCACCCTTGGGCCGCGGATCTGCCGCAACTCTATGAAGTTGGAAGCCAAGATTTTTGTGGGTGAATCTATGCTAAATTTTACCTAATTTTGAAACAAAAAATTCTGGATTTGCATTATAAAAAGGCACCGAGAGCCTCTTGGAAAATTTATCAAGCCGACGCGATCACGAAGCCCCAGACGCTCACGCATCCAGGCTGATCATCAACTGTTCGTCTACCTCCTTAGAAGAGATCGAGAAACAACTAGAAATTGTAATCATTTTCTAAGGATTCAAGTGTAATGAATATTGTTGATTAATAAAGGTAGATTTCTTTTTCTTATTCTATTTCCTCGTAGTTTAATTATGAAATTTCTTTCCATCTCTTTTTCTCCCAACATGCGCGAGTAATTCTCCGCTTGTTAGGGTTCGTAGGATTAGGGTAGGCTAATGGATGACGAACATCCCTAAACCCTTTTTAAGTCCTATAAAGTTTATGAACTTTATCAAAAGAATCATTAACATCCTAATCGGGCGCGCTAACAATTCTTTGTTAGTTCCGACCGCGATTAGAGATTAGATTAATGATTATTTTGGTAAAGACTAGATATGAACGGAGTTCCGTGTCGAGATAAGGGTTAAGAGTGGGATTCCTTTTCCCTCCAGAAACCCTAATCTACACGCATCACCGTCGTTCTAGTTTTAAATTTATTAAAGGATAAAAAGGGTAACTTTTAATTAATCGTCCATAACTACTAAATCCTAACGAACCCTACAAGCCCCCTTATTATATTAATTAAATCCTTAAAATAATCTAGATCTATATTTTACATTCTTGTTTAACGTAGATCTAGAAACCATTTTATAAAATTCTTTATCCCTCCTCTCTTTTTCAACACATCTAAAGTAAGAGTAAAAGGTTCAACGTTTCCCAGAGGACGACCCGTACTCATCTGAGTTTAGCTACACGCGACACCGTTATTGATTGCGGTTAACTACAAACACACTTTTTCGTGTCAATCAAATGGCGCCGTTGCCGGGGATACGTGCGTAATTTTTTATTTTTACTATTTGTGTTGAATTCTTAGACGATTCATATCATTATTAACACAAAACTGCAAATTGCATATTTAACGATTTGTGCGTGAGTTTTGCGAGGAAATCTGGAGTCACAGAATTGAGGAAAACAGAAGACAGAGACATTCATCGAGATCCAGAGGAGCAAAGGAGGCCACAGAAAAATTTTCATCGACTGTTCTCTCCACCTTGCGGCGGAACCGCGGCACAAAGAAGCATCTGCGGCGGAATCGCAGCAGGTTAAGGGGATCTAGGGTTCAAACTCCACTGGTATCTTTCTCAACTCTTTCTCTCTCCTCTCAAATCCAATAAAATCTATCTTCTGCAGGATTCTTTGCAAAATAGCGCCGCTCAAAAATCTTTTTGCAAAAGTTTTGTGATTGGTTTTGTTTTGCATATTTTAATAGACTTTAAGGGGCAAAGACCAAATCAAGATTAGGTGGGGATTTCATCACCCTTCCTAAGCCCCACAAATCACAAACCGAGCATCTTGATCTACCCTTCATTAATTTAAAAAATATCTAGATCTACCCTCTCAAATCCAATAAAATATTTTAATAAGGACAGAGGAAGGTCGTGGGTAATCTATCGTTTATCCGCATTACTTTTGTAGTGTCTAGGCAAGTGTGTCAAAGGCTAGTGGTTTTTAATTAGGCCCACTACTGTGGTTCCTTCCCACTTACCTGGCACTTACCTGGCTACAAGGGTAGTACGGAGGCGGTAGAGGATTTATCCTGCGGCTTGTTCTTTGGAAGTCTAGGAGCGGTCTAGAGACTGGACCTAGGTGACCTTAGTTCTAGGGTTGCTTGTGCATTTTAGAGTGATTTGTCTTGAGTCCCACTTTTTCAAAACAAACCAATTTTAAATCACACACACGCTGCCACTTGCACTAAACCCGCTTAGTGCATGCTTGGCTGGACACGGGATCCTAGTGCCCGTCTTGTCCGCGTTCCTGCTATCGACGCCGAAGTCGGTACTTCTTCATCTTCTTTTCCCCCACCACATACAACCGAGATGGACGGCACTCCATCAGAATATAACACCACGCTGCCACCGCCCGTAGGTGCGCAGAATCCACCGCGCATCTCTCTCCAAGAGAGATGCTATCCTATCCGTGGTCCTCTTCCCACTTGTCTATCTCTTCCACCACCTAACGGGGATAATTTTGAAATTAAACCCCACCACATCAATCTGCTGCCCAAATTTCACGGGCTTGAGTCGGAAGACGCGTACGTTTTCATCACCAAATTCGAAAACGTATGCGCAATGATGGGTACTTCACAGTTGACTGTCGATGCTATGCGCTTGCGTCTTCTCCCATTCACACTATGCGACTTGGCAGAAAAATGGCTTTATAATACTGCCGCACACTCTATCGCTAGTTGGGATAAATTCGTAATAGCATTTCTTAAGAAGTTTTACCCAAACCATAAGACTGCCCGTGTTAGGAGCGAGATCAACCAGTTCACCCAGCTTCCCAATGAACCATTTTGGAAGTGCTTTGAACGTTTCAAAGATCTGCTTGTCCAATGTCCTCATCATGGAATCAATAGATGGGATTTATGCCGAATTATATATGAGGGTATTAATCCAGCGACAAAGCAGATGCTTAAAACAATGTGTCAATGCAATTTCATGTCTAAAGATGACGGTGAAGTTTGGAAGTATCTGGAAGACCTAGCTGAACACACGTTGCAGTGGGAAAGCGTAAGACCACCTTCTTCTAAGGTAAGTATTCATCAGCTCGATATTTCCATCGCAGTAAAAGCCGAAATGGCAGCGATACAGAAGAAACTCGATGCTATTGAGAACAAATTCTCATCATTCTCCCTAAATCAGGTCACGCTTCCTAAGAATATATGTGGTTGCTGTTCGGATCCTTCACACTTAACGGAAGAATGTCCTATGAAGCAACCGTTTCAAGGTCACGAGCAAACTAATGCCGCCTTTCAGCAGCGACCTAGAAACGACCCTTATTCTTCCACGTACAATCAAGGATGGAGAAATCATCATAACTTTGCTTGGAACCAAAACCAACAAAGCAATTATCAAAGACCTCCTCCACAGCAACCACAACCACAGAATCAGCCCCCCTTTCAGTCACAGAATTTCTAAAATCCGGCCAACATTTCTACACCACAAGTGGCCGGTACTGACAACTCACTTGTACAAACTTTGGATATGTTCATGAAACAATCCATGCAAATTTTGGCTGAGATGGGGTCTTCTATTGATACCATAACGAAAAACTCCGCCTCCCATGGTGAGAGTATTAAATCATTAGAAAACCAAATCGCACAGTTAAACGCCGCAATGAGTGCGAGAGAGAAAGGGAAACTCCCATCTCAACCCATACCTAATCCTGGCCACTCACAAAGTTATAATGTGAGTGTTGTTACCACGTTGAGATCGGGAAAAGTGCTGAATAACCGAGTGGGTGAGCAATGTGATGATAGTGACACCAATGATACCCCAGCTTCTTCTTCTTCCCCTAATTCTTCTAGTCTCCCACCTTCACCCAAGCCTATTCTCCGTTTTCCCCAAGGCTCGAACCCTTCGCCCATTTCGCCAAATCTATCTAAATTGATTCCCACTCCAGTTTTGGGATCGAATCCGTCCCCACAATCCTCTCCAATGTTGGACCAAACCCTTATTGATAAAGCACCTTATCCAAACAGGTTAAGGGGCAACAGACCAAATCCACAAATGGAGAAGATTGTGGAAATTTTTAAGCAAGTTAAAATAAACATTCCTCTCCTAGATTCTATTCAACAAGTTCCGTCATATGCGAAAATCCTAAAGGACTTGTGCACTAGGAAGAGAAAAGTTCAAGTATCTAAAAAAGTTTTCCTTGCGAGTAATATAAGCACAGCTTTTACACAACAACTACCCAAGAAACGAAAGGACCCCGGAAGTCCTACAATTTCAATTTCTATTGGGGGTAAAAATATCAATCGTGCTCTACTCGATCTAGGTGCTAGTGTTAACTTGCTTCCGTATTCTGTTTATGAGCAATTAGGGATTGGAGAGTTAAAACCAGCCCATTGTACTCTCCAGATGGCCGATCGATCTATCACCCAACCTAGGGGTGAGCTAGAGGATGTGTTAATCAAAGTCGGGGAATTCATATTCCCTGTGGACTTTATCGTTATAGATACACAACCTGTAGCAAACCCATGCAATCAAATCCCGGTGATACTCGGTCGACCATTTTTGGCCACTTCCAACGCAGTAATCAATTATAGAAACGGCTCTATGACCCTATCCTTTGGAAAGAAGTCAATTGAGCTTAACATTTACAAGTTGGGAAGTAAACCCTCCGAACCCTATACTCATGTGTGTTCTGTCGAATTAATGGATGTCGACAGCGGCGAATTTGATCAACCTCATGATACTGACTCTTTTCATATGTTGTTGTTTGACCCAACCATGTACTCTTCCACCGAGTTATCCGGGTCAACATCTAATGCTGATGAGGAACTTTTTATAGAGTCTGACGATCACCCTGTTTTTCCTGATGACATTATTCTTTGGGGTATCGATGAAAGCTTTGAGGAAATTTTCGCTGATGAACTCGCATTTTTACAAGACACGGGTGTTGAGATGAATCAACTCCAAGATGAAGAAATTGGACCTCCACCCCTTCTTTTGGATGATCATGATAATGCGAGTAATCCATCGTTACTATCACTGTGTCATCTCTCCAAATTGAGACGCAATCCTTTTCCATTACACCTCTTATCACCTCCCCACTTCTTCTTGTCGAAAAGTGACATGTTCTTCCACCAACCTTGGTACTTCATCGATAAAATTTTTGAATGGTTGGTGTTGACCTTCGGTCTTTGCAAAGCTTGGCATTGACCAATAACCTTGACCCCCTCTTGTGATTTTAAAAGATTAAAATTGTTTAACTCAAGTTTGGGAGGGGTTGGTATATTTTGGCTCTTGAAAGAAAATGATTTTTACAAAATTGTGAGCCAAAAATAAGTTTGGGGGAGGATTTTCACTTTCATATATTTTTGCCCCCATTAATAATTTCCTCCCAAGTCTACAGGTTTTTGAGCTTAACGGATGACATCAGTGAGGACACTGCTGTAAACAGGTTTGGGGGAGGTTTGTGCTTATTTACACATCAATTTGCATCATGTTTTACATAAGCACAATATTTTCAAATAGGAATAGTTTAAGAAAACCAAGAAAATTAGAAGTTTTCTTAAACGAACTGGTAATAAGTAGTTATGAGCCCGTGTCCTAAGGGTTAGTAAATGAAGGAAGTCACTAATCTGAGAATAAAAATAAGTCTGAAAAATAGTTTCTATTCTGGAAGCCAAACATTTAAATGTTGATACCCTACTATATGCACTTACACACGTCTTGAAACTCGGGATAGTAGAGGATACCTTGAAATGCTCTTGTCTAAAAGCCAAAGTATGAAGGAAATAAAAAAATGATAAAAATGGTGAAAAGAAAAAAAAATGAACACTGGTTTTGTTATCGCCAAGGCAGCAATAAAAAAAATATAGCGAGGTGCCTCTTCACCTAGTGCCCTAAGGCCAACTGGTCTGGGAGTCACTGCTAAGCCTTAGGTGGTGCAAGACGAGAAAAATATTATCACCGAATCAGCAAGCACATGAGTAATCGGTCGGTTAGTACCTCAAGAAGTATTAACGGTCGCATGAAAATGTGTGAGAAAATCTAAATATTCATAAAATTAAAAAGTACTGAGGCAGATGGACAAGAGTATGATAGCTTGAATTGAATTATCCGGGTGTAGGGATGTTCATTACACACACGTAGGGTTATATGATCAATGTTTGGACGAAAGGTAGGAATGAAGAATAAAGATGATGTTTTATTGAGGGATAATGTGATTTCTAACATCTTTTTATGACCATTAAGATAGGGCTCATGACAACTGAAAAGGTAGTGTAGTTGGAAACTCTTATTTTCAAAGTCTTTCTTTTATGGTTCTTATCTTTATATGTAAATTTCATCATCTCTCTTTTGTTATAGGATTTTGTGGGTGCAATCCGTTGAAAACCCTGAGGAGACAACACTCCTCCTACTAGGGACACCTAGAGCTTTAACGGTTTGTTGCACGTGCTCAGTGCAATTGTGTCTGCCTACAAAAGTGTGCTTAGTTTTCTCCTTTCTTTTTCTCCTCTTAAATAAACTAGTTTGCTCGGGACGATCAAAAATAAGTTTGGGGGTATTTGTTCAGTTGATAAAACTGCACATTTGTATTACATTTTTCCTACTATTTTCATATTAAAAAAAGGACTTTATTATAATATATTATACATATAAGGGTTTATGTATAAAAACACCATTTTTCATGTGTTAATATATTTTAATTAACATTTGGTAGGAAAATGTATGCAAATAAATTCATTGACCTAATCCTATTAGAACTAGGTCTACTAAATATTATTTGAGATTGTTGTGCAGAATTTTTTCCAAGTGTGCTGAATTTTTCAAAGACTAGAATCAAGCAAATCAAGTTGTTGAAGAAGACTTGCCTAATTAAGAATCAAAACTTGAAGACCAAGTCTGGCAGCAACCACGAGAAGATTTCTGAATTCTGAAGGTTCCTAAGATTGCCACATGTCACAAGGAGCAGCCCCATTGAAAAATAACCAAGGGTTCTGATCAAAAGGCCGCGGATCCGCGGCCATAACCACCTTTGGGCCGCGGATCCGCCGCAACTCTATGAAGTTGGAAGCCAAGATTTTTGTGGGTGAATCTATGCTAAATTTTACCTAATTTTGAAACAAAAGATTCTGGCTTTGCATTATAAAAAGGCACCGAGAGCCTCTTGGAAAATTTATCAAGCCGACGCGATCACGAAACCCCAGACGCTCACGCATCCAGGCTGATCATCAACTGTTCGTCTACCTCCTTAGAAGAGATCGAGAAACAACTAGAAATTGTAATCATTTTCTAAGGATTCAAGTGTAATGAATATTGTTGATTAATAAAGGTAGCTTTCTTTTTCTTATTCTATTTCCTCGTAGTTTAATTATGAAATTTCTTTCCATCTCTTTTTCTCTCAACATGCGCGAGTAATTCTCCGCTTGTTAGGGTTCGTAGGATTAGGGTAGGCTAATGGATGATGAACATCCCTAAACCCTTTTTAAGTCCTATAAAGTTTATGAATTTTATCAAAAGAATCATTAACATCCTAATCGGGCGCGCTAACAATTCTTTGTTAGTTCCGACCGCGATTAGAGATTAGATTAATGATTATTTTGGTAAAGGCTAGATATGAACGGAGTTCCGTGTCGAGATAAGGGTTAAGAGTGGGATTCCTTTTCCCTCCAGAAACCCTAATCTACACGCATCACCGTCGTTCTAGTTTTAAATCTATTAAAGGATAAAACGGGTAACTTTTAATTAATTGTCCATAACTACTAAATCCTAACGAACCCTACAAGCCCCCTTATTATATTAATTACATCCTTAAAATAATCTAGATCTATATTTTACATTCTTGTTTAACGTAGATCTAGAAACCATTCTATAAAATTCTTTATCTCTCCTCTCTTTTTCAACACATCTAAAGTAAGAGTAAAAGGTTCAACGTTTCCCAGAGGACGACCCGTACTCATCTCGGTCTAGCTACACGCGACACCGTTATTGCGGTTAACTACAAACACACTTTTTCGTGTCAATCACCCCATAAAATCAGAATGGCGGCTCATTAATGATAAGACAAGGTAATCATTATGGGAATAATAGGAAGATTCTCAATAAATGAACAGTGGATTTCAAACAACTCTACACACTCTCCAAGGAGAACTCCCACTGCAGACTCTATGCAAATCATGAAGGATCTCTCTAGAAACTTTTTGCAAAGCACAACTCAGGGCAAAGAACATCTCAAGAAGTTCTCTGTGAAGAACTAAGTTCTTTAAAGGAATTAAATTCCCAGAAAATTGGCAGAGCTAAGCTCTTAGAAATGGAATTAAATTCCGAAGAGAAGACAAGTATCACCATCGATCCCTGAGATCAGAGAAGCCCTAACAAAAGGAGTTTATTATTTAAAGATTGGACATTATTTTAACTTGGAAAGATGGGTTCTTGTTAAAGGGAAAAACCCTTGGTGTGGATTTAAAATCCAAATTCCTATGAGAAGTTCTTCAGCCGTTCAAGATCATTACCTGAAAAAGAAAATCTTTTGTTAAAAGAGTTAAACTCTGGAAATTTTTGAAACAGAGAACTAAGCTCTGATGGGGAGAATTAAATTCTCAAGGCAAGAACAAGCAAGGAAGAAGATGAAAAGTGGAGGTGGTTCTGAAGAGACCCCTGCATTTATAGGATGTGATGGGAAACGGTTCATCTACCCCCTCCCATAGACAGATCCAACGGCCACAAAAGATGACAACATTGCACTCATGCGCAAACACATGAGAACAACGTTGTGGGGGCATTTGTTCCCTCATGAAAATATCGGGAAAAACCCCAATGGGGCATCAAGTGCACACGCGTAACCAAGGGTTACGTGCTGACACGTGATGGTTTCCTGAGGACTCTGTTATAATAGAAGTGAATTCTAATCAAACAATCAATCAACGGGAGTCACGTGACCACACGTGGTGAGCCTTTAAACCTACTAAAAAGAATTAAAAGTATAATAAAATAACTAAGGAAAACGCCCAATGGGGCATCACGTGCTCACACATGACCAAGGGTCACGTGCTGACACGTGATGATTTCTTAGTTGTTTAAAACAGCAGAATTAAATTCTGGTTAAAATGTTAATCAAGGGGGTCACGTGTCAACACGTGATGGGTTCCTAAGCTCTTTAATTAATAGAATTAAATTCTATTTAAATGATCAAACAATGGGATCATGTGCCAACACGCGATAGGTTTTTAAAGCCTTCTGAACTAATAGAATTAAATTGTAATTAAGAAGGAACCGAAAACCCTGATTGGAAAATATCTCTCTAAATCTTTCCAAACAAAAAAAAGATTGTGCTCTGTAAAGTGGAGCACCGTTGGATTAAAAATCCAATGGTGATTAAAAATCACCAATTTATAGAAAGATTCTATACAAGAAAAGATTTCCCTGAAATTCACCAAGAATAACAAACAGAATATTTTGGATTAAAAATCCAATGATGAATAAAATTCACTGAGTGATCTAAAAGATCATGTTGGTTACAGAAACAACCAAAATCTTTCAATGAAATATTGACTAAACAAATTGATTCTCTTCTTTCTCCTATAAATAGGAGCCAAGAAGAGAAGAGAAGGATCTTTTGAATTTTTTTAGAAAAGACAACAACAGAGAGAAAAAAGAGAGGAGAATTTAATTCTCAAGAGGAAAAAAGATTTCTTCAGAAGAGAAAAGAAACCCTAGGTGAGAAAGGAAAAAGATCTAAGATCCATAAAATAAAAGAGAATTTAATTCTCAAATTAAGAGTTTAACTCTTCTAAACAAGAACTTAGTTCTTCCTTTGGTTGAAAATCTGCAGAAGTAGATCTCCTCACAAGTTGAGAATTTAATTCTCATCGGGGAGATTCTGCCATGCATATCCAAAATTTAGAGGGAGAATTGAGTTTAGGGAATTTAATTCCCCCAAATTCATAGAAATATAATTCCTCCAAACGTAACTAGGGTTTAACCCTACATAAGAATTTAATTCTTCCATATACATAGGAATTTAATTCCTCAAAACAGAATTAGGGTTTAACCCTACCAAAGAATTTAATTCTCAAACAAAGGACTTAAATTATCCATGCACGTGAATCTGGTCACGTGGCAACACGTGACCCTTCCTTTAATGATCAGAAAAGAACGAATGAGACATGGTCACGTGCCCCCACGTGAGCCTCAAACAGACTCCTCAAAATGAGAAATAAAAAGCTTGGAGGCAATGCCTCACGTGCCCCCACGTGACCCTCAAACAGACTCCTCAAAATGAGAAAGAAAAAGCTTGGAGGCAATGCCTCACGTGCTCACACGTGACCCTCAAAACTAAAGGGAATAAAGCCAAAGGCAATACTGATTTAGGGCGCCTCACGTGTCCCCACGTGACCCCTGACTAACACCTTTTTAAAAAGGGCAAATGAGAGAAAACAGAGGAATTAATACTCAATACATGAGCACTATCATGTGCCCACATGTGATGATTACAAAGATTAAGTGTTTAACACTTATTGGCAGCTTTTGAGAGTAAAATAAAGGAAGTCTGGCCCAATTCTCTGGCGCCTCATGTGACTCCACGTGACCACCTCATTTTTAGTGTTCAACACTATTTTGAGTGTTCTGTCCTTAGTGTTTAACACTATTTTCAGCACATCACGTGGGAGCACGTGATCGTCAAATATCCTCTAGTGTTTAACACTATTTTAAAGCCAAGTTTAGCCCAAATTGGCTAAATTTTCCAGAGGCAAATCTCCCCTTCAAATGAACCTTAAAATCCAGAGCTATAATGAATGGTTAGTGCTCAGCCAAAGACAAAATGTTGTCAGAGCCCCTAGACCCCTGTTTAGCATTGCTAAATAATGGGGAGGTTGAACCTAGACAAATGTTCAACAGTCCAACAAAGAGCCAACATCTCAAACTTAATTGGACTTAGCCGAAGTTGGCCATAAGTCCTCAATTCATATTTAACTGAGCCAATGTGCTCATAATCTAATTAATTGATTTTAGTTCCAAATTGGACTACAGATTTCCCAATCAACTTTGGTTCAAGGGTACATCTCTTCACTCCTTTGATATTTGTCGTTGTAATCCTTCAACGTCTTCAGAGAGATGATGGGTCCCGATAACCAATCATTCCATGGACTGTGGGGTCCTTAAGCCGCTGGACTATGATGTCCTTAAACTTTATAGACTATGACGTTTTTAAACTACGGACTGTGGGGTCGTTAAGCCCATGGACTATGATGTCCTTAACCTCGGACTGTGGGATCCCTTTAAACCCATGGACTATGATGTCCTTAACCTTGGACCAAAACGTCCTTAAACTAACATTGGACCACCATATCCTTAACTAGTAATCGACCGCAATCTCCCTAAACTAAACAATAGAGCCCAAATGCTCTTTTGTTGGATCTAAATGATCCCGTTAAGTTGATCTTAGTCTAAAACTAGACTAACGTATCCTTAACAAACGTTTAAATTGACCTTAGTCTCAAATAAGACTAACGTATGCTTAAACCCAACCCCAAACCCAAATCTAAGAAAATACGGATTTGGACTAATCCACGCCCTACGGGCAACAACATAAATTAGTTTCCGTATACAATCCACGGGCAACCAAAAACAAAACAAACACCCACAACACGAAGTGACCATCTGGAGAAGGAGAAAGTGGTTACCGCGATGCGGTAGCATAATTAACTGCAGGGGCTTGCGCCTGCAGGGAAGAGCGTCCCCACAATCAGAAACCCCTCAACTGAAGGGGGAATCTGACGAAGTCTGCTACATCGGCCGCATCCGTTTAAACCTTCGATACATGGTGTCATAAATCAACTTGGCATCTTCGGAGAGGTGGACGGATACCACCAATTAGTATCTGCCCTGAAATTCAGGCAAGACGGACCTGCGCGGTCACGTCTCCGTTTTCGGCGGGGAACAACTGCTGCATATATACTTTGTCATATTATTGCTTCATGTATTAGTAGTACCTGATAGAGTACCTTACATGACTGTTGCATACATATTGTCATATTATTGCTTCATGTATTAGTTGTACCTGCTAGTGTACATTTCATGACTATTGCATTCATATGACTATTATTGCTATTCGGTTGCATATGTTAGATTCGCGCTGTACGTGCATACTTGCGATTACCTGCATATGTTATTTACTATTCACGAGTTGGCAACTCACCCCCGTTGTGCCGCAGTGTTTTGCAGGTTGTTCCCCAGAGTAGTCGAGACATGCTATTCATCTATCATATCATCTTTTGCTGCGGATACCGCTTCGGCTCATAGTGTGCAGTTTTGTTTTAGGTGGGTTTTGTGGTTATCCGTTATGTTCATTATATATTCGTTGTATCATGTACTCTCCATCTACTACTATCATGTATAACTTAGAGACTTGATGTGAGGACGGTATTGTATATTATTTTGTGACTTGGAGGTCTTTTATGCAGTTTTATTTATATCGTCTTTTATTTTTTCGCTACAGCGCTGTATATCTGTTGTGGTGGTTGTTTTCCGCCTTTGGGCGTGTATTTGCTCTCGTTTGGGGATGCTTTACTTATATTTTTGTTGTACCCATTTTTAGGGCTGGTTTTTATAAAGGAGGTGCTGCCAAAATTTTTAAAGGAAATAAAGTTGGATTTTTAAAGATTTGGGTTGAGATTTCAATGGTTTTAAAATTTCTATTATCACTTACTACTTTTGATGGTTTAGATTACTGGGTTTTCGGCTTACTTAAATTGCGTTATGCCTGAAGACGTTGCGTAGTTTAAGGACCGTCACGTGCTAATTTCAGATCGTGACACTGTTGTATATGGACATAGTATTAATGAGACACAGCACTGTTACTAACGGTTCATATTGCACGAGCACTAAACTATATGCCACACACACACCGTTAGTAATTGCCATGACACTCACACTATAGAATTGCCATGGATAATACATTGTTTAGCTTACCTTATCATTGATGATTAGACATGATTCTTGTTCTATTGCACATGTGAATTACATTATGCGTACATACATACTTGCGTACATACATACTTGTACATACATACTTGCGTACATACGTACTTGCGTATATACATACTTGTACATGCATACTTGCGTACACCCATACTTGCTATAGTTACATGTGCACCCTTAGATGATATTGGATTTGATTTTGGAGAATTGGAAATCGCATGATATATTTTAAAACTGGATTCATTTAAAAGAGCGGTTTTCCCTTGATATGCTCATATTATGGTTTTATGTTGCATATATCATATTGCATGGATTTACGCATTGAGATACGGATTTCATGTGATTTATGGATATGAGAACCGTGGTATTATTTCAAGAAGTATGCATTGTTTTGAAAACCCGGTTCTCTTGATATGATATTTCAATGCGTCCACCATGCATTTTCTCGGTTCTGAGACGTGTGATAGAAATCCGATTCGAGAAGTTGGATGATCCGTTTGCGGGTTCATGGTGGACCCGGTATGGTTCCCCGGGGCAAGAAATAGTTTTTGTGGTGTAGACAATGACCCTGACAGGGAGGGCACTACCTACCGGTGATTGATTGGACCTGGCGGTTATCCGGAGGATACCGACCGGAGTCGAGAGATGGATATGGGCCGATTCGTACTGCCAAAGCCCGAGGGCCGATCCGGACAGACGGAGCCCGATATATGTGGATTTGCGTGTCGATATTGGACACGAGTATTTCATGATATTTTCAAGTGCCGATGTTGGGCACTCAGGTTCCATGAGATTTACAGAATATGAGGGCCGATCAGAGTGACGGTGCCTGAGGTATTGGGATTTGGGGTGTCGTTGATGGACACCGGTTTTTCCACGATGATGATTCATTGATGTTGACATGTTTTATCCCATACTCAGCATTCATTGATATGCATTGCTTCATGCATTTGTTGTACCTGATAGAGTACTTTTCATGATTGTTGCATATCCATATTAGTATATTGATACTATCATATTGCATGTGATAGAGTATCGCAGTACGTGCATACCTGCAATCACCTGTATGATGTTACTTACTATTCACGAGTTGACAACTCACTCCCGTTGTGCTACAGTGTTTTGTAGGTTAGCCCTCAGAGTAGTCGCGGCAGGCCTATCTTACCGCATCTTTTGCAGCAGATACCGCTACAGTTGGCTGTGAGCCGTTTTGCTATAGATGGGTTTTGCGATTATCCGTTATATTCATTGTACACTTTATTGTATCTAGTACTCTCTATCTACCACTTCATGTATTGACTTAGAGACGAGATGTGAGGACGATATTGTATATTATTTTGTGACTCTGGTGTCGAGCTCGTGTGAGCCCGCTTTTATTATGCAGTTTTATCTTTTATGCTGTTTTTCACTTATATTGCCCATTTCTTCACTATGGCGTCGTATATATACTTGTGGTGGTTGTTTCCGCCTTTGGGGCGTGATTTGCTCCCGTTGGAGATGCTTTATTTATTTCTGTTAGTGTTTATGCCCTAGAAGGCCATTACTGTATCATACTAGCTTGTATATTACTTAATGGAAGCTTGGGATATTCACATGTATATAACAGTCTTGCTAAACATGGTAGTATGCTACTTGGTTTTTCTATCTTAATATGTGAGTGTACGTATTGATAGAGCTCTTAGGATCTTGCTTGTCTACCAGCGTTGTGATGGCAGTCACACTAGTGGGGGCTGGGTAGTCTACAAGCACATCCTTATTCAGGTCCCTGGTCGTTGGATTATCGAGACAGAGCATCGATACTCCGGAGTAGACTGGTGTGTACGCTTCTCATCCCAGTTGGGGAGATGGTCTGTCCCACAGCCGTCAGTACGTCGTACTGGAGATAGTATGCAGGTGCTCGTTAGGTTACGGGTACACCGGACAGGACTCACAGGGAACTGTTGGTTGGTTTGATACCAGTCGTCAGTGAACAGTTCCCAGGTGACATGAGTACAGCGTAGTCCGCAGACTTGACACTGCTACTTCGCCTCGAGTGTGTCCCACTGTTCTTAGATTGCTACCCTACCACGGCTCAAAGGAGTCGTGCAAACAGGTAGCAGTTGGGTGCAGTCCCGAGCACTTGGAGGCAGTGGCGGTTAGACAGGATTCGTCCCTCCCGGTATTGGGAGTAGATATCGTGCTGTGTCAGAGAGCCATTACGCAAAGTCCCTGGCCAGGGCAAGCGAGATTTGCTGGTAGGTTCCAGTAGTTTCTCAGGGTGTAATGGGCTTCACTCCGACACGACTTATACCGCTATTAGGGGACTGACGCTTGCCGCCCCCCTAGGCCCGATATGCGATAGTCTTGGACGAACGGACCGGACTGTATGGAGATTGTCACATCAGACTCAGTAGGAGTTCGGATGGGTTTTCTCATCGGCCTTCTTATCGACAACTACCTGGGGACCGTTACGTACAGCTAGTGCCGCTTGCGGTCTGTGGTTAAACCCACTGCCAGCGTAGTAGTCGAGTCTCTAGAGTCCCACACAGAGAGTTTCCTACTCCAGGCGAAACGATATAGAGGTTGCATGGTTTTGCGACAAAGGGTTCGGACGCATACGTGCGTTTACGCACGTACGACTTTCGGACAGTTTTTACCAGTCGGCTTTGGTTTAAGCCAGTTACTGGTATCTGGTTATTGGATTTTTACAGTCTAAAGTTTTTCCGTATTTTTACGGATCGGAGGGGCGTTCTCGTAATTACTCGAGAAGCTTCTAGAAGATGTGACTAAGGAGGTTTCTTTTGGATAAGAGAGTGAGTCATGGTGGTGATTCATTCACTTCATTAATGCACATTTATTGCTTAATGACTCATGCTAATGAATCATCACAAGATATTTTATGAAGCATGCTTATTCATTTCTTTTATTCATTTGTTGAAAATAAGAATGCTTCATAATATTATGATACACTCTCTCTCTTCTCTCATTATCTTATCTCATATTCTCTCTCCTCAAGCTCTCATCTTCAAGATACTAACCTTAATCCTCATGTGTTGAGAACAAAGGTTTAGTTAGACTTAAGCATCCATAACCTACACTCTACATCATCCTTTCATCTTTGATTAGCAATCAAAGTTGATTAGTTACCTCAAGTTAGAGGTTTAGCTTGGAGTTTCGCTCTCGGGTGGATCGTCTACTACCTAGAGAAGGTCGAGGAGAACAAAGGAGGACGTAAAGAAGAAGGACCGGTTTCATTAGGTATAATCCCTAATCACTTGTGAAAAGAAACTCATAGAATACGGTTATTTAGAGTTTAGCTTCGATTTAAGCGGTTAGTCGATGTTCGTTCCTTAAACTTGATCGTTTTTGTAAAATCCGCCTCCCCACAAGTACTGGGGTGTACTACATCGACTTACAGTGGTATCAGAGCCTCGCTAAACACTAAATAACTTAATTGCAAATTTGTACGAATTTCGAACGGAAAAACGAAGCCGAAAAACCCTAATTCTGTCATGTTTCTGTCGAATTTAAAACGATGTCAGAAAATTTTTCAGGTGAGTTCAGAGAGCTTAGCATGACACCAGTAGACTACACAAGAAAAACAGTCAGCTGAATCGTTCAACTCGGCGCGGAACCGCGGCCTCAGCCTACTGAGACGCGGCGCTTCCGCGGCCGAGTCAACGAGTTAGCGGCCGATTTTTCTTGTGTTGTCTCTGTATAATATTTGGGGTTTTCTGGAATGTTTAATTATTGCTCAGGTTACTGTTTAACAGAGCAGATTTTGGAGCAATATTAATGTTGTTTATCGATCGAAATTTTACAGTATTTGCATATTGGATTATATCTGTGATTGTTTAATGTGTTCGTAAACCTTCCCCAACTGCTAGTATGTCGGTTGGCAGGGGGTTGCACATTTCTGAAATGGTTATATCTGTTTGTGCATATAAACTGTATTGGACTGTTGTGGTGTATAGCCGGGGTTTGCAATGGGTTATTGTTTAATTCATTTGTTGTAAATGTAATTTGTTGTAATATTATTTTTGCGGGGCACTTCCAGGTTGCGGTCGTAGCCACCGTTGTATTATTTCATTTTACTGTTTTTGCTCCTAGGACTGACCCAAGGTGGGGTACACAGACTGCCGGGCGGGTAGTTTGCCGTACCCGTAGGGGTCGAGGGTGGGGTAACGGCTATTCATCACAACTGTGTAATCTGTCTTTTCTTGCAGGCTCAAAAGAAATACAGATTGCTTGCATATCCAATATTGTTTATCTGTGTTCTGGAATGAATATCATTGCGTCAGACGAATGTAAAATATCTATATTTATTGTAGCTATTTAGACGTCACTTATGTTTTACACCCGCGCTAGCCCAGCCCCCGCTCTGTCGTTAGTTAAGTAACCTAACGGGTGATGACGGGACCCCGTGGCGAATGCGGATGGCATAAGAGGACGTTGTATTTTCGTTGTTTTCTGCAATGATAGGTTAATGATGGGACGCATTATCTGTAATGCAAAGAAAATAAACCAAAGGTTAAATCGTTGGAACAATTTAAAAGAAACCATTCGGTTATTTTTAAAACAGATATTTTTAAATGCGGAGCTTTAACCACTCCTTTTAAAAGCTATCAGGTTCCTTCGGTTATATCAAGTTCACTACGTTCACGGTTTCGCCAAAACCATTCGTAGCCCTCCGTCATTTCATTTGGGTATTCAGTAGTATTCAAGCTATGCATTTTGGCCAAAGTCAAGGCATAGTGTTTGGTAGCTGCTGGGTTTTCATTTGTTGCATAAGATAGATGAGTCGGTTTGGGACAGTCGTATTACCATTTGACCAAAGTCAGGGGTATATACGAATGGGTTCAAATTGACAAGATAATGACGGGTAGAACTTGACATGTGACTTATGACATTTTGACCAAAGCCAAGGTCATAAGAGCATGGGGCAAAAACTTATATCGGGAATTTCAAAAGAAACTGAAATTTGCAAAGAGATGCATACCATTTTGAGTTTGATGAATGTTGGTAGCATTCCTACAACATTATCAGACGATGATATTTGGATCCCGATCCTACTGTGAGTATATGCTACTTATCAGGATATTCGTCACTTAACGATCAATGCTATAAACCTAGTAGGTGTCCAGAAAAGTGTCAGCGGGGTTACGCCCCCAGAGAAAAGAGGTTATTTAATTAAGGAACTTCGCGAAAGCGTTGGAAAACCTCCCTCGAAGTATCGACACCGGCCTGGCTGAACGGTTAAGCAAGTATTGTACGGTGAGAATAGTCTTGGCTAATTCTTCTTTTATGGTTTGAGGAAGGATTCGAGAAACAGTGGGAGCCATCCAGTTTAGATAAACTAAAAACCACTCTAAACTTGCAAGAGCATCGTGCTAAAGTGTTTTCTTCTCTCTCTCCTAATTGCAGCGACCCTGAAAATGACTGGACTTAAGTTACTTTTAGAAAAGAATATACTGACGGGGCCAAACTATAAAGATTGGCTGCGGAATGTCAAGATGGCCTTGACCTATGACAAATTGGGGTACGTCCTCACCGCTACGGCACCTGCTGTCCCTGGTCCCAAATCCAGCAATGCGGATAAGGAAATCCGCAAAACCTGGGATTTAGATTGCGCGAGAGCCAAGTGCATCGTGCTTGCCTCGATGAACAATGAACATCAGAGGAGGCACGAGGATATGTCCCTAGATGGCATATTTCTCCATACAAAGGAACTTTATGGAGAGCAATCTCGTATTGCAAGATACGAGACCTCGAAGAAATTATTTCGAGCGAGGTTGGCTGTCGGGTCATCGGTAGGTGAACATGTCCTACAGATGATCGGCTATATTGAGGAGCTCGCAGACCTTGGGACGACTTTGGATAATGAGCTCTATACAGACCTTATTCTCCAGTCCCTTCCTCCCACCTACGCCCAGTTTATCCTCAACTTCAACCTTCAAGGAAAAGAAGTTGAACTTGCGGAACTCCTGAACATGTTAAGGAGTGCAGAGGGCACCTTACAGAAGGTAAGGGAAACACCCGCTATGTTTGTTGGCGGTTCATCTTCTTCAGGGTCCAAGGCTAGGGCCAAAGGAAGGAAGAAGAAGGCCGCACCCAAACCTAGAGGAGGTGTTAGTAAGGTGAGAGGGAAGGGAAAGATAAAGAAAGCAGTACCGATAGTTGGTCAGGATGAGTGCTTTCATTGTCACAGGAAAGGGCACTGGAAGAAGGATTGCAAGGCGTGGATCGCCAAGAACCAGGAACCGAAGCAAGCTGTGGCTTCGACTTCAGGTGTGTTTGTAATTGAGAATTGTCTGTCGATCAACTCTACTTCCTGGGTATTGGATACCGGATCAGGATCTCATATTTGCAATTCATTGCAGGCACTGAGAAACCGTAGAGTGCTGAAGGAAGGTGATATGATCCTCAGGGTTGCTAACGGAGCTAGCGTGGGAGCTGCGTCCGTCGGGGATTATCACCTAGGATTGACGAGTGGACATATTTTGGTTTTGCATAACTGTTATTTTGTACCCAGCTTAACGTGTAATATCATATCAGTTTCCTTGTTATCAAATAAAGGTTATGATTTCACGTTTATAAGAGATGTTGTCAACATCCACCTTAATCATGGTTTGATTGGGTCCGGTACTCTAAATAACGGCATATATGTGTTAAACCAACTCCAAATTTTCAATGTCCAGAACACACTAAAAAGAAAGTCTCCAGATTTAAATAAAGCTTTCTTATGGCATTGTAGACTGGGTCACATCAATGAGAGAAGGTTAACTAAGTTGCATAGAGAAGGATATTTAGACACGTTCGAATATCAATCCTATGACACTTGTCAATCTTGTCTCAAAGGAAAGATGACAAAGACTCCATTTACTGGACAAGGAGTAAGAGCGAGCGAGCTCTTAGGACTCATACACAGTGATGTATGTGGTCCAATGTCTACACATGCGAGAGGTGGTTTTTCCTATTTCATTACTTTCACGGATGATTACTCAAGATACGGATTCATTTATCTGATGAAACATAAATCCGAGGCTTTTGAGAAATTCCAAGAGTATAAGAATGAAGTAGAAAACCAAACCGGCAAAAGTATTAAGACACTTAGATCTGATCGAGGTGGAGAATACTTAAGTGCCGAGTTCCTAGGTTACCTAAAAGAGAAAGGAATTCTCTCTCAGCTTACTCCTCCATACACTCCACAGCATAACGGTGTATCGGAGAGACGGAATCGAACCCTATTGGATATGGTACGATCCATGATGAGTAATGCTGAGTTACCGCGATCTTTCTGGGGTTATGCGCTAGAATCAGCGGCATATCTTCTGAACAGGGCTCCTACCAAGACTGTGCCTACCACTCCATATCAGATGTGGACTGGGAAGAAACCCCATCTTCAACATATGAAGATTTGGGGATGTCCAGCTTTTGTTAAAAAGCAGCATGTGGACAAGCTCGAGGCACGATCAGTAAAATGTATGTTTGTGGGATATCCAAAGAACTCCAAGGGATATTATTTCTATTACGCAGAGGAACAAAAGGTTTTTGTTTCTCGTAATGCCCATTTTCTGGAAAATCAGTTTTTAGAAAAGGAAATAAGTGGGAGCGAAATAGAACTGGAAGAAATTCCAGAACCACAAACTGCTACTGAAAGTTTGGTAGAACCAGAGGTTCAAGAAGAACAGATCATTCCCGCACCCCTCCGCAGGAGTAGTAGGCCGTCTCATCCGCCTGAGAGATACTACGGTTTTCTCATAGACGGGGATAGAGAGGATTGCATCATAGATGATGATGAACCTACTGACTTCCAGCAGGCCATCCAGAGCGGCGACTCGGTACGATGGCTAGATGCAATGCGGACCGAAATGGAGTCCATGTACACCAACAAAGTATGGACTTTGGACTTTGCTCCAGATGGGGTAAAACCCATAGGATGCAAATGGATCTTCAAGAAAAAGATTGGTGTAGATGGACAGGTGGAAACCTATAAGGCTAGACTTGTTGCAAAGGGTTTTCGTCAAAGACCTGGTTTGGACTATGACGAAACTTTTTCTCCAGTGGCTATGCTCAAATCCATTCGGGTCCTTCTTGCTATTGCTGCCTTCCATGATTATGAAATCTGGCAGATGGACGTAAAGACGGCTTTTCTGAATGGAAATTTAGAAGAGAGCGTCTATATGGATCAGCCAGAGGGTTTCAATCAGAGTGGGAGCAGCGGGAAAGTATGCAAGCTGCTTAAGTCTATTTATGGACTAAAGCAGGCATCGCGGAGCTGGAACATCTGTTTTGATGAGACAGTCAAAGAATATGACTTTATCAAAAATCCAGATGAACCGTGCATATATAGTAAAGCTGTGGCCAGAAGTGTCGTATTCCTCGTCTTGTACGTGGATGACATTCTATTGATAGGAAATGACATTCCTATGCTACAATCTGTCAAAGGATTCTTGTCACACAGGTTCTCCATGAAAGACCTGGGTGATGCCTCTTACATTCTGGGGATCCGGATCTATCGTGATAGATCCAAGAGGATGTTGGGACTTTCGCAGTCCAGGTATATCGACACTGTACTGAAAAGATTCAGTATGGAAGATTCTAAGCGCGGTAATCTACCGGCTTGTCACGGAATCACCCTCTCCAAAGAGATGTCTCCCAAGACTGATTTGGAAAGGGAACGCATGTCTATTATACCCTACGCTTCTGCGGTAGGCTCTATAATGTATGCGATGTTGTGTACCAGACCAGATATAGCTTACGCACTGAGCGTGGTAAGCCGGTATCAGTCAGACCCAGGGGAGAAACACTGGATAGCAGTAAAGAATATTCTCAAGTACCTGAGGAGGACTAAGGAGATGTTCTTGGTTTACGGCGGAAAAGACCTCAGGTTGGAGGCCTTTGCTGATTCCGGCTTCCAGAGTGATAAGGACGATTCCAAGTCCATGTCGGGTTATGTCTTTACCCTCAATGGAGGGGCGGTGTGCTGGAAGAGCTCCAAGCAGGACACCGTTGCTGACTCGACGATGGAAGCGCCTGCTTGCGATGCCGCAAAAGAAGCAGTCTGGATGAAGAAGTTCCTAACAGAACTTCAGGTTGTTCCTACCATAGTTGATCCAATACCTCTGTATTGCGACAACAACGGAGCTATAGCTTTAGCGAAGGAACCAAGGTCCCATCAGAAGTCCAGACACATCTTGAGGCGGTATCACCTGATCAGGGAGATCATTGATCGTAAGGAGATCGAGGTTCGGAGAGTTTCTTCAGAAGAGAACATTGCTGATCCATTCACGAAGGCCCTTCCTCAGATTCAGTTCGAGAGGCTGCTCGAGATCATTGGTCTTCGATATGCCAGTACATGGCCCTAGTGCAAGTGGGAGATTGTTAGTGTTTATGCCCTAGAAGGCCATTACTGTATCATACTAGCTTGTATATTACTTAATGGAAGCTTGGGATATTCACATGTATATAACAGTCTTGCTAAACATGGTAGTATGCTACTTGGTTTTTCTATCTTAATATGTGAGTGTACGTATTGATAGAGCTCTTAGGATCTTGCTTGTCTACCAGCGTTGTGATGGCAGTCACACTAGTGGGGGCTGGGTAGTCTACAAGCACATCCTTATTCAGGTCCCTGGTCGTTGGATTATCGAGACAGAGCATCGATACTCCGGAGTAGACTGGTGTGTACGCTTCTCATCCCAGTTGGGGAGATGGTCTGTCCCACAGCCGTCAGTACGTCGTACTGGAGATAGTATGCAGGTGCTCGTTAGGTTACGGGTACACCGGACAGGACTCACAGGGAACTGTTGGTTGGTTTGATACCAGTCGTCAGTGAACAGTTCCCAGGTGACATGAGTACAGCGTAGTCCGCAGACTTGACACTGCTACTTCGCCTCGAGTGTGTCCCACTGTTCTTAGATTGCTACCCTACCACGGCTCAAAGGAGTCGTGCAAACAGGTAGCAGTTGGGTGCAGTCCCGAGCACTTGGAGGCAGTGGCGGTTAGACAGGATTCGTCCCTCCCGGTATTGGGAGTAGATATCGTGCTGTGTCAGAGAGCCATTACGCAAAGTCCCTGGCCAGGGCAAGCGAGATTTGCTGGTAGGTTCCAGTAGTTTCTCAGGGTGTAATGGGCTTCACTCCGACACGACTTATACCGCTATTAGGGGACTGACGCTTGCCGCCCCCCTAGGCCCGATATGCGATAGTCTTGGACGAACGGACCGGACTGTATGGAGATTGTCACATCAGACTCAGTAGGAGTTCGGATGGGTTTTCTCATCGGCCTTCTTATCGACAACTACCTGGGGACCGTTACGTACAGCTAGTGCCGCTTGCGGTCTGTGGTTAAACCCACTGCCAGCGTAGTAGTCGAGTCTCTAGAGTCCCACACAGAGAGTTTCCTACTCCAGGCGAAACGATATAGAGGTTGCATGGTTTTGCGACAAAGGGTTCGGACGCATACGTGCGTTTACGCACGTACGACTTTCGGACAGTTTTTACCAGTCGGCTTTGGTTTAAGCCAGTTACTGGTATCTGGTTATTGGATTTTTACAGTCTAAAGTTTTTCCGTATTTTTACGGATCGGAGGGGCGTTCTCGTAATTACTCGAGAAGCTTCTAGAAGATGTGACTAAGGAGGTTTCTTTTGGATAAGAGAGTGAGTCATGGTGGTGATTCATTCACTTCATTAATGCACATTTATTGCTTAATGACTCATGCTAATGAATCATCACAAGATATTTTATGAAGCATGCTTATTCATTTCTTTTATTCATTTGTTGAAAATAAGAATGCTTCATAATATTATGATACACTCTCTCTCTTCTCTCATTATCTTATCTCATATTCTCTCTCCTCAAGCTCTCATCTTCAAGATACTAACCTTAATCCTCATGTGTTGAGAACAAAGGTTTAGTTAGACTTAAGCATCCATAACCTACACTCTACATCATCCTTTCATCTTTGATTAGCAATCAAAGTTGATTAGTTACCTCAAGTTAGAGGTTTAGCTTGGAGTTTCGCTCTCGGGTGGATCGTCTACTACCTAGAGAAGGTCGAGGAGAACAAAGGAGGACGTAAAGAAGAAGGACCGGTTTCATTAGGTATAATCCCTAATCACTTGTGAAAAGAAACTCATAGAATACGGTTATTTAGAGTTTAGCTTCGATTTAAGCGGTTAGTCGATGTTCGTTCCTTAAACTTGATCGTTTTTGTAAAATCCGCCTCCCCACAAGTACTGGGGTGTACTACATCGACTTACAATTTCATATGTTGTTTTACTTATGTCTTATATTTGTACCCGTTTCGGGGCTGGTTTTTACAAAGGAGGTGCTACCGAAATTTTTAAGAAAATAATTTAAATTTTAAAGATTTTTACTTGAGATTTCTAAATGTTTTTAACAATATTTTCATCACTTACTACTTTTGATGGTTTAAATTTCTCGGTTTCGGCTTACTTAAATGGCGTTACACCTGTAGACGTTTCGTGGTTTAAGTGCCGATCACGTGCCAAATTTTGGGTCGTGACAGCCGCCTTCTCCATATCCGCCAGTAAACTGTTGGCCACAGAGAGCCCAGAAGGCACCTCGATGCAGAATTCGTCCTCCTACATCTTTATCCTGACCGAGGGTGGCCGGGAACCCACTCTCTTCTGCCTCTTGAGCGACGACTCGGCAGAAGGCGGCACCTCTGTTCTGGCCTGGGGCGCCGGATCCCAGGCATGCTTCTGCCCTCCTCCACGGTGTTCTTCTAAGACAGGAGAGGCTACTAGGACCCTGGCAGAAGGGGCTTGCCGGGAAACCATACTCGATGCGGGTCGGTACGAGCTAGCGCCACTACCTTTCCTCCCCTGCGTCTTGGCAGCCATAACAGCCATGATCTTCGAGCGATCTATCGGCTCCGCGGAATATATATAAGAAAAAGAGGGGAGTCAACAACTAATACATCAAAATTATGCTAAGTCTAAATTGATCGGCGAAGCCCTAACTTACCTCCAAAGCGCGCGGGACTGAGTCCCGCTCGGCTCAAAACCTGCTCGGAAAGCAGAACATCGGCCCGCTGGATCGGTTCCCACTGCGACACCACTCTCGCTTCTGGGGCACTCGACTGTTTGACCCTAAGGTAATCGGTCCTATGCCACTTGGTGGGCACAGGCTAATCCTCACCCTCCGGAGGCCCGACGAAGACAAACTTCTCCTTCCATTTATGGATAGAAGAAGAGACGACCACTACCTCAGACCCGGCCACCCTACCCTTATGTTTTTTGAAAGAAATGTACACCCATCTCGGTTCGTCCTTGCTGGTACCGGGGTGGTTTTTATAACAAAGAAAAGAGGGGAGAGGACTAAAGGGATCCGATCAATTTTCAACCAGATCAGAAACCCGGGGAGGATTCTCCACGAGTTCGGTGCTAGCTGGCCCGGAGTGAGACGCAAGCAATGGAGTATGGCGCAAACTTCGGGCGAGAAGAGCAGACGAATCCCTGCCCGGAACGCTTCCAGGTATAGAGCAATCTCATTGCTTTGCACCCGGTCTGCCTACTCACCCTCCCTGGCTAGACGAAGCGAATAACCATGGGGGATATGGAAACGAGCCTAGATATCGGAAAGCTCGTCTAAGCGATTCAATATCGAGGGTGCATCGCGAGTATTTTCGATGCGCACCTGGGGGCCCCTCTTCGCCCAATGACAACGATGTGTAAGGACGTCGCCCCCTATGGGGTGAGCCCGACGCAGAAGAGGAAGAGGAAGAAGAACTTCCTTGGCTATTGGAAGCCGTGGAGGAAGAAGACTCACTGGACTCGGCTTCAGAAGCTGAAGCCTCATCGCCCGACTCAACCCCAACTACATCAATGGATACTTTGAAAGAAAACATCTAATCTGATCCAAGGAAGGATTGGCCGAATAATGATTTTTGGCTGAAGGTCCGACCTAAGCAAAGGTGCGTCGGGCAATCTTCAGATGGCAGGAAACGACTAGGGCAAAATGTCTGCCAAGGGATGGCCTCCCCTATTTATACACTCGGCAAAAAACCATCCAACGTCTCAAATCCGTTTTCACCAAAATGAAGCATCACACCCAACGGCCACGAGGACTCCACGTGGCGATCGACCATTGGACACCTCTCCCTCACTCGGATTCAACTGACGACCTCTCACATCCCGCCACCCCGCGGTGGACACGTGGTGCGAAGGCTAACAGACCGAGCGAGCAAAGCAGCGTCCTCTTTAAAGCACAATCATTTTGTCGATCTGCTGATGTCACCAAAGATACATGCGGGAATCAAGGCATTTCGTGAGTCGCCGCGTGGATACAGGAATCCGAGAGGTATAGCCGCCAAACGTCGCATCATCCTCAGACAACCTATTATGAAGAATTCTCGGCGCCGAGCTGAATTATTGAAGACCGGGATGATAGCTACTCTCAGCCCGACCAACAAATTGATCGGAACGAGAGTGGGGGCTAATGATGATACCTGTAAGTAGGAACTCCCCAGATCACAACACGTGGCAGGTGACATGTCATCTGCGCAAACCCACTAGATTCCTGGAGGCAGCAGAGCTGGCATAAATATGACGCATCTGGGATGTTCCTCGACGCCTCTCTTCCGAGATTGCACCAGACCTTTTAGAAGACCTCCCCGGAGTACGTTCCCTATTGTCTAGCAATCAGCCAACATCTCGCCTCCGAGCTATCCTACAGCCGAGCTTCTTCAGCCTCCTCACTCGTCTCCGAGATATTACAGAGCTGATCTTCCTCAGCCTCCTCGCTCGCTACCAAGCTGAGCTTCCTCAGCTTCCCTGTCTGTCTAGGAGCACGGAGCCCCCGTAACGGCTTCGTGTGTCTCCCCACATCGAGATCTCTGCCGCTCCATGTCCCGCATCCCATGCCAGCGTATCTCGCCGTTAATGGGCGTATCCAGCCATCAACGCGAACGTGACGCAGGGGCGTAATAAATGGCGGGAACCTCGTATCGGCTCGCTCCAATGCAACCTCTATATAAACCCCTCCTCCAAACGACTTAGATATGTCGAAATGATTTTCAATACACCGCTACTCTGCCCAATAATTCATCGGTCCTTACTTGATCGTCGGAGGGTTCTATAGTGGTTTTCCACCTCAGGACATTCCTTGCAGGTAGACCAGTGTCAACGACAGCCCACAACCCATTGAGATCCTGATTAGTCTAAAATATTGTACATTTTCCTTACTATTGTTAAGTGCTAAAAGGTGTTAATTGTAAATAGAGAACATGTGTGGCTTTATTTGTAAAAAAATTATTATCGTATATTTCTTCATTTTAATTAATATAATTAGAGAAAATATATGCATATATGTAGCGCTTTGAAAATCGTTTAGGTGAAATTTCGGAGAATCGGTAAAATAACGAGTGTTTTCCGTAAAAATCAAGATATAATCATCTTTCATCATAAAATCAAATATACCTATTCTAGCTATGTAATTGCTAGTATTTGGTATTTTTTGAGTCACTTGTAAAATTTCTAATTGACTGAAATATTTTCCGAAATTAATTATTGGCAAAATTATTTTAAGCCTTCACTAATACATTTAACTAGAGATAATTACAAATTGGAATGGGCTAATACAAATTTTGTGCATCATGACACATTAAACCAAGATGTAACATAATATTTTTGAAATGAAAAGAAATTATCAAAACGGTTTTAGAAAATATGATAGAAAAATGCTTAAATAGTGAAATTAATGTAAATGGAAATTGGGGTATAATATTTATCATTTTTTTCCTCACTCACACTCACCCACACCCTCTCCCCCCTATACTGCTGGCCGAACCCTTGGCTACCCCTTCAAATTTTTTCCCCACTTGATGAGGCTTTGAAAGAAAAGAAAAAAAACAAAGGAAAAGAAAGAAAGAGAAAAGGAGGTATGGGTTTAGGTTGACTTCGACTTTTCTTTACTTGGCATTCCCTCACCTCACTCTCTCACCTCTCCCCCCCCATCTTGGCCGACCCTTCCAACAGCAGCCTCTCCGCCAAAAATCCCACACAATTTGCATCAAAAATCCATAAAAATGCTTCAAAATATATACAAACTCACACTAATCCCTAATCAAACCTTTAACCTTTATTCTTGGATCAATCTAGCTTAGATCTTGGAGCAAAGTTAGCATTTTGGGAGGCTAAGTTCTCATGTTGATCCACAATCTTTGAGGTATAAATCCCTAACCCATAGTTAAATTGTTGGTTGTTTCTTTAATCTAGCTTAATTGGGAAATTAATTGTGGTTTTAATTTCAAGATCTAAAATTCAAGAAAGGGGTTTGAAATCAAGTTAGGGTTTTCATAAATTGGTTATGGTTTGAAAGTGTAGTATAATATCTTAGAGTATGCAAAATGAAATCTAGTTGTCAAATTTCTAATTTTTACATTTAAATTGTTCTAATTAAGCTATTTGTAAACTAGGTTTTTATAAACCATGAATATAATTGAGATTAAAATCTAGATAGGGTTTTCATCACATCATTAACGTTATAAATTATAGTTTAACACCTTAAATCATACAAAACCTAATTTAGTTGTTGTTTTGTGCATTGTTACTTTAAATTGTTGAAATTGGTTGATTTTGCAAACTAGAATTTTGGGGTTAATGAAAAATGATGAGATTAAATTATAGTAATGGTTTGTATGATCTAGTTAGGATATTTAGAGTATATTGTGGCCACTAGTTTTGCTTAATCATCAAGTTTTGTACAAAAACGGTTATTCGAGACTTTCTAGGTTTTTGGGAAATAAAACGATTTGATTAACTTTAAGGTTTTGATGATTTAAACCCTATTTCATATATAATTAGTGAGTTTTAAAACCACGATTGGTACGTTTGGATTTTATCTTGATCAATCGGCATTTGTACGCCGATGTCGAGGGTTATTTGGTTCTTTTGCATGAGCGAACTATAGGTTTTAACCTATGGGTGATTCGTGCGACATTTTAGTTTTCGTGCGTGATTTCGTTTACGATGCTATATATATATATATATATGTAGGTACCCCGAGTGGACATGAAAGACAAGGACTAGCGTGGCATTATCGATTTCGGTAAGCAAGGATCGAGATGAGTAGATATATATCTACGGGGGAAGTCGGGTGGATGGCGTATAGCACCCCCGCAGTTTCGTTGTATAGAACGCGAATGCGTTATATATTTATATATATATATATATATATTTATATTTATATATATATATATATATACGGATGTGATATGAAATGACTTTGGGTTAGTATAGTGTACTTGGAAGATAGTGTTTAGTTAGTTTATTTGTCATGAACCCTAGAGTAGTGATTTGCATACACGCGCACACGCACACACTTGCATACTTTTATTACTTGTGTGTATATGGGGATATGTATATATACACACACACATAGGTATGGGACTATATATATATATACGTATACATATACATGGATGATGAGGATAGTATATGGTATTTGGAGATGAGTCGATGAGATTGGGCATGATGCCATGAGATCGGTGATGTGACATGGTTCGTATTTGAGATACGACATGATATTATAGCGGGTCTTTGGGGCGATATGTTTTCATACACACGCATATATATATATATATATATATATATATATATGTAGATGGTATCAGTATGTACTAGACGTTAGATTAGTACCCAGATCATGATATGATGATAAGGATACCAGCTGAATAATGAGATAAATGTGATATTGACCCGTATCCAGATTGGGATGCCGTACGATGGATTTACCGTACGAGCTATATATTGATGATAGATCCGCACTCTTGACTCAAGAATGTCATGTTATATATTGTATCGTATGTGATACTATTGAGGCGGGATCACCGATTATTATATATCATATATATCGACTCAGATTTAGGTGGTTTCCTTACCTTTTTGATTAGCCTGTTAGTTTAGTCCTGTAGATTACTTGTAGATGTTAGACTAGATTCGAGTCATACCTATTTCAAAAATAACGAATCGTGAATATTTTAAAGACAGGACAAGAGATTCTACGGATATTTCAAAGGATGTACCTTTTCTTAAAAACACCGTAGCCCTATTTTTCTAAATACACGATTCGGGTTATTCAAATGGAAAAATTGTATGATTCATATTTATATAAATGCAAATTCCTTATTGTTGCGTTATTATTCATGTTCTGCATATTCATGTTGTTCGCATTGCATTACATGCCTATATTGTGCTTTTCGTTAGTTATTATCAAAATCATGCTGTCAGGACACCGGCACCATTACCGATGATGCGTATGCTCCACGTACACCTGCTTGCCGGCTCACACATATCATCATCGGTAATTGCCATGTTACGCACACTTTAGAGAATATTGATTCATTGATATCGCTTGTTAGCTGATAGTTTCGACATGATACTAGTGAGCCTGCCATTATGTGATAGCTTAGACATTGCATTTATTTACTGTGTTATATCATGCATATACATTCATATATTCATTGCCATGCAATAATTTGGGTCAGTCCGGATAGCCGGAGCCCGGTATTCATTATTTATTCACATCGTGATTTATGATTTCGTATTTCCATGAGATTTTTGGATTTAGAGAAACCGCAAAGATTTATAAACTGATTATCACTTTCAAAAGATAAAAGTGCGGTTTTCTCATGATATGATTTGAGATATGTCCACCATGAGTTTTCTCGGCTCTTGAGCGATATCATACACCCGATTCGAGGAGGAGGAACCGTCTCTGGGTGCATGGTGGACCCGGTGCGATACCCCGGGACAAGATGGTTGTAGATGATGGCGTTGAGCCTGAGACAGGGGAGCATTGCTGACCGGTGATTTTATTGTGACTTGACGGATATCCGGAGGATACCGATCGGAGTACAGGCCAGTCCAGATAGCCGGAGCCTGAGGTTTTGAGATTTGATGATATAGGCCAGTCCGGATAGCCGGAGCCCTAGATATTGAGATTCGAGGTTATAGGACAGTCCGGATTGCCGGAGCCTGAGATATTGAGATATTGAGTTTTATGTTTTGTGTCGATACTTGACACTGATTTCATGTTGATTTCATTGATAATACCTCGATTTATAAATATACAGAAATCTCACTAAAGAAAACATTTGTCACATTTATGATGCATTCTGTTTTCATGCATTCATACCTTATATTTATGATATGTTGCTATCTGAGGCACTCACACGAGCACATGGTATTACACTTATGTATAGATGTTTACCCTTGCCACCTTTTCATACTTCAGACTTTATCATATTAAGGATATATATTACTGATCGTATTGACCTAGGTTTGAGTCATACATACGATTTCTGCTCGGTGATGTTTTCTACTCACGAGTTGGAAACTCACCCCCGTTGTGCCACAGTTCTTACAGGTTTTGCCGTACAGGTTTCATTGCGGCTTTCTGGCACATTACTTCCATTCCGGGTGATTGCTTTGGTAGGTGGGTTCACTCACATCATGACCACCCTCGTACATTTATTATATTCAGTTGTATCTAGTAACTCCATCAACCAGACTTGTATATTATTTCAGGCTTAGAAAACCAGTTGTTATTATTTCGACCTTAGAGTCGCGCGTTGTATTATTATGGATTTTCTTGATGATTTTGAGTTTCCTTTTGAGTTTTGATCCTCGTCCTTGGTGTTGTATATTATATTGCTTGCGTGGTTGTGACCGTCAATTGACGAAGAGCTAGCTCCCGCTTGGGGATGCCTTTATGTATATTATTCATATTTGTACTCGTTCGGGGCCAGTATTTACAAAGGAGACTCTGCCGAAATTTTCAGGAAAATTTGATGTTGCTTTTAAACTATTAATGCCATTCATGTTATTTAAACCACCTGCTTTAAACAAGTTTTCCTTTCACTTTTCTTAAAAATGGTTTAGATTTCTGGGCTTTTGGCTTACTTGAATTAGGAGTGGTCCTATAAACTTCATATGATTCAAGTGCCAGTCACGTGCTATTTTGGGTCGTGACAAAGTTGGTATCAGAGTGCTAGGTTAATCTTGATTCGAGTCTATGTTTGACTATGCGGAGCTGTCACGACCCGAAATATTAGCTCGTGACTAGCACTTAAATCACGCAACGTCTAAAGGCGTAATGTAATTCAAGTAAGCTGAAACCCAGAAATCTAAACCTTTTTATGAAAATAAAGGAGGTAAGGTTTTGAAATAAAGGTATAATAAAATCAAGTTTTCTTAATGCATAGAAAAGGAACATGAATGATGCAAGTGAAATTTACTAGTTTGAAAACATGTTTCGTCTTTTAAAAATTTTGGCAGCACCTCCTTTGTATATTTTTGATCCAAAACCACCAATACATAATAAGAATAATGGCATCCCCAAGCGGGAGCTAGCTCTTCGTCAAACGGCGGATCACAACCACGCAATACAGTAAGAATAAGTATACGACGCCCAACGGTGAAGTTCACCACAAAAAGATAAGAAAAGCAAGACATAAAAACCACAAGTAGCGGAACTTCTCGCTCTAAGTCTCGCAACCACAATCCTACTAAGTCTCATTACTTATACAATTTACACATTTTGATTGATTGATGGAGCTAACTAGATACAATAAGAAATATAGATATAAGAGTGGGTACGACACAAATGTCCCACCTACCACTGCAAAACACCCAAATGAGGCTGCGTGCCAGCGATGCCGCTGCTGATCTAAGCGGTTAACCTGCAAGAACTGTGGCACAACGGAGGTGAGTTGCCAACTCGTGAATAGAAAAATATCTACAAGTAGAAATCGAATAAACAACGACTCCTAGGTCAACTATATCAAAAGGTAACACTATGATATCTAGGGTGACCGGGTCGTATATGTGCCAACAAGGTAGTCACTACCTATATGCATGTATATAACATCCAACAGTAATAATCAATGCATGTATATGGATCTCGTCCAACCATAATCAAGGTATGCTGATATGTGGATCTCGTCCATCCATAACTCAATGTCTATAAGCATGTGTATAACCTCCAATAGTAAAATCGATGTATGTATGTATGTATGTATGTGGATCTAGCCCACGCGTCAACCACTGACGCAACAACATCATGCATGTAAATATCATAAAAGGGTGTGTATGAAAGTATGATGATATATATATATCAACGGTGTCCCTCACGACACATCAAAATCATGGAACCTGAGTGCCTAGCATCGACACTCGAAAACATCATGAAAACCGTGCCCAGCAGCGGCACGTAAATCCTCATATATCGGGCTCCGTCAGTCTGGATCGGCCCATATCATCTCTCGACTCCGGTCGGTATCGTCCGGATATCCGCCGAGCCCAAATACTATCACCGGTAGGTAGTGCTCCCCTGCCGGGCTCACCGTCTAACATATACAAGTCTTCTTGCCCCGGGGTACCTCACCGGGTCCACCATGTACCCGCAGACGGTACCTACCACTCCTCGAATCGGGTTTCACATGCCACTCTCAGAACCGAGAAAACACATGGTGGACGCACTGAAATGTCATATCAAGAGAAACCGGGTTTTTAAAACAGTACATGTTTTCTTTTGAAATAGCCACGGTTCTCAAATCCAAAAATCTCATGAAAACGGCATATCTTAATGCGTAAAAGCGTAAAGCATGATATATACGACATATAACAGAAATGTAAGCATATCAATATATCATGCAACATGGAACAGTGATATGACATATTAAGGGAAAAACCGCTCTTTTAAATGATTCCAGTTTTAAAATATATCCTGCGGTTCCCAATCTCCCAATAAAACCAGTGATCTATGTAGGTACAATATGTATATGTGCAAGTATAGATGTATCAATGCATATGTGCACCAATATAGATATACGAATGTGTATATCCGCAAGTATGAATATATCAATGTATATGTGCACCCAATATGGATATACAAATGTGTATGTCCGTAAGTATAAATATATCAATATATATGTGCACCAATATGGATATACAAATGTGTATATCCGCAAGTATGAATATATCAATGTATATGTGCACCAATATGGATATACAAATGTGTATGTGCGCAATTATGAATATATCAATGTATATGTGCACCAATATGGATATACAAATGTGTATATCCGCAAGTATGAATATATCAATGTATATGTGCACCAATATGGATATACAAATGTGTATATCCGCAAGTATGAATATATCAATGTATATTTCATGATGCAGCAACCCTACTGTGTAGTGACATGGAAATTATCGATGATGAAGTGTGTGAGCCGGCAGATCTGTGTGCTATAACATACGCATCATCGATAATGGTGCAAGTGTACTAGCACAGGTATAAACAATGCGATGGAAATAATATGAATGCAGCATAAGGTAAATCATATGCAAATGCTGACGGTTATACGCACCTAACATGACCGAGTTGGGGAATCCATCAATCGGCATCCAGCCTAACAATATCGCGTATGGTATAATCCATCGTACGACAACCACTAGTCAAGGGTAAGGATCAAACATCAAGTCAAACTCATCACGCACGGAAAATTATCGTACGGCGGCATTAAACCAATAGGGATCGTATCATCCTATACGACAAATGAGGGTACGGCCCAATATCTCGCACGGCCTATCATCCAAGATTCACAACATTCTATATATATATATATATATATATATATATATATATATATATGTAGACCTATGTCCCAGGTCACATCCGCAATAATCTCATATCAGGGGTCCGGCAGGGTATAAATCATCTCGATCGACTCGCATCTGTATACCAACATATTATCATATCATCATATCCGTCTTATATTCTTTCATCGCATTTATATCACACATCAAATCGAATTTATATAAACATTCTATCTCTACTAAATATAAGTATCTAATCTAACAAACACACCCGAACCATACAATCAGATTTTAAAGAAGTGAATCGTAGTTTTGAAAATAGGGGTTACGGTGTTTTAAGAAAAAGATATTATTTGAAAATCTGTAACATCCCTTAAGGTATATGTTTAAAAGATACAAACGATTCTTCGGTTTAGAAAAAGGTATGGTTCGGATGATGCATCTACATTGACTATCTATTCCTACAGTACCCTAAACGGCAATATCGCTAAACGTTATCCTATGATAGTCGTAATATATCATTCTAACTATCCTCTAGTTTCTAATAAAGTTTCATAGCTATCTTCATTCTAATCCTGGTTTCCTAAGCTAGGTTTTCTTAACTACATTCTATATATCATTTTCCATCAAAGCTTTGCGGGGGTGCAATACGCCATCTACCCGACTTCCCCGGTAGATATAGATCTACTCACCGTAGTCTTTGCTCGCCGAAGTTGATGACGCCTCACTCCGTCGCTTCGGAATCCACGCGAAGGTACCTACAATAACAACACATATCGTAACAATATTAAAATCCAGTTCTAAAATCCAAAATGGCACGCGCATTGCTCGTAGGTTAGAGCCTATAGCATATGCTTACAAAATCAACTAAACAACCCTTGTTGTCGATGTACAAACATGCGACAACCAAAAACGAATCCAATATCAAAACTCATCATTCAAAATACGGAAAACATATCCTAAATCACACACAAGTGTTCCCAGATTTTGACTCAGGTCAAATAAATCCAAGCAAACAAGTTTAGGGTGGTGTATATAATGTATAAGAGCTATAGGGGCAACATGGGCACCTATCATCATAGAGGGGCCGGCCACACTAAGGCAAATTCCGGCCAGGCCAGTTTTCTAGGTGAGTTGGGGTCTCATACTCTTACAGTGGGTGCTTAGTGGTCCTATTGGTGTTAGTTATATGTATGTCCTAGAGGCCATTACTGTACATACGTTGTATATTGTAGTAGATGCTTGGACATATATAGGGAGGACTTTCTTGCTCGACATGATAGTATGCTATCTGGTTACTCTTTATCTTAACATGTACTCTAATTGTCTCTATGTCACATGTTGATAAAGCTCTTAGGATGAGTACTTGACTACCAGGACTATGATGCAGATCATACTAGTGGGGACAGTGTAGTCGCCAAGTACATCCTTCAAATGTTCCTAGTCGTGGGAGTACCGAGATAGGGCATTGATACTCCAGAGTAGACTAGCGTATGCGCTTCTTGACCCATATGATGGGCGATGGATGATCCCATATCCATTGGTGTTTGAGATCAGAGAAGGTATACGGGTGCTCAGTGGAGACTGGTGTTTCCCCAATCAGAGCAAAGCTCTGTTGAAATTCAAAATTCAAATTTTGAAGCAACGCTTCAAATCTCGGGCGCAACGCGCCACATGTCAGGCGCTGATACGTCAGCACAGCGCCCAAGAAGGCGCGCCCAATCAGAGCAAAGCTCTATTTTAAGCAAAATTAAAGAAAGCAACGCTTCAGTTATGCAAGCACTGCGCTGCGCGACACGTGTCAGCGCAGATGCGCTAGCGCAGTTGCGCTGCGCTTTGCGCTGCGCGACACGTGTCAGCGCCGATGCGCTAGCGCAGTTGCGCTGCGCGACACGTGTCAGCGCAGATGCATTAGCGCAGTTACGCTGCGCGACACGTGTCAGCGCAGTTGCGCTGCGCGACACGTGTCAGCGCAGTTGCGCTGCGCTGTGCACTGCGTGACACGTGTCACGTGCTGGGGCATTTGCGCCAAACAGAATTAAGATTTTAAAGAAATCTTTCTGTTCTTGTTAAAATAAGAAGATTTTCTTCTGTAAAACAGAAGCCCTTGGATCAAAGATCCAATGGTAGGGAAAATTCCCCAAATCACTCAGAGAAAGATCTCTTTAACAAATTTAACTAATTTATGGGCACTATAAAAAGGACCCTAGACCTCAATTCAAAAGCATCAACATTTGGTGAGAAATTAAACAGAGAGAGCTCTGAAGAATTGGAGAGAAATCCTCAAGAACAAAAAAGGTAAAAAGCCTTTAGAAAAAGAGAAAATTCTCTTATGAACAGATAATGGATCTAAAAACAAGATCAATGATCTTGAATAAAAAAATATATAGTGCTTTGCACTTTTCTATGAACCTCTAGTTCTTTGAGATAAGAAAAACAAGGGAAACTTGTTTTCTTTGATCTAAATTAGATCAAGAAGGCAAACAGTGCTTTGCACTTCTTTTATGAACCTTTGGTTCTTGAATCTAAAAGATTCTCAAATTTAGAGTGCCTTGCACTTGTAAACTGCGCTGTTGCGCTCTTGGGAGAGCGCCACATGTCAGCAGCGCGAGCGCAGCGCACTAGCGCAGCGCACTGCGCTTGCATGACACGTGTCGTCACCACAAGCGCTTGCGCTCTTTGATTGGCGCAAAGCGCCTGAAATGCAATGCATTATTTAAAAAATGGGCCAAGCCCAAGTCAAAAAGACCTAACAGGCCAAATTAAATTGCAAAGCAATAAAGGGCAGAGCCCAAGTAAAATTGATGCTGCGCATCATTTATAAATGGGCAGAGCCCAAAACAAATTGATGCTCTGCATCCTTCATGGGTAGAGCCCAAATAAAAATAAAAAGAAATGCAATGCAAAAGCAGATAAAATGCTGAACATCTTCAATTGGACTTAGCCCAATCGTGGCTGTAAGTCCTCAAATTAAATTGACTGAGCACGGCTGCTCCCTAAATCAATTAACGACCGGTTCTAGGGTACATCTTCGAACTCCTCTGACACCCATCGTTGTAATCCTTCAACGACGTCAGAGAGGTGACGGGTCCCGACGACCACATATGAATATGGACTGCGGGGTCCTTAAACTCGTGGACCAAAACGTTCTTAAACTAATGATGGACCGAAACGTCCTTAAACTAATGATGGACCACCACGTCTCTAAACTGGCGTTGGACCGAAACGTCCTTAAACTAATTATGGACCACCACGTCCTTAAACTGGCGATGGACTACCACGTCCCTAAACTGGAACATGGACCACCATGTCCCTAAACTGGAGCATGGACCACCACGTCCCTAAACTGGAACAATAGAGCCTCCAAATGCTCTTTTGCCGGATCTAAACGGTCCCGTTTAAGTTGATCTTAGCCCCAAACATGGCTAACGTATCCTTAAACATTCAAATGGACTATAAAACTCCAAATCAACTTTGGTTCAAGGGTACATCTCTGAACTCCTCTGACACCTATCGTTGTAATTCTTCAACGACGTCAGAGAGGTGACGAGTCCTGACGGCCATATAATAAATGATCACCACATTAAGCTGATCTTAGTCTCAAACAGGAATAACGTATCCTTAACGAACGTTTAAGTTGATCTTAGCCTCAATACGGCTAACGTATCCTTAAACTAAAAACACCAAACCCAAATCTAAGTAAATACGGATTTGGACTAATCCACGTCCTACGGGCGACGGCATTACTCAGTCTCCGTATACAATCCACGGGCAACCACAAACAAAACAGACACACACGACACGAAGTGAAATTCTGGAGAAGGAGAAAGTGGCTACCGCGATGCGGTAGCGTAATTAACTGCAGGGGCTTGCGCCTGCAGGGAAGAGCGTCCCCACAATCAAAAACCTCTCTAGCGAGGAGGAATCTGACGAAGTCTGCTATATCGGCCGCATCCGTCTAAACCTCTGATACACGGTGTCATAAATCAACTTGGCATCTTCGGAGAGGTAGACGGATAAAACCTTATAGCATCTGCCACGAATCTTAGGCAAGACGTCCTCACGTCGTCTCCGCCGCCATTCGGAGGGGAACAGATTCTGGCACGCCCGGTGGGACCTTTTTCCTCTTTCCACTCCACACTTCGTCTGTCGTCTTCGCGAACCAATCGCAGTTTGTTAACGGTTGCCTTTGGATTTCAAGTTTACTAAGATTTGGTCTCTCGCTTGGTGCAGAAGAGGAATCAATCATCGATGGCCTCAACTTGTTTGAAGTGCTCCAACTGCAACTGCAGCTCGCGTCCGGCCTCAACTGGGGGCATAACCTACGGGCCCTAAGCGGCCTCTTTGTTCACCATGCCCGTGGAGCAGATTACTCAAGCCACCACGGGGCTGTTTTTCGGAACTATGCTTCCGCCAACAAGCTTCAGCACCCCTGTGCCCGTACAAGATGCTCCTAAGAAGTCGGTCTTCGACCGACTTTCAGTTACTGTGGCCCCTCTCAACGAGTCTCCCAACACCGGTGCCTCGGTTTTCTCCAGATTGGACCAAAACTCTCGCGGACCCGCAATGAAGCGTGCAGTCTTAGAAAAGGTTATTCCAAAAAGAGTACCCAAACCTGCTCTTGAAGTCGTCAAGGCGGCTTCTCCTGCTAAGAGATCGGTCTTTACAAGATTGACCGTCCCAACTCCCACTCCTACTCTTGCTGCTCAAAAGACATCAGTCTTCAATAGGCTGACACCGGCAACCGCCCCACACCCGAACAGGGGGCAAGAAAAAGTTGTTTCTGTCTCTGAGCCAATACCGACGACTCGTCGCGCCCGACGACGCCACTGGCACCGGGTATGGAAGACTGGGGGCAACTCCCCTTCTGGGATAACTCCACCAGCTCCAACGGCGGAAGTCAATGCTGCTGTTCCAACCGGGAACAGCTTTGAGCTGCTGAATAGGGTACGCAGGAACTCACCAACTGCGATGCTCAGAAGATCTCCTCCACCGGTAGAGACTGCCGTGGAAACAGAAAAGCCGGAGCAGCCTCCTCAATCGCCGTCCTCCAGGATCTACAAGACATGGCGACGAGTCCGAGAATCTGTCATTGATCCTAACTTCTCTTGCCAGCACAAGAAGTCGAAAGGTCGGCAGGAAGAAAATCCCCTGGTCAAGCAACGAAAGGCGACGACCGCTTGGGTGCCCAAAGCAACGGCCCCCTTAACTTCTACGGCCCATAAAAGAAGAAGGCCGGAGAAAGTGCCGACGCCGATGACGAATATCAAAGGTGGTGAACCCAAACGCCCTAAGTCAGGGGGAATTGTAGTTCATACAGTCTACGTGGCGTCTGGTAAGGAGGGCAGTCGCATATCTATGGGTCATCGACCACTTACACGATCCGTGACCAAAGCGCAGGAGCAGCAGCAGAAGCTCCAAGAGATGATGAACGCTATGGCCGCACTTACTGGGCCAAAAGAAAACCCTGAAACGTCCTCGGATGAACGCCAGGAGGAAGAAACCGACGCCGAATTCCTTCGTCGAATATTGGAAAAGAAGGACAAAGAGGCTGCTGAAGAAGCAGCCAACATACAGCGTATGGGCCTCCTGTTCCAAGACATGGTGGGGATGATGATCCAACAAGATCCTCCGGCCGAAGATCCCCCGATCATCCTTGAAGACGATAAGGGAGAGACGTCGAATCCTCTGCTAGCTCTATCAGCAGCTAAAGAAGAGACAATCTCCAAAGCTGACATGGACAAGTACATAGCCCAGCAAATACGGGTTCATCATGCGACTGAAGCAGCTGGCCAGGTCGTAAGAACAGGGCGTCCATATCCAAGTTGGTACGATCAAATCAAGTACCCGCCTGGTTACACAACTCCTAAGTTCCATGTCTACAAGGGGACTGGCAATCCGCACCAGCATGTTGCCCAGTTCAGGGCACTCTGCGGCAACACCGGCAGTGACGACAAACTGTTGCTTCGTCAGTTTGTTGGAAGTTTATCAGATACGGCGTTCGAGTGGTACTCTGAGCTCCCGAACGACTCGATCAAGACCTTCGCGGAGATGGAGCTGTTGTTTACTCAACGTTTTGCAAGCGCCAGTGAACGTACCCCGATAACGGCACTGATTAACGCCAGGGTAAAGCCAGGCGAGACATGGGTCCAATATGCTATACGGTGGCGTAATTTATAGTCAAAGTGAGAGCAGCGCATTAAAGAAGCTCCCGCGGTGGGTATGTTTGTGGGAACCCTTGATCCGCAAGCAACCATCTCGCAATTTATGATGTTTTTCAAGCCGACTACCTTCCGGGCCTTGATTGACAAACTAGCGCAAATGGATCAGATGGGCCATAAACCCCCTCTTCCAAAGTCGGACTCCCGAAATGACAAGGGGAAGGGAAAAGCGATCGTTGTCGCTAATGCTCAACAACAACCGAGAGACTCGAAGCCGGTTGTTTGTCAAACTAATACGCGTCCATACGTGGCCCTTGAGGAGAGGCTAGGACGTTCTTACTCCTTTCCCCGAGATAAGATGAGAAGGTTATTCGAGCTGGCGTTGCGCAACCGACTCATAAACCTGCCAGATCCAAAACGTCCGTCGCAACCAAGTGATGTCAATGAGCCCAACTACTGTCCTTATCATCGAGTACTGGGCCATCCGATCGAAGATTGCTACGTTTTCAAAAATTGGCTTGAAAACCAGTACTGACAGGGCAAATTCGCGTTATCTGACAAATGGAAGGTGAATCCCCCGCAGCCCCACACATCTAAGGGGACGAATACGCCGGGGGCAACATGCTCCGTCGTTGAAGAAGCTCCTTGGGAAGTTGTATTATCAACCAAGACAAAGAGGATGCTAAACGATCTTCAGACATGTCCAGCGATCAAGTGGAAGAACCCGTTGGAGCCGCAGATCATTGAAGGGATGTTGAAGTCTCGTCCAACTCAAAAGATCGATGGAGGTGGCCCAAGCATTCATAACCAGCCGTCGAAATCTTCAAAGAAGAAGAAAAAGAAGTCAAAGAAGCCCGTGAAGCCTGGCGACAAGCATACGGACTTGCAAAAACAAATTGACGCGCTGGAGGAATACAACCAGAAGGCACGGACTCCCATTTCATTCCAAGAATTCCTCAAGCACGTCTTTCAAGAGGAAGATGAGGGGGAAAGTTCATCTGATGATTCTGAAGAATGCGTGGCGAGCTGTCATATGATTTCCCATTCGCTCACAAACGATGAGGAGACTCCTTATACTGAAAAGCTGGGGGCAGATCCCGAACCAAAAATTCTAGAGCCATCGGATGAAGTAATTGTCACATTCCTCAATGAAGCTCTCTTAAAAAGTAAAACTGATCGGAAACGTGAGGCGGTCATATTTGAAAGGGCCAAACGCCAGCGACTTGATGAAAGAGCTGAGACGATCCCGCTGGAGCAAAATGCCTCCAACATCGATAAAAGCCAATTCAAGATGAGGAAGAGGTTTGCTAAAGCCGTGTCAATGGGTATGAAGCTACCATCCTCCGAAGGAAAATTTACTGGTGAAATAGAAATGCACCCCTTCTATTGCTTATATCATCAGAAGGTTTCGCACCCCACTCAAGAGTGTAAAGCTTTCGATAAATGGTGGCAAGGATACGTTGCTCATAGACAACGCTTCAAGCGGGAAAAGCGCAAGACTCGCCGAGAACGGAACGATATGACTGAAGGGATTAACAGAACTACCGGCAATTGTCGCATGGTTAACACCGGCAGGTCACAAGTGCCTACATTCAGGAGCGATTCTGATGAAGAGCTGGAACTTGCCCCTCTCTTTAAAGAGTCCACTTCGGGAAAAGAAGAAGAGCCAAAGGTTTGCGAAAATATTCGGCTGCGAAATTGAACGCTGCCCGAAAAGAATCTCGGACCCTCAAACAAAAAAGATAAAGGGAAAGAAAAGGTCTCTGAGGACATCGCCCTAGATGACCAAGTCATGGAAGAGCTAGCTGCCAAAGACCCGCCGAAGAAAAATAAGGTGGATTACAACGTCTTAGCGCATCTGAGGAAACTACCATCGCAGCTCAGCATTCTTGACGCCCTTTTACTATCAAAGGAGGCGAGAGATTCGTTAATTAAGGCACTACGGGACCCGGAGCGGTTCCAAGCTTTCCTGGCCGACGAAAAGATGAAGGATGAATTGGAAGAAGTGCACACGGCCGATGTCACTTTCGGCGATGAAGATCTTCTCCTTGGGACGTGCGAACACAATCGCCCTCTCTACGTCTCAGGATACTGCCATGATATAAAGATAGGCAAAATCCTGATCGATAACGGGTCGTCTGTTAACCTACTCAATGTGCGGGTGTTAAAGGAAATCTGCATGAGCGTCCAGCACCTCGCTCGAGACAAGATCACCATCTCCGGGTTTGACTCCCAATCGCCAAAGACTCTTGGATCTGTGATACCGACGCTACGCTTCGGGCTGCTCGTCACGGACATTAAATTCCACGTCATAGATGCCAGGACATGCTACAACACTCTGCTCGGCCGACCATGGTTACACGAGTATAACATGATCCCTTCTACACAGCATCAGTGTATGAAATATTTTAGGGATGGTCTCGAGCATATCGTGACGGGAGAACTGAATCCGTTTTCCGTGAATGAAGTTCGCAAATATGAAGATGCCAAATATTTCTTGCCGAATTTTGAAGACACGGAAAGGTGTCGCAAGCCGGAGAATAAAACTAACGCTACCATCCCTGTCTTCGGCAGTGATACCGAGGAGGAATAAGAGATAGTTTATTCGGGTCCTCCCCATACACCAAGCCGGGACCATCCGCTCCTACGTTGATTTTTGGTAGTGATTCGGAGGATGAGGTCCATGCTGTATTCTCTGCTCGACCTTCAATACGAGCTTCCGCTGACGAAGAGCAAAGTCTGCAAGTCGCTATGGTGCCGTTTAAACATTATAAAGAACTAGATGCGCTTGATACTGACAGTATAGAGGAGCTGCAGACGTTCTATGTCCCTCCCAGGCGAGGAGGCGAAAAGGCAATTCTATTCTACCGCTCTGAAGAAAACAAAGTGGAGAAAGAAATCTGGCACGGGGCGGATCCTACGCTAGACAGGCTTCAGCCCATCCGTCTACCCAGATATTATACAAAAGGCTTGAAGAAGCTGTTGAAGCGCCAAGAGATACCCTTCAAACAGACCGTTAAAAAGGCCAAATTCTATGACAGAGTCTGGAACGTCCCCGGAACTCAGCACAAGCTGCCTAGTGGGAGAATGGAGACAATCGAGCTCGGATACATTCGCTCCAAGAAACGAGAGCTGCTCCACGACTGTTACATCGTGCACAACTTCAATGAAGAAGCAGATGCTCAACGAAAGGACACTAATTCTGAACCAGTAAAAGTTCCTGATGCAAAAGTGCCCAGTCTGTCGTTTGAAGAACAAATGGACAAGCTTATAAGGGAAGCTGGTCAAAAAGTCCGAGATGATCACAATCGTGAAATGGCAATCTACAAGAAAGCCAAAACGCAACGCCTCCTTCAACAGGCCGTGAAAAACGAAAATGTCGCCCCCTGTCAACCTGTTATAAAAAAGGCTCGATGCAGAGGCAGAAACAAACCGAAAGGCCAAAAAGGCGCTCAACAGCAACAAAGCGGGGCTAAGAAGCCACGCAAGCGGGAGTCGAGCGTTATTGATCTGTCCCTCATGAAGAAAATGGGTCGAGCGTACTCGTTTCCTCGGGACAAGACGAAGAAGATACTTGAGCTTGCTCTAAAACATCAGATGCTTACACTGCCGGAGTCCAAGCACCCCGAACAAGCAGGCGAAGTCTCTGACCTAAACTATTGCTCTTACCATCGAGTAATCGGGCATCCTCTTGAAGATTGCTTCACCTTCAAGAATTGGGTTGAAGATCAGTATCAGCTTGGCAAATTCGCTCTGTCTGACAACTGGAGGGTAGCGCCGCCACAGAAGCACGAACCCAAAGCCGCAAGAACACAACCAACTCCACATTGGGATTGGAAGCGGATTCGCACTTGTCACATGATAACAATATTAAAAGAAGGCCCCGAGAACATGGACAACCTTCCCTGGTGCTTCGAAAACAGCAACGACGAGGTGATCTCAGAATTTCCACCAGCGCCAAAAGAGCTGGAGGATGGAATCCATACCACTGCAGATAACCTCAAGAAAATTGAGCTGGGAACGGCGAATGACCCACGGCCGACATTCGTCAGTGATCTGCTATCTGGAGAAAGGGTGGACGCGTTAAAAGACGTCCTTGTACAGCACAAAGATTGCTTCGCATGGAACTATTCTGAGATGCCAGGACTAGATCCAGAAATCGCTGTGCACAAATTGGCGATCTCCCCAGACGTCAAGCCGGTCAAACAGGCGCCGAGAAGAATGCGGCTCGAGCTTGAGATGAGCATCAACGCCGAGGTCAAGAAGCTGATCGACTCTGGATTTATTCAGGAGGTTCAATATCCGGAATGGATCGCCAACATCGTCCCGATGATGAAGAAAAATAGGACGGTGCGCATATGCGTAGACTTTCGGGATCTCAACAAAGCTTGCACGAAGGACGATTTCCCAGTGCCAGTCACCGAACTGATGATAGACAATACGTCCACTCATGAGGTTTTCTCCTTTATAGACGGCTCGTCAGGGTATAACCAGATAAAGATGCATCCCGAAGATCAGAAACACACCGCCTTCAGGACTCCTTTGGGTATATTCTGCTACAAAGTGATACCCTCCGGTTTGAAGAACGCCGATGCCACCTATCAGAGGGCCATGACGAAGATCTTCGATGACCTTATACATGAAATCGTCGAATGCTATATTGACGACCTCGTGGTTAAGAGCAAATCATATGAGAAACATCTCGAGTATCTAAAGACTGTATTTCGACGCCTTCGACAATACAACTTGAAGATGAACCCTCTCAAGTGTGCATTCGGAGTTTCTTCGGGCAAATTCCTGGGGTTCATCGTCCGACACCGGGGTATCGAGATAGATCCGTCAAAGATCAAGGCGATCATGGAAATGCCTCCGCCAAGGACTCTTAAGCAGCTGCGATCTCTCCAAGGGAAGCTCGCATATATACGGCGATTTATAGCCAACCTTTCGGACAAGTGTCGTCCTTACAGTCACCTGATGAAGAAAGGAACACCATTCGTTTAGGATCAAAAATGCCAGGGCGCGCTAGACGAGATTAAACAGTACCTGCAGAACCCGCCAGTGTTGGCTGCTCCGGTTAAGGGAAAGCCTCTCATTCTTTACACAACCGCCCTCGAAGGTTCTTTAGGCGCATTATGGGCGCAAGAGAATGATCAAGGGAAAGTGAGAGCTCTTTATTACTTAAGTCGAGTTCTACTGGGAGCAGAAAGCAACTACTCTCCCATTGAAAAACACTGCCTGGCGTTGATCTTCGCGATAACAAAGCTCAGGCACTATGCATTGGCACATGAGGTCCGTCTCATTTCGAAGGTCGACCCTCTTAAATATCTGATGTCGAAGGCCATATTGACGGGACGACTCGCTAAATGGGCCCTGCACTTGATGGAATTCTCGATAACATATCAACCTCTCAAGGCAGTCAAAGGCCAGGCCATCGCCGACTTCCTCGCTGAGCATCCGATACCCGCCGATTCTCCTTTGAATTGCGATCTTCCAGACGAACATGCGTTTGATGCGATCGACGGTAGTGATACCCGATGGGAGCTTTATTTTGACGGAGCATCTTCCGTGAAAAAGCGTAAACAAAGTACCCATATAATCAAATCAGGGGTAGGCCTCATCTTCGTGACTCCACAAGGAGGGATAATGCGCTTCGCTTTCTCCTTAACAGAGCCGAGGACAAATAACGAAGCCGAATACGAAGTTCTGATAGCAGGTCTCGAGATCGCCATCAACATGGGAATTGAAAATCTCCTTATATACGGAGATTCTCAACTGGTCGTTAGTCAAGTAAACGGCGACTACCAAACGTGCAAACCGGAGCTGGTGAAGTACGGTGAAAGGTGCAACAACTGTTGACACAAATTCCCTCCTATACTTTGGAAAGCATACCGCGCGCGGAAAACAGCAAAGCAGACGCGTTGGCCAAACTTGCTAAAGAACTGGCTGACGAGAACCTCGATGACGTTAGAATCGTGGTACAAAGCCGTCGGGTGCTTGCCCCAGCAGAAATATCTCCGGAATCATCCGAAGAGAAGGGAGTGACTGAGCAGACGACTCTATAAATAAACGACCGGGAAAAGGCCGAGGATTGGAGGGAAGTCTTCATAGACTACTTTAAGTCCCACCGAATGCCTGAAGAAGCGTCCACAAGACATCAGCTCATAAAACGAGCTCTGTCTTTCGCCTTCGTCAATGATACTCTATACAAGAGGTCATTTGATTCTCTGTGGTTGAGATGTCTGGGACCTGACGAAGCGAAAAGAGTCGTCCAGGAAGTTCATGACGGAATCTGCGGTTCTCATCAAGCAGGCCCAAAGATGAAGTTGAAGATCAAACGGATGGGCTACTACTGGCCCACGATGATTCAAGACTACCTTGAGTATGCGAAGCAGTGCCACTCATGCCAAATCCATGGGGACTTCATCCACCAGCATCCAAATCCACTACATCCAACGGTGGCTAGCTGGCCGTTCGAAATGTGGGGAACTGACATAGTCGGCCCCATCGAACCAGCATCGTCCAGGGGACATCGTTTTATCCTGGCGACGACTGATTACTTCTCTAAATGGGCAGAAGCAGTATCGTTAAGGGAGGTGAAGAAGGAGAATATCCTCCATTTCTTCAAGACGCACGTCATATATCGGTTTGGAACGCTGAGACGGATCATCTCCGATAACGGGCCAGCCTACAGAAGCCACAAGATCAGTCGCTTCGCGCAACAACATAATATAGACTGGAGATATTCTTCAGTTTACAATCCGCGAGCTAATGGTCTAGCTGAAGCCTTCAACAAGACCCTGACGAAAATCATGAAAAAGACGGTGTCCTGAAATAAGAGAGACTGGCACGAGAGACTGCAAGAGGCTCTTTGGGCGTATCGAACTACGTTCAAGACGGCCACGAACACAACGCCGTACGCGTTGGTATTCGGTACCGAAACAGTACTCCCCCTCGAGATAGAGTTACCCTCTCTGCGAGTGGCAGTCCACTACGAGCTGACGGACGAAGAAAACGCTCACCTTTGGCTTGAGGAGCTTGATGCCCTTGAAGAAACACGGCTCATAGCGCAACAAAATCTGGAAGCTTATAAAGCAAAGATGACGCGCTCATATGAAAGATTGACCCGACCGAGGACATTTCGCCAAGGCGAACTCGTGCTAGTGGTCAAAAGGCCTATGATCCCCAATCGCGCCAAGCGGGGAAAATTCGAGCCTAACTATGAAGGCCCGTTCATCATAGATAAGGTCTACCAGGGTGGGGCCTATCTACTCATAGATATGCACGGTGAAAGGCCTTTCAGGCCAATAAACGGTCGCTTCCTAAAAAGATACTACGCTTAATGAGTCACTGCCTAGGTCAATGATAGATGACGACGACTATGTCCGCTCGCTATCTTCCTAAGCTCAAGCTTTATAAGCAGTAGCCAGCCGTTTCCTGGACGGACCAAAACGTCCTTAAACTAATGGCGGACCGAAATGTCCTTAAACTAACAAAGGACCGAAACGTCTTTAAACTAATACCGCAGCATCCGTAAGCTGACGAGATAAAAAAAAAGAGAAGAAAAATATAATAAATAAAAACGGTATGTCCGTAAGCAAAAAGGGCACGGATGAAAACCCGAAAGGGCTCCGTGAGTAAAAACAGCAGGGCTACCGGCGAGTGTTCGTGAAAACCCGAAAGGGCGCGACCTCGTAAAAAAAAGAGAGAGAAGAAAATAAAAAGAATAATAAAAAAACGGTATGTCCATAAGCAAAATGGGCACGGATGAAAACCCGAAAGGGCTCCGTGAGTAAAAACAGCAGGACTACCGACGAGTGTTTGTGAAAACCCGAAAGGGCGCAACCTCGTTAAAAGACACTTATAGGGTCCTCTCGACCTTGTAAGGAGAAACCACCCGCGTGAGATCCTTACGACTCACAAAAGAGCAACACACTTAGGGACCCCCACGATTCCTAAGGAGAAAATACACTTGCGAGATCCTCACGACTCGTAAGGAGAATTCTCTTATGAGACCCTCACGGCTCATAAGATTTGAAAGTCTTAAGTTACAGAGACCTAAACCTGTGCTTAAGCAACCCCCACAACTTCCGATATTGCCCTACAAGTGGTCCAATACTGGCCCTTGTATACAATCCACGGACGCGAATAAACATTTCCCTAACCAAGTCCCATCCATGACTGGGGATATGTTCGCATGACCCTTGTAAGTCCTCTCGATTTACAAGGAGAAAACCCTCATGGAGGATCCTTACGACTTACAGAGGAACATACACTTAGGAATCCTCACGATTCTTGAAGAGAAAATACACCTACAAGATCCTCACGACTTGTAGGGAGAAATACCTTTGTGAGACCCTTACGGCTCATGAAGTCAAAAGCCTTAGCCGACAGGACCCTAACCCTGGTCGCTAAGCCACCTTTGTTCGACATCGACAGAGGCAGATGATGATTCGCTCCTGGCAATATCCCAGTTGTAGCGGTGCTGATGCCGAAATCGGTGTCTAATTTCAGGTTTACGGCAAAAAGCCAGTAGGCCACACATGCATACGAAATAGCCGAAATGATGGGGCAACTTGCAATAGAAAGCAGCAAGTAAAAACGTATGCATGCAAAATAGCCGAAATGATTGGGCAACTCGCAATAAAAAGCAGCGAGTAAAAACGAAATAAACAGCCGAAATGATTGGGCACCGCGAAAAATAGCCGAAATGATTGGGCAATCACGACCTTCGCGATATAAAAGCTGAAATGATAGAACATCGCGGAAATAAAATTAAAAAATGATGATAAAACTTTGGCCCTACAGTTGAGATCACATCGATCCCTGTATACAATCCAAGGGCGCAAACAAAGAGGGAACCTTACTTTCCCAACAGGCTCCGCCAGATAACGAAGCCAAATCTCAACGATTCATCCCGACTACGAAGAAACCAGTGTCTTCGGCAAACCCCTCAACTCAGGGAAACAAACAATCCTTGACGAGAGCCTCCTGATGCGCGTCGACTCGCAGAGCAACCAGTGTCTCCGTGGGAAATTCTCGACTCGTTTCAACACCAGGAAAACAAATAATCCTTGGCAAATACCTCAACTCAGGGAAACAAACAATCCTTGACGAGAGCCTCCTGATGCGCGTCGACTCGCAGAGCAACCAGTGTCTCCGTGGGAAATTCTCGACTCGTTTCAACACCAGGGAAACAAATAATCCTTGGCAAATACCTCAACTCAGGGAAACAAACAATCCTTGACGAGAGCCTCCTGATGCGCGTCGACTCGCAGAGCAACCAGTGTCTCCGTGGGAAATTCTCGACTCGTTTCAACACCAGGGAAACAAATAATCCTTGGCAAATACCTCAACTCAGGGAAACAAACAATCCTTGAAAAGAGCCTCCTGATCCGCGTCGACTCTCAGAGCAACCAGTGCCTCCGTGGGAAATTCTCGACTCATTTCAATACCAGGGAAACAAATAATCCTTAGCAAATACCTCAACTCAGGGAAACAAACAATCCTTGACGAGAGCCTCCTGATGCGCGTCGACTCGCAGAGCAACCAGTGCCTCCGTGGGAAATTCTCGACTCGTTTCAACACCAAGGAAACAAATAATCCTTGGCGCTAGGGAAATAAATAATCCCTGGCAAACACCTCAACTCAGGGAAACAAACAATCCTTGACGAGAGCCTCCTGATTCGCGTCGGCTCGCAGAGAAACCAGTGTCTCCGCGGGAAATTCCCGATTCGTCTCAACTTACAAGATAAAGCCTCAGGCAGCAGGGACTAAAAAACTTGCTTCCTGAACAATGGGACCCTGCAAGTCGATCTAAAACGATCTCTTGCATACTATTCACGGGTCTCACTCTCCAAAGTCGAGTTTCGACAAGGAGGGAAACAACCGCTTACGGGTCCTCTCGACTCATAAGAGGGAAAAATTCTCTTGTAGGATCCTTACGACTTATAAGAGACAACACACTTAGGAATCCTCACGACTCCTAAGGAGAAAAACCCACCTGGGAGATCCTCTCGATCCGTAGGGAGAAAAATCTCTACGAGACCCTCACGGCTCATAGAGTTGAAAAGTCTTAGGCAGCAGATCTGAATCTGCGGCCTAAGCCATCGCTATTTCTTAAGAAAGACAAGATGCGTGCTCTATTATCTGTTGACCATGTTTACTAAGGCGGCATGCTGATAATAAAGGAAAGAAAAGGAGGAGAAATGACACAAGACATTACAGAAAATGTGTATCTTTTATTCATAAAACTTGATTGGGTACAGGATACATTATGTTAAAGAATAAAAAATATATATATATACACATTTTTTTTCTACAAGTACAAACGATACAAAGAAGGATAGCTACTGAGGAGGAAGTGTCTTTAGTAAATCCACGAGCTGCTCTCGCACTTCCTTTAGCGCCTCCTCCTGGGTGGCTGCCGCGGCCACTTCCGCTTCCACCTGGGCCCGCTGCTGCAAGAAGGATGAAAGTTGCTCCTCCGCCGCCTTCTGGGCTGCTTCTTGGCTGGGTGCATCTCGCTCGACAACGTCAAGTTGTTGCCTCAATAATAACCCTTCGTAAAGACATTGTATAAGGCCCTCAAAGACAACCTTCAGCCGTGTAGCATTGGCCTTCACCCGAGCATGCAGTTGGGCAGACTTGCTCGAAGTCTCACCGCGCTCCTTACGCCTTGAAATGACTTCTTGTTCGAGATAGCGGAAGTAAGAAGTGCTCTGCTCAATCCACGCTGCCCTTTGATTGCTGGCGACCAAGGTCTCGGGAGCAGGATGCAGCGACTCCAACTGATGCAGGCAGGCCTCGATCTCCCTGCAATGGTTAACCCAAGATGCGATGATACCCTCGTCATGAAAGTTCATGAGTATCACCAGTATCGGGTTAACCGCCGTAGCGAAGTCTGCGGCAGATGTAGGAGTTTCAACGTCGAGTTCCTCGACGTAGTCACTCAACATGCGCAGACTATTCGCGGCGCCTTTCGAAGACGGACGTCTCAGATAAGGACCCGCCGGCATTGTAATGTGAGGCTCGAAGGGCGCTGAGACCGGAACGACAGCTGAAAAGAAACAAGATGTGATCAGATAACAGTACAAGAAATAAAAAGGGGAGAGTTATCGATGTGATAGTCGCCGTACCAGCTGAGACAGGTGGCAGGGCCGGTGGCGCAGCCGATCTTTTATCCCCTCCTTCAATCTGTAGCACTGCAGTCGAGATGAGAAAAAAGGGGTTAGAAGTAACTCCAGCAATGAAAAAAGAAAGATATCAATGGAAATCATGCTCACCAGCGCCACCAAAGGAAGAAGCGAGTTCGGATGGGAAGGAGAAGTGTGGGAGCAACACTTGATATAGATGATCAAAGAGCACTCCTGAAAAGACATAACAGTGCGACTTTAGTACACAAATTATGCGTTTGGAAGATAAGATTAATAAATTGCAAACCCATACCTTCCAACATCTTCGACGGTATGAGAGAGGGTTGAGAGGTGACCACCGCCAAGGCAGTCGTTGAAGGCGCTCCCTCGAGCAGTGGGGCATCAGCGCTAGCTGCACCTGCGTTACAAAAAAAGGTGAACTTGTCAGAAAGGATTGTAAGGAAAGAAAGACAGCAACTTGGGATTTACCTGATGAGCTACCGGCTGAAACGGAGGCGACTCCCTCCTCCATGGACATGAGGCCACCGCCCGTGGCCTCATCACCCGACTCAATAGGGACCGTTGTCGTGCTCGCAAGGCCAGGAGACGGCGGAAGATCGTAGGCGGGGAGGGCAATGATTGGAACGTTGCCGGACTCTTGGAAGAAAGCGGCTAACTCTTCCCCAAGAGTCGTACCCATCTCACCCGCTACTTCTGCGGGCTCCACGGTCTCCATCGGCTCATCCGCCGTCACCACGAGGTCGCCTGCCTCAAACGCCTCGTCCGCCACCACCCTGGGCTCAGTTGTAATGATCATTTCATCTGCCGCCACTTCAGGCTCGGCATCAATGACCTTCTCGGCTGCAGACCCCTTAACCTCCCTCTCAGGCTCCGAAGCCTCAGCGACGTTGCCCACCGTTAGCTCAGGTTCAGCAGGTGCCGCCTCCTCTGTTTCCTTGGGTACAATGGTCTCCGCCTCCCCCTCGGTCGGACTTGGCCCTGCAAGATAAAATATATAAGAACTGACAGCTTTATGAGTTTTATAACGAAATTATGAAAGAAGTATTACCTGAGGTAGACTCGTCGTTAGCCTCTCTATTGGCGCGGATCGCCTGTGTATGAGCTGTAGACAGGGCGACCGGGGACTCTTCTGATGGAGTGTTGGCTCGAGGAACGGTGCTGGGGCCCGCTCCAATGGCCAAAGCAGCCCTGCGTGCTTTTGCTTCACGCCTTGACCGCTTCCTCTCCTCCCGGGCCGTTACGATGGACCTCTTCGACGCTTCCTTTATCGAAGCATCGTCATCCTCATTTAAAGATACCTCCAGAGCCTTTAAGGCATCTCTCATCGGCTCTTCAAGACGAACCTCCTGCGGTGGCCCAGAAGAAGCGGGAACATCGGCAGCTGGCAGAACATTTGCGTCGCTTGGCGGGAACGGCATTGAGGTTTCTGCAATAAAAAGGGAGAGATTAGATTGACCATAACGCAAGGAGAATAAAAACTTGATGAATCGAAACTTACTGAGGCCTAAAGACGCTCTAAGGCGTTCCTCCTCTTGGAAGGTCTTGAGTGAAGCGGCAATGGCTTCCTCATCAGTGATGCCTGTTGGAAAAAAAGAAAGAAAAACGTTAGTCAAAGGCAATGACAATAATATGATACAATAAAGAAAATGCAACTAGTAGTTACCTGATTGCGCAAGCTCAGCTAGCCACGCGTCACGCTTTGCCAACCACGCTGAAGTTTCGAGAGCGGCTTCCAAGTCTGTATCATCCGACGGCGGCATGACTAATCCCTCGTTAGTCCCATATTCGATCAGGCCCTCGGCATAGGGAGCATGGGGTTCCTGACCGAACGCGACATCGGCAGCGAAGAGCGACTTCTTTTTCTTCTGCCCTCCGACCCTAGGCTCACGTGGGATTGACTTACGCTTAGCAGCCACCTTGGGACGGCGGGTCCCGATGTCTTCACCCATGCCAGACTCCGGCGAGGCTATAACCACTGTCTCCACTGGAGCACAGGGCGTTGTGGGTGCATCCGCAATATCAGGGAGCGGCAATCCGCGTGGAGGACTCTGCGCACGCGAAGGTCCGGCTCTGGCATCTTTTAAAGGGGGATTACCGGGGTCCTTGGCACCAAAGGAGCGTTGCGATCGCTACCTAGAGGTGCACCCTTACGGTCGATCAGCAACCGCCTTTCCTTCTTTATGACCGCTCCCGTCGAATGACTGTACCATTCTGTATATACCCTGAGAAGTCATGGGGCGCAAGCCGGCTCACTGATAAAGAAGTGGGAGCCCGTGTTTAGACGCATGAAATGATGCAGCGCTCTCTCCATCCCTTCTTCGGTCGCAGTAGGTTCCGATAAGAAAGGCTCCAGCGGTACCCCTTGATTATAGCTCAGCTGCTGGGCGAAACGATGCGGGTTATATCTCATGAAGATCGTTGTCCCGTTCTGCCTAAACACCAAGAAGCCCGGTCTGATGGAATATAAGTGAAGGGTCTCCCGGGTCGTTAAAACCGAAACTCCATCCTTGAAAGTGTCTTGCAATGACCGCACTGCAGTGGTAGACGCTTTTCCAATAGTCAACACTTTGTCGACGAAAGACACACTGGCTCCAACGGTGTGGGAGCGAAGGAGTAAACCCCTGGCATTTCGTGGCGATGGATTCACAATTGATGCGCCAATCAGCTGTATGAGGCGAGGGAAGCTGCACCTTTCGTAGAATGAGGGCCTTTTGTGCATGCCGAAGACACCAGCCGTATGTAGCTCGAGCCACGACATAAAGTAGTGTATCGGAAAGACCACGTGCAGCACCCCAGGCTCATTAGCATCCGCTGCTTGGCTGAGGCCATGATATAAGTGCGCCAAGCCGGCGATCCCAACGGCCACCTTTGCCCCGATAGTCATCCGGTGGGCTGGGTAAAAAACAGAGGGCCGCATGCGGTGAGAGTGCATTGGAATTGCAAACCAACTCAACCATAACCCGAGAAACCCTAAGAAAAAGGCCTCCTCATCCATTCCAGGGGCTGCAATTTCTGCAAAAGACATAGTCGGAAATTCCGAAAGGAAAAAACCCTTTTGATCTATCTCCTTTTCCGGCAAGTTGTCCACACCTAGACCGAAAGGGTCATCCAGGGTAGCGAACTTAGCAGGCTCTGATGAGAAGACGCTTGGACGAAGAAACCAAGCAATGAAATCCTCAAAGTTAACTCCTCGACTCCCATGTTCGATGAAAAGAGACTCTTATATGTTCAACACTTTAATCAAGCTTGGGAACTGGTGTTGAACAGCATTCTCCGGCGTGAGCCCCCTTATCACCGGCTTAGCACCAAAGATGTACTCATCCGTCGGGAGCAACTCCTCATAATGTTCCCCCATGACCGGTAAACCGGATACCTCCGTAAACTCTTCCAAAGAGATTGACACTTCCCGATCCATGACAAGGAAAGTGTGGGTAGGAATATTCCACTGCTCCAAGAAAGCCTTGAACCACCAGGTGGGGAGCGTGGGATACTGGAAGAGAGAGACGTAGACCGCGGTGTACAGTCCTAACCTTATCAACTGCGACTTTTTCGTCGACAGGATGTACCGGGCCCATGGCAGATAACCAATCGGGTGGCGGGGGATCAGACCAATGTTATATGATTGCCCCCAGGGTCTCGCCTCGCCCTGACAGATACGGCGTCCTAGGATATCCAAGACCATAGGACGCTGGACCGAGATGGCATCTATAGCCGGATGAAGAAAACCCTTCGATGTCCAATCCACCATCTCCACGGCATACTGCACCGAGGGTGGGGTAGCATAGTGGATCGCCGTGATAAGTTCTGACGGCACCGCGCATGTGAAGCTCCGTCGGCCCATGATGATCTGATTATACCACGACCCCCAAAGGTGGAGACTCTTGTATTCCGGGTCGTATTCTTTAATCATGGCCAGGACCTCACGGTCTAAGGGCGCCTCAGGAAATCCCTCCTCTGAACGAACAAACGGGAACGAGGTGTCGAGAGACATGATCGCTGCAAAAGAACAAAATAGCCGTCAGTGCTACAATCCCAACGCTTGGCGTTTAAAAAAAAACTTCAATTAAATGAATTTAAAAATTAATTAGATTAAAATTAATCACACTGCAGTGCAGTGGGTAGGGGACCAAATAGGGACCCACAAAATATGGATGAAAATGGCTCTTTTAATAAGACAGCCTCATCATTGGGTGAGACTGTCAGTTAAAGAAAAGATCCCCAAGAGAATATTATCATTAGTAGGGAATCCCTAGAGACAAGGAGAAAATCTCCTCTTTCGGAGCAAAGCTCTGTCACAGAATGACACTTGTCAAATTCTGGTCTCAAAGGAATAAAATTCCTTAAAGGAGCATAGCTCTGTGGTAATAATGGAAAAGGTCCATCAGAAAAAAAAAATTACACTTAAAAGAATTAAAAATTTTGGAATCTTGAAAGATTCATGAAAAACTTATAAAAAGATTCTTCATTTTTCAAATCTAAAAGATCTACAGTTGATTCAAAAGCAAAGCTCTGTTCATGGGTTAGAACCCATGAACAAGATCTCTGCAGATCTATAAGTTCTTGAGAGCAAAACTCTGTTTATGAAACCCCAATGGGGATCTCTTTAGATCAAAAGATCTGTGAGAGCAAAACTCTTTGGTTGAGATTAAGTTAAATTAATTTCATTTAAATTAATTTTTACCTAAAGTTTTTGACTTTAGAAATAAGCAAAGCTCTGAAGTTCTTGAGTGAGAGCAAAGCTCTGGAAAATCAAAATCTTGAAATGGTGAAGATTTTCTAAGGGCCATAGGTCCTATTTATAAGGCACTTGCGCCCCTTCAGCTCACCCCTTGATCCAACGGTCAAGAGTTTGCCACCGCTGCACTCACGTGCGCGCCACGTGAGCGCAACGGTGGGGGGGCATTTGTTTCCCTAATCAGACCAAAGCTCTGTTGAAATTCAAAATTCAAATTTTGAAGCAACGCTTCAAATCTCGGGCGCAACGCGCCACATGTCAGGCGCTGATACGTCAGCACAGCGCCCAAGAAGGCGCGCCCAATCAGAGCAAAGCTCTATTTTAAGCAAAATTAAAGGAAGCAACGCTTCAGTTGCGCAAGCACTGCGCTGCGCGACACGTGTCAGCGCAGATGCGCTAGCGCAGTTGTGCTGCGCTTTGCGCTGCGTGACACATGTCAGCGCAGATGCGCTAGCGCAGTTGCGCTGCGCGACACGTGTCAGCGCAGATGCGCTAGCGCAGTTGCGCTGCGCTGTGCGCTGCGTGACACGTGTCACGCGCTGGGGCATTTGCGCCAAACAGAATTATGATTTTAAAGAAATCTTTCTGTTCTTGTTAAAACAAGAAGATTTTCTTCTGTAAAACAGAAGTCCTTGGATCAAAAATCCAACGGTGGGGAAAATTCCCCAAATCACTCAGAGAAATATCTCTTTAACAAATTTAACTAATTTATGGGCACTATAAAAAGGACCCTAGACCTCAATTTAAAGGCATCAACATTTGGTGAGAAATTAAACAGAGAGAGCTCTGAAGAATTGGAGAGAAATCCTCAAGAACAAAAAAGGTAAAAAGCCTTTAGAAAAAGAGAAAATTCTCTTATGAACAGATCATGGATCTAAAAACTAGATCAATGATCTTGAATAAAAAAAATATAGTGCTTTGCACTTTTCTATGAACCTCTGGTTCTTTGAGATAAGAAAAACAAGAGAAACTTGTTTTCTTTGATCTAAATTAGATCAAAAAGGTAAACAGTGCTTTGAACTTCTTTTATGAACCTTTGGTTCTTGAATCTAAAAGATTCTCAAATTTAGAGTGCCTTGCACTTGCAAACTGCGTTGTTGAACTCTTGGGAGAGCGCCACGTGTCAGCAGCACAAGCGCAGCGCACTAGCGCAGCGCACTGCGCTTGCATGACACGTGTCGTCACCACAAGCGCTTGCGCTCTTTGATTGGCGCAAAGCGCCTAAAATGCAATGCATTATTTAAAAATGGGCCAAGCCCAAGTCAAAAAGACCTAACAGGCCAAATTAAATTGCAAAGCAATAAAGGGCAGAGCCCAAGTAAAATTGATGATGCGCATCATTTATAAATGGGCAGAGCCCAAAACAAATTGATGCTCTGCATCCTTCATGGGTAGAGCCCAAATAAAAATAAAAAGAAATGCAATGCAAATGCAGATAAAATGCTGAACATCTTCAATTGGACTTAGCCCAATCGTGGCCGTAAGTCCTCAAATTAAATTGACTGAGCACGGCTGCTCCCTAAATCAATTTATGACCGGTTCTAGGGTACATCTTCGAACTCCTCTGATACCCATCGTTGTAATCCTTCAACGACGTCAGAGAGGTGACGGGTCCCGACGACCACATATGAATATGGACTGCGGGGTCCTTAAACTCATGGACCGAAACGTCCTTAAACTAATGATGGACCGAAACGTCCTTAAACTAATGATGGACCACCACGTCCCTAAACTGGCGATGGACCGAAACGTCCTTAAACTAATGATGGACCACCACGTCCTTAAACTGGCGATGGACCACCACGTCCCTAAACTGGAACATGGACCACCACGTCCCTAAACTGGAACAATAGAGCCTCCAAATACTCTTTTGCCGGATCTAAACGGTCCCGTTTATGTTGATCTTAGCCCCAAACATGGCTAACGTATCCTTAAACATTCAAATGGACTATAAAACTCCAAATCAACTTTGGTTCAAGGGTACATCTCTGAACTCCTCTGACACCTATCGTTGTAATTCTTCAACGACGTCAGAGAGGTGACGAGTCCTGACGGCCATATAATAAATGGATCACCACGTTAAGTTGATCTTAGTCTCAAACAGGACTAACGTATCATTAACGAACGTTTAAGTTGATCTTAGCCTCAATACGGCTAACGTATCCTTAAACTAAAAACACCAAACCCAAATCTAAGTAAATACGGATTTGGACTAATCCACGTCCTACGGGCGACGGCATTACTCAGTCTCCGTATACAATCCACGGGCAACCACAAACAAAACAGACACACACGACACGAAGTGAAATTCTGGAGAAGGAGAAAGTGGCTACCGCGATGCGGTAGCGTAATTAACTGCAGGGGCTTGCGCCTGCAGGGAAAAGCGTCCCCACAATCAAAAACCTCTCTAGCGAGGGGAATCTGACGAAGTCTGCTATATTGGCTGCATCCGTCTAAACCTCCGATACACGGTATCATAAATCAACTTGGCATCTTCGGAGAGATAGACGGATAAAACCATATAGCATCTGCTCCGAATCTTAGGCAAGACATCCTCACGTCGTCTCCGCCGCCATTCGGAGGGGAACAACTGGGTACACTGGACGGACTCGCCGAGAACTCCCAGATAGTATTATACCTCACGTCAGATGGCAGTTCTCTGGTGACACTGGTACAGGTTAGTCTGTAGACCCGAGATCGTCATAGAGTCTTGTGTGATTCCCACTGTGCTTTGATTTCCATCATACCATGTCCAAGAGGGCGTGCAAAATGGTGGCTTTTGGGTACAGTCCCGAATCACATGGAGGCAATGAGCGATAGGAGGGGTTTCGTCTCTCCCGGTATAGGGAGTTGATGTTGCGCTGTGTTCGATTGGCTATAACTAGAAATCCCTGGCCAGAGTTGCTGAGATTTACTGGTAAGTGTTATCAGTAGTTTCTCGAACTGTTATGGACCTCATATCGACACGACTTATCAAGCTACTGGGGTCTGACATTTACCACCCCTAAGCGAGATATGCGACATATCAGACGAAGAGACCGGACTGTACGTGAGTGTTACTGATTGGATTCGCAGGAGAATGTACAGGCTTGCTTGTTGATCTTTCGATCGCTCAATACCAGGGTGGCTGTTACGTTTAGCTGACCGCTTGCAGCTTGTGGGTGTTTGATATGATCATCACCTACTGCCGGCGTATTGACGATTTTTTAAAGTCCTACACAGAGGTTTCTTGGCTCAGGAAAAACGGAGTAGGAGCACATATGTGATATGTGCGGGACCGAGAATAATACGAGTATGCGGTACCGTATTAGTTTCTCGCGATATGAGATATCGGCCGAGTATATGTGATATAGCCGGGTCATCGGATCAAATGTTGATTCGATGAACTGATACAGATTATATTAGTCGGTTGTATGCGATATAACCGGATTATCGGATCAAGTGTTGATTCGATAATTTAATATATAATTATATATGTGATATATTAAGTTACATTAACTAATATATGTGATATATTAAGCTCACTTAAAGATTCTTTTTCTCACTTGGATAATACATTGATATATATATGATATATATTAAATGTATTATTTTATTTTGTTACAAAATATATTATATATGTGATATATAATATTGTAACAAGTTATGATTACTAATGCAACATGATTAGTGGAGATTAAACATGATTAGGGTTTGATTTGGGTTAGCTTTTTCATGAAGCTTCTAGAAGCTTTTGTTTTGTTTTAAGCTAAGATATTATGTGTTGATATTTGTGGAGCTATTTCCTAACCCAACCCAAACCCTTTACCCTAGTTAAATCTCTACAATGGTTAGCCCTTTCATTATTAACCATGGGTTGCATTTGTAATTAGAATAACAATTCATTATTCATCATAAAAGACTCCATCTTCTTCTTCCTCCATGAAAAGCTTTGTAGCTTTTGATTTAGTGATGAATTAGTGTGAGAATTTGAAAATAAAAGAGAGCTAAATTCCTACTTCATCATCCTCATCTATTCTAGCCACTTAGATTAGGGTGTTCACTTCTCTAATACTTGATTAGAGAAGTGAGAGCTTGAGTTAAAGAATCTTCAAGGTAGATCATTTTCGAAAAGGAAGACTTCAAGCAAGCATGGATCATTCGGCTTGTGGAGCCTTTCTTGAGTCCGGGAGATCATGGATCGCGGCGAAGGGACTATTACTCGGAGCTTATGAAGCGAAGGAGCGCACTACAAAGGTTGTAATCTGTAACACCCTAGTTCATTTATACCAGTTCTAGTCAAGTATTTCTTTATTTATGGTATTTTCTTGATTTACTGTGTTTTGGGTGCAAATAATATATCTGACATCTATATTAGCATCCGACCTGATCCGCTTGCTTGAAACTTGTCTTGATTCAAGTTTATGATTTATCCTGACTTGTTACGTAAACTTGTGCACTATCATGAATACTGCATACTGGCATTTTATATCTGGCATCTGCATTTTGTAATATAACATTTAAAGTCAAGAAAAATATTTTAAAAATATCTTGCATGGCCTGCATGATACCCCTGACCCTGTGGTAGCATCCGCGCATCTTGTTCTCGTCTCGTTCAGTGAAACGGACTTGTTTAGATGGCTACGCGCACGTACGTGCATCCGTTCTTGGGGGTATGCATTTTTCGTTACCTGGATATCCAACTTTAATTTTGGTCGACATGTATATTTTTCGTATTTTAAAACTGAATTTTAGACCCGACCCGGGAATGTTTTGGACTATATTTGTATTTACCAGAATATCAAATTTTATTTATATAATATTAAATTTATAAACTGATACAAATTAAAATTTAGTTAACTAATAAAAGATTTTTTAAAATTTAAATCTAGAATAATTTCCTAACAAACTAACAACCCTTTTCTCTCTCTCTCTTCTGCATATATATATTTATATATATATATTTTTTTTTTCTTTCCTTATTTAATACACAACATCTTCTTCTTAATTCTTTTTCTTTCTTCTTTCTTTTTCTTGATCTTGTTTCTTTATTTCGGTGATCACCGCCGGAGCCGTGCTCGTCGCTGACGAGCCAAGTGATCCACTGAACGTACATTGCCTGTGTGATCACCCTTTTGTCTTGCCTGGCCCCGTCCCGCGTGTCGCGTATGCGTTGCGACGATTTACCGACGTCGGACGTGCCGTGCGTATCCGTCGCGTGATTCGATCAAGGCAAGTTAATCTTGCTACATGCTATACTACAATATATTCCACACATATGAATAATAACATTTCTTATTGTTTAATTATGCATCCCACATTACCATTTTACCATTTTACTATCTTCGGACATCCGTGTGCATCCATATCACTATTTACATATCTAGTCGCATGCAAGTTCATCTTGCTACATACTATGTATCTTATTTTGCATCCATATGACTAAAAATATCACATGTTGATTGCACTGTACATCCATATTAAAGTTTTACCGTTTTCGGATACCCGTTTGCATCCATATCATTTAAAAATATATCGTCGTAATATTTTTTATTATTATCTTTAATTAGTTTATAATCTGCATTTATAATGTTATACAAAATATAGTTTGAAAATATTATAGTTTACACATGAAACGTCGTTGCAAAGCGGATACGACAAATCTGAAATTTACTGTACATTTTACCTTATAAAATTCATTATAAATCATAGAGAAATTATTAGTATACGTTCTTTAGTTCGTTACGAATCTAACTCAGAATACTATAACTCTATGAAATATTTACTTGCAAAATAAATTGTTTAAATAACATAAAATGCAAATGAAAATATCTCTAAATTGCTGTCCAGGAAAATTCCAGCAGCAAACTTTCAATTTCGAATATTCATAGCTTTTTGTAGGAACAACCTGAGATATTTCAACTTATAAAAATGAAAATCTTATTGAATTATCTTTGTTTTGGTATAAGACACGTCCCTTTTGGAGAAAGTTTGTTATTTTTAAGCTATTTTACAAATTAGGGTGACGCTGAATTTCTGAACGGAACTTTCTTGTGCATGGTTAATCAATACCACTTTTATAGTTATTAATCGGTTTGAATATGTTATCCATGTTAATATTATTATATCAATATATATTTAATAAATAATAGTGCTTATGTTTTAATAATCAGCAAATTTTACCGATTTACAGTTTTATAGTATCCGTCTTTATCCGTACGGTTTATTACATATCTAGTTGCACGCCAAGACCATATTATTTCATGTTACTGTTGTATTAGTGCACCATGCTTGATAATTGTGCATCCATACCATTAATTCTATATCTATTCGCATACCATGGCACATTATTACATATTGTTGTTATATCGACACCCCATGCTTGATATTGTACACCCTACATAGTCATGATGTAACCCCTGATCGATATTTGTGCATCCATGGTTCTATTGTACATCCGTACTTTCACCCTGATTCAATACTTGCTACAGTTTGATTATGAGCACCCGCTTGATACCTGTGCACTACTTGACATGACCTGATACACCACTACTTGCCATGACTTGATACATGTACACTACCTGTTATAACCTGATATATCACTACTTGACCTATTCCTGATCCGTGGTCCCGGGGGGTAACGGGATATATTATTTGAGTTACATGGAGGATTACATTAATTGATTTCAAACAAACTTTAGAATAGATAACTCAGTAGCACAGTTTAGATTGATCACTGCACGTCACATATATTGATACACTTCACTGTGCTATATACGTGTTTACTTATTACATTCATGTTACTTTTTATGATTCATGCCTGCATATCTCGTGTATCCTGTTCATTTATTATTGGTTGATATCATGACGCACTGACGTCTGGGTTTTGTATGGCCCAGATCCTCTACCTTTGTCGCAGGCTGATCAGGAGTACTTCCGCCATTAGGCCGAGCAGTGAGGATCCTGTTAGTATCCAGTTATTTTAGTTATTTACGTACTTTCCAGATGTTACTGTTTATTGGATTTATTGCTTCCGCATATTATTTCTTAACTCGTTATTTCTGGCTCATGGACATGTACTAGATAGTTCTTTTATTTTCCTATTCTTGATATCTATAGACAGCCGTAATGTGACTGTAGAGGGATATTTCCTAACCACAGGTAACATGGTTGGCTCTGTCACGTGTCGATCTTAGCGCACTCTGGGAAGTAGGGCGTGACATAATACTTCTCTCTTAGATGTAAAGATGTTTACTTGCATGTTTAACCCTAATTATCTAGCAAAGATCCTCGCTTTAGGTTGTTCGGCACTTCTAAATTTTAAATCGGGCATGGTTGATGCCTTATAGACCCTTGTGACAGTGCCTAGTAACCCTACGGTGGTATCAGAGCCAAGCTAGAGCTTTAGGTGTTGTCTAGACGAAGTTTAAAATCCGATCGAACCCCGAAACGTCGATATACACCCCCTCTCTGGAAATTTTTTAAAATGTTGATTTTTCTGTATTAAAAATACTCAGAAAATTAAGCAGGGAATTCTAAGAAATACTGTGAAGTACGAACCCATAATTCCCTCAAGGGAGCGCGGAACTGCGGCCAAACCATGCGTTTGGCAGCGATTCCGCGGCCACCCTTGGGAGTTAGGGGCCAATGCTTCAGGGGTTGATTCTTGGGTACTTGTGCATGTTTCTGGGAATTTTTAATTCTACTCAAGTGTTGAGTTTTCTGGAGATCTTTTGTATTCGTTGATTCGATCGGAAAGTTTAACTTCATTTTTGTTTTCCGGGTAATTTAGAACGTGTTAAAAAATTCGAACGGATATCAATAACTCACTTTTTCCCCTGACGGAAAATTTCCAAGTGTTGGATTTTTTCCTAGTTAAAGAACATTCACAGTCATGCAAGTAACGCGGTGGACCCTTTAGAAGAATACAAACCTTAACTCGATTATGTGACCGTCTGAACCGCCTCTAAACCTTAAGGTTTGGGGCAGTACGGCGTTGCCACATGTGAGGGGTTGGTTTGACCCTTCTACGGCTGGACCATTGGTACCGTGGCATGTGATGGATACTTTTAAACTAAGTTCAAGTATTGAGCAAAAAGGGAAATTTTGGGTGTTTGTTTATTCGATCGGAAAGTTTAACATTGTCTATTTATCTGGAATGTGATACAATATTTGGAATCCACAAGTAGTTGTGAGATAACTAATTTGAATATTATAAATCTAGCAGTTTAGTCTCAGATGATCGGTTGCCACGGGATTTTGATGCGATCAAAAGTCCGTCGCAATCACGTAGCGTACGCGGATACTCACCGGGTAAACTTGATAGACGGCCACGCCCCTGTTCCCCGCCGAAAGGCGGCGCACAAGACTGCGATGTCCTGACGCTGAGATTCGGGGCAGATGCTATTTGGTTTTATCCGTCCACCTCTCCGAAGATGCCAAGTTGATTTATGGCACCGTGTATCGGAGGTTTAGACGGATGCGGCCGATGTAGCAGACTTCGTCAGATTCCCCCTCGCTTGAGGGGGTTTTGATTGTGGGGACGCTCTTCCCTGCAGGCGCAAGCCCCTGCAGTTAATTACGCTACCGCATCGCGATAACAGCTTTCTCCTTCTCCAGAATTTCACTTCGTGTCGTGTGTGTTTATTTTGTTTGTGGTTGCCCGTGGATTGTATACGGAGACTGAGTAATGCCGTCGCCCGTAGGACGTGGATTAGTCCAAATCCGTATTTACTTAGATTTGGGTTTGGTGTTTTTTTTTTAGTTTAAGGATACGTTAGCCGTATTGAGGCTAAGATCAACTTAAACATTCGTTAAGGATACGTTAGTCCTGTTTTGAGACTAAGATCAACTTAACGTGGTGATCCATTTAATATATGGCCGTCGGGACTCGTCACCTCTCTGACGTCGTTGAAGGATTACAACGATAAGTGTCAGAGGAGTTCGGAGATGTACCCTTGAACCAAAGTCGATTTGGAGTTTTATAATCCATTTGAATGTTTAAGGATACGTTAGCCGTGTTTGGGGCTAAGATCAACTTAAACGGGATCGTTTAGATCCGGCAAAAGAGCATTTGGAGGCTCTATTGTTCTAGTTTAGGGACGTGGTGGTCCATTGCCAGTTTAGGGACGTGGTGGTCCATTATTAGTTTAAGGACATCTCGGTCCGATATTAGTTTAAGGACGTCTCGGTCCACGAGTTTAGGGACCCCGCAGTCCATATTCATATATGATCGTAGGGACCCGTCGCCTCTCTGACGTCGTTGAAGGATTACAATGAGAGGTGTCAGAGGTGCTCGGAGATGTACCCTCGAACCGGAGGTAAATTGATTTGAGAGAGTATTTGTGCTCAGTTCAATTTAATTTAAGGACTTACGGCCAGAATTGGGCTAAGCCCAGTTGAAAATGTTCAACATTTTATTTATTTTTAGTCTATTAGACCTGTGCTAGGGATTTGCCCACACTTAAATAATGCATTGCACTACTTCTATTTTTTTTGTTTGGGCTCTGCCCATAAAAGATGCAGAGCATTAATTTCACTTGGGCTCTGCCCCCTTTTTATTGCTTTGCAATTTATTTTGGCCTACTGGGCCCCTCTGATTTGGGCCTGGCCCTTCAGTAAAAGAAATGCATTGCATTTATCAGGCGCTTGCGCCAATCACTGAGTGCAAGCGCTTGTGGTGAGGACACGTGTCATACTCTGGTGAGCGCAAGCGTAACAGCGCAGTGCGCTGCGCTGTTACGCTGCTGACACGTGGCGCGCTCTGGTGAGTTGCGCCAATTATAGAGAGCAAAACTCTATTTCAAAAGCACGTAGCGCAAGTTGTTCTGTAGCTGACACGTGGCGCTCTCCTAAGAGCGCAACGGCGCAGTTTGCAAGTGCAAAGCACTAAGAATTTTTTTAGATTCCAGAACTAATGGTTCATAAGTGCAAAGCACTATTTGGTTTCTTGATCTAATTTAGATCAAAGAAAACAAGTGTTTCTTATTTTTCTTGATCTTAGAGAACCAATGGTTCATAAGTGCAAAGCACTATTTTTATTTTGTTTTTTATTAAAGATCATTGATCTTGTTCTTAGATCAATGATCTATCAGAAGAAATTCTTCTATCTAAAAGGTCTTTTACCTTTCTTCTTGAGATTTCTTCAGAGTTCTCTTCTTTTTTTTTAGAAAAATGTTCATGCCCTTGAATTGAGGCTTGGGGTCCTTTTTATAGTGCCCATAAATTAGTTAAAGAGATCTTTCTCTGAGTGATTTGGGGAATTTTCCCTACCGTTGGATCTTTAATCCAAGGGCTTCTGTTTTACAGAAGAAAATCTTCTTGTTTTAACAAGAACAGAAAAGATTTCTTTAGAATTTTAATTCTGTTTGGCGCAGATGCCCCAGCGCGTGACACGTGTCATGCAGCGCGCAGCGCAGCGCAACCGCGCTAGCGCATCTGCGCTGACACGTGTCGCGCAGCGCGCAGCGCAGCGCAACCGCGCTAGCGCATCTGCGCTGACACGTGTCGCGCAGCGCAGTGCTTGCGCAACTGAAGCGTTGCTTCCTTTAATTTTACTTAAAAATAGAGCTTTGCCCTGATTGGGCGCACTGCCTTGGGCGCTGCACTGCCGTATCAGCTTTTGATACGTGGCGCGTTGCGCGCAGTGCAAAGAATCTGAAGCTTTGCTTCGTTTATTAAAGTTTAAATTTTCCAAGCAGAGCTTTGCTCTGATTGGGGGAAGATGAAGCGTTGCTTCATCTCCCGCCTCGGAATTTGAACAGAGTTTTGCTCTGATTGGGATAAACAAATGCCCCCCTACCGTTGCGCTTACGTGGCCCCAAACATGAGCGCAACGGTGGCGGAATTCCAACCGCCGTGGCAACTTTTGGAACTTGAAGAGGCACTTGATGCCTATAAATAGGACCTTTGGTCCCTTACAGATGCTTATCATCTTTCAGATTTTTATTTTCAAAAAACTTCAGAGCTTTGCTCTTGCCTTCAAGAACTCCAGAGCTTTGCTCTCCTTTCCAAAGTTTTTAGAAAAACTTTAGGTAAAATTGATTCTCAGATTAAATTAATTTTAATTAATCTTAACCAACAGAGCTTTGCTCTCATAGATCTTCTGATCTAAAGAAAATCCCTTCGGGGTTTCACCGGCAGAGCTTTGCTCATTTTCAAAGTTAGAAACTTTAAGTGAAATTAATGTAAATCAAATTAATTTAAATTAATCTCAACCAAAGAGCTTTGCTCTCACAGATCTTTTGATCTAAAGAGATCCCCATTGGGGTTTCATAAACAGAGCTTCGCTCTCAAAAAAAACTTATAGATCTGCAGAGCTTTTGTTCATGGGTTCTAATCCCTGAACAGAGCTTTGCTCTCGAGGAATTTAGCCCTCTGTGTATATTATTTTTCTTCTATCGCTAATCTTCCCGTGGTATTTCCTCCAGGCATAATGGCGGTGCATCTATACAGTCTGCACGAGTTCATCACCTATGACGATATCCGCGTACAGGGTCGTCAACAAAACCAGGAGTTTACAGACGCTCAATGTGCAGAGGTCATAGGTCGTCTGAACGCAAGCAGTGGTTGGCTGCTTCCTCGTCATTCGGCTCTCTTGAAAGTCGTGCTGGGAGCAATATGGAGAGCACTTCCGGGTCTTCACGAGGCCCTACCGCTCAATGCGCTGGATGATGCCGAAGACAAGGTGCATTCAGTGTACTTAACGGGGCTGATCTCGAAGAAACGGCGGGACAGCCTCATTGACATCCTACATCAGATCTTCCAGCAGACGACGATAGTTGCTGCTTATCGAAGGCCGAGAGGGCTTGCCGAGGATCTTGACACACAGGAGCGCGAGAGGCTACGCATAAGAATAATTAGAAAGGCCAAAAGAACTCTGGATGGCCTTACTTTTGAATTCCTCAATCCGTGCCCCGGATCTGAGGTTATACCGTTGTAATAATTTGAATAATGTTTCTTATTCATTGCTTTTATGATTGTAAGAATTTTTAGCAATATGAATGGAAACCCCTTTTTTTTATTTCAGCTTGTCTTATTTCTCGTCCTGAGTCTTCTGCCCATGCATAAATGAGTGCGTCTCGAACGCTTGATCAAATGTAAATCGGATGTTCTTTCTGTCATTTTCTTCTTTCTTTTATTGTTAGCAGGCTGTCTTAATAACCATGGTTGACGGATGATTAGAGCGAGTATCCCGACCCTCTCAAGAAACAGCGATGGCTTAGGCCGCAGGTTCAGATCTGCTGCCTAAGACTTTTTAACTCCATGAGCCGTGAGGGTCTCATAGAGACTTTTCTCCCTACGGATAGAGAGGATCTCGTAGGTGGGTTTTTCTCCTTAGGAATCGTGAGGATTCCTAAGTGTGGTTTTCTCTTATACGTCGTAAGGATCCTATAAGAGAATTTTTCCCTCTTAAGAGTCGAGAGGACTCGTAAGCGGTTGTTTCCCTCCTCGTCGAAACTCGACTTTGGAGAGTGAGACCCGTGAATAGTATGCAAGAGACCGTTTAGATCGACTTGCAGGGTCCCATTTTTCAGGAAGCAAGTTTTTCATCCTTGCTGTCTGAGGCTTCATCTTGCAATTTGAGACGAATCGGGAATTTTCCAGCGGAGACACTGGTTTCTCTGCGAGCCGACGCGTATCAGGAGGCTCTCGTCAAGGAGTGTTTGTATCCGTGAGTCGAGGAGTTTGCTAGGGATTATTTGTTTCCCAAGCGCCAAGGATTATTTGTTTCCTTGGGGTTTGAAACGAGTCGAGGATTTCCCACGGAGGCACTGGTTGCTCTGCGAGTCGACGCGGATCAGGAGGCTCTCGTCAAGGAGTGTTTGTATCCGTGAGTCGAGGTGTTTGCTAGGGATTATTTGTTTCCCAAGCGCCAAGGATTATTTGTTTCCTTGGGGTTTGAAACGAGTCGAGAATTTCCCATGGAGGCACTGGTGGCTCTGCGAGTCGACGCGGATCAGGAGGCTCTCGTCAAGGAGTGTTTGTATCCGTGAGTCGAGGAATTTGCTAGGGATTATTTGTTTCCCAAGCGCCAAGGATTATTTGTTTCCTTGGGGTTTGAAACGAGTCGAGGATTTCCCACGGAAGCACTGGTTGCTCTGCGAGTCGACGCGGATCAAGAGGCTCTCGTCAAGGAGTGTTTGTATCCGTGAGTCGAGGAATTTGCTAGGGATTATTTGTTTCCCTAGCGCCAAGGATTATTTGTTTCCTTGGAATTTGAAACGAGTCGAGGATTTCCTACGGAAGCACTGGTTGCTCTGCGAGTCGACGCGGATCAGGAGGCTCTCGTCAAGGAGTGTTTGTATCCGTGAGTCGAGTTGTTTGCTAGGGATTATTTGTTTCCCAAGCGCCAAGGATTATTTTGTTTCCTTGGGGTTTGAAATGAGTCGAGAATTTCCCATGGAGGCACGGGTGGCTCTGCGAGTCGACATGGATCAGGAGGCTCTCGTCAAGGAGTGTTTGTATCCGTGAGTCGAGGAATTTGCTAAGGATTATTTGTTTCCCTAGCGCCAAGGATTATTTGTTTTCTTGGGGTTTGAAACGAGTCGAGAATTTCCCACGGAGGCACTGGTGGCTCTGCGAGTCGACGCGGATCAGGAGGCTCTCGTCAAGGAGTGTTTGTATCCGTGAGTCGAGGAATTTGCTGAAGACACTGGTTTCTTCGGAGTTGGACTGAACCGTCTGGATTTGGCCTCGTCTTCTGGCGGAGCCTGTTGGGAAAGTGTGGTTCCCTCTTGTTTGTTTATGCCCTTAGATTGTATACAGGGATCGATGTGATCTTAACTGTAAGGCCAAAGTTTTATCATCATTTTTTTTATTTTATTTCCGCGATGCTCTGTCATTTCAGCTTTTATATCGCGAAGGTCGCGATTGCCCAATCATTTCGGCTATTTTTCGCGGTGCCCAATCATTTCGGCTGTTTATTTTATTTTTACTCGCTGCTTTTTATTGCGAGTTGCCCAATCATTTCGGCTATTTTTCATGCATACATTTTCACTTGCTGCTTTTTATTGCAAGTTACCCCATCATTTCGGCTATTTCGTATGCATGTGCTGCCTATCGGCTTTTCGCCGTAAACCTGAAATTAGACGCCGATCTCGGCATCAGCACCGCTACAACTGGGATATTGCCAGGAGTGAATCATCATCTGCCTCTGTCGATGTCGAACAAAGGTGGCTTAGCGAACAGGGTTAGGGTCCTGTCGACTAAGGCTTTTAACTTCATGAGCCGTAAGGGTTTCACAAAGGTATTTCTCCCTACAAGTCGTGAGGATCTTGTAGGTGTATTTTCTCCTTAGGAATCGTGAGGATTCCTAAGTGTTTGTTCCTCTGTAAGTCGTAAGGATCTTACAGGAGGGTTTTCTCTTTGTAAATCGGGAGAATTTACAAAGGTTGCTTACCATGCGAACATATCCCCAGTCACGGATGAGACTTGGTTAGGGAAATGTTTATTCGCGCCCGTGGATTGTATACAAGGGCTAGTATTGAGCCACTTGTAGGGCAATATCGGAAGTTGCGGGGATTGCTTAAGCACAGGTTTAGGTCTCTGTAACTTAAGACTTTCAACTCTTATGAGCCGTGAGGGTCCCATAAGAGAGTTCTCCTTACGAGTCGTGAGGATCTCGCAAGTGTATTTTCTCCTTAGGAATCGTGGGGATCCCTAAGTGTGTTGCTCCCTTGTGAGTCGTAAGGATCTCACGCGGGTGGTTTCTCCTTACAAGGTCGAGAGGACCCTATAAGTGTTCTTTAACGAGGTTGCGCCCTTTCAGGTTTTCACAAACACTCGCCGGTAGCCCTGCTGTTTTTACTCACGGAGCCCTTTCGGGTTTTCATCCGTGCCCATTTTGCTTATGGACATACCATTTTTTTTTATTCTTTTATATTTTTATATATTTTCTTTACGAGGTCGCGCCCTTTCGGGTTTTCACGAACACTCGCCGGTAGCCCTGCTGTTTTTACTTACGGAGCCCTTTCGGGTTTTCATCCATGCCCTTTTTGCTTATGGACATACTTTTTTTTCTTTTTTTTTTATTTTATTTTTATATGTTTTTTTTCTTATCTCGTCAGCCTAAAGATGCTGCTGTAGTAGTTTAAAGACGTTTCGGTCTGCTATTAGTTTAAGGACATTTCGGTCCGGTGCTGAAAAAGGCCAGTTACTACTTATAGAGTTTGGGCTTAGGAAGATAGCGAGCGGACATAGTCGTCGTCATCTATTATTGACCTAGGCTGTGGCTCATTAAGCGTAGTATTTCTTTAGGAAGCGACCGTTTATTGGCCTGAAAGGCCTTTCACCGTACATATCCATGAGCAGATAGGCCCCACCCTGGTAGACCTTATCTATGATGTATGGGCCTTCATAGTTTGGCTCGAATTTTCCTCGCTTGGTGCGATTGGGAATCATAGGCCTTTTGACCATTAGCACGAGTTCGCCTTGGTGGAACGTCCTTGGTCGGGTTAATCTTCCATATGAGCGTGTCATCTTTGCTTTATAAGCTTCCAGATTTTGTTGCGCTATGAGCCGGGTTTCATCGAGGGCGTCAAGCTCTTCAAGCCGAAGGTGAGCATTTTCTTCGTCCGTTAGCTCGTAGTGGACTGCCACTCGTAGAGAGGGTAATTCTATCTCGAGAGGGAGTACTGCTTCTGTACCGAATACCAACGCATATGGCGTTGCGTTCGTGGCCGTTTTAAACGTAGTTCGATACGCCCAGAGAGCTTCTTGCAGTCTTTCGTGCCAGTCTTTCTTATTTCGCGACACTGTTTTCTTCATGATCTTCGTCAAGGTCTTGTTGAAGGCCTCAGCTAGACCGTTAGCTCGTGGATTATAAACCAAGGAATATCTCCAATCTATATTGTGCTGTTGCGCGAAGCGACTGATCTTGTGGCTTCTGTAAGCTGGCCCGTTATCGGAGATGATCCGTCGCGGAGTTCCAAACCGATATATGACGTGCGTCTTGAAGAAGTGGAGGATATTCTCCGTCTTAACTTCTCTCAGCGGTATTGCCTCTGCCCATTTAGAGAAGTAGTCAGTCGTCGCTAGGATGAAACGATGTCCTCTAGACGATGCTGGTTCGATGGGGCCGACTATATCAGTCCCCCACATTTCGAATGGCCAGCTAGCCACCGTTGGATGTAATGGATTTGGATGCTGATGGATGAAGTCCCCATGGATTTGGCATGAGTGGCATTGCTTCGCATATTCGAAGCAGTCCTGAATCATCGTGGGCCAGTAGTAGCCCATGCGTTTGATCTTCAACTTCATCTTTGGGCCTGCTTGGTGAGAACCGCAGAGTCCGTCATGAACTTCCTGGACGACCCTTCGCGTTTCGTCAGGTCCTAGGCATCTCAGCCACAGAGAATCAAATGACCTCTTGTATAGAGTATCATTGACGAAGGCGAAAGATAGAGCTCGTTTCAGGAGTTGATGTCTTGTGGACGCTTCTTCGGGCATTCGGTGGGATTTAAAGTAGTCTATGAAAACTTTTCTCCAATCCTCAGTATTTTCCCAATCTTTTACTTGCAGGGTAGTCTGCTCGTTAACTCCTTTTTCTTCGGATGATTCCGGAGATATTTCTGCTGGGGCAAGCACCCGACAGCTTTGTACCATGATTCTGACGTCATCGAGGTTCTCGTCAGCCAGCTCTTTAGCAAGTTTGGCCAACGCGTCTGCTTTGCTGTTTTCCGCGCGCGGTATGTTCTCTAAAGTATAGGAGGGAATTTGGGTCAACAGTTGTTGCACCTTTTCCCCGTACTTCACCAACTCCGGTTTGCACGTTTGGTAGTCGTCGTTTACTTGACTAACGACCAGTTGAGAATCTCCGTATATGAGGAGGTTTTCAATTCCCATGTCGATGGCGATCTCAAGACCTGCTATTAAGGCTTCATATTCGGCTTCGTTATTCGTCCTCGGCTGTGTTAAGGAGAAAGCGAAGCGCATTATCCCTCCTTGTGGAGTCACGAAGATGAGGCCTACCCCCGATTTGATTATAGGGGTACTTTGTTTGTGTTTTTTCATGGAAGATGCTCCATCGAAATAAAGTTCGCATTGGATATCACTATCGTGGATCGCGTCAAACGCATGTTCGTCTGGCAAATCGCAATTCAGAGGAGAATCAGTTGGTATCGGATGCTCAGCGAGGAAATCGGCGATGGCCTGGCCTTTCACTGCTTTGAGAGGTTGATATGTTATCGAGAACTCCATCAAGAGCAGAGCCCATTTAGCAAGTCGACCTGTCAATATGGCCTTTGACATTAAATATTTGAGAGGGTCCACCTTCGAAATGAGACGGACTTCATGTGCTAATGCGTAATGTCTGAGCTTTATTATCGCAAAGATTAACGCCAGGCAGTGTTTTTCAATGGGGGAGTAGTTGCTTTCTGCCCCCAATAGAACTCGACTTAAGTAGTAGAGTGCTCTTTCTTTCCCTTGGTCGTTCTCTTGTGCCCATAATGCGCCTAAAGAACCTTCGAGGGCGGTTGTATAAAGAATGAGAGGCTTTCCCTTAACCGGAGCAGCCAACACCGGCGGGTTCTGCAGGTATTGCTTGATCTCGTCTAGCGCGCTTTGGCATTTTTGATCCCAGACGAACGGGGTTCCCTTCTTCATCAGGTGACTGTAAGGGCGGCACTTGCCAGAGAGATTGGCTATAAATCTCCGTATGTATGCGAGCTTCCCTTGGAGAGACCGCAACTGTTTGAGAGTCCTCGGCGGAGGCATTTCCATGATCGCCTTGATCTTGGACGGATCTATTTCGATACCCCGGTGTTGGACGATGAATCCTAAAAATTTGCCCGAGCAAACTCCGAATGCACACTTAAGAGGGTTCATCTTCAAGTTGTATTGTCGAAAGCGTTGAAATACGGTCTTCAGATGTTCGAGATGTTCCTCATATGATTTGCTTTTAACCACGAGATCGTCGATATAGCATTCGACGATTTCGTGTATAAGGTCATCGAAGATCTTCGTCATGGCCCTCTGATAAGTAGCACCGGCGTTCTTTAAACCGAAGGGCATCACTTTATAACAGAATATACCTAGAGGGGTCCTGAAGGCTGTGTGCTTCTGGTCTTCGGGATGCATCTTTATCTGGTTATACCCCGATGAGCCGTCCATGAAGGAGAAAACCTCATGAGTGGATGTATTGTCTATCATCAGTTCGGTGACTGGCACTGGGAAATCATCCTTCGGGCAAGCTTTATTAAGATCCCGGAAGTCTACGCATATGCGCACTGTCCCATTTTTCTTCATCACCGGGACGATGTTGGCGATCCATTCAGGGTATTGAACTTCCTGGATGAAGCCAGAGTCGATCAGCTTCTTGACCTCGGCATTGATACTCATCTCAAGCTCGAGCCGCATTCTTCTCGGCCCCTGTTTGACTGGCTTGATGTCTGGGGATATTGCCAATTTGTGCACAGCAATTTCTGGATCTAGTCCCGGCATTTCGGAATAGTTCCACGCAAAGCAATCTCTATGCTATAGAAGCACGTCCTTTAACGCAGCCACCCTTTCTTCAGACAGTAGCTCGCTGACAAATGTCGGTCGCGGATCGTCTGCCGATCCCAGCTCAATTTTCTTAAGGTTATCTGCAGTGGTATGAATTCCATCTTCCAGTTCTTTTGGCGCTGGTGGAAATTCTGAGATTAGCTCGTCGTTGCTGTTTTCGAAGCACCAGGGAATGTCATCTATGTTCTCGGGCTCTTCTTTTAATATTGTTATCATGTGACAAGTGCGAATCCGCTTCCAATCCCAATGTGGAGTTGGTTCTGTTCTTGTGGCTTTGGGTTCGTGCTTCTGTGGCGGCGCTACCCTCCAGTTGTCGGACAGAGCGAATTTGCCGAGCTGATACTGATCTTCAACCCAATTCTTGAAGGTGAAGCAGTCTTCGAGAGGGTGCCCTATTACTCGATGGTAAGAGCAATAATTTGGGCCAGAGACTTCGCCCGCTCATTCGGGATGTTTAGACTCCGGCAATGTAAGCATTTGATGCTTTAGAGCAAGATCAAGTATCTTCTTCGTCTTGTCCCGAGAAAACGAGTACGCTCGTCCCATTTTCTTCATGAGGGATAGATCAATAACGCTCAACTCCCATTTGCGTGGCTTCTTAGCCCTGCTTTGTTGTTGTTGAGCGCCTTTTTGGGCTTTCAACTTATTTCTGCTTTTACGCCGAGCCTTCTTTATAATAGGTTGACAAGGAGCGGCATTTTCATCCTTTACGGTCTGTTGGAGAAGGCGTTGCGTCTTGGCTTCCTCGTAGATGGCCGTCTCACGGTTGTGATCATCTCGGACTTTTTGACCAGCTTTCTTTATAAGTTTGTCCATTTGTTCCTCGAACGACGGACTGGACTCCTTTACATCTGGAATTTTCACTGGCTTAGGATTAGCGTCCTCCTATTGAGCATCCGCTTCTTCATCAAGGTCATACACGACGTAACAGCCGGGTAGTAACTCTCGTTTCTTTGACCGGATGTATCCAAGCCCTTTTGTTTCCATTCTCCCGTTAGGCAGCTTGCGTTGAGTCCCGGGAACGTTCCAAACCCTGTCATAGAATTTGGCCTTTCTAACGGTCTGTTTGAAGGATATCCCCTGGCGTTTCAGCAGCTTCTTCAAACCCTCTGTATAATATCTGGGAAGACGGATAGGCTGAAGCCTGTCGAGCGTAGGATCCGCGCCATGCCAGATTTCTTTTTCCACCTTGGTTTCTTCAGAGCGGTAGAACAGAATTGCTTTCTCGCTTTCTCGCCTGGGAGGGATATAGAACGTTTGCAGCTCTTCTACATTGTAATTATTGAGTGCATCCAGTTCTTTCTGGTGTTTAAGTGGCACTATGGCGACTTGTAGACTTTGCTCTTCGTCAGCGGACGTTCGTATTGAAGGTCGAGCAGAGAATACAACACGGATCTCATCTTCCGAGTCGCTACCAAAGATCAATGTAGGAGCCGATGGTCCCGGATTGTTGTGTTGGGGCGAATCCGAATAAACTATCTCCTCTTCCTCCTCAGTATCACTGCCGAAGACAGGGATGGTGGCGTTAGCTTTGTTCTATGGCTTGTGACACTTCTCTGTGTCTTCGAAATCCGGTAAGAAGTATTTGGCGTCTTCATATTTGCGGACCTCGTTCAAAGAGAAAGGGTTCAGTTCTCCCGTCACGGTATACTCGAAACCATCCTTAAAATACTTCATACACTGATGTTGTGTAGAAGAAATGATGTTGTACTCGTGTAACCATGGTCGGCCGAGCAAAGCGTTGTAGCATGTCTTGGCGTCTATGACGTGGAACTTAATATCCGTGACGAGTAGCCCGAAGCGTAGCGTCAGTATCACAGACCCAAGAGTTCTTGATGACTGGGAGTCGAACCCGGAGATGGTGATCTTGTCACGAGCAAGGTGCTGGATGCTCATGCAGATTTCTTTTAAGACCCGTACATTGAGGAGATTAACGGAGGATCCATTGTCGATCAGGATTTTGCTTATCTTTATATCGTGACAGTATCCTGAGACATAGAGGGGGCGATTGTGCTCGCACGTCCCAAGTAGAAGGTCTTCATCGCCAAAAGTAACATCGGTCGTATGCACTTCCTCCAATTCATCTTTCATCTTTTCCTCGGCCAGGCAAGCCTGGAATTGTTCCGGGTCTTGGAGCGCCTTAATCAACGAATCTCTCGCCTCTTTTGATAGCAAAAGGGCGTCAAGAATGCTGAGCTGTGAGGGCAGCTTCCTCAGATGTGCTAAGACGTTGTAGTCCACCTTATTCTTCTTTGGTGGGTCTTTGGCAGCTAGCTCTTCCACCACTTGGTCATCTAAGACGATATCTTCAGAGACCTTTTCTTTCCCTTTATCTTTCCTGTTCGAGGGTCCGAGGTTCTTTTCGGGCAGCGTACGATTACGTAGCCGGATATTTTCGCAAACCTTCGGTTCTTCTTCTTTTCTCGAAGCGGACTCTTTAAAGAGAGGGGCAAGTTCTAGCTCTTCATCAGAATCACTCCCGAATGTAGGCACTTGTGATCTACCGGTGTTAATCATGCAACAATCGCCAGCAGTTCTTTTAAACCCTTCGGTCGTATTTCTTTGCTCCCGACGAGTTTTACGCTTTTCCCGTTTAAAGTGTTGTCGATGAGCAACGTATCCTTGCCACCATCTATCGAAAGCTTTACACTCTTCAGTGGGGTGCGAAATCTTCCGATGATACCAGCAATAGGAGGGGTGCATTTTCATTTCACCGGTAATTTCTTCTTCGGAGGATGGTAGCTTCATGCCCATTGATATGGCCTTAGCAAACTTCTTTCTCATCTTGAATTGGCTTTTGTCGGTAGCGGAGGTGTTTAGCTCCACCGGGATCGTCTCAGCTCCTTCATCAAGTCGCTGGCGCTTGGCCCTTTCAAATATAGCTGCCTCGCGCTCCCGATCAGCTTTACTTTTCAATCGAGCTTCATTAAGGAATGCGTCGATTACTTCATCTGGTGGCCCCAGGACTTTTGGTTCAGGATCTGCCCCCAGCTTTTCGGTGCAAGGAGTCTCCTCATCGTTTGTGATCGAATGGGAAATCATATGATAGCTCGCCACATATTCCTCGGATTCATCTGATGAACTTTCTCCCTCATCTTTTTCTTGAAAAACGTGATTGAGGAACTCTTAGAGCGTAATGGGAGTCCGTGCCTTTTGGTTGTATTCTTCCAACGCGTCAATTTGCTTTTGTAAGTCCGTGTGTTTGCCGCCAGGCTTCACGGGCTTCTTAGATTTCTTCTTCTTCTTTTTCGAAGATTTTGACGGCTGGCTGCAAGTGCTTGAACCGCCACCATCGGTCTTTGGAGTTGGACGTGGCTTCAACATCCCTTCAATGACCTGCGGTTCCAACGGGTTCTTCCACTTGATCGCTGGACATGTCTGAAGATCGTTTAGCATCCTCTTTGTCTTAGTTGATAATACAACCTCCCAAGGAACTTCTTCAATGACGGAGCATGTTGCCCCCGGCGTATTCGTCCCCTTAGAGGTGTGGGGCTGTGGGGGATTCACCTTCTATTTGTCAGATAACGCGAACTTGCCCTGTCGGTACTGGTTTTCAAGCCAATTCTTGAAAACGTAGCAATCTTCGATCGGATGGCCTAGTACTCGATGATAAGGACAGTAGTTGGGCTCGTTGACGTCACTTGGTTGCAACGGACGTTTTGGATCCGGCAGATTTATGAGTCTGTTGCGCAACGCCAGCTCGAATAACCTCCTCGTTTTATCGCGGGGAAAGGAATAAGGACGTCCCATCCTATCCTCAAGGGGCACGTAAGGGCGCATATTATTTTGACGAGCAACCGGCTTCGAGTCGCTCGGTTGTTGTTGAGCATTAGCGACGACGATCGCTTTTCCCTTCCCTTTGTCATTTCGGGAGTCCGGCCTTGGAAGAGGGGGTTTATGGCCCATTTAATCCATTTGCGCTAGTTTGTCAATCAAGTCCTGAAAGGTAGTTGGCTTGAAAAACATCATAAATTGTGAGATGGTTGCTTGCGGATCAAGGGTTCCCACAAACATACCCACCGCGGGAGCTTCTTCAATGCGCTGCTCACACTTCGACCATAAGTTCCGCCATCGTATAGCGTACTGAACCCACGTCTCGCCGGGTTTTACCCTGGCGTTAATCAGTGCCGTCATCGGGGTACATTCACTGGCGCTTGCAAAACGCTGAGTAAACAGCAGCTCTATCTCCGTGAAGGTTTTAATAGAGTCGTTCGGGAGCTCAGAGTACCATTCAAACGCCGTATCTGATAAGCTTCCAACAAACTGGCGAAGCAACAGCTTGTCATCACCGCCGGTGTTGCCGCAGAGTGCCCTGAACTGGGCAATATGCTGGTGAGGATTGCCCGTCCCTTTGTAGACATGGAACTTGGGAATTGTGTAACCGGGTGGGTACTTGATTTGATCGTACCAACTTGGATATGGCCGCCCCGTTTTTACGACCTGACCGGCCGCTTCGGTCGCATGATGAACCCGTATTTGCTGGGCGATGTACTCATCCAAATCAGCTTTGGAGATTGTATCCTCCTTGGCCATCGACAGAGCGGGTGGAGGATTTGATGTTTCTCCCCTATCGTCTTCAAGGACGATCGGGGGCTCTTCAGCCGGAGGATCTTGTTGTATCATCATCCCTATCATGTCTTGGAAGAGGAGGCCCATACGCTGTATGTTGGCTGCTTGTTCAGCAGCCTCTTTGTCCTTCTTCTCCAATATCCGACGAAGGAATTCGGCGTCGGTTTCTTCCTCTTGGCATTCATCCGAGGACGTTTCAAGGTTTTCTTTTGGCCCTGTAAGTGCGGCCATAGCGTTCATCATTTCTTGGAGCTTCTGCTGCTGCTCCTGAGCCTTGGTCACCGACCTCGTGTGCGGTCTATGACCTGTTGATATGCGGCTATCCTCTTTTCCCGATGCCATGTAAACCGTATGAACTGTTATGCCCCCTGACTTGGGGCGTTTAGGTTCACCATTTTTAACTTTTGCCGCTGACGCGGGAGTTTTCTCTGGCCTCCTTCTTTTGTGGGCCGTTGAGGTTGAAGGAACCGTTGAAGGGGGCAGCCTTGCAGCTGCTGTCATCCTTTCCTGTTTGATCGGACGGTCCTTTTCTTTTTCCACTTTCGCCTTTTTCTGTTGACGAGAGCGACCTGGGTCAATCACGGAGTCTTGAACTCTCCGCCAAACTTTATAAATTTTTGTGGACAGCCGTTGAAGGGGCTGTTCTTGCTTCGTTTCCGGAACTCTCTCCGTGGGCGGAGGAGATCTTTTCAATGTAGCGGTTGGAGAGTTCTTCCGTACCCTTCTCAGCAGTTCAAAGCTGTTCCCAGTTGGAACAGCAGCGTTGACTTCCACCACTAGATCCGGTGGAGTTAACCCTGAGGGGGAGTTGCCCCCTGCCTTCCTCACTCGTTGCCAATGGCGACGTCGAGCATGACGAGCCGTTGGGACTGGCTCGGAGATTGAGACATCTTCTTTTTGCCCCCTGTCTGAATGAGGCGCCACCGATGTTAACCTCTTAAAGACTGAGGTTGTCCTTTGAGGGATGATATTCAACCTGTCGAAGACAGATCCTCGGGCAGGGGTAGGAGCAGGAATCGTCAATCTTGAAAAGACCGACTCTTTGACAGGGGAAGCCGCCTTGACGACTTCTGGAGCAGCAGTTATTGCGTTCCTTGGGACAACCAATTTAGAGTTCTGACTTAGCCTGGTGAAAACAAAGGCTGTTAGTTTGACAGTGGGCGATCCGTTGACAGGGGTCGTCGTAGCAGTGAGCCGGTCGAAGACCGACTTCTTGTTCATTTCCGGTGCAGGTATTGGCTCAGAGAAGCTTGTAGGTGGGATCATGGTCCCGAAGAACAGGCCAGTGGTGGCCTAGGTCACCTGGTCTACTGGCAGAGTGAGGAAGGAAGCCGCTTGGGGCCCATATGCTACACCTCCCAGTGAGGTGGAGCGTCCGTTGCAGTGGCACTTCGAGCAGTTGGTGCAATTAGAGGCCATTGAATCTTGAGTTCTACGCCAGGCAAAGGACCAAATCTTAGTAACTTGAAATCCGAAGGCAACCATTAACAAACCGCGACTGGTTCACGAAGACGACACACGAAGTGTGGAGTGGAAAGAGAAAAAGGTCCCACCGGGCGTGCCAGAATCTGTTCCCCTCCGAAAGGCGGCGCACAAGACTGCGATGTCCTGACGCTGAGATTCGGGGCAGATGCTATTTGGTTTTATCCGTCCACCTCTCCGAAGATGCCAAGTTAATTTATGGCACCGTGTATCGGAGGTTTAGACGGATGCGGCCGATGTAGCAGACTTCGTCAGATTCCCCCTCGCTTGAGGGGTTTTTTATTGTGGGGACGCTCTTCCCTGCAGGCGCAAGCCCCTGCAGTTAATTACGCTACCGCATCGCGGTAACAACTTTCTCCTTCTCCAGAATTTCACTTCGTGTCGTGTGTGTTTGTTTTGTTTGTGGTTGCCCGTGGATTGTATACGGAGACTGAGTAATGCCGTCGCCCGTAGGACGTGGATTAGTCCAAATCCGTATTTACTTAGATTTGGGTTTGGTGTTTTTTTTTTTAGTTTAAGGATGCGTTAGCCGTATTGAGGCTAAGATCAACTTAAACATTCGTTAAGGATACGTTAGTCCTGTTTTGAGACTAAGATCAACTTAACGTGGTGATCCATTTAATATATGGCCGTCGGAACTCGTCACCTCTCTGACGTCGTTGAAGGATTACAACGATAAGTGTCAGAGGAGTTCGGAGATGTACCCTTGAACCAAAGTCGATTTGGATTTTTATAATCCATTTGAATGTTTAAGGATACGTTAGCCGTGTTTGGGGCTAAGATCAACTTAAACGGGATCGTTTAGATCCGGCAAAAGAGCATTTGGAGGCTCTATTGTTCTAGTTTAGGGACGTGGTGGTCCATTGCCAGTTTAGGGACGTGGTGGTCCATTATTAGTTTAAGGACATCTCGGTCCGATATTAGTTTAAGGACGTCTCGGTCCACGAGTTTAGGGACCCCGCAGTCCATATTCATATGTGATCGTCGGGACCCGTCGCCTCTCTGACGTCGTTGAAGGATTACAACGAGAGGTGTCAGAGGAGCTCGGAGATGTACCCTCGAACCGGAGGTAAATTGATTTGAGAGAGCATTTGTGCTCAGTTCAATTTAATTTAAGGACTTACGGCCAGAATTGGGCTAAGTCCAGTTGAAAATTTTCAACATTTTATTTATTTTTAGTCTATTAGACCTGTGCTAGGGCTTTGCCCACACTTAAATAATGCATTGCACTACTTCTATTTTTTTTTGTTTGGGCTCTGCCCATAAAAGATGCAGAGCATCAATTTCACTTGGGCTCTGCCCCCTTTTTATTGCTTTGCAATTTATTTTGGCCTACTTGGCCCCTCTGATTTGGGCCTGGCCCTTCAGTAAAAGAAATGCATTGCATTTGTCAGGCGCTTTGCGCCAATCACTGAGCGCAAGCGCTTGTGGTGAGGACACGTGTCATGCTCTAGTGAGCGCAAGCGCAACAGCGCAGTGCGCTGCGCTGTTACGCTGCTGACACGTGGCGCGCTCTGGTGAGTTGCGCCAATTACAGAGAGCAAAGCTCTATTTCAAAAGCACGTAGCGCAAGTTGTTCTGTAGCCGACACGTGGCGCTCTCCTAAGAGCGCAACGGTGCAGTTTGCAAGTGCAAAGCACTAAGAATTTTTTTAGATTCCAGAACTAATGGTTCATAAGTGCAAAGCACTATTTGGTTTCTTGATCTAATTTAGATCAAAGAAAACAGGTGTTTCTTATTTTTCTTGATCTTAGAGAACCAATGGTTCATAAGTGCAAAGCACTATTTTTATTTTGTTTTTTATTAAAGATCATTGATCTTGTTCTTAGATCAATGATCTATCAGAAGAAATTCTTCTATCTAAAAGGTCTTTTACCTTTCTTCTTGAGATTTCTTCAGAGTTCTCTTCTTTTTTTTTTAGAAAAATGTTCATGCCTTTGAATTGAGGCTTGGGGTCCTTTTTATAGTACCCATAAATTAGTTAAAGAGATCTTTCTCTGAGTGATTTGGGGAATTTTCCCCACCGTTGGATCTTTAATCCAAGGGCTTCTGTTTTACAGAAGAAAATCTTCTTATTTTAACAAGAACAGAAAAAATTTCTTTAGAATTTTAATTCTGTTTGGCACAGATGCCCCAGCGCGTGACACGTGTCGCGCAGCGCACAGCGCAGCGCAACCGCGCTAGCGCATCTGCGCTGACACGTGTCGCGCAGCGCACAGCGCAGCGCAACCGCGCTAGCGCATCCGCGCTGACACGTGTCGCGCAGCGCAGTGCTTGCGCAGCTGAAGCGTTGCTTCCTTTAATTTTACTTAAAAATAGAGCTTTGCCCTGATTGGGCGCACTGCCTTGGGCTCTGCACTGCCGTATCAGCTTTTGACACGTGGCGCGTTGCGCGCAGCGCAAAGAATCTGAAGCTTTACTTTGTTTATTAAAGTTTAAATTTTCCAAGCAGAGCTTTGCTCTGATTGGGGGAAGATGAAGCGTTGCTTCATCTCCCGCCTCGGAATTTGAACAGAGCTTTGCTCTGATTGGGGTAAACATCCCCATAGCCCCGACCAAGTGACTGTAGGAGAACGCCGTCGCCAAAAGCATCCGTTCGGGTGCTCGCGGCAGCAGTGTTCCGCCTTAGTGCACTTCGTCAACGGTATCAGGGGTGCGGCCGTCTACTAAAGTTTCCGACGAGCATTCGATCAGGATGTCGGAGATCTTATTGAATTGCCTGACTTGATATTGAAAAGAGTTTTCGATATTGAGACTAAAATGCGGGGTTTATAATTGTTAGGCATGCGATGTCTAAGAAATTCATTTGGTTAGGCATGCGATATCTAAGAAAGTTGCGGATTCCAACTGTTGTAGTTTTACACTTTCTTTTCTGTGACCGTAAGCGTAGTATGTGGTGTATCGCCGGCTTCGTTGCTACACATCAACGACAATCGGGATACGCATGCTTGCTTACATTGATGATATGAGATATTATATGTTGCTATAATATGTTATATTGGATCGTCGCGTTTTGAATAGCCGGGGGTTTTATGTGAGATGAGGGTTTTTATTTTCATTCATGTAAAATTCATTGTATATAATATTCTTTTATTGGGGCACTTCCGGGATGAGGATGCTGTCACCATTGTATATTATTTACTTTTCCGCATTAGGTAGACCCAAAGCGGAGAGCACAAGTAACCGGGTTCTAGGGTTCAGTGGGAAACCATCTCAAGGAGTCGAGGCCGGGTCTCCTAATCCTAGAATTGGCAGTGTTGCTTGCCGCTCTCGTAGGGGTCTAGAGATGTGGGTTTGGCTATTCATCACGACCATGGAATCCGCGTTTTATACAGGCTCGCATAAAACACGGAAATCCTAGTATATCCAATATTTCATATGTTATTCTTCTGCTGCAATGTTCTGTGATGAGATCATATTACTGCCTGAGACGAATGTTTATATTATATATATGAGATATATATTGTATATTGTTGATTTCGTTTCAAATGTGATGCTTGTGAAGCATAATAAAATGGGACTTCATTAATGAGATTAATGAAACTAAAAGAAACCTAAAGATGTTGTAGAAACTTGTCTCAAAAACAGGTAGCTCTAGTTCTTGTTTTGCATAGCGGTATTCCTTGTAGAACATCCAGCACCTTATTCGATAAGGAAAGAGCCGAGATCCATTCACCGGGAGTGAACTCTTTAGCAGAACTGGCAGATGCTACAAACTCACGGATTAGTTTTTTATTGCTTCTATAGTTTTGCTTTGCACGGCGGTATTTATGAAATATCCTGCACCTTATTCGATGAGGAAAGAGCCGAGATCTCTTCACCGGAAGTGACTCTTTAGCGAAACTAGAAAAACCTAAAAAACACTCCTTTTCAAAATCACTTGTTTCTACAACGATATCAAGTTCATTACGCTCATGGTTTTCTGAAAAACCTGCGTAGCCCTCCGTCATTTCAGATAGGTATTAATTAGTATTCGTGCTACGGTAGTTTGGCATTCGTCAAGGCGTAGTGTACGGTAGCTATTTACTACTTATCTGTAGCATGAGATGCGATTGGATTAGAGTATTCGTACGGCGTTGTTTGGCATTCGTCAAGGGTCGTGCGGGTGGGTTTAATTCAATCAAGAAATGTACGGGTTGAACTTGACTAGCAGACTATGGGTTGTTTGGCATTCGTCAAGGTCATAGCACGTTAGGGGCAGAAGCATTATCGGGAATTTCAAGTGTTGAAATTTGCAATGAGATTGCATACCTTCTATGAGATAGTTGGATCCCGATACCCACTGCGAGTAAGAGTTACTCCTGGGAGAGTTTTACACATTACAATTAGCCGATCAAGTAGGTGTCTAGAAAGGTGTCAACGGGGTTAAACCTCTGGGAAAATGAGGTTTATTTTAATTAGGTCCGTGCAAAAGCACGGGGAACCTCCCTTAAAGTACCGGCACTGGCCTGGCTGAAAGATTGGCGAACTTGTAAAGTGTAATTAATCCCGGCTAATCTTTCCTTTTAGGGTTTGAAGGAAGATTTGACTAAAACAGTGGGAGACATCCTGATTAGATATATTAATAACCAATCTAATCTTGCAAGAGCATACGCTGATTATTTTCTTCTATCTCTCTCCAGGTAGCGACTATGTCACGCCTTAATCAAGATAATAATACGGATGTATTGACCGAACCCGCTTATTATACTGCGCTAGGGAACGTTGGTCCCGCTCCAAATTATAATTGTTATAAGACAGAGCAGGAAATAGGGGATTACCAGAATTCCCGTGCCGCCCAAACGAAGAAAGTGCATATTGATGCATCATCTTCGGGTGTGTTCATTACCGAGAACTGTTTCTCAGTATCCTTTACGTCCTGGGTATGAGATACCGGATCAAGATCCCGCAAATGTAATATGTTACATGGGCTACAGAAAGGTAAAGAACTGAGAACGGGTGATAAGTTTTAAGAGTTGGAAATAATGCAAGTGTTGCAGCCAAGTTTGTTGGCAGTTATCACCCTGTATTACCAGAATACATTGATTCTGAACAAATACTATTAGATACCGAACCTGATATACAACATCATATCAGTCTCTTTATTTATTAAAGAAGGATATAATTTTGTACTGTTGGATAATGTTTTGAACATTTCCTATATCAAAAGTTGATCGGTTCAGGCACGTTATCTAAAAGCATAGACGTTCTAAATCAAACCACAGTTCTTAATGTACAGAACACACACAAGAGGAAGAGTTCAGATATGAACGAATCCTTCTTGAGGCATTGTAGACTAGGTCATATCAATACGACCCGACTAGCTGAAGTTATATAAAGATGCATATTTAAATTAGTTTGGATTACATCTTGTAAAACTTGTTAGTCATGTCACAAAGATAAGATGACCACAGCTCCGTTTATTAAAAACAAAGAAAGAGTTAGTGAACTCTTAGGATTGATACATGCTGATGTATGAAAGTCCCCTGTCTACATATGCCAGGACCGGTTCTTTGTACTTCATTACATTCGCTAATGATCTCTCAAGATTCAGACATATGTTCCTGTTGAAACACAAGTCCGAAACTTTTGAGATAATCATAGAATATAAGTTAGAAGTAAAAATCCAAAAACGGGTATAAGTATTATGTCCTTTGATGTGATCAAGGAGGAGAATACTTGAGCACGGAATTCCTGGACTATTCTAAAAGAGAATGAGATTCTCTCTCAGCATTACTCCTCCGAATATACCACAGCACGTCGGTGTATCGGGGCGGAGCAATCACACCCTATGTGATATGGTGTGCTCTATGATGGGTACTACTGAGTTGCCTATTTTCTTTTAGGGTTATGCACTTGAGAAGTTGCATACCTATTGAATAGGGTTCCAACCAAATCAGATGCCTACCACTCCATATGTGATATGATATGGGAAGAGCCCATCTCTTAAAGATGTTAAGATTTTGGGTTGTCCGGCCTATGTCAAAAGCAAAATCCGGACAAGCTCGAGGCAAGGTCAGTTCTGTGGAAGTTTGTTGGATATCCAAAGCATTCGCAAGGGAATATATTTTACCACACCGAGGAACAAAAGACGTTTTATTTCTCGGCATACCACTTTTTGAGAAAAAGGGAATTTCTTGTGAAGAAATTAGTGGTCATAAGGTAGAACTGGAAGTAGTTCCAGCTAAAACAAACTGCAGCTGATGATTTGGTAGAACCGGAGGATTCAATAGTTTCCAACAAATCTCAGCCTCTCCGCCGATCTGGTAGGGTTCTTTATCCATCTGAGAGATACTTCGATTTCTCTATGACAGTGGGAGCAAGGATTGCATCATGAGATGATGACCCAACTAGTTTCGAGCAGGCCATCAGGAGTGGGGACTCTGTGAGAATGGCTAGATGCTTAGCGATCTGAGATGGAATCCTTATACACCAACAAAGTATGGACTTTGATTGCTTTATCTGAAGGGTTAAATCCCCATTAGGAGCAAGTATATCTTGAGAAGATTACTTGGTGTACATGGAAAAGTTGAGACTTTCAAAGCTATGCTTAAGTCCATCCAGATCCTACTTGCCACTGCTACATACCATGACTACGATATCTGACGGTTGGGTGTCATGACAGCTTTTCTAAATGATGATTTGGAAGAGAGCGTCTATAAGTACATAGCCAGAGGGCTTTGTAGACAGTGGGAGCAGCAGAAACGTAAGTAAGATGTTTTATAGGATAAATCAGGCATCGCGGAGTTGGAACGTCTGTTTTGATGTAGTAGTCAAAGAGTTTGACTTCATCAAAATGGTAGATGAACCAAGTATATACGAAAAGGTAGTAGGGAGTATGGTGGTGATCCTCGTATAGTACGTGGATGACATACTCTTGATAGGGAAGTAGTTTCCTATGCTACGCTCGGTCAATCTCCTCTTATCACAAAGATTCTCCATATAGGATCAAGATGATACCTCCTGAATCCTGTGTTATGGATCTATGAGATAGATCTAATTGGATGTTAGGATTCTCACTAGTTATAGTGAGATGGTATCAATCGATCCTGGAGAGAATCACTGGAAAGGTTCCAGGGTGATAAGGACGACTGAATGTCAGTCGCAGGCATTGTCTTTACCCTCAGTAGAGGGACGGTATGTTGGAAGAGTTCCAAGCTAGATACCGTGACTTACTAGACGATTAAAGGCAAGATACATCGTTACCAAGGATGCTACCAAAGAGGCAGTCTGGATATATATATAAGTTCATGAGATGAACTTCGTTCCTGCCATTGTGTGACAATGGAGTTGTGGCTTAGGCCTAGGAACCCCCGTCCCATCAGAGATCCAGACATATTCTTAGGCAGTATCGCCTGATCATGGAGATGGTTGATCTCCAGGGAGATCAAGGTTAGGAGAGTAGACACAGAGAACAACAGCGCGGATCCACTCACAAAGGCCTATTTCCCAGTAGAGACTTTTATGGGATGGTTGAGTATGGGATACTTCAACCACAGCTTATTGTTGGGTATGAGATACTACAACAGATGGCCCTAGTGCAAGTAGGAGATTGTTAGTTATATGTATGCCCTAGAGGCCATTACTGTACATACGTTGTATATTGTAGTGGATGCTTGGACATATATATGGAGGACTTTCTTGCTCGACATGATAGTATGCTATCTGGTTACTCTTTATCTTAACATGTACTCTGATTGTCTCTATGTCACATGTCGATAAAGCCCTTAGGATGAGTACTTGACTACCAGGACTATGATGCAGATCATACTAGTGGGGACAGTGTAGTCGCCAAGTACATCTTTCAAATGTTCCTAGTCGTGGGAATACCGAGATAGGGCATCGATACTCCAGAGTAGACTAGCGTATGCGCTTCTTGACCCATATGATGGGCAATGGATGATCCCATATCCATTGGTGTTTGAGATCAGAGAAGGTATACGGGTGCTCAGTAGAGACTGGGTACACTGGATGGACTCGCCGAGAACTCCCAGATGGTATTATACCTCACGTCAGATGGCAGTTCTCTGGTGACACTGGTACAGGTTAGTCTGTAGACCCGAGATCGTCATAGAGTTTTGTGTGATTCCCGCTGTGCTTTGATTTCCATCATACCACATCTAAGAGGGCGTGCAAAACGGTGGCTTTTGGGTACAGTCCCGAATCACATGGAGGCAATGAGCGATAGGAGGGGTTTCGTCTCTCCCGGTATAGGGAGTTGATATTGCGCTGTGTTCGATTGGCTATAACTAGAAATCCCTGGCCAGGGTTGCTGAGATTTACTGGTAAGTGTTATCAGTAGTTTCTCAAACTGTTATGGACCTCATATCGACACGACTTATCAAGCTACTGGGGTCTGACGTTTACCACCCCTAGGCGAGATATGCGACATATCAGACTAAGAGACCGGACTGTACGGGAGTGTTACTGATTGGATTCGCAGGAGAATGTACAGGCTTGCTTGTTGATCTTCTGATCGCTCAATACCTGGGTGGCTGTTACGTTTAGCTGACCGCTTGCAGCTTGTGGGTGTTTGATATGATCATCACCTACTGATGGCGTATTGACGATTCTTTAGAGTCCTACACAGAGGTTTCCTGGATCAGGCAAAACGGAGTAGGAGCACATATGTGATATGTGCGGGACCGAGAATAATACGAGTATGCGATACCGTATTAGTTTCTCGCGATATGAGATATCGACCGGGTATATATGATATAGCCGGGTCATCGGATCAAGTGTTGATTCGATGAACTGATACAGATTATATTAGTCGGTTGTATGCGATATAGCCGGATTATCGGATCAAGTGTTGATTCGATAATTTAATGTATAATTATATATGTGATATATTAAGTTACATTAACTAATATAAGCTCACTTAAAGATTCTTTTTCTCACTGGGATAATACATTGATATATATGTGATATATATTAAATGTATTATTTTATTTTGTTACAAAATATATTATATATGTGATATATAATATTGTAACAAGTTATGATTACTAATGCAACATGATTAGTGGAGATTAAATATGATTAGTATTTGATTTGGGTTAGCTTTTTCATGAAGCTTCTAGAAGCTTTTGTTTTGTTTTAAGCTAAGATATTATGTGTTGATATTTGTGGAGATATTTCCTAACCCAACCCAAACCTTTTACCCTAGTTAAATCTCTACAATGGTTAGCCCTTTCATTTTAACCATGGGTTGCATTTGTAATTAGAATAACAATTCATTATTCATCACAAAAGACTTCATCTTCTTCTTCCTCCATGAAAAGCTTTCTAGCTTTTGATTTAGTGATGAATTAGTGTGAGAATTTGAAAATAAAAGGGAGTTAAATTCCTACTTCATCATCCTCATCTATTCTAGCCACTTAGATTAGGGTGTTCACTTCTCTAATACTTGATTAGAGAAGTGAGAGCTTGAGTTAAAGAATCTTCATGGTAGATCATCTTCGAAAAGGAAAACTTCAAGCAAGCATGGATCATTCGGCTTGTGGAGCCTCTCTTGAGTCCGGGAGATCATGGATCGCGGCGGAAGGACTACTACTCGGAGCTTATGAAGCGAAGGAGCGGACTACAAAGGTTGTAATCCCTCTCTCTTAGATGTAAAGATGTTTACTTGCTTATTTAACCCTAATTATCTAGCAAAGATCCCCGCTTTAGGTTGTTCGGCACTTCTAAATTTTAATCGGGCATGGTTGATGCCTTATAGACCCTTGTGACAGTGCCTAGTAACCCTACAATTGGGTCTCTAGAGTTGTTTGTTTGCCTCAGAATTTCCCGGGGTCATCCCAGATTTCCCTGCATACTCCAATTTCCTCACAAACCGACATGGATAATTCTGTTTTGGGGTTTCAGGCTTCGTATCTGTGTTGGGTCTGGGTTTCTAGCACCAAGGGGTTTTAAGGTCACCACTAAGGCTTATAAGCACAACTGCAACTCAAAATCCCTTTAAACCCTAACTAGGAATTTCCAAGGTTCACTAAACCGATACGGATCAAATCCTAAGTTCATGCATCGGGTTCAGATCTATGGCTCAGGTCAGGAGACGTGTCACCAAGGTCATGTAAACACTCACCAATGTTCCCAGATTTCACCTACATTCATTACAGAAAAATCTAGTAGGACCAAACACCTCTAAATATCATCAGGTAACCACCCTACAAAATCCAAACCCTAACTCCTCTACCAACCCGGGGTCGCCGGAATTTCCTCACTAGCCGCCGGCCCAAACCGATGGGAAAGGGATAGGGTTTCAGGTGAACACTCCAGGTCTTGAGCACAACACTAGCACACTATTTGTTTTCACAGTGAAAACTCGGGGTCACAGCAGGTCAGCGACATCACAAAACGACTCCAAAATACGACATCGTACAAAACTAAACTAAAAGGAAGAAGTTATACCTCATCTAGTCCACTCTAGGCAGCACTAACTTCCCAATATCGTCAAAATTCCACTTTGCTCGGTTCAAAATGTAGAGAAAGAGATGTGGATTATTTTTTGTGAAAGGGGTTTAGGCTTTTGGGGATTTATTGGAGGTAGATCTAAGGCTTGAAGTGGAGGGTTGTGAGCTTGAGAAAGATGAAGGAGAGAAGATAAAAATGGTGGGGGAAATGAAATGGCAGCAGCCCCCTCCCTCTCTCTCATATAATCACACACACGCTCTCTCTCCAAAAGTCTACCCTAATCATTATGTCCCCCCTTGACTTTTTCCTTTTTCCTTTTTCTTTTTCTCACCAAAAACACATACACCCATATAAAACCACAAATGAAATAACATGTAACCAAATGAAACATGTCATGGTGCACTAACCATGAAAACTGTAGAAATACGGATTTGGCTTAATCGCGATTAGCAGTGCACTAATCGGGTTTTTATCAAAACTGCGTATAATAAATTTTAAAATTGCCAAATTTGTTAAATATATTTTTAAATGAATAAATCATTTTAATTTTCTTTTATTTCACAATTATTGGTATATATTTATACCCTTTTTCGAAAACCCCAATTTCGCAAATCGGGCAGTTTTCGGGAAATATATTATTTTAATATTAAATTCTAAAAATAATATTTTATATTTTCTGAAATGTTACAATCTTCCCCCCTTAAAAAAATTCGGTCCCCGAATTTAATTTTAAACCCCCAAAATCTAAAACATTTCAATAATCAACTCCAATCAACGGGGTTCTGAAATCATGGAAAATACAGAAACAACACAGCACATCGCGTCAAGTGTGCATGAAAACGAGTACAAAACTCAAAATCGAATTCCGTCAAGTGTTACGCAAATCATCGGATTTGCACGCATATCCTCGGAGTTACAATAGAGTTGCAGATCTCGAAATCCACTACTGATATCCAATATACACTAGTCAAATATTATAATATGTGTATAGTATGCATCTGTGGAAAACTTTCAAGAACTAAATAAAACTCATGAAAAAATCTTTTCTAAATCGCCGTGTGATGTGTAACTCACGGCATAAGTGACGGACGCTCATTTTAAAATAACAATATATGTCCATATATATTTTGCTAAATATATGTTCCATCGTTTTGAAAATATCCCAAAAGGTTTTCCTTTATATACGTTCGCGCCGCTCACGGACACATAGGAAATAGCGAGACTATAGCTCCTTTTTCAAAAACCTCTTGGTACACTTTTAATGTATGCAAAGTACTCAGGTACTGTCCTCGGATCAGTCCTGTTTGGCTACTACATAATATAGTGCCCAACATGGAAATAAGGTACTCAAAAACAAAATCAACCTCAAAAGGCGTATCCGATAATCATATGCGTCTGGTACGTACGGAAATCAAATCCAAACACAGGTGCCACTATATGCACAAAGCAAAACTAAGTGCAACGGGTGTGCACGAAAGCATCTGTCCAGTGCAATGGGTGTGCACGACAACAATATCGGGTGCATCTGATATGCACAAGAATCCCGATTTAGTGCATCTAGTGTGCACCAAAATCGAATCTCATACCGTGCGCCCCACACGCGCGAAAATCCAAATCAGGTATACCGTGGCATATAATCTCACAACCATGTGCATCAGCGTGCACAAAAGCAAGTAAAAATACTAAAAGTGCACGAAAACTATGCCGAAAGCATAAATCAAATCATATGCATGCCCTAGGCATGAGATCACAATAAATATCTCAAATGACATCAAAACGAAGTCAGGTGCAACTGTGGTGCACAAAATACGTATCAATGCACTACAAGCACATATAAGCTATACCGAGTGCAAAATCAAATCATCCGTATGAAATCCACGAAATCATAAACACATGCTACGAAGGTACAAAATCGACATCAATGCAATAGACATGCACAAATCACAAATCAACACAACGGTGTATCAAATATATATATCAGGTGCGAAACTATGCGCAAACATACGATACCCAGTAGGTGCAGCCATGGTGCACGAAATCAATATCAGAAAACTCGTCATCAAAACTCAAATCCAAGTGATATAAGCGTGATACTCGGATCACAAACGCAAATCGCAATAAATGACATCGAGGTACACCTCTTACAATGTCGAAAAAGTCGATGCGCCCAAAACTGGCAGGGCAAGAACATCCGCTCGCCTTCTGCTCACGGTCTGGCGTCCTCTGTCTCTGGGTACTCATCTTCTCCTCGGATTACCAATCTCGCAATTCATCGGCTCATCGGCCCTGTCGGGTGTGCTAACGGGGACGATTCCGTTCTGGCACTTCTCTGGTCATCTCCCGGTCAATCATCATGACCACTCGTAAGGCAGCACGCCACTGGCATCGGCCTCTGGCTCTCTGAATACACGTGACACATCTGATCCTGGGTGCAAATCTCATTGCAGCAGTGTCCCGGAAGGAATCCTGCTCAAGGTCTTTCCCGATCTCGCCTATGCCGAACTGTACGGAGGCTGGTACTCTTACATAATCCTTTCTCGTTTTCTGGACATCTGCGTTTCAGCGCAACGTTCCTCAGGAATTGGTCGTATCCCAACGCCTCTGTATACATATCAGATCTCTAATCTCAACGGGGAGTAACAACAGCTCGTCAGCATCGCACATGAACCTCTGGCTCCACTCGCCTTGTCATCGTCCGCTTCGACGTCACATCGTGCTATCTGCGCACTGCAACCGTTCTCGACCACGGTCAATCCGAAGTCTCTCACGCAAACTCGAAATTTCGTACTCTGTATCTTCATCACTTTGTAGAAGATCTCTAGCCGAACATGTCCTCGGGAACTCGCCCCAACCATCGGAGGAATACTCAATACTCGTCCGTTCTCGATCAACTCACAACGCATCTGGGTGAGGTCCTCTATCCGAAGCTGGTCAGCTTGCTGATCTCTTATCACATGATATCTGGATGAAGTTAAACTTTTCGATCGAATCATCGTGGTCCCAAAATCTCCCGAAGGCTCAATATCTGAGCGCAGTCTAAAAATATCTGGTACATACCACAGCACCTCTGGACCAGCCGTAGAAGGGCAAACCCAAGCCTCACTGATGGCACCGCTAAAATGCCATAAACCCTAAGGTTCAAAGCGGTTCCATGGTCATCATGTCGAGTTAGGGTTTCATTCTTCTAGAGGGTCCATAGAATTACCTGCATGTTTCTCCGAACACTTTAAACTTGGGAAAAATGGGTTTCTGACACTCGTCCGAACTTTTTAGCTTTGCCTATACAACATGTGAATGTTCTTTGCCCGCACGCTAAACAATGCCACATTCCTCCAGGAAAGACGATACATCGGCGGTCATCTCTGGATCGGTCTGCTCTAGATCTGAGTAAGACTCTCCACTCTAAAAATCTTCAACTCAACTGGTCCTGCGTCGGCGCATCAATCTGATGAATCACCTTCGTCCCTCAACTCGGGATAGACTAGCTATCATCAGTCGCATTTCTGCCTGGAAGCTCCGACGATCTTAGCTCGTAAGCTCTGGAAGCGACATCCTATCATCTCAGCAACAGCTGGGTCATCTGTCTGCACGGTAGGCGACATCAATATCTCTGAGGTATGCTGTACATCAACAGTCCTCTCGCAACTGGCAGCTCTAACAATGGCCCGATCATCCGATGTAAGACCAAGCACTCGCCTCCACAAGAAGCCACAACATAGCACTACATCGAGACGTTCCCATGTCACCAGAAAACACAATGGTCAGCCCTCGTACCAGACGAGCTCGCCCTGACCGCAACACTAGCAGCAGCTCAAACTGCACTCAAACTATGGTGACAGGAACCTCAATCGAGTATCGAAGAAAGCAGATCAACGGCATGAGAGGAAACGATAGATCCAGAATGGATACATGATTATAAGAAGGAACAACATCAATGAGAGCATGATCATGGAAATGAATAGAATCAAGGATCTCAAATGGATGTATAATCATGGGTGTGAAGAGAATCATAAGTCTCAAAAATATGTACATCCTAAGGTTTCTTAAGTGGAGTATCGTATCATAAATATGCCGCGGAACATACGTACGGTACGTCACTCTACTCAAGCTACCTACTCCATCAATCAGGGTCAGCCTATGAAACGAAAGTTCGGGTCTAATACCCTCCCCCCCCCCCGTTCAAGTCTAAGTTCCGTAAGGTCAAGTTCAGGTTCCGAAATACATACCCGCCCTAGACTCCGCATAGTCAAACATAGACTCGAACAAAGGTTAAACCTAGCGCTCTGATACCAACTTTGTCACGACCCGAAATATTAGCTCGTGACCAGCACTTAAATCACGCAGCGTCTAAAAGCGTAACATAATTCAAGTAAGCTGAAACCCAGAAATCTAAACCTTTTTAAGAAAATAAAGGAGGTGAGGTTTTGAAATAAAAGTATAATGAAATCAAGTTTTCTTAATGCATAGAAAAGGAACATGAATGATGCAAGTGAAATTTACTAGTTTGAAAACATGTTTCGTCTTTTAAAAATTTTGGCAGCGCCTCCTTTGTATATTTTTGATCCAAAACCACCAATACATAATAAGAATAATGGCATCCCCAAGCGGGAGCTAGCTCTTCGCCAAACGGCGGATCACAACCACGCAATATAGTAAGAATAAGTATACGACGCCCAAAGACGAAGTTCACCACAAAAAGATAAGAAAAGCAAGACATAAAAACCACAAGTAGCGGAACCCCTCGCTCTAAGTCTCGCAACCACAATCCCACTAAGTCTCATTACTTATACAATTTACACATTTTGATTGATTGATGGAGTTAACTAGATACAATAAGAAATATAGATATAAGAGTGGGTACGACACAAATGTCCCACCTACCACTGCAAAATACCCAAATGAGGCTGCGTGCTAGCGATGCCGCTGCTGATCCAAGCGGTCAACCTGCAAGAACTGTGGCACAACGGGGGTGAGTTGCCAACTCGTGAATAGAAAAATATCTACAAACAGAAATCGAATAAACAACGACTCCTAGGCCAACTATATCAAAAGGTAACACTATGATATCTAGGGTGACCGGGTCGTGGCACAAGGTAGTCACTACCTATATGCAAGTGTATAACATCCAACAGTAATAATCAATGCATGTATATGGATCTCGTCCAACCATAATCAAGGGATGCAGATATGTGGATCTCGTCCAACCATAACTCAATGTCTATAAGCATGTGTATAAACTCCAATAGTAAAATCGATGTATGTATGTATGTATGTATGTATGTATGTATGTATGTGGATCTAGCCCACGCGTCAACCACTGACACAACAACATCATGCATGTAAATATCATAAAAGAGTGTGCATGAAAGTATGAGGATATATATATCAACGGTGTCCCTCACGACACATCAAAATCATGGAACCTGAGTGCCTAGCATCGACACTCGAAAACATCATGAAAACCGTGCCCAGCAGCGGCACGTAAATCCTTATATATCGGGCTCCGTCAGTCCGGATCGGCCCACGGGCTCCGTCAGTCCGGATCGGCCCATATCATCTCTCAACTCCGGTCGGTATCCTCCGGATATCCGCCGAGCCCAAATACTATCATCGGTAGGTAGTGCTTCCCTGCCGGGCTCACCGTCTAACATATACGAGTCTTCTTGCCCCGGGATACCTCACCGGGTCCACCATGTACCCGCAGACGGTGCCTACCACTCCTCGAATCGGATTTCACATGCCACTCTCAGAACCGAGAAAACACATGGTGGACGCACTGAAATGTCATATCAAGAGAAACCGGGGTTTTAAAACAGTACATATTTTCTTTTGAAATAGCCACGGTTCTCAAATCCAGAAATCTCATAAAAATAGCATATCTCAATGCGTAAAAGCGTAAAGCATGATGTATGCGGCATATAACAGAAATGTAAGCATATCAATATATCATGCAACATGGAACAGTGATATGACATATTAAGGGAAAAACCACTCTTTTAAATGATTCCAGTTCTAAAATATATCCTGCGGTTCCCAATCTCTCAATAAAACCAGTGATCTATGTAGGTACAATATGTATATGCGCAGGTATAGATGTATCAATGCATATGTGCACTAATATGGATATACGAATGTGTATATCCGCAAGTATGAATATATCAATGTATATGTCCACCAATATGGTATACAAATGTATATGTCCGCAAGTATGAATATATCAATGTATATGTGCACCAATATGGATATACAAATGTGTATGTCCGCAAGTATGAATATATCAATGTATATGTGCACCAATATAGATATACAAATGTGTATATTCGCATGTATGAATGTATCAATGTATATATGCACCAATATGGATATACAAATGTGTATATCTGCAAGTATGAATGTATCAATGTATATATGCACCAATATGGATATACAAATGTCTATGTGCGCAAGTATGAATGTATCAATGTATATGTGCACCAATATGGATATACAAATGTGTATATCCGCAAGTATGAATATATCAATGTATATGTCATGATGCAGCAACCCTACTATGTAGTGACATGACAATTATCGATGATGAAGTGTGTGAGCCGGCAGATCTGTGTGCGTTTAACATACGCATCATCGATAATGGTGCAAGTGTACTAGCACAGATATAAGCAATGCGATGGAAATAATATGAATGCAGCATAAGGTAAATCATATGCAAATGCTGACGGTTATACGTATCTAACATGACCGAGTCGGGGAATCCATCAATCGGCATCCAGCCTAACAATATCGCGTACGGTATAATCCATCGTACGACAACCTCTAGTCAAGGGTAAGGATCAAATATCAAGTCAAACTCATCACGCACGGAAAATTATCGTACGGCGGTATTAAACCAATAGGGATCCTATCATCATATACGACAAATGAGGGTACGGCCCAATATCACGCACGGCCTATCATCCAAGATTCACAACATTCTATATATATACCTATGTCTCAGGTCACATCCGTAATAATCTCATATCAGGGGACTGGCAGGGTATAAATCATCTCGATCGACTCGCATCCGTATACCAACATATCATCATATCCGTCTTATATTCCTTCATCGCATTTATATCACACATCAAATCGAATTTACATAAACATTCTATCTCTACTAAGTATAAGTATCTAATCTAACAAACACACCCGAACCATACAATCAGATTTTAAAGAAGTAAATCGTAGTTTTGAAAATAGGGGTTACGGTGTTTTAAGAAAAAGATACCATTTGAAAATCCGTAACATCCCTCAAGGTATATGTTTAAAAGATACATACGATTTTTCGGTTTAGAAAAAGGTATGGTTCGGATGACGCATCTACATCGACTATCTATTCCTACAGTACCCTAAACGGCAATATCGCTAAACATTATCCTATGATAGTCGTAACATATCATTCTAACTATTCTCTAGTTTCTAATAAGGTTTCATAGCTATCTTCATTCTAATCCTAGTTTCCTGAGCTAGGTTTTCTTAACCACATTCTATAAATCATTTTCCATCAAAGCTTTGCGGGGGTGCAATACGCCATCCACCCGATTTCCCCGGTAGATATAGATCTACTCACCGTAGTCTTCGCTCGCTGAAGTCGATGACGCCTCGCTCCGTCGCTTCGGAATCCACGCGAAATTACCTACAATAACAACAAATATCGTAACAATATTAAAATCCAGTTCTAAAATCCAAAATGGCACGCGCATTGCTCGTAGGTTAGAACCTATAGCATATGCATACAAAATCAACTAAACAGCCCTTGTTGTCGATGTACAAACATGCGACAACCAAAAACGAATCCAATATCAAAACTCATCATTCAAAATACGGAAAATATATCCTAAATCACACACAAGTGTTCCCAGATTTTGACTCAGGTCAAATAAATCCAAGCAAATAAGCTAGGGTGGTGTATATAGTGTATAAGAGCTATGGGGGCAACATGGGCACCTATCATCACAGAGGGGCCGGACACACTAAGGAAAATTCCGGCCAGGCCGGTTTTCCAGGTGAGTTGGGGTCTCATACTCCTACAGTGGGTGATTAGTGGTCCTATTGGGTCTCTAGAGTTGTTTGTTTGCCTCAGAATTTCCCCGGGTCATCCCAGATTTCCCTGCACACTCCAATTTCCTCACAAACCGACATGGAAAATTCTGTTTTGGGGTTTCAGGCTTCGTATCTGTGTTGGGTCTGAGTTTCTAGCACCAAGGGGGTTTAAGGTCACCACTAAGGCTTATAAGCACAACTGCAACTCAAAATCCCTTCAAACCCTAACTAGGAATTTCCAAGGTTCACTAAACCGATACGGAACAAATCCTAAGTTCGTGCATCGGGTTCAGATCTATTGCTCGGGTCAGGAGACGTGTCACCAAGGTCATGTAAACACTCACCAATGTTCCCAGATTCCACCTATAGTCATTACAGAAAAATCTAGTAGGACCAAACACCTCTAAACATCATCAAGTAACCACTCTACAAAATCCAAACCCTAACTCCTCTACCAACCCGGGGTCGCCGGAATTTCCTCACTAGCCGCCGGCCTAAACCGATGGGAAAGGGATAGGGTTTTAGGTGAACACTCCAGGTCTTGAGCACAACACTAGCACACTGTTTGTTTTCACAGTGAAAACTCGGGGTTACAGCAGGTCAGCGACATCACAATACGACTCCAAAATACGACATCGTACAAAACTAAACTAAAAGGAAGAAGTTATACCTCATCTAGTCCACTCTAGGCAGCACTAACTTCCCAATGTCATCAAAATCCTACTTTGCTCGGTTCAAAGTGTAGAGGAAGAGATGGGGATTAATTTTTGTGAAAGGGGTTTAGGCTTTTGGGGATTTATTGGAGGTAGATCTAGGGTTTGAAGTGGAGGGTTGTGAGCTTGAGAAAGATGAAGGAGAGAAGATAAAAATGGTGGGGGAAATGAAATGACAGCAGCCCCCTCCCTCTCTCTCATATAATCACACACACTCTCTCTCTCCAAAAGTCTACCCTAATTATTATGTCTCCTCCCCGCCTTGACTTTTTTCTTTTTCCTTTTTCTTTTTCTCACCAAAAACAAATACACCCATATAAAACCACAAATGAAATAACATGTAACCAAATGAAACATGTCATGGTGCACTAACCATGAAAACTGTAGAAACACGGATTTGGCTTAATCGCGATTAACAGTGCACTAATCGGGTTTTTATCAAAACTGCGTATAATAAATTTTAAAATTGCCAAATTCATTAAAAATATTTTTAAATGAATAAATCATTTTAATTTCCTTTTATTTCACAATTATTGGTATATATTTATACCCTTTTTCGAAAACCCCAATTTCGCAAATCGGGCCGTTTTCGGGAAATATATTATTTTAATATTAAATTCTAAAAATAATATTTTCTATTTTCTGAAATGTTACAGGAGCCTAGGGAGTTTGTATATATACGGAATCTAGGCTTGACCTTACGGAACTTAGACTTAATCGAGGGGGTATTAGACCCGAACTTTCGTCGCGTAGGTTGACCTTGGTTGATGGAGTAGGTGACTTAAGGAGAGTGACGTACCGTGTGTATATTCCACGACATACTTATGATATACTACTCCGCTCAAGAAGCCTTAGGATATACATTTCCTTGCACAGCATTATATTCATTCATGATCTATCCTCTTCGATATTGGTTTATGGTTTTGTTGCCACGATTACACAGGTAGAGAGAGCTACTGCTAGAGTTGCGTCAGCATGAGCTCGTCATGGACGAGGACTGACCAGGGCGTGATTCCAGGGGTACACGATTGCATAGATATATCGTCTTATTGTGTTTTCACGCCATGAGCGTTTAATGGATTGCTTTTACAAGATTTCTCGGACGTGCAGATCAGCACCAGAGGTTTGGGGCCACTGTTAGAGGCCAGCCAGAATGTGATGACCGTCAATACACCGATTACATGATGATTGAAACACTGTTCAGCGTGCGGACAAATGAGCCAGTTGCTGCTGCGAATGACGAGATGTCGCCCCAGATGATTGGAGCTATTGCCGCACGAGTATACTTAGAGATATGATAGAAGATCGCTAGTCACCTAAAGAGGAATGACTAGGACATGTGATTCATTGCCTACCCCGATGCGAGGTCATCAGATTGATTGATTCCAGCTGGAGACGACTTCACTCAGGTACGTTGAAAGTCGCTAGAGACGATCGAATGTCAGAAAACCCATTTTCCAAGTTTAAAGCATTTGGAAAAACATGCAAGTAATTCCGTGGACCCTCTAGAAGAATAAAACCCTAAGTCGATATAATGACCATGGGAACGCTATGAAACCTTAGGGTTTACAGCAGTTCAGCGGTGTCATTAATGAGGCTTGGGTTTGCCCTTTTACGGCTGGTCCATAGATACTGTGGCATGTACTGGAATACTATTAAACTGTACTCAAGATGTTGATCTCTTGGGGGATTATGGAACCTTGACAAATCGATCGAAAGGTTCGACGTCATTCGGATATCATGTCATGGGATACATTGCTTGGGAGACTCCAGATACGAGCATAGCCATTGGAGCGCAGTCCATGCAGCCACAAAGAGACGAGTCCGAATCAGTCGACATTAGAGAAAAATGGAGTAAGAGGTTCGTACGAGATTTTGATGAGATGACGTTCCACTCCGCTAACATCAGAGATGTGATACGCATGCAGAGGCGTTGAATATGGAAATACCTTCCAGAAGGAGTCGCGATGAGTATGCAGCCGTTCCGGAACAAGAAATAGATTTAGTAAAGGGTGATAACTTCCAGGCAGTTCGGCAAAAACAAGATTTGAGGGAGACTTCGACAGAACCTTTCTGAAGTACAATACGAGAAGACTTGGACCTAAGATCGGTCATATTACGCACACCCAGTAGGCCAGAGTTCGGCATCGTCGACGAGACATGTTATGAGTGACCATGACAGTTGGCCAGAGATCTTTAGAGAATGTGCTAGAGCGGGACTACTTCCGTCATCTTTGATTTTGATATTTTGGGCGATTTATTTGCATGATTGAGATTTTGTGCACCACAGTTGCACTCGACTTCGATTTGATGTCTTTCGAGATATTGATTTTGATTTCATACCTATGTTATGTATGTGATTTGACTTGTGCTTATGGTATAGTTTCCATACACTTTAAGTATTTTTATTCGATTTTGTGCACGCTGATGCACATGGTTGTGAGGTTATATACCACGGTATACCTGAATTGAATTGAGGTTTGTTGTATACCGTTGATTTCGATTGCGGTATTCGATATTTATTTTTGAGCACCTTGTGCACTTGAGTTGGATTTTGCACATACTTGGCCCGTTTGATGCGATTTTGGTGCACGCCAGATGCACTAAATCGGAATTCTTCATGCATATCAGATGCACCTGATATTGCTGTCAAGCACACCCGTTGCCTTTGACTGGTGTTTCGTGCACACCCGTTGCACTTAGATTTTATTTCTGTGCACATGTAGGACACATTCATTGATTTCGATTTCTGTGCGCACCAGACGCACGTGGCATTCTTATATACATTTTGGGATTGATTTTCTTTGAGCAGTATGTTTTTATGATATTTACTATTTGGTATAGTAGCTAAGCAGGACTAGTCAGAGGACAGTACCTGAATATATTTTTGCATGCATTGATAGTTATCGAAGGGATTTCCAAAAAGAGAGCTATAGTCTCAGTATTTACCTACGTATCCGAGATGACACGAAACTTTTTACAAGAAAACCCTTCTGAATTTTTTTTCCAAACGGCAGGACGTATGTTAAACAAAAGATATATATATGTATATAGAATTATTTTCTTACAATAAACGTCCGCCACTTGTGTTGTGATATGCGTATCGCGCAGCAATTTGAAAAAGGTTTGGCATATATTTCTTCAGTTGTTTTGACGAGTTTATAATGATGCGTACTATGTACATGTCATGGTTTGATGTATATCATGTTGGTTTTCGTATTGGATTTTGACAGTGGTGTCTTCACCATAACTCCGAAGATTGCGTGATACTTGACGGAGTTTTGATTTTGAGTTATGTACTCGGTTTTCATGCGCATGCATTGCGCTAAGATGTGTTTTAAGTATTGATGATTTTGGAGCCCCGCCGATTTAAGTGTTTTGCTGAAATACTTTAGTATTTGGGGGAGTTTTAATTTAAATTCGGGGACCGAATTTCTTTAAGGGGGGAAGATTGTAACGCTTTGAAAATCGTTTAGGTAAAATTTCGGAGAATCGGTAAAATAACGGGTGTTTTCCGTAAAAATCAAGATATAATTATCTTTCATCATAAAATCAAATTAACCTATTCAAGCTATGTAATTGCTAGTATTTGGTGTTTTTTGAGTCACTTGTAAAATTTCTAGCTGACTGAAATATTTTCCGAAATTAATTATTTTAAATATTATTTTAAGACTTCACTAATATATTTAACTAGGGATAATTACAAATTGGAATGGGCTAATACAAGTTTTGTGCATCATGACACATTAAACCAAAATGTAACATAATATTTTTGAAATGAAAAGAAATTGTCAAAACGGTTTTAGAAAATATGATAGAAAAAAGCTTAAATAGTGAAATTAATGTAAATGGAAATTGGGGTATAATATTTATCATTTTTTCTCCTAACCCACACTCACCCACACCCTCTCTCCTCTCCCCTATACTGCTGGCCGAACCCTTGGCTGCCCCTTCAAATTTTTTCCCCACTTGATGAGGCTTTGAAAGAAAAGGGAAAAAACAAAGGAAAAGAAAGAAAGAGAAAAGGAGGTATGGGTTTGGCTTGACTTGGACTTTTCTTTACTTGGCATTCCTTCACCTCACTCTCTCACCTCTCCCCCCTCCCCCCATCTTGCCCGACCCTTCCAACAGCAGCCCTCCCCTAAAAATCCCACACAATTTTGCATCAAAAATCCATAAAAAAGCTTAAAAATCCATACAAACTCACACTAATCCCTAATCAAACCTTTACCCTTCATTCTTGGAACAATCTAGCTTGGATCTTGGAGCAAAGTTAGCATTTTGGGAGGCTAAGTTCTCATGTTGATCCATAATTTTTTAGGTATAAATCCCTAACCCATAATTAAATTGTTGGTTGTTTCTTTAATCTAGCTTAATTGGGAAATTAATTATGGTTTTAATTTCAAGATCTAAATTTCAAGAAAGGGGTTTGAGATCAAGTTAGGGTTTTCATAAATTGGTTATGGTTTGAAACTGTAGTATAACATCTTAGAGTATGCAAAATGAAATCTAGTTGTCAAATTTCTAATTGTTACATTTAAATTGTTCAAATTAAACTATTTGTAAACTAGGTTTTTATAAACCATGAATATAATTGAGATTAAAATCTAGATAGGGTTTTTATCACATCATTAACATTATAAATTGTAGTTTAACACCTTAGATCATGCAAAACCTAATCTAGTTGTTGTTTTGTGCATTGTTACTTTAAATTATTAAAATTGGTTGATTTTGCAAACTAGAATTTTGGGGTTAATGAAAAATGATGAGATTAAATTATAGTAATGGTTTGTATGATCTAGTTAGGATATTTAGAGTATATTGTGGCCACTAGTTTTGTTTAAACATCAAGTTTTGTACAAAAACGGTTATTCGAGACTTTCTAGGTTTTTGGGAAATAAAACGATTTGATTAATTTTAAGGTTTTGATGATTTAAATCCTATTTCATATATAATTAGTGAGTTTTGAAACCACAATTGGTACGTTTGGGTTTTATCTTGATTAATCGGCGTTTGTACGCCGATGTCGAGAGTTATTTGGTTCTTTTGCATGAGCGGACTATATGTTTTAACCTATGGGTGAGTGCGACATATTGTTCTCGTGCTTGATTTCGTTTACGATGCTATATGTGTATATATGTAGGTACCCCGAGTGGACATGAAAGATAAGGACGAGCGTGACGTCATCGACTTCGGCAAGTAAGGATCGAGATGAGTAGATATATATTTATGAGGGAAGTCGGGTGGATAGCGTATAGCACCCCCGCAGTTTCGTTATATAGAACGCGAATGTGTTATAATTATATTATATATATACACGGATGTGATATGAAATGACTTTGGGTTAGTATAGTGTACTTGGAAGATAGTGTTTAGTTAGTTTATTAGTCACGAACCCTAGAGTAGTGATTTGCATACACGCACACACACACACACTTGCATACTTTTATTACTTGTGCGATATGGGGATATGTATATATACACATACACACATAGGTATGGGACTGTGTGTGTGTGTGTGTATGTATGTATGTATGTATGTATGTATGTATGTATACATATACATGGATGATGGGGATAGTATATGATATTTGGATATGAGTCGATGAGATTGGGTATGATGCAATGAGATCGGTGATGTGACATAGTTCGTATTTGAGATACGACATGATATTATAGCGGGTCTATGGGGCGATGTGTTTTCATACACACGCATATATATATATATATATGTGTGTGTGTGTGTGTGTATGTAGATGGTATCAGTATGTACTAGACATTAGATCAGTACCCAGATCATGATATGATGATAAGGATACCAGTTGAATAATGAGATAAATGTGATATTGACCCGTACCCAGATTGGGATGCCGTACGATGGATTTACCGTACGAGCTATATATTGATGATAGATCCGCACTCTTGACTCGAGAATGTCATGTTATATATTGTATCGTATGTGATACTATTGAGACGGGATCACCGACTATTATATGTTATATATATCGACTCAGATTTAGGTAGTTTCCTTACCTTTTTGATTAGCCTGTTAGTTTAGTCCTGTAGGTTACTTGTAGATGTTAGATTAGACTCGAGTTATTCCTATTTCAAAACTAACGATCGTGAGTATTTTAAAGACAGGACAAGCGATTCTACGGATATTTCAAACGACGTACCTTTTCTTAAAAACACCGTAGCCCTATTTTTCTAAATACACGATTCGGGTTATTGAAATGGCAAAACTGTATGACTCATATTTATATAAATGCAGATTCTTTATTGTTGCGTTATTATTCATGTTCTGCATAATCATGTTGTTCGCATCGCATTACATACTTATATTGTGTTTTTCATTAGTTATTATCAAAATCATGCTGTGAGGACACCAGCATCATTACCGATGATGTGTATTGCTCCATGTACACCTGCTTGCGGGCTCACACACATCATCATCGGTAATTGCCATGTCACGCATACTTTAGAGAATATTGATTCATTGATATCGCTTGTTAGCTGATAGTTTCGACATGATACTAGTGAGCCTGCCATTATGTGATAGCTTAGACATTGCATTTATTTACTGCATTATATCATGCATATACATTCATATATTCATTGCCATGCAATAATTTGGGTCAGTCCGGATAGCCGGAGCCCAGTATTCATTATTTATTCACATCGTGATTTATGATTTCGGATTTCCATGAGATTTTTGGATTTAGAAAAACCGCAAAGATTTATAAACTGATTATCACTTTCAAAAGATAAAAATGCGGTTTTCTCATGATATGATTTGAGATATGTCCACCATGAGTTTTCTCGGCTCTTGAGCGATATCATACACCCGATTCGAGGAGGAGGAGGAACCGTCTGTGGGTGCATGGACCCGGTGCGGTACTCCGGGGCAAGATGGTCGCAGATGATGGCATTGAGCCTGAGACTGGGGAGCATTGCCGACCGGTGATTTTATTGTGACTCGACGGATATCCGGAGGATACCGATCGGAGTACAGGCCAGTCCGGATAGTCGGAGCCAGAAGTTTTGAGATTTGATAATATGGGCCAGTCTGGATAGCCGGAGCCCTAGATATTGAGATTCGAGGTTACAGGCCAATCCGGATTGCCGGAGCCCGAGATATTGAGATATTGAGTTTTATATTTTGTGTCGATACTTGACACTGATTTCATGTTGATTTCATTGATGATATATCGATTTATAAATATACAGAAATCTCACTAAAGAAAACAGTTGCCACATTCATGATGTATTCTGTTTTCATGCATTCATTCCTCATATTTATGATATGTTGTTATCTGAGGCACTGACACGAGCATATAATATTACACTTATGTATAGATGTTTACCCTTACCACCTTTTCATGCTTCAGACTTTATCATATTGAGAATATATATTACTGACCGTATTGACCTACGTTTGAGTCATACATACGATTTCTGCTCGGTGATATTTTCTACTCACGAGTTGGCAACTCACCCCCATTGTGCCACAGTTCTTGCAGGTTTTGCCGTACAGGTTTCATTGCGGCTTTCTGGCATGCTGCTTCCATTTCGGGTGATTGCTTTGGTAGGTGGGTTCACTCGCATCGTGACCGCTCTCGTACATTTATTATATTCATTTGTATCTAGTAACTCCATCAACCAGACTTGTATATTATTTCAGGCTTAGAAAACCAGTTGTTATTATTTCGACCTTAGAGTCGCGTGTTGCATTATTATGGGTTTTCTTGATGATTTTGAGTTTCCTTTTGAGTTTTGATTCTCGCCCTTGGCGTTGTATATTATATTGCTTGCGTGGTTGTGACCGTCAATTGACGAAGAGCTGGCTCCCGCTTGGTGATGCCTTTATGTATATTATTTATGTTTGTATTCGTTTGGGGCCAGTATTTACAAAGGAGACTCTGCCGAAATTTTCGAGAAAATTTGATATTGCTTTTAAACGTTTAAGGTCATTCATGTTATTTAAACCACTTGCTTTAAACAAGTTTTTCTTTCACTTTTCTTAAAAATGGTTTAGATTTCTGGGTTTTTGGCTTACTTGAATTAGGTGTGGTCCTATAGACTTCACATGATTCAAGTGTAAGTCACGTGCTATTTTGAGTCGTGACAATATAATATTTAAATGAAATATTAGTAATTAAAATATGCATATCATATCAAATATGTTTAATCAATATTCTTAAAATTTATTATCATATAAATGGTTGGAATAATTTCTCAAAAATACCAAATGCTACTCACACTTTGATTTGTGATATTGTTCAGGTATTAGCTCAGGTCTGAAATCCAAGTAAAATATCCAAATCAAATCGAGATATCGGAACCAAATCTGCCAAATTTTAGAAGCAAATCGAGAAATCAAGCAACAGCAGAGACTCAGAACAATATTTTCATAATCTATATATTAAAAGGATCTCCACATGTCGATACAAAAGGCCAGAAGAAATCTCAAAACCTAGTTCCACCATGATGCGGCTGAACCGCGGCCAAACGTGGCAATACGCGGCGGTTCCGCAACTCCTTGATAGCCGTTCGATGTGGGATTTTGTGGATATGGTCTTAACAGCCTCTACTCTCATATGGAATATAGGGTTTTTGGTTTCTGAGATTATAGAAAGGACCGAGAGCTGTGCATTAAAAATTTATACAAGTGATCACATAATCATCTATTCATCTACCTCCACAAAGAGAAAGATCTAGAGCAAACTAGAATTCTTGTAATCTACTTTCTAAAGAGAAGTTGTAATGCAATAGTTGATTAATAAAGATAGTTTTTATTTTAATTCGTTTTGCATTTATTTTACGCATTTACTTTAACGCATTATTTTTCTGCATCTGCATTATGCTTTCATTCATTTTCAACCTCTCTTCTGAATCACTATTAACTATGAGCGAATAATTCCTTGCTTATTAGGGTTGGTAGGATATGGTAGAATAATGGATGAAAAATCTTTTAATTTCTTTTTAATATTTTAAAGTTTATAAATTTTAGCAGCATAAATGTTAACCTTCTTATCAGGCGCGCTACCAATATATTGATAGTTACGACCGCGATTTGAGATTGGTTAAACACTTGTTTTGTTAAGGGCTTGACATGAATAGAGATCAATGGACGGACAAGGGTTGGTAGTGGAAAACTCTAATTCCATCCAAGAACTCTAATTCACATCCATCGCTATCGCTCTGGTTTTAAACCATTAAAAAATAAAAAGAGTCATTTTTAATATTCATCGATTAACTACTAAATCATATGAACTCTACGAGCCTTTTTATTATAAATTTTATATCTATATTACAATAAAACGACAACAACCCATCTTATTTTTTATCAACTCGTCTAAAATAAAAAAGGAGTTCACGTTTCTCTACGGACAACCCGTACAAGCTACTTGCGACACTGTTTTGATTACAGTTATTTACAAAACACTTTTTCACGAACAATCAGATCTACAAGCTCAATGTTTATCTCAAATCTCAACGGTTCAACCTCGCTGGCAGTAAGATCGACGAAAGACAATATCTGAGGGAGATTCCGACCTCCATCAATAGGCTATTTGTTTTTGGATAGCTGAATGATCAAATATAAATCAATAGTCTATTTTTTATCAAATGTTAATTAACTCAAAATAGAAAAAAGTTATCACAAGCTTTCATTTCAGGAATGGTTTTAATTGGTATGACTTCATTCAGAAGAAAATAAATGAATTATGAGATTCAAAGTGCATGATGATTCATACAATTTTAGGAATAAATTTCATTTTCATTAATAATATATTGAGGTTTTCAACCTTGAAGCTTTCTTTCCTCCAAATGCAGGCTCCTCATGTTTTGTTTTACCATTAAATATAACATTGACATTAATTATACTATTTCTTCTTCTTTTTATTCTATATTTAGAAGGAATTAAATAGAATTCTCTGCCCCAAACTACTACTGGGTATTGATCATTTCTCAAAATTGCCTTCAAAACTCCATTCCCGGAATTGATATTCCAGCTTGAAATGAGCGGCTTAACGGGTCGCGTGCATTCTCACAAATCGTTGCGACATGAAGCAATATGAAGGTCTAGTGTCGAAAAGTGCAAGTACGAAAAGGATGGCTATTAGTATAGTACCTAAATTGTGTGAGGTTGCATTTAGGTATAGGGAAGAAAACAACGATATAATAGTATCGAAAGTTTGAAAGGATGGGAAGAATTTACCGGTGATGACTTGTCTTGTGGTTTCGGCCTCTTCAACCGTCATTACAAAAGCCTGACGTCTCGGCACATTCCTTCTCGCCGAAGACACATTCCTCCGTCCTTTAGACGTGTTTCTCTATGCCTGATAGTACTGTCGCTAAGGCTGTGCTGGCGGTCCACGTTGAGCTGGTGCAGGAAGAGCTAGTCGGTTCGTAGATGCCTGAATAGCTGGCCTTTGTGATGCTTGTATAGCGGGTCTTTGTGTAGGAACTGTGCCACCACGGTAACGTGGACATGCTCCCAGTCCGTGGTCAGATACTCCACAACCCAAACACAGGCCATTTGCACGTCTGCGGTCTTTCGCCAAGTGTTCGGTTCTCTTGCAGTAGAAAGAAAAATCCGGACTGGATCGATTAAACGATCCACCTGGCCTTTTAGGTGCAAAAGTTGGCCTGGAAAAGACTCCTAGCAGGGCATTTGATTCCGGCTAATTGATGCTTATACTTCTTGACCACAGCTTCATAACGGCGGGCTGCCTTAAAAGCGAGTTCATGAGTCGGATAGTTGCCTGTTGCTAACGCCGCTTAAATCTTCAGGCCTAAACCCTGTTAAAATCGTCTAGCCCGAATCTCATCGGTAGGGATCAGGTGTACCGCGAATCTGATATGATGTTGATGTCAAAACAATTACGTGTTTCAAGTTATAGAATTTGAAACTAATTCTTTACCAGCTAAGCATAATGAACTCGGTATCATACCCATCCATTGATTTTACCCACATAGAGCCTTTTTGCAGGTGGATAAACTGTTGTTTCATATCAAAACGGGCAGTCTCGGGAAAAAACTTTGCATCGAATAGATTGCAAAACGCCTTCCGCTCTGTTGGCTGTGCAAAACGGCTCTTCTCGGCTTTCCACCAGACTCTTGCGTTGTCCGTGAGCTGAATAGCCAATTCTAATCGATGATTAGAAAGGTACACTCTTCTCTCTATTATAGGCTTTTCTCCTATTCCATTCGCCCCCAAACCGTCCAGATTTTCTCCACGATCATCTCCCACGATCTCTTGATCCACCTCCATGGTTGACTCAATCGATAGGGAGGAATCGCAACAACCCGATTTATGTTTCTCTCAACTATTTGGGTCGGGTCGGATACTTGGCCATAAGACCGTAACACTTACAAGAACCATCCCGCTATCTTTTCATCATTATCCTCTACACAATGTAACCTAAATGAATGATCGGAAAGATTTAATTAAATATTTGAATTTTATCTTTCTCAATTTCTTTCTTCCATATGAAAAGCAAACGAAAACAATAGTTGAAGTGATACAGGAATAGCTTAGTGGGGATGATCCTTGAGTCCATTGCAATGAAGAATTTAGCGATTGCAGGGGATGGGCAAAGGCCACTGATTGTTTTCTATATTTGCTTGCTTTTTGGGGGGCAAATTTGTATCGTGGGCCTTTTGAACCGCTCACTCAAAACTTTGCTTTATTACCATTGTTTACAAACAATTATTATAGACACAGGTGATGATAACGACTCCTTGGCTCTTGTTTGGCAACAAAAATTTTCTAATGATAGATAGAAGTTTCATTAAGAAATGAATATATGTTAGTGAAACTCTGACTAGTTTTGTTTGAGTTCCATCTTTAAATTCCAGAAAACCCAGTTTTGTGATGTGTAATCTGGCTAGCATAATTGATGCAATGCAGATGCAAGTAGTGTCATCTTATTAGTATTGCTGCTATTTAACTGGTTTCTAGCTACAGCGGAGAGAGAGAGCGCTGTTCGGAATTCCGATCTCTCGTCATCACCTAGAACACAAGATAGAAACCACCAAGAACACAAGATAGAAACCACGTAATCCATAGAAGAATGATTTTATGTGCTTCGACCAAATAAACTTACATTCATGGTGCATAACAGGTGCACAAATTAAGATTCTATCAACTAGTAATTTTGCACGCGCAATGCACACAGTTTGAAAATAAATTTCAAATATAATTAATCAGTAAAAATCTCCTAATTTTAAAATGATATGATTATAGTTTTAGAGACAATATAGTTGCTCACAAAAGATGGAGGTGGTTTCTATCATCTCAAAAATAGAGTAACCGCTGCTCTAAAATCTAAAAGATGAAAACCGAGTTGGGTAACAAATTTTTAGGGGAACAAATTAAAAATCCGACACGATGTCTAAATCCCATATCAAAAATTCATCCAAAATAGCAAACCATGTTATGTATTGAAACCTAAAATGCTCCACGTGTCCCTCCTCTTCTACTGGTTATAATAGTCAAGATTTTTCTACAAAATATATCTAATATGTATACACTAGGCATTGTAGCTCAATTTGACTCGTCAAAATTGGGTTAATTGCTAATTAATATCTCAATGTTTCACCTACTTTGCACTATATATTTTATTTATTTTTTCGCAATACTTAGATACCCTAAAGTACGAACCGTTAATACTTTGCTCGATTTTTTCAGTTGACCATCAAATCCATCATTATTTTAAACAAAATCCAGGTTTTTACTTTAGGATATCTAAATGCACCAAACAAATAAATAAGACATACTAATGCAAAATGCAAAATAGGTGAAAAATTAGGTTGTTATTTAGCAATTAACCCGTCAAAATTATGTAATGTACCTTGTGCTCTCTCTCCTTTTTGGCTGCGAGTGATCTGAACCGCTGAAAGCTAGGGTTTTTTCCTCCTTTTTATATTCGCTTCATCACCTCTCCCTCAGCTCTGAGCTGCGGCGATCGAAGGCGAGAGCGGCGGAGTCAGACAAGCTCTTTCGCCTCCTCTCAAAACCCTAGCTTTTCTTTAAATTTCTTCACTCTTTTCAATTCGAAATGGTAATGTTTCTGCTTTGAGATATGCATCTTGTTTGCAGTAATTTTGATTCATATATCATTAATGGGGTTGTTGTTGTTGTTGTTGATGTTGTTTGGTTGATTGATTCGAATGATGCGAGACTCGGTAGGGCAAATTTTACGTGATGATTATGGACTAATACTGCTAATGATATAATATATTTCTGTGTTCAGCAATGATCAATATGCAAGGGTTTTAGATGGGTTTCCAAAAATATTATGCGTTTCATTGATTGGAAAGAGGAATGGTAGAGAGATCTCTTGAATTGCCGATCGATAGAGAGAATGTATATAACGACTAAATAATACTGAGAATGCATACGAAAAAAACAAGGCCTAAATTATGAATCTAGCATATTTTAATGAGCAACTTTATGGTTTTTTTACTTCTCTTTTGAATAAAACAAGGGCCAAATATTATTGAGAATGCATACCAAAAAAAAAGTTTAGATGTTTAGGAAAAAATGAAGGAAACGGAGCAAGAAAGGAAATTTTATAGATACAACATTATCCTATAGGAAAAGAGGGCTCTCAATCCAGTTAGTGACAACTTTATGGGATAATTCTTTTTCTTCACTTCTTCCGTGTTAGTGACAACTAGATTATCCAAACAGTGACGTTCTTATGAAAAATATGGTGTAATTATAATGTTTATCATTTGGTCCATGCTTTATTATGAATATTTATTTATTTATTTCCTTTGAATTTGTAAGACCTTGCCGTTGGAGTGAGTCAAATCAAGGCATGTGTGCCTAACTATAAAATTACACGCTCACATGTGTGCAGCTACGGAGCTAGGAATTAATTGTCGGGGGCTTGGTTTTTATTATGTTTTATATGTAAATTTAAGTTGAATGCTTACTAATTATATATATATGTGTTCTACATATCTCGTGTTATCACGGTCACCGTTATATAAGGAATTTTTTAGCAAGCAGATCACATTCTTATCGAAGAGAAAGAGCTATTAAAAAATACGGTTAACATGTTATTTGATATTATCAGACACCGAAGTATTGTCAGACACCGAAGTATAACATGGAAACCAGAGCAGGGAGAGGTTTTACTCTCGAAGAACTCAAGGTAAAATTTGAATTGCTCATGTTTCCTTGTTTCTATAATTAATTTGTATTGTAAATGGTTGGTTTGTTTCTGCTGGGTGTATTTATTTAACCAATATTAGACAATTGTTGCTATGAATGTCTCATCGTTGCACTCGTCTTTCTCTCAGTCTCCAAACTTGGACTTGTTTAGTAGGAATAGTTTCACAAATAAAATGCAGCTCTCTTTTTTAATGAACCACACTGATCTTAAAAACACCTTGCGTCCACCTCATTTTTCATCCAAAATTACCTATCATCTCCATCTCTAATTACATCAGAATGCATCTGTGTTTCATTTACCAGCTAAGGGTGATCTGGAAGGAAAGGGATGGTAAAAAATTACATGCTTTCGTGTGCAGTTAGAGATGGAACCACTACGGATTATGGTGCTAAAGTGTTGGTTTCAAAACTTAGGATGGTTTTATGCAATACATGCAAAAGTAAATTGTGGTTTCCTGCAATTTAACCATTTCTTGATGTAAAAGGGTAAAAAAGTTTAAAACTTCATGTAGGGGGAGTTGATGAATGAGTCGAACAATAGACAATGATTTTATTTTTTTATATTTACATTTGAGAAGAAAAAAACTTACATCATCAGGAAGTTGGCATTCCAACAAAGCTAGCACCAACCATCGGCATCGCCGTCGATCACCGCAGAAAGAGCCGCTCTCTCGAGGGTCTCCAAGCCAACATCCAAAGGCTAAAGACCTACAAGGCTATACTGATAGTTTTCCCTACACATGCAGGCAAATTCAAGGCTGGTGACTCTACAGCAGAGGAGCTTGCATGTGCTCCTCAGTTCGAAGGTTCATACATGCCTATTGAGCACGAGAAGCCCTCAGTTGAGCTCGTGAAGGTCACGGATGAGATGAAGGCCTTTAGGGCTTACGCCAAGCTTCGCGTTGAGAGGATGAATGCGAGGCAGATTGGGGTTAGGATGAAGAAGGCTGCCGAGGTAGAGAAGGAAGAGAAGAAGTAACGGAATCCTTGCAACTTTTGATGGTGGGCTTGATTCAGTTTATGCCATTAATTAGAAACATTAGGTTATGGGTGACAGATTTATTAATGTTCTTCCAACTTTCCTTGATATGAAGTATATTCATTACGTGGATTGAGTTCTGGTTGTTCAGTCTCGTTTCAGCCACTTGAGTGTTTTTGTGAATTGTTTTGTGCTTCTAATTGTTTCAAGAGTTTTGGGGTTCTGCATCAAATTATTCTTCATTTTGACTCCCAACCCCCGCCCCACCACGCGCGCCCCTCTCTCAATATAGGGAATCCATAAAACTTAGGGCACCGATATCCCAAACTGAATTAGGAGAAATTAGCTGACCTAAAGTGTTGGCTATAATTAATTACGCAAGTATTTTCTAGTGTGTGTATATTTTAAACCAACATATATGCTTTAAACCAACATATACCAACATATATACGCGCATTGAGATGCCAACCAATAACTTTTAAGATGGAAAAAGGGAATTGCTCTATTGCAAACCGGTCTGTTTTTTAAAAACGAAAACTCCCGATCTACAGCATATTTTAACGATCTCATCTGTTCAAGTTGATCATCCTACCCTCAAATATATGTGCATTAAAAATCAAAGGATTTGAAGATCTCTAGCCTATGGATCGATGGGTGCAAAAATGAACGTCTTTCGATGATGCAACATAAACTTCATCCGATGCATAGCCCAAAGGTTTTTAAATCCTTTGATTTTTCATACACATATATTTGAGGGTAGGGTGATCAACTTGAACGGACCGGATCGTTAAAATATGTTGTAGATCAGAAGTTCTCGTTTTTAAAAAAACGCGGACTGGTTTGCAATGGATCACTCCCTTGAAAAAAATTCTTTTTTTATTAATGAAGATTACGTTGTTATTCCGTGTTATTTATTTTCAAATAAATTTCCCCCTCCTCAAATCGGTTGTTTTGTTGTCACTTTCATGTTTAAACGGTTAGGCTAATAACTCATGCTTAGAAAATAAAAATATATATGTTTTGTATATATATTAAAATTTATTAGGAAGATATGAAAGGCTAGATGTTCTTTTGTCTTTTTGTGGGAGGGATGTTTGTGCGTGTGTGAGAGAGGGAGAGTGATAAATCAAGTATTTTTTTTGCTTTTTTTCTCGAAAGCAAAGAGAGAGATGAGTTGGATATTTTTTGTCCTTTTTTATAGATGATGTGGGCTGGCTCATGATGAAGCGTGAGAAAATTGCATTTTCTCCTTTTTTTGAATATAATTTTTTTGTAAAATGATGTAATAACACCATCTAAATGTTTTGGGGTATAACCGTAAAGATTGGATTTTAATTACCTCCAATGCACATGACGTGCATGATAGATGCTAGAACATGGAATTATTAGAAAGAATTTGTACAAAATGATATGTACCAACGAGGGGTAATGCATAATTTTCCTTTTCAACTTTCAAGACCCATAGTATCTTTATCATTATAACGTCCGGGGATCCCCAATTCTTTTATAGTCCACGCCATCATATATAAATATATAAACAATTGTTCTTATAAAAGATTTGAAAAAATTTCTAAGTGCAAAACACCGGTATCTAGAGGTGGATTTTTCTACTGGAGAGGGTTTAATTTTCTCATTATTTGGAATTATTTATTCGAAGAAAAAAAGAAAAACACTTGGCATTACTTGAGTTTTAGTTACACCGTATGTTGTTTTCCAATAAAGAGACTAAAGACCACACACCCTCTAAAAAGGGAATAAAGAATGTTGAATACAAGTTTGATCCGCATGTTTCATACTCGTTGGGTCATTTAGTCTATAAATCCTTGTTTCATGTAGCTATGATGATGGGGGTTTCAATCCCCCATTTTGCTGGATGCTAAATTCCAAAATTTGAAACCGTGGTTCGTTGACAACCAAAATGAAGTTTCCCAAACTATGACTTCAATAAGTTTGAGAGACGAAACTTTAATTTTCCTGAACTCTCGGAAAAAAAGAATCTCACAAGATTCCATTTCCTCTCTCTGTATTCTTTCCACCGTACTTCAAATTAAATAAGTTACATAAAACAAGTCTCATAAACTATGCTGCCAAACTACACCAAATTTCATTTCGCAATCATGAATTTACGAAAGGTTTCATTCGAACTCAAACAAAATTGTGGTTCTAGAAACCTAGTTCCTGTTGTGGGCTCTAAGTTCGGATATTTCTGAAACAAATTTGGAATATTCGGATGACTTTCTTAAAGATAATAAAGGTAATCAAATTTTAGTCCAATCAGATAGATGCAATGTTTTCCCTCTCCTTAAATTGAACATGTAGTGGTGCATGTTCTTCACATATTCGACATTTTTTGTGTTTAAAAGGTATTGTTGTTGCATTCTCCATTTTATTATTTATAAAAAATATCATCTCCTTTCATTATTTGCTGTTAAAACCATCACACGTGTCTTTTCACAAAATACAGAAACAAACCAAGGAAAACCGCATTGCCTTGAGATATTCGAAGCCGCTACCGTCCAAAAATAAAACAGTGGCAGATCATGTAATTTTGGGAGAAGTCTGAGGCTCGTTTTTTTTTAATCTCTATGCCCTTTAAATACGCGCCTAATCATTTCGATCTCTCCGAAGCTCGGAAGAGGAACAAATCGCAGAACAAATCAAAACAGAGAATGGGATTGAAGGTATTATAAACCTAACGATTTTTTTATTCTTCATTTTCGTCGATTTCGAATTATTCGATCTATTTTTAGCATTTTAGGAACGATAATTTAAGTTTATTAAGTGAAATTTTCAGATTGATTCAGTGCAATTTGGTCTAATTGTGGCCTATAGGATCTAGATTCTTATTTTTCCTTTTGTATATCTCGATATGTTCTATAAATTCGGGGAATTTCAGTAATAAGTTCAGATTTTTGGCTTTACAATGCATGGATCGGTAGCTGTTTTGTTCATCCCTTAAATTTTTAAAATTTTGATAGATCATAGGGAGACTGCCGATTTCTGATTAAGCTGCTTCTAATTATTAGTTTGGATCTGAACCATAGAAGCTAGGGATGTTGACGGATATGAATAATCTGAGCACTCTGTATATGTATCCGATTTTTATCAAGCATACCAATTTATACTTCCCATGACTATCGGCATCCGCCGGTCTATTAAATACAAACATGGTAACACCTCCGTTCCGTATCCATATCGAGTAAAAAAACAGTAATGTTTGATTGTATTGGGTTCCATTAATAATTTCATATCTGATTTTTACCGAATATGAATAGTAATTTTCGTTTCTGCTAATTATTTGATCCATATTCAAATCCATCAATGCCTACCAAGACGGATATGTTAACACATATATTTGATCTGTTTACATCCCTAATAGAAGCACAAGCATCGATATTCTGAAAAGAATCAGGAATTAGGCCATTTCCTTGTGGATTTTGAGCTTAAAAGTCCGTGTTTGCAGCCAGGATTTCTGTACTGTGATGATATCCGTTTACATCCCTAAACTTTCCTTGATGCTTTTAAGAGAAGCCTCTCTTTTTAAAAATCAAAGTAACGGTTGACCTTGTATTTTGGAGTAGTGGCAAGCATGTTGATGATAATATGAGCGCCAATGTAACAAAATGCAGGAAGAGTTTGAAGAATATGCTGAGAAAGCTAAGACTTTGCCCGCAAACACTACCAACGAGAGCAAACTGATTCTCTACGGGCTTTACAAGCAATCAACTGTTGGTCCGGTCAATACCGGTGTGTACAAAATGAACCCTTAAATCTTTCAATAGTTCTAATATTTATTTAATTCACACACTATAATGCGACAGTGATCTTAATATTTAGAGATTTTCTATTTCTTTTTTTAAAAAAATGATAATTTGCTTAATCTATAATAACACTTCCTTTTGTTGAGATTAATTGCAAGATTTGGACTGCCAGCTTTGCTGTACCTTTATAATGTTAGTTTATTTGTAGACATCTAATGCCCTTTATAGATTCTCAATTATTAACTTTTTTCAATCAGGATTAGTTGATAATTACCAAATTTAGGTGTCATCTGATGGCTTTTACAGTCTTTCTTGTGGTTCTTGAGTAGGAACTGTAAATAATCGTTGTATTTGATCATGACATTTATCCTTTTCTATTGATTGCAAGTGCAAGGGACATGCCGATCATCTTATATATAATAAGCAGGATTTCCAAAAGTTGCCACATTTTTCCTCTCCGTAATGGTCTATGCCTCTCCTCGGAGAAAAACTTCGAAATGGTGCAATTTGACTCAACTTTTCCGTAAATGAACTATTTATAAGTTATGATTTGAGTTAATACTTAAAATTCCCATGAAAGAATCATTTGGAAGAACACTCCTATCTCTTTTTAATAATTTCACCTTCAACTTTCCATCCTAACTAATCATAGGTGGCTTCAGTAGATTGAAGATTTATCGAATTTTAGGTTTGAAAGCAATAATTTAGTCTAATTGTCAGCTAAGCAGATATGTAATGCTTAGAATACAAATAGTTTGGTGAACTGCTTGGTTAATTATAGTAGTGTGTACCTGTAAACTGTGGTCTTTGCCTGTATATGTGAATGATTAAACTTTAAATTTTATCATGCGTTGTGAGTAGAACTATGCTCCAACCGATAGGATTTAAAAGCAAGTCCTATCCACTTTTTAACCATTAGATTCACTTTGGAATTTGTGCAATCAATTATGAGAAAAGGCTTTCATTTATTTTAATTATGATATCATTGTTTGCACAAATCTTAAAACAAATCTAATGGGCTAAAAGCTTGATAATGTTTGTTTCAAAATCCTATCGAGTGGAGCATAGTTGTACTCCATGTATTGTTATTTATGTAGTGCTTTTTTAGGTCCCATTATTATTCATGGCGTGCGCGCATCATATTCACATACCAATCATGTTTCATGTGCACATAAACAACATCGTGAAACCTTTGTACATAAGTGTCTCTTAATCTATTCATACAGTTTTGCGGCATTTCGTTACTTTGTTCACATTGAGGTATTTTAGAAAACCCTAATTTCTTTCTCGTAAACCATATGGCCATAGTTTCCCTATTCTTCTTTCTCCATCCTCTATTGGATTATCTGGTAAGGTATAATTTTAATGAAACCATAATGCCATCAATAAAAGCAGATAAGTTGTCTCAACATGCACACATATTTTTCTTATTTTATCAGGGTGAATTACATTTTAGTTCTCCTATTATGTTTTTCTTAGCACACCTATAGTTTCTCAGATGACACTCTGTACATTCCATCGATCCAAATCACATATCATATATACTTTAAGTTCTTAACCTCCTAATAGTCGGCCCTCAATGTTTCTGCAGATCGTCCTGGAATGTTCAACATGAAAGAGCGCACCAAGTGGGATGCCTGGAAGGCTATTGAAGGTATTTATTTTTCAATTTTATTTTTTCATTTTCACCCACCTTTCACTTTAACTATTTTCTTCACGCCTTAAATACTTTCCGTATTTTATACCTTTTTTGGGCATCAATAGGGAAATCCAAGGATGAAGCGAAGAGCGACTACATTGCGAAGGTGAAGCAGTTGCAGGAAGCTTAACCTCAGATAATGTGTGATAGTAATTAAGTATTCAACTTCAAGTTCATTTGGCAATGCAGGCTTCTTTACATTTGCTTATGCTTTCCACAACAATGCAAGCTACTAAAACTGCTACTAAATTTGTTAGTAGTTCCTACTTGAAAATGTGAACCATGCTGCTGTTTTCTTTTGTTAATCCTGGGGGTTGGAATTCTACTAAGCCCTCTTGTGGAAGCCCTTTCTCCGTCAAACATTCTATATCGATCGTGATCGATCTAGCAAATAAGTTAGATGCTAAAATGCATTGAAGCTTGCTTGCGAAAAGGTTCAGTAATGCAAGAATATTTATAAAAGATCCTTCAGCGATGTAAAGAGAATAAAAATGGATTCTTAGATGTAGCACATTTACTCTGCTGCACAACACGAAGAGTCGATAATAGGAATCTCATACACAATTCACTTGAAATAAGTCTGCGTTAAGAATTATAGTTGCTGCAATTCCATTTCGCCAGAAACTAGTAGTACAAGCAAAAATTTCCTACAATTAATACCAGGCAGAACATTGAAATGAAAATTGGACCTAGAATGAAGAGTATCATTACTGTCATTCGCAGGTGACAAAGTCATTTTTTAAAACAATTTCACAAACATCAACTCATGCCAAGTTTCCACTTATGAGCTATAAACACAGAAACTTGCTGTAATTCTAAGGACACTGGCAAAAATACAAGGGTAAATTGTAGAAACCCTCCAAGCACTTTTTTACATTGTAAAAGTCCCTCGGCCTCAAAACTGTAGTTAGAACCCCCCTTAAAAAAGTTTTTAGTTGTCAAAAAACCACTTACCTATGATATCTGGTAGTTTCTTGCTATATTTAGTTGCCTGTTATATCTAGTTTCTTGGGATATTTAAACAGTTGTCTGTGATATCTAAATCGTTTCCTGCTATATATAAATAGTTTGTATGAATTGATTAGACATAGCAGTCTACTATGTAGATACTGCAGAAAAAAATTCCAGGAGATTTTGACTACCGCATCGAGACCAAGGGTTTTTGACAATGGAAAAAAATGCTTGGATTTTTTTTTTGACAATTTACCCAAAGTATAATGAACAAGAGAAAAGAATAGCATAATTCTTAAATAGACCAGTTAGCCATATCCAGGTTCCTCTAAATTAATATTGAGAGGCTTGTACGAAAAGAAAGGTAATTTTGCTACTGAAATTATACATTCCACTTTCTACTTTCAACTTTCAGCTTGAGATAAAGCGAAGAGCCACAATTGCTTATGCTGAAAATTTTCTGTACATAAAGTTAGGGAACCAATACCATAAAGTGCGTCATATAAATTTTGACGTCATCTAACAAAAGGGTTACGAGATAAATAATAATCTCTAACTCTCGACGCAGCGTCCCTCTCCCTCGATAAAATGCCCTCTACATCACCACAGATTCTCGCCAACCAAATCTCCAGATTCCTCTGAATCTCCTTCAGATTGTTTCCAATTGTCTCCAAGGCTCTTCTTGTGCTCAGCTTTGTTTGTCCTGAAAGATCGTCTCCTGTGTAGCTCTTTGTTGTTTCTGCTTGCAGTGAGTGTAGCTTCTGTCGTGTTTCGGTAGCTCGGTGTTGGAGCCGGACCACTTCAAGTAGAAACTCGTTCTGTTGTTGGGCTCGGAACTCGGGGCTCAGGGTTGGTTCACAGGGGTCACTGGCTTGCTGTGATTCATGGAGATAAAATATTTATTCAGTTTTCAGATCTATCTTCTTATAAATCTGGTAAATATGACTTTTGAGAAAAAAAGGATTTCTGATGATCTTCATTAAGCATGCAACAAGACTAAACTCCATTGATTGATTTAACCTCAAAATGTTAAAATATAATATTGAAAAATGTTTTAAAATTTTAGCTCAAATAATTTATCCAAAGTTAAATAATGTGGATGCTAGTGATTTATAACTACAATTAGAATATGAACCAACTGTAATAAAAGTTGAAATGTAGGCTAAAATCGAATCAATATTCTTTCCTTGGGTAAATTTTTTTAAGGATAAACTTTACTTTGGTACTAAAAAGACCTATATTTCACATCCTTCATATGATGCATTATAAACTCATTTCGGTATGTTCCTTGGAACTGCATATGCAGCTATGCATCTTAACATGTTTCTTAGAACTGTTGTGGACATATATCACTGTTCTTTTCCCTACCGAAAAACTTGAATAAGTTCGACACTAAACATGAAAAAAATGATAGTAAGCATAGATATTGTACCAAAGTATACCCACATTATTATTATGACTTCTCAAAAGGAAAGTCCATTAGGTTACAACGATCACATATCCAACTATCTAAGAGGTTAAGAGGTTAAAAAAATGACAATCATGCGGTTGTAGGCAATGTTGTAGAATACGTGTTCGTTCATAACTGGATCATACGCCACTTAGATGGACTATGCGGTTTGACCCCTAATTTGTTTATTATCTATATATCTATTAAAAATTCCTAAAAGATCAGGGGAAAATATAGAAGCACATACGTGGATGAGATAAAAAAGAAAGAACAGAGCTTTTTGAGTCAATATGGAATTTGTGAATTAGAATTTGGATTAGATAGGTTATGCAAGCGTTGTATAGGGTCAATTATGATGTCATTCTCCCCAATAACACTATTTGATATGGTTGCCAGCCAGTAACATTTAAACGGCTATTAATCTGCCCTTTTAACCTTGTTTTACAACACTGGAAGTAAGATTGATCTCAGATAGGGAAACGGAACAGTAACCAAAAAAAAAACTCAAGGAAATAATGACATACCATTCTCCTGCATAGATCATCGATTTTTGCGGTAAGAGATTGGTATCTCTTTGCTTGCTTTCTCATTAAGGATGAGACCTTGGACAAATCCCCTTTCCCTACTTTCTCCAAATTAATCAACTCTTCCTCAAGCAATTTAAGCTTAGAGGTGATGGCTGAATTGCCTTGTACGTTCCAAGGCGATTCCCTCCTAAAAAAACATAACGTAAGTCATAAATTTATTGTTAAAACTTAAATTAGTGAATATTTTTCAATGCTCACCTTGTTACAAAATTTTTCATATGAAACATAGATTCAATGTTGGAATCATACTGCATATCCTACAGAAGACAGAATAGAAGTATTAGGACTGTCCAACATGAAACAAAAACAACTTTTTGTTGTATTCATTAGCTGAACATAGTACATCGTGTTCCCCAAAATTATTTTGTTTGGGAATCTTTCCAGATACTCAATATAAGTTTGGCTTTATGTCTATGGAATTATTGAATTAAAGATTCAGATTAGAACATTTCGTATCTGGCATAATGGAACATAGAACCAAATTCACTTAAAAGATCCTCCATCCTTTTTTGACCTTTCAAAATCTAACCATGCCAGTTGGCTCTCACCTAAGAGGGTGTTTGCTTCATGGATTTGGGACTTGAGTAGAAAGTCTAGTGGACAACAATTTTTCTTGCCCTCTTGAGTTTGGAGTATTGTGTTTGTTTCACTGCAAGAAACCGAGGCCTTTTTCGAAGGGAGCCCAAATTCGACGCTGAACTCCCGTCGAATTAGGCTGCGCAAATTTGAAAATTTATTGACTTTGGTCAACCCCAGCCCCCCGCAAATTACTTCCCCACCCAAAAAAATCCCCAATTTCCCCTCCCCGTCATCGTCTCAGAAAATATCCTCATCGTCGCCTCCGCCGCCGCCTCTTCATCGTCGTCATCGCCGCCGAGTCCGCCCCGCCTCTTCGTTGTCGCCGCCGTCTCACCGTTCCCCTAATTTGATTCCCAATGTCTCGTCGTCGCCGCCACCGTCTGGCCTTCTCGTCGACCTCCTCCTCATCACCGTCAATTTCCCCTCGTCAATTCCAAGTCTGAGCCGATCGCCCCTCCTCCACCCCTGCACTCCATCCTCTTTCACCGAGCACCCTCTCTTCCGGCCACTACATCCGAGCTTCCCTCCTCCGCCGACATCGTCCACCGGATCTACTTCGACATGAAATCGGCGACGAATTAGATGAACTAATTTTATTAAATTCAATTTTCAAAATTTATTTGTTGTGTGATTTTAGTTAATTTCGTTATATTAGAAGATTTGTGTAGAAATGTCGAGAAAAAGTAATTGGAAAATTTGTGTAGAAATATCGATATACGTCGGTATCCGGTACACTGCCTACACCCTTTAATTCTTAACCATATACTAAATCTAGATTAAGTCACCAATTAAACATTATTAAACCGACGATATTGAAACGATAACCATCAAAACTAATCTAATTAAGTGCATGATACTCGATGATAACAAAGAGCAAATCAATACATACAGTCATCGAGTATCTCATATTAATAAAATATTGCGTTTTAAAACCTGTCTATCAGTTATATGTATACGGTTATTTTCACAACATAAAACTACGCGCCGGTTAACAAGCTCGAACGTTAATCGTTTTTCGTTGACAACCATCTCGTAGTTTATGCGATGAGAAGACTGATCGTACTATAACCGATAAATTTGTCCCGTTTTGGACAAGTTTAAGAATATATAACGTATACATTTCCCTGCATACTTATGTTTTCATTCGTTTCGAGATGAGTTTTGTCAGTACCTTTCCACTGGTTCTCCATGTATAAATATAGCTGAAATGATCGTTTTAATAATGATAGTATTGAGATATTTATCTCTTCTATTGCAGTGTGCTCGGAGAACTGCGGGATGTTTATCCCGCTTGGTGAAAACATGTGTAAGTTTTAAACTATAAAAACGTAACTATAACTCATGTTGATGTGTGTGTGTACACACACAACTGAATCCGTTTTACATTAATAGGTTGAAAGAGATATCAATACTAGACCTGTAACGGAAGACATAAAAGCGCCAGTGTATAGTCTACATGAACAAGCCGAGTACCTCTCCGGTTATGTTGTTAACGGGTTTAGATTTCACACTAAAAAACGAGATAAAAATTAAAAAATTCAAAATTGCGGCGTCTGTGTGATATCCATTGTTACTGGATATTCATCTTCTAGAGATTCAAATCCAACCACGGGACAACTGGAATATTACGGAGTGCTGGAAAAAACAGTTCGGGTGCGTTATCAGGAACAAACAGATGTCCTGTTTAAGTGCTTATGGTACGATGTTCATCATCGACAGACTGGGTTCAAAGTTGAAAATGGTGTTGATGGCATTCCTCTCTGCGGCTGGCACTTTTACTCAATTCATCGAAACTTGCTTTCGGTAAAGAGTCTTGTATCCTCGCCACTCAAGCCCGCTAATGCTTTTATGTCGCAGACCCTAGGGATGCCTAATGGAATGTTGCTATTGTGACGAATCCACGAGACTATTATAGCATGGGTAAAAGTGATGTAAACGATCTTAGTTGTCCTACAACCCTAGTTATAGAAACTGAAGATATTCCCCTCAAATTCGACAACAGTTTATCAAAGACAAACATTGAGCCGAAAGTAGTTTCTGATTTGTCATCGATAGTCGTAGAAGAAGTAACCATTTCGATGTAATCTTGATATTTAACCCACTCTTGTATGATATTCATTTCAGAATTTTTGCTTTGTTAATTGTCCTGAATTAAGTAACGTGAAATTTACCTCCCGTGACTTCAATATTATTTGTTTTAGCTTGCAGACCGTGGAACTGATATTTTATTGCTCCCGTATGATATTCTTTTCACCGTTATTGCTCTGCTAGTTGTCCAAGCTTAAGCTTATCATGAAACTTACAATTTATTGCATCTTTATGATATTCTTTTTATTATTATTGCTATGTCTTCTAAACTAACTTAAGTAATGTGAAACTTACATATTTGTTGCTTTTCTGAAGTTATTTTAGATATATCAGGTGATGATATGACTGATCAGGATACAGAAGATAAGGGACAGCCTTTCCAGCGACGGACACGGGATGTGAGAGGACCCACACAGGCTACTGAGATCTAGAAGAGGATGCCAAATGCCCCTACAAGCCGATTGCATATGTTTCATATTCAGGGGACCTTATTCATAAGAGTTGTACTGATGCGAAGAAGATGGTGTCGTCTATAGTGAACAACGAGGAACGCATGCCTCATGTGATCGAGGACAACGATGGCGAGTGGATGGTCCTTGAGTGGGAAAGCCCAGAGTTCACATAGGGAACATTGTTGTATGTGAGATTATGGTGAGATTTGTTTATACTAATTAACACCGAACTGTATTTTGATTTGTTTAAATACGTCTACCCATACGATGATGAATTATCCTGTTTTGCAGAGTCGGCTGGACTTCCGGTGGTATGGAAAAAAGGGTATCGAGACGGTTGTCGATGAACAAGAGGTTCACAATAAGCTGCTAAGCATATGTTGAAGAACTGAAGAGACCATAAGAACAAGGTCTTCAAAAAACTTGAATCCGCTAATACACCAGAGATGTATGCGATAAAGCCGGATCCAGATTGGTCTGACGGCTACTGGCGTGCCATGGTCGAGCATTACATGAACGATGTGTTTAGGGTATGTCTTTTGACGATACTTTTTTATTCTTTTGTAGCAACTTAATAAACAATATTTGATGTAACTGCAGGAGAGGAGCACACGAGGCAAAGCATCTCGCACTGAGTTGCAGGATATTTACAGGAGAGGGAACAAGAGTTGCGTCGAATACGTAAGTTTCGACAATCAATATTTTATATTAATACATTCAAAATATATCTTAGAAATTTATGTGTTAACTTTCTAAATGTAATATGCAGCAAGGACATGATGGAGTCCCTGTTGATTGGATCGAAGTATTCAAGGTCGAATTTGTACGGGACGATGACAAGTCTGCATCGGTTGCGGCTATGGAGCAATATATAAGACTTCACTAATGTCGCGTTTCTTAATTATTTCAGAATAATTAGTGTAGATGTTAGAACGACAGTAATATGTTTCTTCTCCAAACAGGAGCTGATGGCGGCTGAGAGAGACCGGTTGATCGAGAAGATAGAGACGGAATAGGGATATCCAGTTGATGACGGGAAGAGACTATTCGCTGCAGATAGGGCCTTCACCACGTATCGACCGGATACTAACGGGAGAGTCCAATGTGTGTCCGCCAAAATCTCACACACAGTATAACGCCCCATATATACCGATTGCGCATCCACCTCCTACGTATCGTCAGGCACACGACGTGGAATCGGAGATGTCGCGTAGGACCATGACCCCAATATATGGTGGATCTTAGGCTGATCGGACGCCGAATATCAGCGGTTCTTCACACCGACCGGCCTTCGCTCCTGCTGACGATACATTCAGTGGCTTTAGCACAATCCAGAAGCTTCGTCTTATCCGTATGTATGCACAACGAGGGGACTCAATACCTCCGGTAAATTCGATAACCCTAACTTAATAATATATAAATATATAAATATCTTATGTACTAAATTATGTATTTTAAATTTTTAATCACATGGACTTTACCCCCAGATGAAGATGAATGTGCCTCCTTTCCCGTGATCGACTTTCTCCATCCCCATGACCGACCTCCTCGTAGTTTAGTATTATCTAAACTTCTAACTTTCATGTGTGTATGTGTGTGTATTTGAGTTATTAATTATGATTTCATTTCTAACTTTCATGTACATATATATCGATAAATATGAATCTATACGTTTGTATTGGTTGTTTGATTCGATTATCAAATGATTTTAGAATTGGATTGGAATTGATATTGGAACGTAAGTTGGATTTGGATTGGAAGTGATATTGGAATGTGTTTGGATTTGGATTGGAACTTAAAATGGAATTGGATTGGATTGAAATTCCAGATTTTCTGTTTTGAAATTTATTTTTTTATGTTGTTTACACCTAATTCGACGGGTATTTCTTGTCGAAATAAAGTATGATTCGACGGGAAATTCCCGGCGAATTAGATTTTGAAAATTATTATTATATTATTTAATAATATTATATACTTATAAAATCAAGTCTAATTCGCCGCGAGTTTCTCGTCGAAATAAAGTCTAAATCGACGGGTAACTCACGTCGAATTAAAAAAGTCTAGTTCGACACATAGGACCCATCGAATTAGGTCTATAATGACGAAATTAAATGCGATGTCGGTCTTCCGTCACAATTTAGAAGGTCCCGTCGAAATAGACCTAATTCGAAGGGTAATAACCATCAAATTAGGCAGTGTATTCTTGACTTAAATTCTTGACTATGGAGTCCAATTCAACATCCTACATTATCAAAAGCCAAGAGTTGAGGTCAACTCTTGGCTTGACCCTTGCAAACTCATGCTTTTTAATAATAAATAATTTGGCTACATATGGTTACCTCCTGGTATAGTGCCATTTTATTTCATCCTACTTCTGTCTTAGAGTGGTGCATTATTTTATCCTCACCATATGTGCACATGCAGCTATTTCTCATAGGGATCCTATAAGAACGTCTTTCGAGGAATGAGCCAGACCCGGCCATTTCTCAAGAACAATAGCTAAGGGTCCTGATACTACCACTTGGATCTGGAACCTACATGCTGATGCTCACGATTTCGATAGTCATACTGGCGATTTGGAGGAGATCTCTCGAAAATTATTTAGTGCTCATTTTGGTCAACTCTCCATTATCTTTCTTTGGCTGAGTGGCATGTACTTCCATGGCGCTCGTTTTTCCAATTATGAAGCATGACTAAGTGATCCTACTCACATTGGACCCAGTGCCCAAGTGGTTTGGCCAATAGTAGGTTGAGAAATATTGAATGGCGATGTTGGCGGCGGTTTCCAAGGAATACAAATAACCTATGGGTTTTTTTCAGTTTTGGCGAGCATCTGGAATAACTAGTGAATTACAACTCTATTGTACCGCAATTGGTGCATTGGTCTTTGCATTATTTTATCCTCACCATATGTACTCACACTCCATCTTTTCAACTCAAAAAAAATAACCCAAACTCCAAACAAACAAAAACTCACATAATTTTGCTATTCAAGAGAACAAAAATACTCCAAATAAACACTTACCTCCGTGCTCAAGGGAACAAAAATTTCTTGACTTCTTACACAAAGCGGAGTCCAATTTTTGGGAGTCAGTTTGCCAAACGGGCCCGAAAAGACCTTGTTTGGGAATGGAGTTAAGTTTTCTAATCTGTATTTTCATAAAGCAAGCAAACCCAAACTCCAAAATATAATTTTGCCTTGTTTGGTAACCATTTTGGAGACTCTGATTTGATCAAAGTTTTGTAAGCTCCATTTTTGGAGTTTGGAGCTTGCAAACCACATTTTCTCTACTTCCACTTAAAAATAAACTACATTTGTCCAACTCCATATCCAAACAAGGCCGCATGAGTTGTAACAAGATAACCATGATTACTGAGCTTCAATCCAACCAAAATTTTCCGATTCTAAAAAGCGCGAAGAAAGCATCCATTTTGAAGTTCAGAATACTCCAACAACATTATTGAGTTTAGATAACTCTAAAGCCAATCGGTTCATCAAAGATACTAAAAATCAAAGATAATTAAAAATAAAAAGTAGAAAGAAAATATTAGAAATTGTGCACAAATCTAAGCAAAACCTCAAAAACAGGGATGAATAATTTTGCACTCACCTGCCACTCTCTGGATCTCTCCAGATACCGCTTCGAATCAACCACGGCCATCGGGCCGTAAAAATCCCTCCCGCTCCCAAACCCGCCCTTCTCCGCATAAAACGCCGCCGCCGCGGCCATCTCATCCTCGATTCCCCTATCCCTATCCAGATCCCCAAACTGCCCTTCGTCGTCGACGACCTCCTTCTCCTCCTCCCCCTCCTCGTCGCTCCTCCTCCCCATGAAATCGATCATCTCGTCCCTCTCGACCACCTCCCTCTCCAGCCTCTCCACCGAAGCCCTAAGCTCCGCCTCCGACCTCTCCAACTCGCCGATCCTCGCCCTGAGCCTCTCGTTCTCCTCCCTCGACGCCTCGATCTGCTGCAGCAGCCGCTTCTCCTCCTGCTGCCACGCGTTGCGGTGGCTGGCGAAGATCTCGACGACTCGGGCGTTGGCCTTGGAGTCCTCTTTCCGGCGAGATCTGAGCCCCCTGAGCTGGTCCTCGGCCTGGAATAGTTTCAGGGAGAGGATGCGGTTGCGGGACTGGAGAGAGGAGAGGTAGGCGACGGAGGATTTGGGGAGGAACGATAGGAACACGGCGAAGGAGAGGCCGATGTATGAGGACAGAGGGAACGGCGGCGATTGTGGTGATTTGTCTTCTTCTTCTTCCGCTGAGAATGGCTTGGCCGCCATTAATTGGAGAGAGCTTTTAGAGAGAGAAGTTAATGAGAGAGACGTTGCGATTCCCATGTTCCCATGTGCTGCAGTTTTTATGGGCGCAGGCTCTGCATCTGCGTAATTACGGTATTGCCCTTCTCAAATTGATTTAGTGTACATAGCTTAATATTAGCTTTCCAATTTTAATCTTCATAATAAAGAAACATGCGCTCTTGTCTTCTTCAAATGTAATCTATGACCTAATAGCCTACCTCAATTTACTGAATTGAATGATATAATATGCAACGAAATTTCACATAATTGAAATAAGAAGGTTAAAATCAACGGCTTTAAATTTTTGATTACTATCTAAAGATAAGATAGACATCCTTATAGCACTAATTAGTAATAAGAAAATATTTATAAATGAAACTTCCATTTTAAGACGGCTAAAACACGGTCGAGGATATAACATCATTGATGGACGAATGTCGTCAAAATCACTTATGTCGGATACAAAATTTGTATAGAATTCTTTTAATTTTTGTTATTATGTATTAGTTGTAAAAGGAGGAAACATTTAATAATTCCGTACATGGCATCTGTTGAGTTTGAAAAACCAGATCCATATGGCGCAAACTATCTGCTCCATATAAAATCCATCTCGATTTTCTTTTTATGCTTGGATGGAGATAACTGGCTTTTTTTTTATTTGAGGAAGGGTTGGATTTTTTTCTATTTTTTATTTGTTCCATATAACATTTTGGATTAAAATGTTGATGCTGTGGAACTCTAATTTGTTTCCACAGTTTAATTAACTACCGACATTCCCATGTTATGTCTTAATTAAGTATCAATCAGTTGTTTTTTAACTAAAGGGGAACATGTTATTTTGGGAAATTTGTCATGAGAGTTGCTGCAGTTGTTTTTTTGTCTGACTCACGTAATGGGTTGAGATTTATTGCACAAGAGAGGAGGTGCAGTTTAAAAGTTAAAGATTTCCTTTTTGTTTCTTCTTTACTGGGAAAAGCAATGACTAGCTCAAAGCCCTTGTCATCTTCCTACTGCTTTTTTCTAACCGCTAAAAGTTACTCTTTACAGCAATTATTTTCACACCTTTTACACTTGCGAATGCCTAGAAGAACATCCTAAAGGCATGTTTGGTTGCAAGATTATGAAATTTGGATTCCAAAATAGTACGGCTGAAATTTCTGGATTTGGTAATTTATTGTTTGGTTGGTTTTGGATTTATAGTATTTGATTTGTATATTCTTGTAATCTTTGTTTGGTTAGTGAAAATAAAGTGGGATTTGGATTTGAGGATTTTAGAGAGAGATAGATAGAGAGAGGATTATTAAATAAATAAAGTACACGGGCCTCATCTAAAAGTACAATGAATAGTGTCAAATCATTGAAAATCCTTAAAAAATTTAGGATTCTGGAATCCATGTTTTGTGGTGGGCCCCACATAAAAAAACAAAGGAATTCTAGAAATCCAAATTCTCCAACCAAATACAAAATTATGGAACCCTAGGATTCCACAATCCAAATCCAAAGAATTCCTGCAACCAAACAGGCCCTAAGTTCTCCAAAAAGCAGTGCCTAAGAAACAGGATTTTGGAGTTCAGAAGAAAACATTTTTTTAACCATCAGAATGTCGACAATTTATGAACTTATTATTACAAGGATGGTAATATTTATCTTGATTAATGTATTTTAATATATTTTAAACACGCAAAAACAATTACTCCTATGTGATTACAATATTAGAACATTTTCCAAACCAAATCAATTTTCCAAAAAGTATCAAAATCAGATCTAAATTGGTGCACATATATGTTAGGCCGTAAAAATCAAAATGTACTATGCTAATCAAAATAAAATGCAAGTGAAAAATTACACTAGCTTCCTAGGCTCAAAACCTAACATGTTCAGATCCATGTTCCAAGTGAAAAACTCTCTATCTATAAAATGCAGTAGGTTTAAGTCTCTTAAGCTAACCAATCATCATCCCCCTCTCCTCTAATAATCCTATGCTATCCTTGTAATTTAGAAGACAAGTGGTACATTTACAAGTTAACCACAACACTTATCACATAACTACTAAATTCACAAGATAGCTATTACAATTTAAAATAGCGGTAGAAAAGACATGAACGTAATATTTATCAGCCATCTAGTAGTTATCTTCTAAATAGAGCAGTTATCTGATAAACGTAATATTTATCAGCCAAAAAGTAAATCCCATTTTCTCAAAAAATAAAGACAAATTGCCGTCTTATCCATCTCTGGCTTATAAATTGAACACCAGCACACACAACACACATGCATCAAAGAAAACACGAATTTATCCTGAAAATGTTAAATTGTGGCAACCTTCTCTCTCTCACGAGGATCGAACCCCGGAAGCTATTGCTCATAGGTTGGTTCTCCACTGAATTTGATACCCATATTTCTCCGAAGGGGCAAGATGTAATTACATGGTCGCTCAACGCCTCAACCGCCAACTAATTTATTCACATCCTACACTATAGGCTCTCATAATCTACTCCCTAAAACAGTAAGTTCCACGGTGAACAATTAATTACGCAGCCGCTCCCACTTCAAAGTCCATTAATATCATTTTGCCTCAGACCTATAACAAAATTAATGTTTCCAGAAATCTACTGTTTCCAGAAATTGACCAGCTGTCATATAATTAGACTCCCACCGTACCGAACATAACTTTTGAGATGTCAACTCGAGACACACGAGAGGCATGAAGCTACTGTTACTAACTACTGCTCCTGCAAACACAAATACAGCGTCATTATCGTCACGTCGCTCTACCATAGACTTGACAGTTGAGATCGCCTGTTATTTATTTTTTTTTAAAAAAACAAAAAACCAAATGACATGTGTATTGTCTGCTGCATTCAATGGTGAACAGGGGATTCAGAACATCTGCTGTTTGGTTCCCTGCTATTTTGGTGCTTGGAAACATCCTGACCGCACATCACACGTGTAAAGTGTAGTGTTTTTCGTCACTCCGTTGAGATGATGCATATGTGCTTCGGATGCATACTGATTTCCCTTGCCCTCATAAAAGACAGAGGTTTATTAATTGTGGGGATTCTAATCTCCGGCAGCGGCGGGAAAACCTGTCTTTAATTACTCCTCACTTTGATGCGAGAGAACCTTCGATTTACAGGTCATGCATATTATGCGAACTCATTCTGTGACATGCATGTCGCTCTTTGAACATATCGGGGCACATCACACGGGGGTCTCGAGGCCTGGTCGGCGGGCTGGAGATAAAGGGGGCTAACAGCTCCTTGCAAGGCTCGGGGCAACGTCCCGAAACAAAAATTTATCTGGAGGGAGATGACTTAAGTGTGTCGGAGAACTCCGAGAAGGGGAAAAGAGGAAGAGTAAGAAGCAGAGGACCTCTTTAGGGGGTCCCGAAAGCAACGAACCCATTAAGGGATCTCGAAATCAAGAGACACCTTCGAGGGGTTCTCAAAATCGGGAGCCTCGACCCCTCTAGGAGGGTCCCAAAATAGGAACCCCTCGAGAGGGGGTCCCGAAACAGGGAACTCCGTTAAGGGATTTCGAAGGCGGGAACCTCCTTTGGAGGGTCTCGAAACAGGGACCTCAGGGGGGGTCCCAAAACAGGGATCCTTGAAGGGAACGTAAGGATGAACACGGGGTGTGTCCCATGTTCACACGATGAGGAACATGGGTTGCGACCTATGTTTCCATGAACCTGATAAAGAGAATTGGCGCTGACATGGTGAAAGTCCATAGCCCATGTTCTCATGGATCTCATAGGGAGATCCGGCGCCAGCGTGGTGAAAGCTATGGGCTTTCACCGAGTTTATTTGTTCGAAAATATGTTTGTCCGGGATGAAAACCATGGGCTTTCATTCTAGGGGCCCTTCTCGCTTGTTATTCGATTTGATGAAGAAAGGTTGCTTCTTTATTCGGTTTTAGTCTTGAATCTTGAGTTCTTGAAATGTGATTTTCTTAAAAAGATGGGTTCTTTTTAATGGATTATTTTTGGGTAGAAGAAGACGAGAGAGATGAGAGAAGCCTTGTCTCTTTCTTGATGGAGTCTCAAAACCCAAGTAAGTTTTATGAGAGGAGAAACTTATCATTTCATTTATTTGATGGGCTTAAATACCCTTACACATTTGCTTATTAGTTATTGGGCTTTACACAATTGGCCTTTTGCCAATTTCTTTACATCTTATACATTTATTTAAACATTACATTTATTATAATTTCTTATTTTCTTGGCATGGAGGCCAGCTCCATGCTTGAATCTGGCCATGGGCTCTCCTGCTTGGACTTGGGTTTGCGCGTGAACCCGGCTTGAGTTTGGGCGTGGGTCCGGCATGGATTCGGCAATAGAGACTGCTTGCTTAGGCTTGGGCCTACTCTCCGACTTTGATTTATTGACTTGGGATGTAAATTTTGATCCCAACAAAGTGTCTCCCAATGCACACCACATGTATGGATCATATGCATAAAATTGATGGAACTTCCTTCATGAAAAGGCTGACTTGATTCATTTTTATGACATGGAGGCCGGTTGACATGCTTCCGGATTAGGGGTCGCTCCGATGTAGAGCTCGTTGTTGCCATGCTTCCGATGTGGAGGTCGTTTGTTGTTTCCGACATAGGGGTCTATAACGTCTATAATTTTTCTTTACGTAAATAAAAACTTTTTATGATTTTCTGTATGTGAAAATAATTTTTTTAAAGATTTCATTCTAATAGAAAATGATTTAAAATAATTCTTTTATATTTAAAACTATGTAATATAATTTTTTAAGAATTTTTAAATAATTAATTTGTAGATTTAGAAAAGGAAAAGGTTTTATGGAATATTTTAATAATGTGAAAAATAAATATCTATAAACCAAATTTGTTGCAAAATGAATAAAATATTAAAATAGATTTTTATGGAATTTTTCTATAATTTTCTGGTAATTTTAAGTATTTATGTTAATAATCAATTTATCAAATATAGTATCATATTGTTATAATATAATAGATAGTTTTAATGGTTATAATTATTTTCATCAATAGTGTTTAGCAGGATATACTATAGTTATATTATTTTAATTTATGTATAATTGTTTTTATCATTTGGGATTGTATTTTTTACATAGATTCAGTTAGTATATGGTTAGACAATTAGATATAGAATACTTTTGTAACAGTAAATTATAATATATGTTTGATAAATTAGAAACAATATTATAATGAAAATAAAATTCATTCTTTATTTTATTTTATTTGTTTGTTATGTTGGATACGGTTGTTTTGATTATTTTTTTTATTGTTTTGATTTTTGGGATTTGTTTGTTGGGAAAAAAATACTCTATAAATAGAGCACATTCTCATCTTTTTTCTCACAACTCTGGAGCTCAAAATAAATTCCACGAAAATTCTCACGTGATCGTCTTTCGATCCTCTTCGCAAGGGTGGTGGTTGTGAGCTCAAGAAAAATTATAAAATTTGAGGAGGAAGAAGGAACTCGAGAATATCGTGGTTGCTTTTTCCAACAATCTTCAAGAAAAGGATTTGTCTCTTTCCTCTTGATCTCCTTCTTGTAAATTATTATATTTTTTGTATGATTAATAATTAAATTAGATAATTTGGTAGATTATGAGTAGTGTAATTTTTTTAGAAAACCCTATAATGTTTCTTTAATTATTTAGTTGTTTAGTTATTTTTAATATATTGTATGTTTAAGGATTAAATTAGATATTAATTTTAATTTAGGATCTTAGGTGTCGTGGTAATGACCTACCACGACACATGACTAACTTTTACGTGTTAGTCACGTAATTTAGTTAGTTTTTAATTTATTAAAATACTACGGGTTATTCCTAAAATTATAATTACACTAAAATACCACGAGTTTTCCCAAATAATATTTACGCTAAAATACCATGGGTTTTCCCAAATCATATTTACGCTAAAATGGCATAAACTCCCCTAAGTTATGTTTACAAATAAATAACCTGAAGTTCGAAAACCCGTTATCTCTTGAGTCTCGGGGAGTCAGAGATAAGGCATCACTAAAATATCTTGAAATTCCGAAAACCCGTAATTGCATTAAAATACTCCAAAATTTCCTAAATCTCGTGTTACATTAAAATATATTGAACTTTTACAAAACCTTTTCTGCATAAAAGTATCCCGACTTTCCCGAATACCCTGTTTTGCAAATAAATACCTTGTACCTTCCTTTTTAACTAGACTTTGTGAAACCCCGTTACTTATGACATGGTTTACATGCAGGGTTCCTGCGCGGCAACAAGATTTCGGGAGGCATTGTCCATGTCGTTTTCAAATTTTTGCCGTTCTAAAGAACCCTAACCTAGAATCTTTAACTAGATATTTAAACGAACAAGCAATGTTAATATCTTAATATTCTAAGTGAATGAGGAATACAACCTTTGTAGACCGGTCATTTACTTCTAAAGGTCCGTGTAGTAGTCCCTTCGCTCCAAGTAGTGAACACCCGAACTTTAGTAAGGGTTCACATGAAGAAATGAACAGCCTTGCTCGATGTTTTCGAGTCCGAAGATGATCTACGTCAAGGAGACTCAAGCTCATGCTATCTCTTCACTAATGGTAGATTAGTGAAGCAAATACCCTAAACTAAATGGCTAATAGTAGAGGATGATGAAGTAGGAAGTAGGTTCACTTTAGATTTATTTTTCTCGCATTATTTTCTCACTTAGAAAAAAGCTAGCAAGCTTTTTCTCATAAAGAAGAAGATGAAGAATGAAGATGAGAGAATGAACTCATGAGGTGAGAATAGCAACCATGGGTGAGTTAGTGTCATACACTAACTCATGTAGAGAATAAACCATGGCTAACAATAATGGTTAGGTTAATAAATATCTACAAGTAAAACAAAACTAGTGGACTAAGTCAAAGATGCTTCAAGTTTCTCCAAGCTTCTAAGCATGTGACAATTTCCAACTAATATTGAATTACTTTAAATAAATAAAACCTCACATTATTATTAGCATGGTGTGAGTCTCATACACCCATGTAGCATGTGACATTAAGCATGACACAAATTCATGTACATTAATATATATCACATATATACCATATGCACGCCAGTGAGAAAAAGAAATGTTTAAGTGAGCTAAGTTAATGTAAATTAATATATCACATATATAAATATACATTAAATCATTAAATCAACACTTAATTTAATAATCCGGCTATATCATATACAACCGACTAATATCAAATGAATCAACTTATCGAATCAACACTTGATTCGATAACCCGGCTATATCACATATAACCGACCGATATCACATATCGCGAGAATAGAATGCGGTATCACATACGCGCATTAATCTCGGTCCAGCACATATCACATACGTGCTCTTACTTTGTTTCGCATGAACCAGGAAATCTCTGTGTAGGACTCTAAAGACTCGTTAATACGCCGGCAGTAGGTGATGATCATATCAAACACCCACAAGCCGCAAGCGATATGCTAAACGTAACGGGCACCCGGGTATTGAGCGATCAGAAAATCAACAAGCAAGTCTGCCCATACTCCTGTGAATCTAATCAGCAACACTACCGTATAGTCCGGTCTCTTCGTCTGATATGTCGCATATCGCGGCCTGGGGGTGGTATAACGTCAGACCCCAATAGCCTGATAAGTCATGCCAATGTAAGGTCCATAACGGTTCGATAAACTACTGATTACACTTATCAGTAAATCTCAACAATCATGACCAGTGATTTCCTATTATAGACAATTGAGCATAGCGCAACATCAACTCCCAATACCGGGAGAGACGAATACCCTCCTATCGCTCATTGCCTCCATGCGACTCGGGACTGTACCCAAAAACCACCTTTTTGCACGATCTCTTGACCGTGATATGGTGGAAATCAAAGCACAGTAGGAATCACACAAGACTCTATGACGATTTCGGGTCGACAGACTAACATGTACCAGTGTCTCCAGAGAACTGCTATCTGACGATAGGTATAATACCATCTAAGAGTTCTCGGCGAGTCCATTCAGTGTACCCAGTCTCCACTGAGCACCCGTATACCATCTTTGATGTCAAACACCAATGGATGTGGGATCATCCATCGCCCATCATATGGGTCAAGATGCGTATACGCTAGTCTACTCTGGAGTATCGATGCCATGTCTCGATACTCCCACGACTAGGAACAATTATAGGGTGTACTTGTGGACTACCCTTAGCCCCACTAGTATGATCTCCATCATAGTCCTGGTGGTCAAGTACACATCCTAAGGGCTTTATCAACATGTGAGAGCAAGACAACATCACTTATACAAGTCAACATGTTAAGACAAAGAGCAACCAGATAGCATACTATCATGTCGAGTAAGAAAGTCCTCCCTATATATGTCCAAGCATCCATTATAATATACATCTCATGTACAATAATGGCCTCTAGGGCATCCACACCTGGTCGTTGACGAAAACCTTTTGCAACAAGTCTAGTTTTGAAAGTATCAACTTTTCCATCTACACCAAGTTTCTTCTTAAAGATCCATTTGCTCCCAATGGGTTTTACCCCTTCAAGAGCAACTTCCAAAGTCCATACTTTGTTGGTGTACATGGATTCCATCTCAGATCGTGTTGCATCCAGCCATTTCACAGAGTCTCCACTCGTGATGGCCTGCTCGAAGCTAGTCGGGTCATCATCTTCCATGATGCAATCCTCGCTCCTACTATCAATGAGAAAACCGTAGGATCTCTCAGGTGGATGAGGAACCCTACTAGATCGGCGGAAAGGCTGAGCTTTGTTGGGAGCTATCGAATCCTCTGGTTCAACCAAATCTTCTGTTGTAGTTTGTGCTGCTGGAACCTCTTCCGGTTCTACCTCATGACCACTAATTTCTTTTGCAAGAAATTCCTTTTCTAAAAAGGTGGCATGTTGAGCAACAAACAACTTTTGTTCCTCAGAGTGGTAGAAGATATACCTCCGCGAATGCTTGGGATATCCTACAAACTTGCACAGAATAGACCTTGTCTCGAGTTTGTCCGGATTGTGCCTTTTGACATAGGCCAGACAACCCCATATCTTAACATAATTAAGATATGGTCTCTTCCCCTTCCATATCTCATACGGAGTGGTAGGCACTAATTTGGTAGGAACCATATTCAATAGGTCCACAGCTGTTTCCAGTACATGTCCCAAAAAGGAAATAGGCAACTCAGCAACACTCATCATAGAGCGCACCATATCCAATAGGGTGCGGTTTCTCCGCTCCGATACGCCGTTGTGCTGTGGTGTATATGGAGGAGTAAGCTGAAAGAGAATCCCGTTCTCTTTTAAAGAGTCCAGGAACTCCGTGCTTAAGTATTCACCTTCTCGATCAGATCGTAGGATTTTAATACTTTTACTCGTTTGGTTCTCGACTTCGGATTTATATTCCTTGAATTTCTCAAAAGCTTCAGACTTGCGTTTCATTAGGAACACATGTCCGTATCTTGAGAGATCGTCAGTGAATGTAATGAAATACGAAGAACCATTCCTAGCATGCATAGACATAGGACCACATACATCACTATGTATCAGTCCCAAGAGCTCACTAGCTCTTTCTCCGTGTCCAGTAAACAGAGTTTTGGCCATTTTGCCTTTGAGACATGACTGGCAAGTGTCATAAGAAGAAAATTCGAACGAATTCAAATATCCATCCTTATGTAACTTAGCTAGTCGTGTCACGTTGATATGACCCAGTCTACAATACCACAAGAAGGATCCGTTCATTTCTGAACTCTTCCACCTATGTGTGTTTTGTACATTAAGAACTGTGGTTTGATCTAGAATGTATATGCCATTATTTAACGAGCCTGATCCAATCAACTTTTGATTCAGGAAGATGTTCATAACATTATCCTATACTATAAAATTATATCCTTCTTTACTTAATAAAGAAACTGATATAAGATTGCATATCAGGGTCGGTATGTAATAGCATTCGTTCAGAATCAATATATTACAATTTGGTAATACAAGCTGATATTCGCCAACTGCTTTGGCTGCAACATTTGCACCATTCCCTACTCTTACGGAATGATCATCCATTCCCAGTTCTCTACCTTTGCTTAGCCCATGTAACATATTACATATGTGGGATCCCGATCCGGTGTCCAATACCCAGGACGTAGAGTGAACTGAGAAATAGTTCTCGATAACTAACACACCCGAAGAAGATACATCAACATACTTATTCTTCGTTTGGGCGGCGTGGGAATCCAGATATTTCCCTATTTCCTGCTCTGTCTTATAACAATTATAAGAAAAAACGGAACCAACGTTCCCTTACTCAGTATAACAAGCGGGTTCAGTCAATACATCCATATTATTATCCTGATTAAGGCCTGACATGGTCACTACCTGGAGAGAGAGAGAAGAAAATACTTTAGCGTATGCTCTTGTAAAATTAGATTGGTTATTATCTTATCTAATTAGGATGGCTCCCACTGTTTTTATCAAATCTTCCTTCAAATCCTAAAAGGTAAGACTAGCCGGTATTAATTACACCTTATAAGTTCGCCAATCTTTCAGCCAGGCCAGTGTTGGTACTTTGAGGGAGGTTCCCCGTGCTTTCGCACGGACCTAATTAAAATAAACCTCGTTTTCCCAGGGACGTAACCCCGTTAACACCTTTCTAGACACCTACTTGATCACCTAATTGTCATATGTAAAACTCTCCCAGAAGTAACACTTACTCGCAGTGGGTATCAGGATCCAACTATCTCATAGAAGGTATGCAATATTATTGCAAATTCCAACACTTTAAATTCCCGATAATATTCTGCCCCTAGCGTCCTATGACCTTGACGCAGGTCAACAAACCATGGTCTGCTAGTCAAGTTCAGCCCGTACATTTCATGATTGAATTAAACCCACCCGTACGACCCTTGACGCAGGTCAACAAAGTCGCACGACTACCCTAATCTAATCGCATCACATGCTTTTGCAGATAAGCACTAAATAGCTACCGCACACTACGCCTTGACGCAGGTCAACAAACGTAGCATGAATACTAAATGGTACTTATCTGAAATGACGGAGGGCTTCGACAGGTTTTTAAGAAAACCTTTTGCGTAATGAACTTGATATCGTTGTAGAATCAAGTGGTTTTTGAAAAAGGAGTGTTTTTGAGATTTTTACTAGTTTCTCTGAAAAGGTCACTCTCGGTGAAGGGATCTCGGTTTTTTCCTTATCGAATAAGATGCAGGATATTTCATAAATACCATTATGCAAAGCAAGAACTATAGAAGCAATCAAAAACAAAACTGAGTGAGTTGTAGCATCTGCTAGTTTCGCTAAAGAGGTCACTCCCGGTGAAGGGATCTTGGCTCTTTTCTTATCGAATAAGGTGCTGGATATTCTACAAGGAATACCGCTATGCAAAGCAAAAACTAGAGCTACCCTTTTTGAAAATTTGATTCTACAACATCTTTTAGGTTTCTTTTCTTTCAATAATCTCATTAATGAAGTCCCATCATTTATGCATCCTAAGCATCACAGAAGAAACGAAAATATAACGTACGCTTATGCCATCCGCATTCACCACAGTGTCCCGTTATGCACCGTTAGGTTACTTAACTAACAGCATAGCGAGGTGGGACTAGCGTGGGTGGAAAACATAAGCAACGTTTATTATATATCATATATATAATAATAAAGCATTCGTCTCACACATATAAAATGATCACATCACAGAATATCAGAGCAGAAGATAACATATGAAATATTGGATATACTAGGAATTCCGTGTTTTATTTTAAGCCAGTATAAAACATGGATTCCACGGTCGCGATGAATAGCTAAACCCATATCCCTAGACCCCTACGAGAGAGGCAAGCAACCCTATCAATTCTAGAGTTAGGAGACCCGGACTCGACTCCTCGAGATGGTCTCCTACTGGACTCTAAAACCCGGTTACTTGTGCTCCCCTCTTTGGGTCTATCCTAATGCGGAAAAGTAAATAATATACAACAATAGTGACATCATTCTCAACCCGGAAGTGCCCCAATAAAAGAATATTAAATACAATGAATTTTACATGAATAAAAATAAAATCTCTCATCTCACATAAAACCCCCGGCTATTCAAAACACGAAGATCCAATACAACATATCACAGCAACACATAATATTACATGTCATCAACGTAAGTAAATACGCGTATCCCAATTGTCGTTGACATATAGCAACGAAACTGACGATACACCACATATTACACTTACAGTCGCAGAAAAGAAAATATCAAACTACAACATTTGGAATCCACAATCACCTTAGACATCATAAACCCGAAATATCACATACTTCGGATTTCATGCGTAACTTTATGAATTCCACATATTGTATCACATTCCAGAAAAAGTTAGACGGTGTTAAATATTCCGATCGAATCAACAAACACCCAAAATTTCCCAAAAAACTCAACACTTGAGCGTAGTTTAAAAATACTAAGAACATGCCACAGTACCAATGGACCAACCGTAGAAGGGTCAACCCTTGCCTCACCTATGGCACCGCGGAACTACTGTAAACCCTAGGGTTTGGCGGCGGTTCTTATAGTCATAGAATCGAGTTAGGGTTTCGTTCTTCTAGAGGGTCCATCGAATCACTAGTACGATATTTGAATGTTCTTTAATTTGGAAAAAATCCAACTCTTGGAAAATTTTCAGGCAAGAGTTAAAGTGGGTATTTGATGTCCGTTCGAACTTTTTAACACCGTCTAAATAACCCGAAAACATGTTAGAATTACAACTACGAAACACTCCGAGTTGCCTTTGCAGAAATTTAACATCACATGCAAATTTATCAAAAACCAGCAACACATGAAACACCAAAACCCAGAGCCTGGAACACTGAAAAAATTTAAAGCCAAAAACCCTAAAACGAACCGAGCAGGCCGGTTTTGGAGCCTATGTGGCCGGCCATATCATGCCCAAAGTGCTTCAAATTTTCACAGTGTTTATGTTATATCACATACAACATTCTGCAGTTGCTAAAAAAAAATTTTAGAGCCCATTTAAAATTCGACAAAACCTTGATTTCAACATTTCAAGTTACGGAGTAGTTTCGGTTTCGGAATCTAACAAATATCGTCTAATTCTCTAGTTAGGCTCTGATACCACTGTAGGTTCCTGAGCACGACAACAAGGTTTCGGGAGGTATCGTCCATGCCATTTTCAAATTTTTGTTATGCTAAAGAACTCTAACCTAGGATGTTTAACTAGAGAATCATATGAAACAAAGTGTAAACAACTTTACAACTAAGTGAACTAGGAATACAACCTTTATAGACCGGTCCTTCACTTTAATAGCTCCGTGTAGTAGTCTCTTCGCTCCAGGTAGTGATCTTCCGGACTCTAGCATGGCTTCACAAGAAAAAAGGAACGAGCTTGCACGAAGTCTTCGAGGCCGAAAATGATCTACGTCGAGAAGACACTAACCTAAGCTACCTCTTCACTAATGTGGGATTAGTGAAGCTAACATCCTAAACTAAATGGCTAATCTAGTAAAGGATGATAAAGTAGGATTTTTGCTCACTTTAGAATTAATTTTCTCACTCTTTTTTTCTTCTCTCAAAAACCTAGAAAACTTTTTCTTGAGCTTGAAGAAGATGAAGAAAATAATAGATGAGAGAGTGAATGGCAACCATGGGTGAGTTTGTAACATATACTAACTCATGTAAATACATAACCATGGCTAAGTGATAATGGTTAGATTAATAAATATTTTAAGTAAAACAAAATTAATGGACTAAGTCAATGCATCTACAAGCTTCATGCATGTGACTAATTTCCATCTAATTTTTGATTTACTTAAAATAAATAATCCTCATAATTATCATAAGTATGGTGTAAGTCTCATACACCCATGTAGTGTGTATCATCAAGCATGGCACTAAAATGTACATTAATATATATCACATATATACTTATGCACACAAGTGAGAAAAAGAAACATTTAATTGAGCTAATATTAGTTAATGTAAACTAGTATATCAAATATACAATGATACATTAAATTATCAAATCAACACTTGATTTAATAATCCGGCTATATCACATATAACCGACTAATATTATATGTATCAACTTATCGAATCAACACTTGATTCGATAACCCGGCTATATCATATATAACCGACCGATACAAATAAATCGCGAGAATAGAATACGGTATCACATACTCGTATTATTCTCGGTCCCGCACATATCACATATGTGCTCCAACTTCATTTTGCTTGAGCCAGGAAACCTCTGTGTAGGACTCTAAAGACTCGTCAATACGCCGGCAGTAGGTGATGATCATATCAAGCACTCACAAGCCGCAAGCGGTCTGCTAAACGTAACGGCTACCCGGGTATTGAGCGATCAGAAGATCAACAAGCAAGCCTACTCATACTCCTGCGAATCCAATCAGTAACACTACCGTACAGTCTGGTCTCTTCGTCTGATATGTCGCATATCTCGTCTAAGGGTAGTAAACGTCAAACCCCAATAACTCGATAAGTCATGCCGATACGAGGCTCATAACAAGTCGAGAAACTACTGATAACACTTACCAGTAGATCTCCGAATCAGCCCTGGCCAGGGACTTCCAGTTATAGCCAATCGAGCACAGCACGACATCTACCCCCAATACCGAGAGAGACGAAATCCCCTCCTATTGCTCATTGCCTCCGTGTGACTCGGGACTGTACCCAAAAACCACCGTTTTGCACGTTCTCTTGAACGTGGTAAGGTGGAAATCAAAGCACAGTGGGAATCACACAATACTCTATGACGATCTCGGGTCTACAGACTAACCTGTACCAGTGTCATCAGAGAACTGCTATCTGACGTCGGGTATAATACCATCTAGGAGTTATCGGTGAGTCCGTCCAGTATACCCAGTCTCCACTGAGCACCCGTATACCATCTCTGATGTCAAACACCAATGGATATGGGATCATCCATCGTTCATCTCATGGGTCGAGAAGCGTATACGCTAATCTACTCTGGTATATCGATGCCCTGTCTCGATACACCCACGACTGGGAACGTTAAAGGATGTACCCACGGACTACCTTTGTCCCGCTAGTATGATCTGCATCATAATCCAGATAGTCAAGTATACATCCTGAGGGTTTTACCAACATGTAACCATGAGACAGTATAAAGAGACAAGTATACATGTTAAGATAAAGAGCAACCAGATAGCATACTATCATGTCGAGCAAGAAAGTCCTTTCTATATATGTCCAAGCATCCACTATAATATACATCACATATACAATAATGGCCTCTAGGGCATACATATAACTAACAATCTTATGTCGACAAATTTTTTGAATGGCTGGTACTAATTCCTAGACTAACGCAATTTCTTAATTTGTAAATACTGTAATTAGCTCTTAAATTTCCTTTTTTGTGAATAAAAACTCACCATATTATCTAAGTCTAGCAACTGGAGACGGGAGCAATGATGAGGACATCGTAAATCTCATGTTTGAGGGTGAGCATTCCGTTTTGCTTTGTTGCATCATGTGTAAATTTTACATTGCATATATATTTAAAAAAACCATAAAAAGTTGAAAATTTTCAAAATATAAAAATTTTGTCGTCAAGTTAGCTAGTGGGGAAATTTAGACTCGAAGTCTGACAGTCTAGTTTGATAAGATAAAAACAACTAAATCCTTTTTTAGAGATTGAAAACCCAAAAAAATAACCCTCCTTTGAGTTTAACCGTAGCTAATATACGTATTTGCATCACACTGCACGTGTCGTGAGTTTTGAAAAATTAGATGACAAGTTTGATATGTCTTTTTGTAAAATGAATAAATATCTTTAGGATCAAATATATTTGTTCTGAAATAAGTAATATCAAGAATAGTTCATAAAATAAAGTGGATATGAAAGATATTATTGAAAACTTTAACGGAAGCTAAAATCTGAAAAATAACCAATTTGGAATTTGATTGGAGTGATTACACACCTTATCTACACGAACACTTCTTTGGAATGAAAAAAGAAAAACTGGTAATATCTCCGTTCGCAATGCTTGCTGAATATTTTAAATGCATAAAAATAAGCCTTTTGTTTTGTGGCCTTGGTGACTTGGACAATTAAGTCCTAGGGGTCTCTCTACACCTAATACCCTAAAACCATTTGATTTAGGAGTCAGTGATCCAAAGCTCGCTAAGTCTCCAATCGCCAAATAAAACAAGTCAAGGAAGTGTTCTCTTCGAATTAAAAGTCCTCACGGTTCTTTGTGGGAGAATAATCTTTGCTGGGACGAGTTTTCAATTATAACAGTTTTTAGCGGAGATATGAAAGTATAATTTGAAAAATTATAAGACTTTTTGTACGATCATGAAAGGTATGTATGAACAAAGGCAAGTGAAAGGTGGAAGTGAAGAATAAGACTTAATTTTCTGTTGAAGATGATCGTAATTCTGACTTGAAATTTAACTGGAGAATGAAACTTGAGAAAAACTTGAGTCTTTTCAAACTCGCTTGATCCTTTTTGAAGTTTTGCCTGATCCGTATTTGTGACATGATAACCCTAATCAAAATTTTTAAAACATAATGACACTATTCGCACAATCACGTAAAGACGTATATGAACTTATGTTAAATGAGATGTGAGGAGTGAAAAATAAGAGTTGGACGTTTCTGACTTAGGGTAATAAAACTTCTAGTTTTGATACTAAAGCTTAGAATTAGAATCGACAGTTGCCTCACGAAACTAGTTTGACGGGATTTTCTGGGTGCAATCCACTGAAAACCCTCAGGAGACAAAACTCCTCCTACTAGGGACATGTAGAGATTTAACGGCTTGTTGCACGGGCTCAGTGCAATCGCGTTCCCTGCGAAAGTGAAGTTAGGATTTTGTTTTGTTCGGAACGAGCAAAAGATAGATTTGGGGGTATTTGTTCGGCACGATTAATTACGTTTTTATACCGCTCATTTTCTATCATTTTGTCAATAAACAGTGTTACTTAATCTGTATGTGCTCATTAGTACAGATTGCAGGTACATAGGCAAAACACTGGAATCAATGCACAACATGCACAGAAACGGCGGTTTTTAGCTGGAACTGCAAACGGGACAGAATACAGATCAATTCTATCGGTTTTGCAACAAATATTGCTGTGTACAACAAATATATTGTTTTGGTCCAACATGATTCAACAATATGCAAGTGTGAACTAGTGCATGGCTCATGTGGGCAAACACCACCATGGTGTCATGCATGTGGGCTTGAGCAAGTGGGTGCACAAGTGGCTTGGGCAAGTGGGCATGGTAATAAGTGTTTGAACAAGAGGTGAATTGAAGTGTGAACACAATTCATTACTCACTTGATCCCTTCTCTGTTCATTGCTCCAGATTACACCCAAGTGAGAACTAGAAGAAATTAAGACAACAGAAAGATACTCTTGAGCTCAGAAGACTACAGAACAAGGGTGGGCCCCAGACTCTTCAACTGGGCAGCGGATTAATTCATTATAGCCGCAATTTGCGGTCAAGACTTGGCTATTTTGGCTCGTGATTCTTTTGTGGGTCCTTTATTATCTTGTCAGTCCATTTTTATTGTTAGTTTTTTATTTGAGTTGTCTATATATAGCAAATCACAGATTAAGTTTTGGGTTGAATTTTTGAGTAAGAATCTGAGTGTGTAACATTTGATAGCTTTCTCTTCTTCTCTCTTTGAGCTCTCATTTGAGAGCTCCATCAAGAAGGTTAAGATTGTTATCTAACTTGTATCTCTAATCATTCTATTTTGTGAATAAAGAATTGCACTCTTTGCTTTAGTTTCTTTGCTATTTTCTTTACTTGCTCTTGTGTTTCTCCTTTTCTTTTTGTGATGTTTGAGTAATTTCTTTGGTTATGTTGATTGTGAAGATGGAGATGAATGGCTTAGCCTTCCTGCTTCTCTTGTAAATGTTTAAAGTGCTCAAATCTTGGTTGTAATCTTAAGATTGCTAACTTGGTATTGATTTGAAATGGTATGTTGATTCCATGGTTACTTGATAACCTCATCATATACCATATTCTCTCCAAGTCTCCATTTTGCAATGTTAAGATTAGAATCACACTAGTATTAAATTTGCTAAGTGTTTGGATATGGTATTTTGTTAACAAGTTAATTGACACCCTTCTTTATTCATATACCCTATAATATCAGTCAAGCACTTAGCAAGTTTAATGCTAAACCGCTTTGCTCTCTTGTGCTAATTTGTGTATTTAGTGATGATATATACTTGCTAACCCTTGTGCTTAGTTTTGATACTTCATGCTTGGACATACAAATGGTAAACGAGAACAATACGGATTCGTTTCATTTCTCGCATTGCAACTTCGACATCTTGATGGTTTTTGCTTCGCAAACGCCTTAACAAGCCATGCTTCATTTCGGAATCAATAAAAGAACGGAACAACTCATGATCAAGAGAGCGTTGAAGAATTCACCATGATTAAACCATTCGAAGTGGATCCGCAGCCGGTTTTCATCTCTTATACACTTCGTTTTCTAATTTTGTAACAAAACTAAACCAATTCAAAACATTCTTTTCTCCTTGAACTTGACACTAAAAACCCTTAATCATCAATTTCTTGTGGATCGACCCGTACTAGCCGGCTAGCTACAACGCGCCGTGCACTTGCGATTTATAAATTTTAAAACGAGACCGAGCTCGCGTGCAACGTATTTCTTAAACCTTTTCTTTTCAAAAACGCGTAGGCATGCACGTGTGAGGTCCCAACAGAAAGCCATGGGCTTTCATCCCGGAGGTCCTTCTTCTCCTTTGTTATTCGATTTGATGAAGAAAAATTGCTCTTTTCTTTAGTTTTGGTCTTAGATCTTAAGTTCTTGAGATTTGGTTTTCTTAAAGAGATGGGTTTTCTTTAATGGGTTGTTTTTTTGGTGGAAGAAGATTAGGGAGATGAGAGAAATCTAAAAGAAACTTTTTTTTCTTTTGGATTTCCCCTCTCTTTGAGGAAGAAGATGAGGGAGATAAGATAAACCTAAAAGGAACTCTCTTTTCTTTTAAATTTCCCCTCTCTTTGAGGAAGAAGACGAGGGAGATGAGAGAAATCTAAAAGAAACTCTCTCTTTTCTTTTGGGTTTCCTCTCTCTTTGAGGAAGAAGATGAGGAAGATGAGAGAAACCTAGAAGATAAATGAGAAAGATACTTGTCTCTTTTTGGATGGAGGCTCAAAACCTTGGTAAATTTTATGAGGGGAGAAAATCTTATCATTCCATTCATTTGGTGAGTTTAAATACCCTTACACATTTGCATATTGGCCCTTGGGCTTTACATAATTAGCATTTAGCTTATTTCTCACATTTATTTAAATACTACATTTTTTATAATTTCTTATTTTCTTAGCATAGGGGCCGGCCCCATGCTTGAGCTTGGACCGGTTTGGGCTTATGCCCACCTGCTTGGATTTGCGTTCTGGCGTAGGCCCGACTTGAGTTTCGGCATGGGCCCGGCGTGGATTCGATAGTAGGATCCACTTGTTTTGTTTAACGACCGTGTTATCTACTACCTAATAAAAAGTCTTTATTTAATTTTCCAGTATCAAGTAATTATTGGCGTATTTCGTTGATATAAAATATTTCATTTTAATGATTTTATTTTTAAAAGTAATGTTAGTAATTTTTAAACCATTAAAATATAATTAAAGGAATCTTCTACAAGCTATTTATATTTTTCTGGGCTTAATATGTTTTAATGATGTCTTAAAATAATTTACATATTTTTATTATCAATTAAAATAATTATTTCGTAATTAAAAAGATTTTCAAGGATAAACTAAATTTTAAATAATTATAATAACTAACAAATATCATAGATATGGGAATGCTATTTAGTTTTGGCCCAAAATCATTTTTAAACTGAAGACAACAACAAAATATATTTTTCTTATTTTTCTCATATTTCCACCGTATTTTATAATATTTTTAACAAATATTTCAAAACAAATTCGAATTTTATAAAAATAGATTTAGAATTCAAAATTTATATATATATATATATATATATATATATATATATAAGGGGATTAACCGGGCCATTGGATTCGAAATCCAACGGCCCAGGATCGAAGCAAAACCCACGCGGGTGGGGGCCACACGAAAGCGCGTGCACCAGCATGTGCCACGTGGCCAGGCGTGCCTCGGCCATTAGATGTGAATCCAATGGCCGACAGAAGCAGACGGCGGCCCCAATCATTGGGCATTGATTTTCTGAAGATTGGGGATGCGTTTTTAATGATTGGGGCACAGATTTTCGAGGATTTTGATGATATTTTGGGATTTTATTGTTGTGAGAAAAACCCTATATAGATAGAGCTTCAAACTCTATTTTCTCACTCTACAGAACTCCGAAATTCGGGAAAAAAATACCTTGACCTTCGTATTGACGACGCCTACGCACAGGTTTCACCCAATCTGCGAGGAAAAATCAGAACACGGAGATATTCGTGTTTTAGTGCAACGAGACATTTCGGCTTCCTAAATCTTCATATCAAAATAAAGGTAGGATCCGCCTCTCACCATTTTCATCTATCATCTTCTTTCTTTTAGGTTCTTAGATCTATATATTAATCTTGAATTTTACTTTAATATGATACTAAACTTAGCCTTGCATGCTCATATTATGATACCATCAAATTTGTAGCACCATATCTAGATGTTGATAACGCATATGGTAACGACCTATCCTACATGTATACACACTTACTTATGATACCCAATTAGATCTCAAATAAGTTGCTTCCACAAAATACCCTCATTTTATTAATATGTTGTATCTAATTAAAGTACCCATATGATATAGGACAATTTGAATAAATTACCTTAAGACACATTAAAATGATATTTTATTTTTACTCTTATCCATCAATTATTTTAGTTTTATTAAAATCTCTTTACCTTTTGAAAGGGGTATTACAAATCCGAATAATTATATTATGGTTTTTCACCTTAACACTGTTTCACTTACAAGAGAATATTTTATATTAATATTTTTAGCCTACAACCAATAAGGTTTAATGAAATACCCTAATAGGGTAATATTTTACATAAAACACCCCGTAGTTACTAGACAATCGTCCCTGAAAAGGCCACAAATCCTGCTGTATATGTGAAGCGGTTGTCAACGCGGAGTTGTTTTTGTAGAATATCACGTTTAATAAAATACCAAATTTAAATAGGATAATGTTTTACGTAAATATCTCGTGGTTGATAAGAAATCATCTCTAAAATGACACAAATCCTGCCGTTCATATGCAGCGGTTGCCATTACGAACGTATTTCTAAAATGTTGCCTTCAAATAAACACCATAAATTTATAAATTTATTATTTACAATAAAATACTTTAATCCTTCTTAAAATTATATAATTTCATTTAAATATCTTGACCTTTACTAAAAAGTTATTTTCAACAAAATCCTTAACCTTTTATAAAAAGATATTTCCCAAAAGAATACCTAAATCTTTATTAAAAGATAATTTCAAATAAATACCATAATCTTTCATTAAAAGATAATTTCATTAAAATACCATAAGTCTTCCAAATTATATTTACTCTAAAATACAATGATTTTTTTTATAAACAATAACTACAATTAAATACCATGATCCTTATTAACTAATGTTTCTATAAAATACTATGATCCAAATTACAAACTTTAAAAGGTAATAAGATAAAGTGAGTGGTTGTGGAAGACTATATTAAATGAGATCAACTATATGAATACAAACTTACGATATATACATGACACATGATACAGTTAGTGTTAGAATGCGCGAACCTAGATATAGAATACTTTATAAATAAGGATCACTGCAGGCAGAGTGAACAATCCAATATGTGGGCGAATACTAACCCGATCTTTGGGCAAATACTAACCCGATATTCGGGCGAATACTAACATTACATCAAGGGCGAATAATCCAATATATGAATGACATACAGTGTGGAAATTCCATGCCTAGATGATATACGCACTAACTCTAATTCGTCAAAAGCTTTACTCTAAACAACGGGGGATAGTTTGATTAGGCAAGTATATGCGGAACTCGGATTCCCCTACAACTCGATCATAATTCCAGTAAATGAAAGTGTACATTTCACTTTCCCAGTTGTTCCGTGGCCACAACGGAATAATCGCGAGTATCCGGTCTCTTATTTAACAAACTAATATAAACTTTTACCTAGTAGATAGTCAATACAACATACCGTTATTTACATATACCTCATACCCTCATACACAGATTACATCATACATTTATACACATATCATACTATTATACACTTATTCTTTTTGTACCCGTACTTACTTATGAGGCAATCATACCCGAGTGTAACTCGCGGACGGACTTTCCTTTTTCTCTCTTCTCTATCTCTGAACTATCCGTTAGATGAGAACGAGCATTATGGTGATGATCAAGGTGTGGAGCCTACTAATGAAGATTATGCGGGCTTGGCAACGGAAGATTGACTAGTTACATTTTTTTGTTTGCCCACATATTTAGGGCTTTGCTCCTTTCCTTCGATGTAATTAAATTATTTGGTTTATTTTACTCATTTCTTTTGGGATGTAATAAAGTTTTTGTTAATGAAAATAAGCGCCTTCTGTTTTTATTATTTCACTTTGGTATATATTCTGCATGTTATAGATATTCATACGCTTAACGTAACTATATTGAAATAGACCACTTTCAATACAGTTAGGTTGCGGACCATGCCACGCTACCTCTTCACTTTCTTTTGGGAAGCGGGACGTGACACTTTAGCTTGGGCCTACTCTTTGACTTTTTGATTTTGGGTGTAAATTTTGACTCCAACACAAAGCACGTGAAATACACCAACATCAAAACTCCCCTGTTTTACACTATTTGACCGTTAATTTTAAAATCAAAAAATTCCTAACAGCTGATCTTAATAACAGGAAATAGCAAGGGTCTAAGAATAGAAAGGACTCCATATCCGGTGAATAGGGTGGTCTCGTATTAAAAAAACCAGCAATCTAAGCATTGATTATCTCCATGGACCACCGGATCGGCCAGTCGCTTCCGCCCCGCTGCTCAACAAACTTAAAGAGGACCGAAGAGGGTGGCGGTCTCCAATGTTTGAAATAACAGTATATATCAGCATATTGGCATGACCGGTTCGGCATTTACCGGTGCACGCCACTTACCGGCGACCGCATAATAATCAATATTTGAATCTAATATTAACCTATTTTAAAAAATGTCACGCCCCGCTTCCCAGTGTACGGCGAAGCGGACGCGACGAGGCCCGCTACGTATATACTCAGAAGTACATACGCTAAGCGTAACTAAGCAATATAAAGTAAATCACAAGAGACGAACAATATAGAAATAACAGCAACTTTTATTAATAACATTCTTTGTACAATGCATGAAAAGAAAATACAACTGGAATGAAAAGCAATGCCTAAACAGTGGCATAACAGAAAATGAAATAAACTGGAAAGAACAAGGTACAGTATCTAGAGCTCTGGATCTTCCTGGAACTGCTCCAAATCTTCACCGGTGGGCTCGATCTCAGCTTGGTCCAACGCACCTGACGACATTCAAAAAAGAAAGAAATAGAATGTCGTCAGCGAACAGGTCGCTCGGTAAGTCCCAAAATAAGAAAGAATGAGAATGACAGAGTAACAGTATTTTCTAAACTATTATATTGTTGAATATTATGGAATATTGTGTAACGCTGTTGTTTGTAGCTTGGTACAGAAGGATGCCAGTGTATACGAGGGGGATCTCTATATGCTAGAGATCAGGGCAAAAGGAAAGTACAAGGAACCGTTATGCCACGGTACAACAGCAATAGGATCGAGGTTAGGTGTCTTAATCTGACCACCTCGTGCCACCTTTAACACCTTCCGTACCAATCTACCCCTTAAACCCCGTAGTGTTTTAACAGTATTGTAGTGTTGGAATATGTAAGTTGGATGACTGACCAAAACCATGATATCAGTAAACATGTTGTAACTGTATAATCAGGTAAATGGAATATCAGGATAATGGATGAATATCCATGGTTTGATTCAGTCAAAAAGAATATATTGTTAACTGGATTCAGGGTTTCATGTATTCAAATTGTATTGGAATATAAAAGAATATAGATTGACTTGAATCATATTCAAGTCAGAAATAGTCAGACTCTAACCCGAATCAGACTAAAAGAAAGGTAATTTGAAGTTCAATATTAGTTAGGGACCTTATTGTAATTTGAAAACTTGAGGGGGTTTTATGTAAAAAGTACTTTTGTATAGTTTTCAAAATACACCTCAAGTATTTAATAATCGTCTTTATTGTTATAATGAATGTGAATTTTATTTGTGTTATTCTAGTGAATATATCCTAATAAAAGTATTAATTGTTTTATCTGAAATTCATGGTATTTTAGTGTAACTTTTAATCTTGTAATTTTTAGAAAAATGTGGAACTTTATATTATGATAAAATAGATGTCTAAATGATAATTAAATATATATTAATACAAGAATAATTTTAAATAAATATTTTATTTTCAAAAAATCTCATTTTCCTTAAATGTCGTATTTTAAACCTTTCGAGACCGAATGCTCCTTGCGGAGGTCTGAATCTCACACTACTAGCCCGCGGGTGCACGATGAACCGTACTATCCCTAACGGGTTCCCCAAAAGTGGATTGTAGCGGCACTTTGCTTAGGTTTTATAAATACCTTTCATTTAGGAAAACGGTTTTATAAATATAAGCTATTTATTTGCAAAAGAGTATAGTTTTCCGTATTTTAGTTGTTAGGGTTTCCTAAGCCAACTAGCCTATTTCTAAGGTCTAAACGATGAGTCATTAGAAGCCTCAAATCGCCTCTTCACCGTCAATTGCGGCCAGGTAAGTGCCAGATAAGTGGGAAGGAACCACAGTCGTGGGCCTAATTAAAAACCACTAGCCTAGACACACTTGCCTAGTCACCACAAGACAGTTTAGATAAACGATCGATGTCCATGACCAATCGTGTTTTCATTTTATTAAAAGATTTTATCTAGAAATGTTTACAACTTAAAGCTTTCAATAAAGGGTATAAAGATTAGGGTATTTTAGTGAAAAGTCCTGTAATTTCGTATTCTGTGTTTTGACATTTATCAATTAGGGTTATATTGAGTGTGTGTAGAGGTAGGTCATTACCTCGTGACTTATTTTAAGTTTTGGTGAAGTTTAAAGGTAAAACATGACATATTAAACTTAAAGATATTATAGCGTAAGAATACGGTATTTGAAAACGTTATCATTTCATGTGTGAAATTCCATTCAAATTGGTTTCTACAAGTTTAGTGATCAAGATAAACCTATTTAGGAGTGAGGGAATTAATTAAACTAAGAAAAATGAACTTCATGGTATTTTTATGAAAAGAATACGGTTTTGCAAAGAAGCTATCATTTCATGTGAAATTTTTTGATTAAATTGGTTTATGGGTGATTAATAGTCAACATGAATATGGGTAGATATCATGTATTAGGTGACAAGTGGAAATTTATAGAAAAATCGAATCGGAAATCGGACAATCCGATTTCCGTCGGGTTCCAAAAAGTCGTATTTTTACATTTATAGAAAAGAGAGATAGAAGAGATGGGACTTACGGTTTGGACAAGCTAAGGAAGCTAAGGGATGTGGTGGTTGTCGATTCGTCGAAAACGTCGCGAAGGTTCTGATCCGGTCGCCGGAATCCGTCGTCGATTTCGGCAGCGCTTCGCTTCTCGCTCTTCGTACCGAGTTCTCGAAAATTTGATAGAGTGGACTTAGAGTTGTGAGGTGAAATGGTAGAGGGTAGGGGTCTTTATATAGGGCTAAGCTAGGGTTAGGGTTTGGATTAAAAAATATTTTTAAAAAATGTAAAAATCATTAAAAATTCATTAATTTTGGTCTTAAAAGAGGTTTAATGGAATATCTGTAACAGTACAGAAAATTTAGACTATGCAGGTGAAGAGACCAAGTCAACACGAAACTTTTTCGTGTTGACGACTCGGCCAACTGGCCGAGTCCGGCCGGCCGAGTCAGGGCCGAGTCGGGTCTCGATGGGTGGGTCTTGGTCTGGGGGAGATTTTGGTATAGTTTATTTTTTATAATTCGCAATAAATTGTGAGTTATGGCTGTTTGACCGTTTGACTTCTAAAAAAAATTAAAACAAAAGGATATAAAAATTATGTGGGGCATGGGATTCGAACTCTGGTGGCTTGGTTCAGCAGTGCAAGGTTTTACCAATGAGCTACAAGCTCCTTCTTGTAATTATTGTAAGGAAATGGATACTTAAATTGTTTCTAGCAACATCAATACTCCTAGTGTACACTATATTTAAAGCAAATTTTTGGTATACAAAATTGGAGTTGTTACAATCTACCCTCCTTACAAAAATTTCGTCCTCGAAATTTACAACTTTTATTTAAGGACTAGTTTACAAAAAGGTGCGGATATTTTGCACGCATCTCATCCTCCCTTTCCCACGTGGATTCTCCTGGAGTGTCTTTCCTCCACATTACCCGGACCAAATTAACTTTTTTGTTCCGAAGTGTCTTCACTTTCCTGTCCAGGATCTCCACAGGTTGTTACTCACAAGACAAATCGGGCTGTATCGTGAGCTTGGAATGATCAAGTACATGACTGGGGTCACTCACATACCTTCTGAGTTGGGATATGTGGAACACGTTATGCACTCCTTCCAATGAGGGTGGAAGCGCTAAACGATATGCCACCTCACCGACTCGTTCGAGTATATCGAACGGTCCAATGTATCTTGGACTCAACTTTCCCCGTCTTCCAAATCTGATCACTCCGCGGTTCGGAGAGATTTTCAGGAATACATGATCTCCTGGCTGGAACTCCAAGTGTCGTCTCTTCGCATCAGCCCAGTGTTTCTGTCTATCTTGGGCTATGCGCATTCTTTCCCTGATAGTACGAACCACATCAACGGTCGCTACTATCATCTCTGGTCCAAGGAGTTCCCTATCTCCGATGTCGTCCCAACTTAATGGTGATCGACACTTCCTTCCATACAATGCCGCAAAAGGTGCCATTCCTATGCTTGCTTGGTAGCTGTTGTTGTACGCAAACTCCACAAGATGCAGGTGTTCTTCCCACGATCCCTTGAAGTCGAGCATACATGCTCTGAGCATATCCTCCAAGATCTGAATAGTTTGTTCCGACTGACCATCTGTTTGTGGATGATAAGCCGTGCTGAAGTTCAGACTTGTTCCCAAGCTAGCTTGCAGACTGTGCCAGAATTGCGATCGGAACCTGGTGTCACGATCGGAGACAATGCAGACCGGTACTCCATGAAGTCTCACAATTTCCTGTATGAGTTCATGGGTATCAGAGATAATACATTATGAAGAGTTTAAATCTTAAATTAGATTATTATCTCCATGTACTTCTTCGCTAATGTCTCAGTTGATTGGCCAACTCGAAATGGGATGAAGTGAGCCGATTTTGTGAGTCGATCCACAATGACCCAAATCGCATCGTTACCCTTTGTGCTGCGAGGAAGAGCAGTTACAAAGTCCATCGTGATATGCTGCCACTTCCATTCTGGTATTGGTAACGGTTGAAGTAGTCCAGCTGTCCTGTGATGTTCAGCCTTTATCTGCTGACACACCAAACATTTTGCGACACTCCTGGCTACTTCACGCTTTATTCCATGCCACCAATAATTCTGACGTGGATCTTTGTACATTTTGGTACCTCCAGGATGTACTGAATAGGGAGAGATGTGAGCTTCTTTCATTAACTCTTCCCGAACAGGACCCTTTGGTACACACAATCTGCTGCCGTATCTCAAAGATCCGTCTTCATGGATGATGAAATCTGTTCTGAGTCCATTCTCTACTTGTTCTCTGATCTTTTGCAACTTAGCATCGCTGGCTTGAGCTGCCTTGATCTGGTTGACAATAGTTGATTGGACTTGTAGATTCATCAAATTTGAAACATCACCTGGCATGACTAGTTCGATCTCCATCTGATGTAGGTCTTGCTGAAGCTTCCACTGGGCGGTGAGATTCATTGATAATGGTTGGCGACTAAGAGCATCAGGTACTACGTTCACCTTTCCTGGGTAATATTGCAAGTTGATGTCGAAGTCCGCCATGAGTTTTAACCATCTTCTCTGCCGCATATTCAACTCTTTCTGAGTAAACACATACTTCAGACTCTTGTGATCTGTGTAGATGTTCACTCGTTCACCAAGTAAGTAGTAGCGCCAAATCTTGAGAGCAAAAATAACAGCTGCCAACTCTAGATCATGCGTCGGATAATTGCGCTCATGAGTCTTCAGTTGTCTTGAAGCATAAGCCACAACCTTACCGTGCTGATGTAGAACACACCCTAATCCCTTACCGGATGCATCACAATGTACTTCGAATCCTCCAGATTGATCCGGTATGACGAGAATAGGTGCAGATGTCAATCTTGACTTGAGTTCTACGAAAACTTGCTCGCATGCTTCTGACCACACAAATTCTTCATCTTTTCTTGTGAGCTTGGTCAGGGGTGTTGCTATCTTCGAAAAGCCTTCAATGAATCTTCTGTAATATCCAGCTAAGCCCAAGAAACTCCAAATATCCTTCACTGATTTTAGTGTAGGCCATTCGCTGACTGCTGAAACTTTTGCTGGATCTACAGAAATTCCTTCTCCTGATACGATATGTCCAAGAAAACCAACTTGATTTAGCCAAAACTCGCACTTGCTGTATTTGGCATAAAACTTATGTTGTCGAAGAGTTTCCAAGACAATTCGTAAGTGCTCCGCATGTTCTTTCCGGTTCTTAGAATATACCAGGATGTCGTCGATGAAGATGACAACGAACCTGTCTAAATACTCCCGGAAGACTTGGTTCATAAGGTTCATGAAGATTGCTAGTGTATTGGTCACTCCAAATGGCATTACTAGAAATTCGTAATGTCCATAGCGAGTTCTGAAAGCTGTTTTGTGAATATCAGCTTCCTTGACCTTCACTTGATGATAACCTGAACGAAGATCTAATTTAGAGAAAACACAAGATCCACTTAGCTGATCAAATAAATCATCGATGCGCGGGAGTGGATACTTGTTCTTTATAGTAACTTCGTTCAAGGCCCTATAGTCGATGCACATTCTGTATGAACCTTCCTTCTCCTTAACCAATAGTACCGGTGCTCCCCAACTTGAAGTGCTGGGACGAACCCATCCTTTCGCCAGTAATTCGTCCAACTGTGTTCGAACTTCCTTCAAACCTTCCGGACTTAGTCTATACGGTGCTTTGATCACTGGTTGTGCTCATGGTACTAAGTCAATACTGAATTCAAGAGCTCGATCGGGAGGCAAACCTGATATATCGTCAGGGAATACATCGCCGAACTCTCGAACTACCTCCGGTCTTGACTCTTCCTCTGCCTTAGCTGCTGCAACTACTGCTTCCCTTGGCTTTGCTTTGTAAGTACTTGGCTCCAGTGTACGATCTCCACTCTTGAAATAGAAGATCGGATGATCTGGAATCTCAAATACTACCCTCCTTTGACGACAGTCGATGGTAGCATAAAAGGTTCCAAGCCAGTCCATTCCTAGAACCACATCGAAATTTGGTATGTCCAGTACTTTGAAGTCAGCGTAAAACTCTCGACTGCAGACGACAACTGAACACATGCTGTATCCCATAGTTGCCTTTAGAACGCCATTTCCCGAACTGACGTTCCAGCTGGATACAAGCGGTGAGACTGGAATCGCATGGGTTCGGACAAACCGTTGCGACATAAAGCAGTGGGATGCTCCAGTATCAAACAGTGCAAGTGCAGGTAGTGAAGCTACTAGGATTGTACCTAAGGTATATGGGATAGGTTTTAGGTATAGGGAAAGTGTGTAGATAAACAAGACTAAAAGATAAGTTTGAGAAGGAAGTTTACCAGTAATGACTTGGCCAGTGGCCTCAGCTTCTTCCACAGACATCATGAAAGCTTGGCGCTTCGGCACATTCCTCCTGGCATGAGGAGCATTCCTCTGAACGTTCCTTTGAGCTTGATGGAACTGTAGAGGAGGTGGTGCAGCTTGTGGTCCCCTAGGTGGTGCAGGCAGTGCAAGTCTGGGAGCAGGTGCCTGAAGAGCTGGTCGCTGCTGGTAAGTATTTGCTGGCCTGGGTGCAGCAACTGGGTTCTGCCTTTGAGGACAAGATCCAATATCATGAGTGGCTGAACCGCAGACTAAGCAGAGGCGGTTGGCTCAACGGCAGTCCTTCATCATATGTCCAGTTCTCTTGCAGTATGTACAAAAGGCTGGGCTAGGACGATGAGTTGGTACTCCGGGTCGCCTTGGCACGAAAGATGGTCTGGACGTGGCTCCACCTGCCATCTGGTTGGCAGGGCGTTTGACTCCTGCAGACTGAGGTCTGCCCCTCTCTTTTATGACCGCCTCATAACTGCGGGCAGCTTCTAGGGCTTCTTCATGAGTCAAAAACTTTCCTGTGGCTAGAGCAGCCTTTATCTCTGTGTCCAAACATTGCTGAAAACGACGGGCTCTGATCTCGTCCGTCGGTATCAGGTGTGCCGTGAATCTGTTTAAAGATTGTGTTAGCTGTGTAGTATGTGATATTGAAAAATTGAACTATTGTGACATATCTTACCGGCTCAACATAGTGAACTCAGCATCGTATTCATCTACCGATTTCTCCCACATTGATCCTTGCTGTAGATGAATAAACTGCTGCTCCATAGCGAACATGGCAGTCACAGGGAAATATTTCGCGTCAAACTTCTCGCGAAATGTCTTCCATTCGATCGGCTGTACTAGACGGGTTTCTTCCGCCTTCCACCAATTGCGAGCATTATCCGTGAGCTGTAGTTTCGCTACACGGACCCAAGCATTATCTGGCACTTGAGCTGCTGCCAGATCGTCTTCGATGCTTTGTGCCCAGTCTTCTGCTTCGAGAGGGCTTCCTTTACCCGAAAATTGCTTTGGGTGCAAAGCTCTGAATTGCTTTATTCCCGGTGCATCTGTCTCAGGACGACTCAAAAGTTGTTGCTGTGCCTCGAGAAGACTACGGATCGCATCAAATAACATCGTTTGCTCAGTAGGTGGTGCGGGAACAGCTGGTGTGAGAGGTAGTGCTGGTGGGGTGTTGTTGACGTTGGTGCTGGTGTTGTTCGGGGAATCCATAACCCTGAAGAAAAAATTGGATTAGGACAGATTCAAATACATGAAATGATAAGATTCAAGGAATAGAGATTTGCAAGATTCAAGGAACATGAATTGTAAAGAATGTTTTAGTTGATGGTTCTTGTGTTATATTGCTTAGGTTGTTCACGCAGACCAGAACTGCATGACAGGGATTCATACAGCTCTGACCTGCATGGGCTACCAACAAAACCTGTCACGCCCCGCTTCCCAGTGTATAGCGAAGTGGACGCGACGAGGCCCGCTACGTATATACTCAGAAGTACATACGCTAAGCGTAACAAAGCAATATAAAGTAAATCACAAGAGACGAACAATATAGAAATAACAGCAACTTTTATTAATAACATTCTTTGTACAATGCATGAAAAGAAAATACAACTGGAATAAAAAGCAATGCCTAAACAGTGGCATAACAGAAAATGAAATAAACTGGAAAGAACAAGGTACAGTATCTAGAGCTCTGGATCTTCCTGGAACTGCTCCAAATCTTCACCGGTGAGCTCGATCTCAGCTTGGTCCAACGCACCTGACGACATTCAAAAAAGAAAGAAATAGAATGTTGTCAGCGAACAGGTCGCTCGGTAAGTCCCAAAGATAAGGAAGAATGAGAATGACAGAGTAACAGTATTTTCTAAACTATTATATTGTTGAACATTATGGAACATTGTGTAACGCTGTTGTTTGTAGCTTGGTACAGAAGGATGCCAGTGTATACGAGGGGGATCTCTATATGCTAGAGATCAGGGCAAAAGGAAAGTACAAGGAACCGTTATGCCACGGTACAACAGCAATAGGATCGAGGTTAGGTGTCTTAATCTGACCACCTCGTGCCACCTTTAACACCTTCCGTACCAATCTACCCCTTAAACCCCGTAGTGTTTTAACAGTATTGTAGTGTTGGAATATGTAAGTTGGATGACTGACCAAAACCATGATATCAGTAAACATGTTGTAACTGTATAATCAGGTAAATGGAATATCAGGATAATGGATGAATATCCATGGTTTGATTCAGTCAAAAAGAATATATTGTTAACTGGATTCAGGGTTTCATGTATTCAAATTGTATTGGAATATAAAAGAATATAGATTGACTTGAATCATATTCAAGTCAGAAATAGTCAGACTCTAACCCGAGTCAGACTAAAAGAAAGGTAATTTGAAGTTCAATATTAGTTAGGGACCTTATTGTAATTTGTAAACTTGAGGGGGTTTTATGTAAAAAGTACTTTTGTATAGTTTTCAAAATACACCTCAAGTATTTAATAATCGTCTTTATTGTTATAATGAATGTGAATTTTATTTGTGTTATTCTAGTGAATATATCCTAATAAAAGTATTAATTGTTTTATCTGAAATTCATGGTATTTTAGCGTAACTTTTAATCTTGTAATTTTTAGAAAAATGTGGAACTTTATATTATGATAAAATAGATGTCTAAATGATAATTAAATATATATTAATACAAGAATAATTTTAAATAAATATTTTATTTTCAAAAAATCTCATTTTCCTTAAATGTCGTATTTTAAACCTTTCGAGACCGAATGCTCCTTGCGGAGGTCTGAATCTCGCACTACTAGCCCGCGGGTGCACGATGAACCGTACTATCCCTAACGGGTTCCCCAAAAGTGGGTTGTAGCGGCACTTTGCTTAGGTTTTATAAATACCTTTCATTTAGGAAAACGGTTTTATAAATATAAGCTATTTATTTGCAAAAGAGTAGTTTTCCGTATTTTAGTTGTTAGGGTTTCCTAAGCCAACTAGCCTATTTCTAAGGTCTAAACGATGAGTCATTAGAAGCCTCAAATCGCCTCTTCACCGTCAATTGCGGCCAGGTAAATGCCAGGTAAGTGGGAAGGAACCACAGTCGTGGGCCTAATTAAAAACCACTAGCCTAGACACACTTGCCTAGTCACCACAAGACAGTTTAGATAAACGATCGATGTCCATGACCAATCGTGTTTTCATTTTATTAAAAGATTTTATCTAGAAATGTTTACAACTTAAAGCTTTCAATAAAGGGTATAAAGATTAGGGTATTTTAGTGAAAAGTCCTGTAATTTCGTATTCTGTGTTTTGACATTTATCAATTAGGGTTATATTGAGTGTGTGTAGAGGTAGGTCATTACCTCGTGACTTATTTTAAGTTTTGGTAAAGTTTAAAGGTAAAACATGACATATTAAACTTAAAGGTATTATAGCGTAAGAATACGGTATTTGAAAACGTTATCATTTCATGTGTGAAATTCCATTCAAATTGGTTTCTACAAGTTTAGTGATCAAGATAAACCTATTTAGGAGTGAGGGAATTAATTAAACTAAGAAAAATGAACTTCATGGTATTTTTATGAAAAGAATACGGTTTTGCAAAGAAGCTATCATTTCATGTGAAATTTTTTGATTAAATTGGTTTATGGGTGATTAATAGTCAACATGAATATGGGTAGATATCATGTATTAGGTGACAAGTGGAAATTTATAGAAAAACCGAATCGGAAATCGGTTTGTCCGATTTCCGTCGGGTTCCAAAAAGTCGTATTTTTACATTTATAGAAAAGAGAGATAGAAGGGATGGGACTTACGGTTTGGACAAGCTAAGGAAGCTAAGGGATGTGGTGGTTGTCGATTCGTCGAAAACGTCGCGAAGGTTCTGATCCGGTCGCCGGAATCCGTCGTCGATTTCGGCAGCGCTTCGCTTCTCGCTCTTCGTACCGAGTTCTCGAGAATTTGATAGAGTGGACTTAGAGTTGTGAGGTGAAATGGTAGAGGGTAGGGGTCTTTATATAGGGCTAGGCTAGGGTTAGGGTTTGGATTAAAAAATATTTTTAAAAAATGTAAAAATCATTAAAAATTCATTAATTTTGGTCTTAAAAGAGGTTTAATGGAATATCTGTAACAGTACAGAAAATTTAGACTATGCAGGTGAAGAGACCAAGTCAACACGAAACTTTTTCGTGTTCACGACTCGGCCGACCGGCCGAGTCCGGCCGGCCGAGTCAGGGCCGAGTCGGGTCTCGATGGGTGGGTCTTGGTCTGGGAAAGATTTTGGTATAGTTTATTTTTTATAATTCGCAATAAATTGTGAGTTATGGCTGTTTGACCGTTTGACTTCTAAAAAAAAATTAAAACAAAAGGATATAAAAATTATGTGGGGCATGGGATTCGAACTCTGGTGGCTTGGTTCAGCAGTGCAAGGTTTTACCAATGAGCTACAAACTCCTTCTTGTAATTATTGTAAGGAAATAGATACTTAAATTGTTTCCAGCAACATCAATACTCCAAGCGTACACTATATTTAAAGCAAATTTTTGGTATACAAAATTGGAGTTGTTACAAAAAAAATGTACTTCTTCCCATAATTGTATATATTTACAATAAAATAACATTAAATATTTTAGTATGGATCTGATCCTACCAGGCCAGGCGACATATTTTAATTTAATAATAAACAAACTTCTCAAACACACAATCCGTAGTGTTTTTTCAGAAACCAACTATAAGTCATCCTGGTTTGCATGTCTTACAAAGAATATTTATCAAAGTTCAAGAGATTTGGCTATTTCAAACACATCCAGCAAGTACACTAAAAATTTACGGTTTTTCGGCATATGAAATACGAGATGACTTCATGGCTTGTGTTCGAGCTCTCCAAATTTTGTGATTTCATACATAGAGTTTCTAAAACATATAAATCAAGATGACCGATACAATCGGTGCAAACATTATATGTTTCGAAAGTTGGCCCTCATATTAAAAAGGTAAATTCAAGTTAATACCATGAACTTTAATCACTTTCCTCTAACACTACCATAACTTTTAAAATGATGGAATGCTACTTGAATTTTCCTTGTACCTCCCTAACAGAGTTAACATTTGATTAATAAAAATGAGAACATAACTGAATTAATACCCAACACATATTAATTCTTTGAAAAAAAATAGTTTTCTAAATTGATATATATTGCTTATTTTAGTTGTCATATTATCTTTTTTGTTAACCAAATATTAACAGGGCTTTCAGGTATAGAGCAAAGTTTATGGTAGTTTTGCATCATTTTAAAAGTTCGTGGTAGTTTTGTGGAGGAGAAAAATGACCAAACTCCATGGTATCAAATTGAATTTAGCCTATTAAAAATGAAGCCAGGCCATAGAGGATCAGTTCTGTTTATTATCTTAATACATGATAACTATAATATTGATCAATATTACCCATACATCGATATCTTAACAGAATCTTTTTACCACTTAAAACCCGTCTTAAAATCCCGGAGATCGAAAACGTATCAGAAATGCTTTATATAACGGATCGTCAATATATCGGAAGATCGTATCGGCCGATATATCGAGCGACATTATATCTGTTTTATCGTACCGCTGGGGTTCCCAAAACGATATATCGATCAGTATATCGGTCGATATAACAGATATTTGATTCCATGCCCGGATTCAAAAGGAAGGATTGTGCAAAGAACAGGACAAGGGGCAAATCCCCCTTGATACTAATCCAAAAATTTTCATTTGCGCTATTTAGGAATCCAAATTTCATAATCTTGTAACCAAACAGGCCCTTATGTGAAGAGCTCACCATTTTTTGGATTTTTGAATCCAAGAAAAAAAATTATGGATTACTATGGATTTAACACTGCTCAAGTGGGGCCCACATGTTTTATAGTATTAAAAAATTCACTCTCTGTCAATCTTTAATCATAAAATCCAAGTCCCGCTTATTTTTTTCCAACCAAACAATGATTATAATTATCTACAAATCTAAATCTAGAAATCCAATACCAACCAAACACAAAATTAGTTAATTCATATTTTTCCAATTGTACTATTTGGGAAACCGAACAGCCCCTTACAGTGATCCATGGCCCAAAAGAATCCGTGCACATTATCATAAGCGTTCCTATGATGCTCATTTGTCTCACGTCGACCTCCTTTCTATTGCTTGCTGCTGCTATACATATATTTTCATGATACGTTGACAGTTACAGCAGCAGTTATATGATAGAAAAAAGTGAAGGAAACAGAGCATCATTTGCAAAGGACCACCATGTGCCACTCCCTACCAAACTCTTTCAGTCTCTTCTATTCTTAATAAGTACCCACCAACCACCAACCCCGCACTTGCTCCACTTGCTCTCACTTTTTTATCCATATTTGCAACCCTATTTCTAAAACATGCATGCATGTGGTCGACAAAGGACCCACGCTGTGTCAATAGCAACGGACGTTAGAATCTTTGTAAAATGTGCATGATTTTCTTCTTTGAATAAGGGGGAAAACACGAGGAAGGGATAGGTGTAACAAGAACATTGTGTATTTTGAGGTATATTGCACTAAAATCCTCGAAAGTTCCACCACTTCTGCACATAAATATTTTTTACAAAACTTAAATACCATATAGTTTCCGCCGTTATTTTTTTCCCTTTGAAAGGTAAGCAGCTGACGGCACGCCTGGCAAGTTTTCCTTCATAGTAAAAAAAATACCCTAACCTCACTAGTATCTACCCCACCGCATTCATTTAGCCCATTTGCTTCACCATTACCCTTTTTCTTTATGTTGCTTCTCCTATATAAGAAAAAAAAAACCCAGATCCCCAAATTATAGCGGTAAAACCCATCGGTAAAACCCATCAATCCCCGCATTATGGAGTAAGAGCCCTAGATCTCGAACTCTCAGTGGGTATTCAAGTGTCAAATGGAATGGTTGTGAGTTGAAAGTGAAATTGCACAGGTAAAACACATAGATCAACCATGTTTCTGACTAAGAAGGCAAACACTTTGTTTATTTTCCCTCAACATTCATGTAAAATTTGTTTTGTTCTTGATCGAAGATCTTGAAGCCCTTGAGCTTCTGGAACAAGAGGCCATGGTTCTATGCTTAGTTGAAGAAAGAGAAAAGAGAGCTAGATATTACAGCAAAGGGTAAAATGCTCCATAATATTTCACATGACAATCACATGAGAATCCCCAAGAACTATTCCCACGGCAGGTTAACAAAAGTACAGTGCTAAACGAAGGAAACTATAGGGTATTTTAAGTGCTGGAAAAAATTAAGGTATTTATGTGTAGAAGTGGTGAAACATTGGGTGATTTTAGTGCAATAGCCTTATATTGGTCCCTTTTTGGGGGATGAAATAGGTTAAAAGTTACTTAAACCACTTGAACACAAAGAGTTAGTATCATTAATACTATAACCCCTTGAACCATGATCACCATTCAGTCAACAGTCATCATAACCATTTGAGCATTTTGACATCAAAAAGGGTCCCAAAAAGGAAGGGGGGAAAAATCTACGTTTGTGGCATGATCTGACCATCTCTTGTCAATTTCCTAAGTGGGGCTTGTCATAATCCTAAACAACGAATTTAACCGTCCAAACTTTCCTAATGACGGGAGAGAAAAAATTCGAAAAGGAAAGGAAAGATAAAATTTTGGACACAGGAATTTACTTTCATTTCGAGCACATTCAAATTCAGGAGCCACAAAAGTTACATCTTTAGACAATACTAAAACATATTCTGTAATTGATTCGGTATAAAAATGAAACTGGATGCTTACCTTACAATTGTTGAAGCATTAGTTCTCTTTTCCTCCAGCTGCTTCAAGTTTCTTGGCCTTCTCTTTCTCCAGCAAATAGATTTGCTCGGCCTCAGGCATAGCCACCATGATAGCGTGCAGCCTGAAGTTCATTTCTTCGATCTTATCCATGAGCCGATCGTTTGTGAACATGCCCATGCACACGCTCGTAATTGTTTCCCAACTCTCTTTTAAGGGTAAGATGATAATCACTGCCGATCCGATGGTTCCCCACATAATTGCAATCACAGCCCAGAATGTGAAGTAACCCAAGCTAAATTTCCCTGCAAGAACAAAAAAGTCTTTCAGTAATGGAAACGAAATGTTAGAAGAACATAATCCAAGCAACCTAGTGTTTTCAATTAAATAGAAGAATAAGTTTGAAATGCAATATGTGCTGCATATTAGAAATGGAAGTAAAAACAAGGAGCAAATATGTCACCCACATAAATGCCTTGCTGCAAGCCTGAAACCATTAGCCAAATTGAATCGTAACATTTTGCATCGCATTTTCAACTTCTATATATTTCCTGTGAAACTCACTAAACACGGAAAATGGAAATTAAACTACAAAGTTTACTATACCTCCATTTTTCTCCAACCAAATAACCAATAAGATTGCTTTATCTTTTGTTTTGTACAAGTGTAAAACTTTCTGTTTCTTCATTGTTTTGTAAATCATGACCGAAATTAGTTAATTTTAGAGCATGGGGATTCATAGTATCATTCTTTTGTAGATTCGTGTGTCTAATGAATGAAGGGGGAAAAAATCTCAAAATTTTAATTCATCAAACCATAATATTTTAAACGATATATACAAGGGGGAAATTGTACACACGAATCTATGGAGGGATTATCTGAAATTTCAAAACAATAAAGCATAAGAGAGAGATTATTAACATGAGATTAAGGTTATAGTGCAGCTATCAATACCTGCCGGAAGCGAAAGCAATGGCCACACTATCACAATCACAACAGTAAATCCAACACCCCACTTAACAATCCAAGCTTTAGCCCTCAACAACTTATCCTCCTTAAACTCCTCATCCGGTAAATCACTATACACTTTCTCCACGGTACTAATCTGCTTCGTCGATTCCCAATCATAATTCTGAGGCCAAACGAAACTACAAATCGCATGAATAAATCCCCCAGTCAAAATTGACACAAGATTTCCAGCAAGCATGGGAGCATTTCGACCAGTCGTCTCAAGATTAACTTGGCCATATTCCGCTTTTGTCACCGATAACCAAGTGACTATTCCAAGGAAACACCCAATAAGTGTTCCTAATATAGCACCAATGGCATTAGCTTTCCTCCATAAAAGCATGAACACTATAGGGAGAACTGCAGAGCCGATGAAGACTCCCATGGCGAGATACATCCAACCAAGGGAAACTCCAGCTTTGTTGAGGATTACGGCTAAGACGCCCATGAAGCACCCGAATCCGAGAATGACTAATCTTGAGACTTTGAGGATTTGTTTGCCAGTGGCATCTGGGTTGATGTAAGTTCGGTACATGTCGTAAGTGCATAAGGAAGAAACGGCAATTAGCTCTGATGAACCAGCAGAAGTTACAGCCCTGAAAAAATCAATTAGGAATAAGGTATGAATGAATAGAAAAGAGTGTTTCTTAAATGAAACTATTCTAACATTCCCGTAGCTTTAGCATAGTGATATTTTTTATTAATGAATCCGATTTAAATGCTTGTCTGGTGGGATTTGAAACTATTTTGCTATGCAATCAGGTTTAAAGTCACACCAAAACTCCAAAATTATGATGAGGGAATACTTTTTATATTCTAACGGTGGTTGAACCAATCATGGATGGACGCAAATTTGGGGCAGTATAATACACCACGACAAATTCTTGCAAAGTGGGATACAGGGAAACACTGTCACCCATTGACACGAGTAATGCTACAACGTCTACTGCTCCATTACACATGCTTTATCAAAATTAGAAGGAAAAAGTAAATAAATTTGTAAGTAGCATCTATAGAGGCTCTGATATTTGGATTTCATTACCCGACTGATGCCATCCTGTGATGCTCTTCACATGCTTCGAACTTTAGCAGACAATGTAAAATAGTGTCAAGCCTATGCTAAATGATTTTTCTTATACATATTTAAGCCATATATGTCTTTTATGTGTTTGACACATGATCTTCAGAAACTTGTTTTCATAGCTGACATGCCTACACTGTGGCATGACACTTGGATTGTTTTCGGCTGTTTTCCAATCCAAACCACTCCATTGTCCGAGCAGCCAGCAGACATAAACACATGACTCGTTGTGAAGTGCATGTCCTTTCTAGATTCTAGAGACTTCAATGTTGTAAAATATGTTATCGTTTTCAATTAGGCCAACCGGTACATAACACAAACATTTTATACAGTGCATAATCGGATTACACGGATTTACACAAAAATAGATTCTTCTACCATATATTAATGCATACATGCATATATATGCGGATGTTGAGGTTAGTACCTGTTTTGGATATCGAGTAGATTGTGCACATCGTATATATGCCCGATTAAGTGGTCATTCACCTGCATATTTCGCATAGGGCTAATTATGCGGCCATGCGTTTGTTTAATTCTATTTGATGCAGTTGCTAACCGAAAACATTTAAGTTAAAACTTGTTAAACAACGACTCTTCTTGGGAAAAAATTTATTTCTAGATAGGGAAGAAGAACTAACTACATACCATAAACGAATTTTCTTTAATCAAACATATAAAGTGATTGCTAAATAGAGCGGTGAATAGAAGTAATATGGGCTTACATAAAAAGCATGGTAAGAAGAAGTACAGATCCTGCTTTCCCCATCAAGGCGATTGCAGTTGCTGGAGGAACAAGGCCATGTCTGGCTTCACTTGCTGATATCGGGAGATCAAGAGCAAGGGCACCTAGACCCAGTGATGTTGCTAGGGAAAATGGCACAGCAAACCAAACAAGCCCACCCAACAAGTATCCTTTGTGGGTTGATGATGGCCTCGCAGCTATGGCACTAACCCAGTATCCCTGTTCAATGACCATTGAGAGAAAGCAATCAAATCTTTCAAATACACGATATATTGTGATTTCATATTAATCGATGAATATATTGATCTTTGAGCTCATAATTAAGCATTTGCTTGTTTGATGCTGCAAATGGTGAGCATAAATGCCTTTTTCTTTGAGGCAAGATAAAGACAACAACATCTTATAGTTAATTTTGTTTATGTAACATAATAAATAAGCAAGCCATCCAGTATATAAAACCCTAGTCAGAGAAATATTGCAGCTTGAATTTTTAATCGGCATAAACATTAAGTTTCTATAAGAGGAATTCATAAATAGAGTGTGGTCCTTCTTCCGACACAATCCTAATTTGAGTGCTTCATCATATTCAATTTTAAGGAAGTACACCACTTGCAGAGTCATTCACAAGGAGTATCTACACTAAATATTCTTTTTTCAGTAAAACCGAAAGAAGACGACAAAAGAAGATTGTGATAGTATAATACGAGATGAATAAAGCATTTACGGTAGATATAATATAACAGAGCATTTTTTTGGAGGGGGGGGGGGTGATATTACTCACATTATCCACAAAGACGGTACCGAAGTTCCCCACAATGTTGATGATGCCGAAAACAAGGCCGCCTGAGCTTAACATAGTTAAATACGAGCCCTTGTAGTTCCCACTTACAGGCCCACAAGCTTGACCAACATGTGAGATAGGATCCCGGCATGCTCTAGATCCGCTAGCAACCTCTAAAAGGCGATCATATACAACTTTCGGACTTCCAAGCTCGCTGCTTGCCGTATAAACCAAATAAACAAAGATGACCAGAACAACATGCACTGCACATGTAATAATAGTTGAAGGTAAAGATTAGAGCGCCTCGAAAAGTTCACATTATAATAAAGTATATTGAAGAAGAATATTTCACATTTTAATTAACTATTAATAATCTCATCTCATGTATTTCGGGGCAGTCAAAAACCAACAGCGGAACTATCTTACCTATAACCGAATGGATATAGCTTGCCAGGAAGGTGGCCTTTAAGCCTCCGGCTAACGTATATACTATTACACCCAGTGGAATCAAAAAACTTGCAGCATAGATATTCACACCAGTAAGCGCATTAACAACTGCAGAGCCACCAAGCAGCAGCATTGCAGTCACAATTATATTGGTCATGAAACAGAATATAAGAAATACGACATGTGCTGACGCTCCCCATCTGTACCAATGCATATATATTTACATTTAGAAATTGGAAAAAAAAGAATAAAAAAAATAAGAAGCGCCCAATTATACAAAGTATATATTGCAGCTTACCGTGCTTTTACAATTTCACAAACAGTATGTGCTTGAGGTGCCTTCCTTTTAATTTCAATGGCCATGATGCCAAACAATAGAACCTGCTCAGCAAATATACTTGTCATGAAACATGCTAGCGCTAAGGATCTTATTGCACTAGAATTAATGGCATTTGACGATTAAAGGACTAACCTGAATGGTAGCACCACTGGCATACCAAAATGGACCGCTAATTCCGTACTCCCATGCAACATTCGAGCTTTGCAAGATCGTTGCCGCCCAGGTCCACTTTAATCAAATTTCAGAAAATAGAAATACTTTAATCAAATTTCAGAAAATAGAAATGTCAGGCGATTTACTAAACAAAATATGTCTCGGTTGAAAAATAAATGATCTGGTCAAAACCTGTGATACAATAACACTGGCAATGAGTCCTGTCTTGACATTTCTGCCAGCCGTGTTGAACCATTCGGATGTGTGACGAGATCCAACATACCGCTTCTCTAACCAGACCTGATTTATATTCCACAGCCAATTATGAATTAGTATTTCATATATTCAAGCATTTAATTCCTGTTTCATATATTTCTCCCCCAAAAAAAAATGCTTCCCATTCATATATGCCGAGAGACAATGGCATTCGTAAAAGCAATAGTATTATAGTTTATAAGCAATCGACCGATAATTTAAGATGGTTGTAAGACTAGCAATGCTTAGCATGTCGAAGCATAGAGTGCAAGTTAAAACGAGAATCTTTGAGCTTGATAGGCGGAAACATTCCCAAGAGACAGGATAAGAAATGAATGCATCCCATGAGAAGTTACGAGTAATTTCAATTGGGCATAAAACGAGAGAATATCTGGCACATGCAATTAAGACCGGTAAGTCCACTAATTGTGATAGAACAGTAGTTAAGATAGCAATAGGACTAGCTTTATGCCTAACGGTAAATTTGTACAAGCAATCAAGCAATAAACACATAAATCGTAGGGCTTGAAATCGAATTGTAATTACCATGTGGGAGATTCTTCTACAAGCTTGGTATTATATTAAATCCATGACTTTTTAAACATAAAATCGCGTTAGTTGCTTTATTGCACTAACCCAATGTCAAATGCATTTATTTAGTTATTTATGTTTGAATTTTCTTGAGATATTAAGATGATGTCGGTGTGATTTGGGACAATAAAAAAAATCACTGCAAGTTGAGACGAACTAAATCTGCATGCCAAGTTAATCATTTTGATCATAAATAAGTAGGCAAATTGCTGTTTCCACAAAATAAAATAAAACCCTAGTTGTTGTTGTTTTTTCCTCTGAAGCATATAAATCCTATTGGGAAAAAATAAAGTAAAATAAACCAAAAATTAAAATATGGAGCAGCTCATCAAGAGAGCTGTCATCGATAAATTAGGGTTTTGTGAAGATTTACCTCGAACTGTTGTGTCGATTATCGAGGATCGATGCATTTTTTATTTTTTATTTTTTATTTTTGGGAAATTTAATCTAAAATATCTTTTAAATCGACTCCGATTTCTATTTGAGAAAAGAATTCTTCATAGGATTTTTATCGATTGGCACCCCATATCTTTGCTACTGGCAAGACGCCCAAATATTTATAAATTACCCCCATAATTCTCTCTTTATTCCGGAAAAGCCCTGCTGTCGGGCTAGCTCTATTTCAACACTTGAGTTAACATGACTAGGGATCATTAGTTTTCTAAATCACCCCTTAAATTTTGTTTGTCTGATTTATGCTCGATACAAATCTCTTTTCTCTCTCTCTCTCTCTCTCTCTCACTCACTCATATTCATGCCCTGAGCTTCAACCAAGCTAGCCGTCTTGATCTCATATTTCAGGATAAGGATAAAAGAGTATCGCTTAGACCTCTTAATGACTATATTTAACAATGTAAGCATATCAGCTATCCATAGGTGCCCTTTTTAATTAGAGTAATATTTACTTATCAGCTTGAAATCCCACCACAATCTATCTCAGAGGCAAAACGGTGGAACCCACAACACCTAAATACTAGTGCCAAACAAGTGGGCCGAGAAATTTGTCTTTTGGGCATGTTTGGGCAAACATTTCAAGCGGGTAGGTTAAGCATTTTCCTTTTAATTAAGCTAAGGGATTTGGAGGTATTTTTCAAAACAGAAAGGTTGGTTGCAGGGAGGCCGAACACACAAACCTGTGTAAAAACCCCTGGGCTTTTGCTCTTGTTAAAAACCCCTGGCCCCAATCAAAACACATTTATACCGGTTGCCTGTAATTCTAAGCAAGTTGCAGTTGCCTGCAATATCCAAGCAGTTGAGGGAATGTAAGGCCTAAATGAAATACATCCCATGGGTTTATTCACAAGACTTTGAACAGCAGGCCCTTTCCCACAATTTTGAAAACTACAAGGGTATTTAGACAACTCCCGAGCGGACCGGGGGGCTTTTTGATAATTTACCCCTGAAAACCCCCAATAAAGACTGGGTTGGGCTAATATTGGACCATGTTTGCCTGGCCCACTATAGCCATGCAACGAACGATATCTTTTGCCTCAAATATAAAAAGGCCCAATCAACCTATTTGTAGAGAGACGGAGATTTAGATTAGCTGCAGAGAAGAAATGGAAGCATACCAAGAAAGAAGTGAAGACTGCAAAGAAAGCCCCAAACCCCAAGATAACAGAGTACCCAACTCCTTGATTCAACACTGCCTTCCCTTCAAAGAAGCTGCTCTGCCTCACACACTCCCCATCCGCCGAAACCGAATAATATTTCGCCGAGAAGCCCAGTGGAGGACATGGCCTTGATGAAGATGCCATTGAATTTGCCCGATCCAAAGGAGGAAGGAGGACAAATGGAGATGGTGATGGAGTTTATAGTAATGGAAAACAAAAGAGCTGGCTTTGGAAGTAGTGTATCCAAAGTGTGGGCTCACAATGATTGGTCCAAAATATCCTCACTTAAGTTTGGAAGCCAGCGGACGCAGACAAGTTGTATTGAGTTGGAGCTGGTATGTCTATGCTCTCTCATGCTAGATTACAGCCTGGTTGATTAAAGAATCTTTTGTTGTTAATAATAGTTTAATTATTTAATAAATTCGTGGATCAAAGATTTATGCAACCTGGTACAAATTTTTTGGAGAGTTAATACCACTGAGGCCTGACTCGGCAAGATTAATATACATGTGTGTATGAGTTACGGATGATCGTGTTAAACGCGAAAACAGAGAATAGATCAAATACAGAAAATCGAAAATATCGACGCGGAATAACATAGAGATTTTGCTTGGAAAACCCAAAAGGGAAAAACCGCGGGCAGCAGCAGAGAACGTTTCACTGTTTGTGGAGAATTGCAGAATTCTCACTCGACGTCAAAACACAACCCGTCTCTCTGTCTCTCTCTTTTCTCTCATCTCAAACCCTAGGCTATCAGCTTAATATCCTCACAAGATTTAAACTTGGATTTAATCAAATATCCAATTTAAATCAAATAACAAAACTCAAACCATGTCTCTAAAATAACAAGATTAGATTTAATCAAACAAAATTTAAATCTAAAATCAAATAATAAACCAGCTAGGATTCCCGCTGCAGACCACCATGCACGTGAATAGAGCCATTAAACAAGTCGGGTTTTGGCTTGTTTGGCTTGGTTCAATTATTTAAACGATATTAAAAACTTGTTTAAGCTCGGTTCCTTTATTCGTTGAACGAGCCAGAGCTAGCTTTCATCAAATCTAAGCCAAGCCTCGAGCTTCATCGAGGCTATTTAAATATAGAAAGTAGTCATAAATAATTGCAAGAATATATGCAAAACGTATAAACAATTAATATCATTTTTGACAAATTCAACGGAGAGAAATGTTATTGTTGTTACTAGTTCGATCGAGTTGGTTATTGTTTTAAGCCCCGCCGATATCCAATTTTCTGATATTTCGGTGTAAGAATATTTGACTAAACAGTTATTATGACCTGAGTTCGCGTTAATATTGACGAATTAATAAATATAATCTGAATTTAAGAATAGGTAACTATTTTATTATTACTACTAAATACCAATCAATCCTTAAACCATTCAAGCCCTAAAGGAGCTGAGCCGGAGCTAGCTATATTTGTTTTTTTTTATTGAGCTTCAATCTTTATATGTTCAAATTCGGCTTATTTAACTCTCAATCCCAGCCATCTGCTATTCTTTCAACCTCTCCAAATATCGTTCACACTCTAGCATCTGATTGAAGAAATCTATCCAAACTTTCTAGACTATCGAAGCAAATAGGAAAGCATGAGCTCCACAAATCTCCCAACTTTCCGGGTAGAAGACATGAGCTCCACAAATTCTATGCATGGAAATTTCTGTTTTCTGAAAATGTCTCTATTTATAACTAGAAAATAAAGGTACACAAGACAAGATAATGCCAATGTAAAATAAATCGATGAAAAGGATAATAGATCTTCTTTTAAGAAAAGCGCAACATACTTTTTGATCATCTTTTCAAATCTTTTGTTGTCTATCTTGTGTATAACACATGCATCACACATCACACGCGTGCAGGAGGTGTTTTGAAAGATTACGATACAAATTCAGTGGGCCTAAAACATTTTAACACAGTTGTATACCCAGAATGACCCAACAACTTTAACGGACGTTAAAGCCCAAACGGAGGCAATAAACTCCGGAACGTCTCAATATCTCGCGCCGAACACGTGGCCGCCCTCGCATCACTTGCTCTCTAACTTTTACGTCACCGGCGGCACGAACATTTCAACTTGCTCACCAAAAAACTCCCGCGACGCCGGTAGCATAACTCGCGCGTCTTCTTTCAATCTTAAGGCATGTTTGTATAGCTCTAATCCTATGAATTTTAGATCAAAATTCATTTTTTCTAATGGATCAGGTCAATCCTTCAAAAGCGGTTGTTTGGACGCCGATTTTCAACATTAATCCGGAGGGTTCAAAAACCCAAAATAGAGCTATTTCTATGGATATCCTCTCTCCCCTTTGTTCCTCTTCCTTTTTGAGAAGTTTTTTCTTCTATCTTTGTATCTTATTTCACCTTTGATAAAAAAATCTCAATCACTCTTTACTTCAATATATCATCTCTTACATCCTTTACCTCTTCTTCTTTTTATTTTCTTAAATTAGAAATGAGATTTTGAGATGGGTTGTATAATAAAATAAGTAAGAAATTGCTTATAAAAAGAATCTCAAGCTAGTTTGAAATAAAAAACAGAGAAAGATGAATTGTGGAATTAGAAAAAAACGATTTTGAAAAATAAATGATGGGTTGAAGTTTTTATTTTCCTTGTGAAATCAATTGGTTGAAATTGAGAAAATAAACACGACAATAGGCCGTGAAGATTAAGAAGAGAATTGAAGAAGAAGATGATGAGTGGCGGGAAATTGAGGGATACAAAGATAATATTGGGGTGTGAGGATTGAATAAAAACTGAGAAGACGACGTTGGATTATGGAATTGAAGAAAAATTAAAATGGAAGAAAATGTGTTATAAAATTGATTAAAAAAATAAAAATGAGTTGGACGGAAATATGTTTTGGAATTGATAAAATACTGAGTTGGTAGATAATGAGTTGAAAGATCTAAAAAAAATTGAGTTGGAAGACAATGGGTTAAGACGTTTATAAAAGTTGAAGGACATAAATTATTATTTTTTCTGCACTTTTAATTTATATAATAATAATAATAATATTTTATTATGAAAACTTATTATTTACTGGTCAAACAAGCTTTGATTTAAAAATCCTCCAAACTTTTCACCAAAAAAGGTGCACATGAATTTTGGGACATTTTTTTCTTACATGAAATCCGAGGAATTTCTATTCCTAGCATCCAAACATGGGTTTAATCGCTCCATAATTTTCTTCAACGAAACTCCGATCCTTTTCCAATCATGTTGCAGCCACCCGCGAGTCATCATACCGCAAAATTATAATCGTCAACTTTGCGTGGTGGAACCTTCTGGGATACCGGCCACAGCAACTGGTCACCTCCGGTCAAATTAAACCTCTTTAAACAGCTTGGAACACGTGAGTCAAAACAAAAGACCAAGACACCCGTTGAAAGCGGTAATCACACCGCGAGTAATAAATATCAGACAACATAGCTATATTGAATTTTCTCTCTCCTCATATAAAATACCATCTCCCCTCCACGACAAAGCGAAAAATTAAAAACCTCTGCTTTGACTAAAAACTCCCTTATTTTTCCCTAACAATTGATGATGCTAAGCTCGTCTCGGATCGTGCGATCGAATCTCTTGAAGCAACTCGGCCCGCGCCTCTTCTCTACATCGGCGGCGGCCGCTCGATCATCGGTGATCGGGCATGGGAACAGTTTCGTCGGTTTCTCGCCGGCGAGATCGCCGGCGGTGTTTGTTAGGGTTTTTCTGTTGAGGTTTGCGAGCACCGCCGCTACTCCGGAGACGGTCGTCAGCGAGGAGGCGGCGGCGAAGAATGAGGCGGGGGCAGTGCCGCCAAGCGAGAAGAAGGCGCTGGCGAGTTATTGGGGGATAAGTCCACCGAAGATCGCGAAGGAGGATGGCACTGAGCGGAGATGGTCTTGCTTCAGAGTAAGCATCAAGCACACAAATTAATTTGCTTCTTGTTTTTTAGTTTTTATTTATTAAAAAACTGCTTTTTGGAAGTAATTATGTTGTAATTTTTGTTTTTAATCTTTGAATTTGGAATATTTTGTAGCCATGGGATACATATAAGGCGGATATGTCGATTGATTTGAAGAAGCACCACGTTCCGACCACGTTTTCGGACAAGATGGCTTATTGGATGGTGAAGTCGCTCCGTCTCCATACTGATCTCTTCTTTCAGGTATACAGATTCTTGATGCATATATCTGGTTCAATCACATAATTTTTGTTAGATTAAAAAATATATTCTCGTTTCATAGAAATTAGGTTCGATTGTTGCAGGCGCTTATTAAATGTTGATTAATTAAAATTAAAAATATCCCTGCATGAATGTTAGAATATAAAAATTACTCCGTTGATCCATATCATAACTTTCGAGTTTTGGTGCGGTGGCAGGCACATTTAAGAAGTTTCACATCATGAATCGCTAAAACCGTTTATTTTCGATATGTTTTTCTTTATGGACTGGACTGACACATGATCATGATTTATGTAAACATAAAAGACATTCACAAGAGTAATTAATTGCATATTTTGACAGTATTTCAAGATTGTCCATGAATGTTGCAATTTGTTTAGAATACATGATAAGTTATAATCTTTCTAAATTTGTTATGAATGAGTGGTCATCGTAGTATCTTCATTCTAGTATTTTTATGGGCTCATTTCGAAAAATGTATTCTGATATACTTTCAATCATCGAATCGGCTATGATGTGTGTGCAAAGTTAAAAAACATTTAGTTGGGTGTTGTTTATTTTGTTACATGCTGAATACCATTGCAGAAGTATGGCTATTTATAGCACTATTTGGCTGCCAGAAAAGCATCTTGTGAGAGTAGTGTGAGGCGGAAGAAAAAAATGTTTAAATTTATAAATATTCATAACACTATGACACGAAGTAAAAGATTTATCAATCAATTTTAGGAAAACTTCACTGACAAAAGTATGCAAATCGCTCTAAATTATGTCACAATGTTCACTGAAAATCAATTTTAGTTAATTTTCTGGGAACGACCATCAGAAAGTGCTTCATGAAAACTTGATATAGTAATTATCTGATTACCAATCAAATTGTATTTGAAAAAAAATATATTGGAATGTTAGAGAGCACAGCTGAACCTTGCGTCCTTTCTGTTCTGAACACTCAAACCTTTGATTTCGATCAACTAGGCTAACTTAATGCATGTTTACACTCAACAAAGTTTTTTAGTCGTCTTAAAGACATAGGTAATGGGCTGCACCTCAGATCCACCTACAGGCCTGTGTGGTTCACTTGCTAAACCTCAGATCCACCTCCAGCCCCTGTGAAATTGTGAAAGAAGTCAATAGCAGAGCTGCAGTGTCTTGTATATCACGAGACTATACACCATCAGATTGTCTGACCTCAATGGACAGACGTCCGTCGGCCCTCGTGAATAAACCTTTGAGCCGGCTCAATATAAATATGAGCCGTCTCATAGGAACAGAGGAGAATAGGTAATTTCATATGTATTGTGAGCCGTCTCAGAGTTACACTAAGCCGTCTCAAAATAAGAACAGACGTCTGTCGTCAAGTTCATTGTGGGCCTTCAGGATTCGAGTTTATCTCGAAATTCAGGTTTCTGATGGTAGTTTCGTAAATTAAGAATTCCTATTATATTTCAGATTTGTTTTGGGTATAAATAAGATGCCAGGGTTAAGTTTTAATATGAACTTGATCATAAGGTTTAAGAGACGCGAAAAGACGGCTCCACAAGTAGGCCATTAAGAAGAACTTCAAGAGAGGAAGGTAAACCTCGTTGGAGATCTTGAAGGAGTCTACTGTAAAGTTTTCTCTAAATTTCTAATAAAGTATTCTCCTTTTTCCTCGTGGTTTTTCCTCTTTGGGTTTACCACGTTAAATCTCTTGTGTTATTGATTTTGCTTTGTTTCTAGTTGATATTCGTTAAAAGGATCTCAGGATCCACCAATTTTTTCCCGCTGCACGCGTCCAACAATTGGTATCGAGTCACGCTCTTTAGTTTTACAATCTAAGTCTACGGTGAGTGACGACGCTTGTGTCCGTTCCCCATTTTCTTAGATTGTGATTCTGAAGATATTGGTTCATAAGGATCCGAGGGAATGTTTTCTAGTTCGGAATTAAAGATGACGAGTAACAAGGTCAATAGCACCAAGCTCGAGATGGAGAAATTTAATGGTAAAGGGAACTTCTCAATGTGGCAGAGAAGGGCTAAGACACTTCTTATAAAAGGCCGGTTTAAAGTTCTTGACGGTAAGAAACATACCGACATGACAGATGATACATGGAATGACATGGATCAAAAGGCACAGTGCACGATAGAGCTTTGTCTGGCGGACAGCGTAATATATAATGTCATGTCAGAAACTTCTGCGGCAAGTTTATGGTTGAAGCTAAAGAGCTTGTATATGATAAAGTTTTTGTCTAACAAGCTGTATTTAAAGAAGCAACTTAACGGTCAACGCATGGAGGAAGATACTCCAATTCATGACCACTTGAATAGCTTCAATAAGATGGTCGGTGATCTTCTATACCTTGAAGTAAAATTAGAGGAGGAAGACTAAGCGCTTTTGCTCCTTTTTTCGTTTTCAATATTTTATGAACACTTGGTAACAACAATTCTCTATAGAAAGGAGACTCGAGATGGAGGAGGTTACAACTACGTTTCTCAACAATGAAATCATGAAGAAATCAAATCCATCAGAGGTGTCATCATGGTTGATTGCCAGCGAAAAGGGAAGGTCGAAGACAAATGACGGATACAAGATCAAGAGGGGGAAATCAAAATCATCAGGGTAAGATAGCGAACCATGTTTTTTTGCAAACAATCAGGTCATAGGAAGAGGCAATGTCAAAAGTACAAACAGTGGTTGGAGAAGAGAGCTAAAGGAGCCAGTACGAGTAGTTCGGATCAACCTAGTGTTGCGATAGAAACAGAAGAAGCACCGTGTGATATACTCACAGTACATATCGGGAAGGAGGAAAATTCTGATGCTTGGATATTTGACTTCGGATGTTCATATCACACATGTCTCAAAATGGAGTTGTTCGACACTTATAAGGAGTTCAATGGTAGCAGTGTTCTCATGGGGAATAATGCGGCGTACAAGACCATTGGTATAGGGAGCATCAAACTTCGCATGTTTGATGGTGTGGTGTGAACATTTGTGAATGTGAGACACATTCCGGAATTGTAGAAGAATCTGATTTTTCTAGGAGCATTGAATGCGGTAGGATGCAAGTTTGTAGGTCAAGATGGAATGCTAAAGGTTGTCAGGGATGCCCTAATGGTCATAAAGGGACAACGACGGAAGAACTTGTATCGTTTGGACGGCAACACGGTTACTGGTGTTGCAGCCGTAGCTATGGAGAAACGTACAGAGGATAAGGAAAATAAAGAGGCAGATGGAGCATTAGGCGACGCTGATCCAGCAGAGGTAGAGTTTTCTGACACTAGTAAAGATACGGACACTAAAGCTCAATTTCAGCCTATTAATGCAGAGGTGGACGAGCAGAATACGGAGATGGACAGTGAGAACCAACCCCAGCAGGACCCACAGACAATGGCGTTAAAGAGATCGGCACGTCTACGGTTTCGAAGATCTGCTCGCATTTGTTTTAGTCACCGAAAGCGGAGATCCTGGCAATTATCAGGATGCTATTGAGCAAGAAGATAGGGATCAGTGGATTGTTGCGATAGCGGAGCAGATAGAGTCACTTCCAAAGAACGGTACGTGGAAGTTGATTGAGCTACCGAAAGGAAAAAAGGCTATTGGCTGCAAGTGGATATTCAGAAAAAAGGATGAACAATACTAAGTAAGATTAGTTGCGAAGGGTTATGCTCAAAAAGAGCGGATTGACCACAACGAGATTTTCTCGTTTGTAGTTAAGTATACATCTATTCGAGTTTTGTTGGCACTGGTAGCAGTTTAGAATTTAGAGTTGGAGCAAATAGATGTGAAAACGACTTTTCTGCATGGTGCGTTGGTAGAAATTATATTCATAAGGCAATCTGAAGGACTTATGGAGCCCGGTAAGAAGAATCACGTATGTAAACTCAAGAGGTCTCTATTTGGGTTGAAACGGTCTCTCAGGCAGTGGTACGAGCGTTTCGATTTTTTTATGATGAAGACCAACTATTCTCGATATGAGTATGGTAGCTGCGTGTACTCGAAGAGGCTTAAAGATGGTCTGTCAATGTATCTACTCCTATATGTCGATGACACGTTAATTACTGCTAAGAGCATAGCAGAAATAAAGGCCCTTAAAGCTTCATTGAGTACAGAATTTGACATGAAGGATTTGGGTGCAACAAGAAAAATTCTTGGGATTCAGATTTTTCGAGACAGGAAAGCTGGAAAACTATGGCTATTCCAAAGAAAGTATATTGAGAAGGTGTTAAAGAGATTCAGCATGAAGGACTCAAGACAGATGGGTACTCATATCGCCGGTCATTTTGAGTTATTCTCGAAGGAGTGTCTGAAATAAGAGAAGGAACAGATGTCTCGTGTACCATATGCAAGCACGGTGAGATCACTTATATACGCTATAGTATGCACACGTCTAGATATATCCTATGCGGCAAGTTTGGTCATGTCAAATCCAGGAAACCTCCGTTGGGAAGTTGTAAAGTGGATACTTCGGTATTTGAAAGGAAGTAAAGGTCTTGATTTACTCTTTCGAAAGTCAGAAAATAAATCAAGCTAGTTGCAGAGATATGTAGATGCTGATTACGCTGATGACTTGGATAAGAAAAGATCAACTACGGGCTATGTATATACGGTAGCAAAATCTCTAATCAGCTGGAAGTCAACACTTCAGGATACTGTGACGCTATCAATGACGGAGGTAGAATACATGGCAGCAGTGGAAGTATCGAATGAAGCCTTGGTTAAAGAGTTTAGTTGTCGAGTTCAGATTCAAGAAGGGGTCGGTTTCTTTGTTTTGCGATAGTCAAAGCGCCATTCACCTGGCGAAAAATCAGGTATACCACAGTTGAACGAAATACATCAACATGTGGTATCACAAGATAAGAGACTGAACCGAAAAGGAGATCGATTTAATAAAAATCGACATTAAAATGAATCCGGCGAACATAACAACGAAGGTTATTCTTACGGAGAAGTTCAAGTCAGTCTTGGTTTCTATTCAGGTACTTAAATGTGAGGAAGGTTTGCGACCTCGATAGGAGAGTCACATCAGTTTCGTAGTTATGAGGAAAAACTGTTACAGTTCGCAGTTTCAAGTTTTGGAGCTGTGCCGGAAAGGGAAACAGGGAGAATCAAGGAAAAACTAAGGGATACAGGACAAAGGCAATAAATTTTCAAGATGGTTATAAGGATATACAAGCCAAGATGGAGATTGTTGTGAAGGTGTCGTGTATATCATGAGACTACACACCATCAAATTCCAGGTTCAGACGTCTGACCTCAATGGACAAACATCTGTCGGCTCTTGCGAAGAAACCTTTGAGCCAGCTCAATATAAATATGAGCCGGCTCAATATAAATATGAGTCGTCTTATAGAAACAGAGGAGAATAGGTAATTTCAGATGTCTTGTGAGCCGTCTCAGAATTACACTGAGTCGTCTCAAGACAGGAACAGGCGTTTGCCCATTGAGGACAGACGTCTGTCGTCAAGTTCGTCGTGGGCCTTCAGGATTCGAGTTTATCTCGAAATTCAGGTTTCTGATGGCAGTTTCGTAAATTAAGAATTTCTATTATATTTCAGATTTGTTTTGGGTATAAGTGGGATGCTAGGGTTAAGTTTTAATATGAGCTTGATCATAAGGTTTGAGGGATACAAAAAGATGGCTCCATAAGGGACCAAGTAGGCCATTAAGGAGAACTTGAAGAAGGTAAATCTTATTGGAGATTAAGGAGAGAGTTTGTAATCTTCTGTAAAGTTTTATCTAAAGTTCTAATAAAGCATTCTTCCATTTTCCCGTGGTTTTCCCCGTTTGGGTTTTCCACGTTAAATCTCTTGTGTTATTGATTTTGCTTTGTTTCTAGTTATTTGTTAAAGGGAGGTTTTTTCCGCTGCGCGCTTCCAACATTGTATTATTTGGCTCGAAGCTATAATGGTGACCTCTTAATAAGTTCTAATATTTATTCCTTGAACAGAGGAGATATGGTTGTCGTGCTATGATGCTTGAAACTGTTGCTGCTGTGCCTGGAATGGTTGGTGGAATGCTTCTCCATCTGCGTTCCCTTCGCCGCTTTGAACACAGCGGTGGTTGGGTCCGTGCTCTCCTTGAAGAAGCAGAGAATGAGCGGATGCACCTCATGACCTTTATGGAGGTCTCTCAGCCTCGTTGGTATGAGCGTGCCCTGGTCATGGCCGTTCAAGGAGTCTTCTTTAATGCTTACTTCTTGGGATACCTCATCTCCCCCAAATTTGCACACCGTGTTGTTGGTTATCTTGAAGAAGAGGCCATTCATTCCTACACCGAGTTCCTTAAAGAGGTAGATAAAGGTGCGATTGAGAATGTTCCTGCTCCGGCCATTGCCATTGACTATTGGCGCTTGCTCCAAAACGCAACTCTTCGGGATGTCGTCATGGTTGTGAGGGCCGACGAGGCTCATCATCGTGATGTTAATCACTATGCTTCGGTATGCCCATTTTTTTTATTATCCATAAAGATTCCATATCTGTGTAAGTTTTCTCACACTAGTTGTTTGAAATTGCAGGATGTTCAGTATCAAGGGCAGGAATTGAAGGACTGTCCAGCACCGCTCGAGTATCATTGAGTGTTTGATTTCAGATTGGGTATGAAAACATTTAGTGAGAACTGTATAGGTGTGCTGAAATAAAGCCTGTTGTGTTGAATGGTTGTTTTAGTTCTTATTGACAATTAATGTGGCTAGCGAATGGGTAGTTTGATTTAGTCACCTTTTCTTGCCAACCTTCATATATGAATTTTTTACTCTGTATAATAGCCGAAACCGTGTTTCTCTGATTGAAAATATGTTTTGAACGTACATTGGAAGTACTGTTAAGTGGCTTTATAATGTAAGATCTTGATTCTGATGATGCATGGGAGGACACTGTTTTTATTCTGTTGAAAGCGGAGTCGGAGTTGGCTTGAGTAGGCTGTAGCTTAGCGCTTACATTTTTGACTTGCCTGCTGTGTTTTATGATGGAAGACATGAATTACAATGATGCAATCTCAAGTTGGCTGGGGATCTTGGAATGTCTTGAATGCTTGATTCTCATGGGAGATTTATAGGAATTGCCATGTGAAAGTCGCCCTTGAAAGGGGAAAAATTCACTGTCCTTCGACGCAAGTTTTAACTGGGAGTAATGGGAAATAGAACTGTATGCAATATGGATGGAATTGTTTGGTGTGCTACTGTGAATTAACAGGGCGGGTGATGTTATGATTACTCTAGTTTTGTATTTCCCCGTTCATGATGTTTGTGGTTGCCAAGATCGGATCTGATTACTGAATGTCTGAGGTCCTGTTATTGGTTCTGGATTTTTAAGTCCTAATAGGATAATTGTCCTAATAGGACTTTTGCTTGGATTTGGACTTTTTCTTGATTTTTTTCTTGGAGATTTTTTCTTGGAGTTGAACTTAGATAGTATGGTTGTGTGTTTCCATATCCTCATCGTAAATTGCAGTATTATGTTTACAATTAACATCACAAGGTCCAAAATCTGCCCTTTTCAATTCCTATGT